>OX453286.1:1140000-1792500 GCA_949710005.1 Ricordea florida
TATGTAAGTTCTCCCTGTGATATCAATGCACTAATGGACAAAGGGGTATGGAGAATTGAGAGAATCATGAACTTAAGGATATTGTGTCTTTGTCTAAGGAAGTGTGATGCTCTGTAAGGAGAATTAACAACCAGATCTTGGGAGTGGAATGGGCTTATTTACTTTTATTTAATATTTTAAACTCATTTCATTTTTTAATATCTTAAAAGTAAGAACTAATGACAAAAGTGTATATGTTTTGGTTTAATGTATGCATGTCTGTTTTTGTAGGTTCTAATGTCAGCTTCACAATGAGTGATCAGCCACTTGTCATGGAGTAAGTATTAAAACTATTAATATTATCTGTTGCTGAAATTTGCTGTAATTATCTTTTATTGTGGCACAACTTCTGCTGGTTTTGAGGAAAATTAATTGTAAAAAAATGTCTGAAAGACTTTTCTGTTTTTTCTTTTTGTGTTTGCTGTTTAGTGCTAATGGAGACTTGCTTCCTGATCTGTTTGGTTTGGTGGAAGATGAAAACACATCTGTCAGAACATACTGGATCTCCAAAGGGTATGCCAGAGAATTTTATTGAACAATGTAAAATGCTAGAGTAAAGATTTTGTCTTAAAATTATGAAAAGAGGTTAAAGTGAACGATTATCACTACGAAAGCTTGCATTCTTAATCAAATACAAATTGAAACAAATGGCATGTTTTCTCATTCTCATCTGTAAAGATATGGAATTTGACAATAATTTTCTGTTGGCAGTTTAAAGGTTAGGGCAGTAAGTTAAATATGTATATCAGTATAGTATCACAAGAAATACATACAACTTGTTTTTTATTTCCTTTATTATTTTCCTTTATTTTCTTTTTTACTTTGCCGTTCGCATGACTGTGCTTAAATTGTGTGCAATATGGCTGTTTTACACACTCACTACACTCATTTTATGCCGTTATACCTGTGACCGATACTGTACATGTTATAGCTTGGGAGTTTGTACATGTATTGCAATACATAAAACATTTGGCATCATTAGTAAAAGGAGTTACCGGTTCTTTACTTGTTGCATTCTTTAACATTGTTTTTATTTGGCTTTAGATCGGAGAGAGATTTTAAAGTTCAACCTCAGGTCAATGGTAGTAAAGAGCAAGAACCTATCAGAATTCCACACTCCAATGCTTTCCTCGACTTAACTGGTGATTTTGCCGCAGGTATAATGAGACAGCCCCTTTATGGGATGCTTTGTTTGAAAGCTGATTTTATTTACAGTATGTAGCAGACTGTGCTTACATGTATTTGGCAACAGCTTGAAAGGTCTAATCGGATAAGCTTTGAAGTACCTGTCCCAGTAATACAGAGAAGTAATCCATTGTTTATTTCTTCCCTGGAAAAGTTCATTTTCCAGACAGTCAGGTTTATTACATTGTATTGCAACTGATTTCTTTTATCCATTGAGATATGTTAAATTCCAAGCACAGTAATTGGTTTTGCCTCAGTGTAATGACAAACATGTGAGTTTGTAAGTTCTTTATTGCTGATAGCGCCAATCGGTTAGCTCAGTTGGTAGAGCACCGGACTATCATGTAGGAGGTCATTGGTTTGAACGTCAGCCATACCATCACTCAGTGTCTTTAAATAACTGAGGAGAAAGTGCTGCCTTTGCAATGACATCTGCAAATTGTTAGACTTTCTTGTCTTCTCGGATAAGCATTATGATAATAAACCGTATGTCCCATCTCACAACCCTTGTTCATAATAACTTTGTAGAACGTTTGCGAAGGGTAGGAGGTGTAGAACCTGGTGTTAGGCCCTTGTAGTTGCAGTTGTAATTTATATATGTTGAGTGTTTCTTACATGAGCTTCTGGCTGGGAAGATTGGGCGACCACTCCCCACATTATCAGCAATAAATACATTGATTGATTGATTAATAACATTGATTCTTTTTTGTAGATCTTTTCATTACAACCAATGATTTAAAGTTTGAGCTGTGGAAAAACAAAGTGAGCCTATCACATGTGGTTCTTTTATAGAAATGTTGCTATCTTAACATAGCTATTTATCAAGATAACAGTCTAATAATTATCTACAATATTTTGTTTGGCATAATTGTTTTTCATAGGATGGTACCCTTATGCCTCCATTGCAGTCCTTTGGTCCCCCATTCAATGTTGTAACACATGTCGGCCAGTCAAGTTTTGCTGATATTGGTAAGTATATGTTTTGAAAATGTAATACTAATCTGCATGACAGTCAATTCTATATTGTTATGGAGTTTTTCATTTATTATGAAATGCAAATCTGTTTGCTGTAGTTCTTACCAACACTGCAACAAGGCCATCTGGGACTTTATCAACACATTAGTTCTGTACTATCATTTCTAAACCATAAACTAAAGTCTTTTGATGCCAGAGATTATGGTAATGGCTTTTTGTCAAACTCCAGTGCTTATATTTTTTGCAGATGGTGATGGAAACATTGATCACTTGTTACCCATTTGCACTACACCTGAATGTGAAGAAAGTCACATTTTTGTACGCCATGATGAACAAGTAATGTATTCAGGGACTTCATGTTGTATAAGATATACAGTGCTTGCACATTTACATGTATGTTACAGTGGAACCCTGCTATAACGAAGTGCCGCGGTACTGAAAACAATGTTCGTTATAGCGGGGTCTTCGTTATAGCAAAGACCCCGCTATAACAAATTATCTGGTTAACAGCAAAAATATTCGTTATAGCGGGGTAACATGGAGGGAAAATCTCAGTCGAAGTCACAGGGAAAAGAAGAAACAAAGGCATCGGCTTGGAAATCCCAGCCACCTACAAATTTGAGCACAAGAAGCCGTCCAAAGTGTCAAAGCTTGTGTCCATAATTGAAGATAAGGAAGACGTGTCAGCACGCTGAAGGATACATTCAAGACAACAAGTAGTCGTACCGTATTTGTCGAAACCGGAATAAAGCAAGATCTGTTTTCTACTCAAATCTGTCGTCTTTACTGACTGCTGCGAGCGATCGGACAAAATGTTCGTTATAGCGGGGTAAATTGTGCGTTGGGACCGTCAAAATCTGTTCGTAAAAGCAGGAATTTCGTTATTGCGGGGTTCGTTAGAACGGGGTTTGTATCCACATATTTTACTGTAATTCTGCCGGGCTTTCAGATTTTGTTCGTTATAACAGGGTCTTCGTTATAGCGGGGTTCGTTATAGCGGGGTTCCACTGTAACATGATTTTCTATGTGATGCCATCCTATGAGATTTTTAGCTTTACACAGATACAGTAGATAGTAAGATAATCTTATATCAAGTTTTAATTAGATTACCATTACTGGTTAGGGTACATGTTTTTTTTTTGTTGTGCATGAAATCTACAGTACAGCATACAAGGAAATTTATTGCAAAATGTTTGCTTCTCCAGTTGGCAACAAAAATTGTCAATTTCAAACAGAATTACAGTATTAAATAATTTGATAATTTTGTACTCATTTTTCAGTGGAAGCGTATTTTATCAAATGTACAGCTGCCTTTAAAGTGGAAGTTAATACCACTATCTAGTGACCAGAGCTCACTTTTGTTCCCTTTAATGACCATCAGAATAGGTAGGCTAACTGTGTTCCTTTGTGTGTTGTGAACAATTTGACAGTTACCAACTTATGAGTAGTAAAAATGTAACTATAATATCAGACAGTATAAAATTATATACATATAATAATGAAAATAATAAATGAGAAAAGGCTCCTATATTTCCAAGCAAGTATTCCTTGCACATGAAATGAGTGATGATTGAATACTTCCAAGATCCAGTTGTACTTTGTATTTTTGAGATTGAATATTGGAGGCTCCATTCTGAAACTGATCCCCCTTAAACATAGAGCAATTGTTTTCATTATTAAACTGTATTGTGTTTGAATTTTCACAGGTGATTATAACATGGATGGCTTCCCTGATGCTGTTGTTGTGCTGGCTGTTGATATTAATGGGTACAAACATTGAATCAACATTAATGATGATTTATATATCAGTGTTGTTGTTTCAGGTTTACAGTACTGTGGGTATCTGAAATGACTATGTGATAGTGTTTTTCTCTTTGTTCATCAAGGTTTTATGTAATTAAAATATATAAAGCATGTGTATGTACCATTAACTTAACAGAGACCAAAGTTTCAAGGAAGTTCCCGTTTTGTTGGAGAATGTTCCTTGCAAAGATGAGAACTGTTTTCATGGCCGCACATTTTCGGTTCACTATGAGGTGAGAAGAATTTATATTGTGAGCTTAACTCTTCTGTTTGACACCAGAATCATTATCAATAATGATACTAACAATGACAATGATAATGACAATGTTAATGATAACGACAATAATAATGATAATAACAATGACAATAGTAGTGATAATGGCAATGATAACGACAATGATAATGATAATGATGAATGATGATGATCATGATAATGATAATGATGATAATGGCAATGATAATGGAAATGATAATGATAATGGTAATAATGGCAATGATAATGATAATTACTATGATAATGATAATGATGATGATATTGTTGAAAATGATAATGATAATGGCAATGATAATGATAACGATAATGATGATAATGATAATGATAATGGAAATGATAATGATGATGACAATGATAATGATGATGACAATGATAATGACAATGATAATGACCATGATAATGATAATGACCATGATAATGATAATGACAATGAGAATGATAATGGCAACTGCAATGGTATTGTACTGGGTTGTATATTGTTTGCGTTGAGCAGGCATAAAGCAATTTTTTACCCTTCCAGTGTGTGTTACTCAACTTTAGTTTGACTCATATTTATTCCATTTCTGTCTTCAGGCTTTGATCTCCTTAGAGGGAGCTGTGCTGGCAACATTCTTTGACCTTTATGAAGATGTACGTTTGATAATATAACAGAGTCTGTTCATTTGTGGTTTATACATTAACATGTACAAAACAACTTTTCCCACTTGTGTCTCTATCAGTTGCTCTGTGCCTTGTTATGTACTCCAGCTTGATATCAATTGAACGGGTGCCTAGATTAAAGCCTGAAGTGACAATTGATCAATATGTCAATTCTCCTTTCAATTTACCCTGTATTTGCTTGGAAACTGAAGGGAGAATATGATACTGGATCAAGAGTCACTTAGGGTTTTATTCCACACACCCCTTGATTGCAATTCTTGCAGGGAAAGAATGGTATTCTTGTTGTTACAAGGTCATACACAGACGAATCACCACAATATCAACTACACGCTGTTCGCAATGATCTTTACACAGATACTTCCTTCCTGAAAGTCATAGGTAAGCCTTTGTTTCTGTAAGCTAATGTTATGCAGCACAAGACCCACAGGAGGCCCAAGAGACAGTAGCTGCTAAGATTGAACCCCTCTTCTCAGATGTGGCCGTCTAGGGATAGGGGGAAGGGCGTGGTGGGGTGCAGACTGTGCATATCTTTCATTCATCTATTTACTCTTATCGGTTCATTTGTGTTCAGTTCTAGGAGGTCAGTGTTTTTCTTCCTGTCCTAAGGGAAATCTGGTAAGCAATTTGCTGTACTTTTCGAAAGCCTGGATGAGCGTCCTTAACATAGCAGCATTTCATTCTCTGTTATTCCGTTGTAAGGCATTCAGTGATCTGTATTTTAGCCGGTTTTATCTCCATCTCTGACAGCCTTACGGTGTTAACCAAGTGGGGCCTTTTATTAAGTACTCAACAACAACAACAGAGGGGAAAGCAAAGTTAGGAAGTGGTGAGTATTGATCACCTCTGTCTGATCTCTGTCTGTTGTTCTTGTTTGTATGACCAAGACCAAGTTCTCTCTTCTTGCAGTAGATTCATTCTTCTCACTTGATGTTATTTGTCTTTCGTGAAAACCCTAAACCCCTAACATCGTCGCACCCCAAAGGCTGGTTTTCACTAGCGACGGAGTCGTAGTCATAAGAGCGCTTATGACCCAGTGAAAATTGAAAATTGGAGTCTTAAGCAGAGTCATGAGCTCCAAGGAATCGGAGTCGGAAGAATCAGTACGGTTCCATTTTCCTCCGATTCCGCTTGACTCCGACGCTTATGATCAAGTGAGAACTGGATTGTCGGAGTCGCAAGCAGAATAAGAAGGACAAACCAATCTTAAGGCCTGGATTCTAGCATTGTGATTGGTTTATTCTTCTGCTTCTCAGGGTTTTCAAAACAAGCCGGCGCCCGCCGGAGTTCCGCCGGCTACTTGAAATTATATCGCCGGTTACTCTGGTCACAGCAATCAGCTCGAGGCTCCGGCCCCAACATTGACACAGCCGCCTTCTCTTCCAGTTGCTGATGTCTACTTCAAAACATTTTGAAAACTCTGCTTCTTCTTCCGACTCCGACAATCTAGTTTTCACCAGATCGTAAGCGACGGAGTCGTAAGCAGAATCGATATTTTTCTTCGATATTTTTCTGATTTTGTCGATTTGATTTTCATTACATCGTGTCGCTCTACTCTTCTCACTACGACTCCGACTCCGTCGCTAGTGAAAACCAGCCTTAAATGATATGTGTAAATATGTATTGTACGACCGTTTGGCAAGAGGCCTCTGAAAAGGACATGTACGTGTCGTATGATTCACAAAATCTCCCAGAACGTGTCTGGGCGTTGTTTTCAGTTGCTACTCCGCAGTGTTAGAATAACGTTAAATATAATTACAACCATTCAATGGACGGATTGATCTCTGCGTTCCTGTATCAATGTTTGTTGTACAGCAGACTATAGCAACAAGAGGTGGATTGGGCTATCATGTTTTGTTTTCTTCCCAACAGCTGCGCAGTTGTCCCAATCTGCATACTTTGCCCTGCAGTGCCCTTACACATTGTTTGGACTAGGCAGAACACCTAACTTTGTAGATCAACTTATTGTTGGCATGCCGAGAGGAAAAACATCGGTAAGCTCATACATGTATTTGGTTTTTTACACTGTGAACTCAACACACTTGACTTCTTCCAGATTGATTCACAGTTTCTAAGATGTTTTTATGGAGAGTATTTTGACTGTTATTTTATTAGGCAAAATTACACTAATGAGATGACCAGTCGCTTTATTCTTATTGAAACTATGATTGCCTTTCCGCTGTTTTGTTATGGAGAGGATACGTGCTGATTCAAATAAGTACAGGTAATCAAATGGTTTCAAGTGCAATTTGGAATAAGTAAGCACAAGTAAATTTCAAAGACTGAAAATATTGTACGAGCTCGTAGGGGGGAGGAAAAATTAATTTCAAAATTCTGCACGCAATTTCAACTTTCTGCTCTGTTTGGGATTAATTTGCTCTCAGCCAATTAGCGTGTGGACATTTTTGCATGTGTATTATTAATAAATGAGTAACTACTGAGAGAAATGATTTTAGTCGCTGAGGGTTTTTAAAACTCATTTTGGCCCTCCCTTGATGAAAACGCAATAATAATAGTTTATAATAGTTTAGTGACACTTCAGTTCTGTCACTTCTGGCCGTTAAAACTGAATAAACAGTGTAATTTACAAGCTAAAACTAATCACTTTACAAGCTAAATCTTATAACTATGATAATAATAATAATAATAATAATATATTAATATATTTATGCAAATCAAAATGCAAAAAAGTCATTCGCTCTCTTAGTCCTTTTCATTGTTCTCGTAGCTATGGTATTTCCTGAACTTTTGACGTAGAGCCATTTAGAAGCAAACCCTCTCCTCCCTGATATTACAATCAAAAATAGGTTAAAATTAGCTTGAAATATGATTGGTAATTTGTACAGAAGGAAAGATGTTAAAGCTATTAAACAGAACAATGGGAAATCGTCAACGCTGACAAACCTGCACTTCCTGTTAAAATTTTGATTAAATTTTACGTAGAATATTTAATTGTAGAGGTACAGCTGTAGAGCTAATATTCAATAATTACCTTCATTTTATTGTTACATGTAGCTTTAAGTCTTCACGTCTTGTTCTTAGTGTCAGAGCTCGTTGTGTTCCTTAGTGAGTGACTTTTGTTCTTGTGTTTAGCCAAAGAGGGAGCGTAGTTGGCCATCCATCATTCCAAATTCTCAGTTAATTGTGATCCCGTATCCTCCTGATAATCCTTCAAGGTAAGTCAAAAAATCTTTTTCCATCTTTGTAGCAGTTCGATGGTGCCATAATTTTTTTTTGATATCTTTGTAATTAATATCTTCGGTATCTCCTCTTTTTTGTCACAGCTGGGCGACCAAGCTGTTTATCACGCCCAGTAAACTGGTATTATTGACAGGTATCAGTCTTCTTGGAATCTGCGTTGTGATTGGTTTGATCATTTTGTTGTTGCATCTTAAGGAAAAGGTGAGATGGGACGTCATCTAAGGTTTGTTGACAATATTGATTTTAGTATTATATGTATACTGTAGCTTAGGAGCGTAGGTTGAAAGTAGTTGGAGTAAGTTTGTGGAGTTGCTCCAGAGGAATTTGATGGGGTCAGTTTGTATAATAGTGATTGATACATTTCAGTGCTTTTAAGATCTTCAATTTTATTGCAGAGAGAGGATCAGAAAGAGAAACGACAGGATGCTCATAAGTTCCATTTCGATGCAATGTGAACTGACTGCAATTCTCTACTTGTGATTGGTCGTTGTCTAGGAAAGGTGTGTTTCTATTGGGTTGTAGCAGGGACCTCTACTCAGCAGTCTCGTGTCTTTACTTTCAATTGGACGGCGTCAGATAACCTGGGATTTTAAAAGACTTGCTTGGTGATGCGCAGTCAAACAGTGCCGCGAAGGACATTGATATTGATAGAACTTCATTATTGTTGGGTCTTGCAACAGACTGGAATGTGCCACTGCGAAACATTATATACGGTTTCCATGGACATTATCGATTGGGCCACGTGTTGCGCTAGGTACGCTCCGAGGAGCTTTTGTCAGAAAGCAAACTGGTGATAAAGACACCAGCCCTATGCCGTCTCCAGTCTCCACCACTGATGTCGACTGGTTCCCTTCGAAGGTTGGCGGGGAACTTGCTGGTCGGGACCTGGTATCAACTCACGTTATCAACTGTCACATTTTCGGTTCTGAATACCAGAAATCAGGAGATGCAGCATTACAGGCAACAAAGAAGGACAGTTTCATTGTTCTGAACAGTAAAAGTAGATGATAGTTGGACTCGCTACGTCATTGTTGGAAGAGGGTATCGTTCACACGCAAAACGCCGGGCTTCACTCCGGGACTTCTGTGTGTTGAATTGATCAAACACCACAGTCCCCAAACTCACATATCAGAAACTGTATGATACACACTAAGGAGAAGAACGATCTTCATCTTGGGAATGAACTTTAGTTTTGTATTTCTTTCACCTTTGCACAAATTTTAAGATATGATGAAATTGCTGTATGTCGAGGTAAGTCTTACAAACGAGTAATGCAAATTTTGTTGTGCAACTCATTCTCCACCGGCGCGAAAAGCCCAGCACGTGACCTGCTCATGCACATTACCGTCTAACTCTGATGGAGCTGCTAATAATATTTTGCTCATGCGCAATTTCGTCGCACTCATTCAGCCGCGGGCGCTTATAACTCTGAACTGAAGTTTTAAAGTCGTTTTCTTCAGCAAAAACAAAATGGTGACTAGTTTGGTTGAATGGTGAAACAATTATTGAACTTGACTTTGCAAAAGTATTTGTTTTTACCACAATTGCTACTAATCTCAGAATCTGATTGGCTGGTTTGCCGTTGTCGATGAGAGTCTAGACAACGCTGCTCGCGCCAATGTGTCACGCAATGCAATAGCCAATCAGAAACGCTCATTTTTGGAAAGAAGCCAATCATATTGCGAGAAAGTTACAGACAACGTCTGCTCTTTCTTTGTGTCACGACCTTGGTCACGCTTTGAAAAAAAAAACATTCTCTTTCACGTTGATATTGTGGTAAAAAACAAATCGAGTGTGGTTCAGCGTTGTCTGTACTCTTTTTGACGAGTACGCGTCATCACAGTGGTCAAAATGTCCACAAGAAATTTTGACCACTGTGATGACGCGTATTGGTTACTTAAAGTAAATATAAATACTTTTGTAAAGGCCTTAAATGGTGGAGGGAAAAAGTTAAGTTGCAGATTGCAATAAAAGAAAGTTAAACCGTCATAGTTGGATTCCTGTTTACATGGTTTTACGTTTGACTTTTATTTGCGTTGTTTAAAAGTTAAAACCATTTGGTATAATTCAAATTTTAATTCTGGGAAATGAAGTGGTTAATAATTAGGACCACATCAATGGATGCAAGGTTAGACTGTGAGGGGTTAGCAGGACCAAAGTGTATCTTATGTATTTTATTTATAACGGGTTTGGTTTTATTCGCTCGGCTATCGTTCACTCACGCGACCCTATGTGAAATTGGGTAAATCAAAGAGCGGCGAAGGGCTAACGCTCGAAACGTCAGCACCTCCCTTTTACCTTATAGTGGTATAACTTATTTAATCAATTCGTTTGATTTATCCAATTTCTTGTGTTTCAATTCGCCACCGACGCAGCACCAGTTTCTTTAGAAATTATCCCCACAATACCTTTTTTATTTGCTTCTCAGAACTAAAGAAAACTGGGTGCCCTGTTCGTGTACCTCTAATTATTTTTGTCTCGTTCGCTACTTCGGCAGGGGTCCAATTTTGTGCTGCAAATTGATCACCAAAATGGCTTGAAATTGCCACCATAGTAACAGGAATGCCCACGGCATCATGAAGGCAAGTGAGAGTTGCTTCATACAGCGAACCATTTATCAAGTGGGGGTACCACATGCGTTCCTAATGATCCATACCACCCTAATAACGTGTCCTGCATATAGCGGATGCGGGCACTAAAATTAATTCGACATTAAATTCCTACCTGTAAAAGTCATTACGTAGCGCAAGCTGAACTGAATTTACTCATGCAGCCCAAGCTGAAGACATAATTGGTTTTTTGTTTCAATTTCTTGTTGTTTGATAAAATTCCAACCCTGTTACGTAACCTCGAATTAACAGTACTGAAATTACAACCGATGATTTGTTGCGAAAAGATCAAAGAAAAATTAAAGAGGTTACGCTTGTACCACACCAACGCCGACCCAAATAAAACGAAAATCAATTCAGTGTACGAGGAACTGTAGAAGCGAATCACCCATCCTGGAACTGATATAAATACACATTTCATATTCTTTTATTGTGTGTTTTCCCGGCGGTAGTATGTTTTACGGATCACTTTAAATGGCAAGTGAATCTGAAACCGATTCTGCTGAAATGATTTTATGTAAGAAATACATTCTCGTTATTTACGAGGTTGTTTCTCATTCTGTTAGGTAATTTTCTGAGAAGATTAATGATAGTACATGTTTCGAAGTCAGTTAGGGCTGTGATTATACTTCGTGTTCTGTATACTGTTCAATCTGATTAGTATGAATTTGAATCTAAATCACCAAATAAAGTTTGCGGAAATTAGCTGCAGTAAGACGTACAATATTCAGGGGTGGACTCTGTTATTTTAAGGAAGTGCTGGTTGATTTCAGGAAAAAAAGCTTCTGAAAACTCAGTCGATCCGAAGAAATTGTTAAGAGGATAACACCTGTACAGAAGCGTATAGTGACAAGATTTAGTTAGATAATATTCAGCATGGACCACTTTACGTAACCTGCCTTAGTTTCAGTAGAAGTTTGGTTTTCACGTAAAATTTTTCCCACTTTGGTTGATTCTAAAGTGACATTAGGCGTTATCCTCGGGTAGAAAACATTGCGACTGAAACTAAAGATTTGATTGCAATTTTACTGCAACATAGCCACATTTCAAGTTATTGTTTCAACATCGATCTTTCTCTTTTGAAAAGGCGTCAACCATTCGCACAGATTTTCGAGCAGCTTCATTATCTGAAAATCGTCTTACGACTCCATGGCTTTTCAGCTGACCTGACTGAAATTATGAATCCTCAAGAACGAACAGTTGAGTGGGCATTTGTGTTCGGCACATTTACACCCGTTTACAAGACCATTAGACTCCAGTGGGTTGTAGGAATTGTAGGATAACTAAGATGGTGAAATAGGTTGAGCCTGGTGAATAATGTATTTCGGTATGTCACTGGAGAACTTTGAAAAACGGACTCCTGGTTCCCCCCGATAGAAGTCGAGCCTATCACATTCTAACGTTCCTATGTCCCACCAGTGAGTTACAGTAGACTCGTGGGATTAAGGACTTGTGATGGTCCCACAAGTCTCCTATTGCTTACTAAGTAGCTGAGTCTCCGAATGAAACAAATTGTTACTTTGTTGCTAAAGGCTAAAAGAAAAAGCCTCAGTTGCACTTATTATCAATACCTTGATATTGCTCAATCCTGAAAGTCTATAAACCTCTTGTTGACTCGGTAATTAAAAATAAGTATCGGAATCTACACACTTGATTGAAACGTGCAACTTAATTAGCTCACAAACGAGCAGGAAATTAAAAAAAAGAGTTACATTGCACAAGTTCGCTCACCTTTCACGCACATCGGGGCTAACCGGTAATTCAGTGTTTTCGCAATTCTTTAACACATCGGTTTACGTAACGCTTGTGTTAGGATAAAACAAATTGACTGTTTTCCTAAATTTACAGTGTAAATTGCACAGCTATTTATTCCACGTAAATGTTGAAATGATGGAGCACGTTTCAAACGCGCGACAGTGGATTTACCTATTTCTGCTGATGTTCTTGGCACAGCAGGTATGTACCCAGCTGATTATTAACCCATCAAAATGACCATAAAAAAAATCTGATTAATAACCCATCAAAATGACCATAAGAAACAGCTCATTATTAACCCATCAAAATGACCATAAAAAACAGCTGATTATTAACCCATCAAAATGACCATAAAAAACAGCTGAGTATTAACCAATCAAAATCACCATAAAAAACAGCTGAGTATTAACCCATCAAAATGACAATAAAAAACAGCTGATTATTACCCACCAAAATCACCATAAAAAAAAGCTGAGTATTAACCCATCAAAATGACCATAAAAAACAGCTGAGTATTAACCCATCAAAATGACCATAAAAACAGCTGATTATTAACCCATCAAAATGACCATAAGAAAAAGCTAATTATTAACCGATCAAAATGACAGTAAAAAACAGGTGAGTATTAACCCATCAAAATGACCATAAAAAACAGCTGATTGTTAACCCGTCAAAATGACCATAATAAACAGCTGATTATTAACCCATCAAAATGACCATAAAAAACAGCTGATTAATAACCCATCAAAATGACCATAAAAAACAGCTGATTATTAACCCATCAAAATGACCATGAAAAACAGCTGATTATTAACCCATCATAATGACAATAAAAAACAACTGATTATTAACCCATCAAAATGACCATAAAAAACACCTGAGTATTAAGCCATCAAAATGACCATAAAAACAGCTCATTATTAACCCATCAAAATGACCATAAAAAACAGCTGATTATTAACCAATCAAAATGACCATAAAAAACAGCTAATTATTACCCCATCAAAATGACCATAAAAAACAGCTCATTATTAACCCATCAAAATGACAATAAGAAACGGCTGATTATTAACCTATCAAAATGACCATAAGAAACAGCTAAGTATTAACCCATCAAAATGACCATAAAAAACAGCTGACTATTAACCCATCAAAATGACCATAAAAAACAGCTGATTATTAACCCATCAAAATGACCATGAAAAAAAACTGATTATTAACCCATCAAAATGACCATAAAAAACAGCTGATTATTAACCCATCATAATAAGCATAAAAAAAAGCTGACTATTAACCCATCAAAATGACCATAAAAAACAACTGATTATTAACCCATCAAAATGACCATAGAAAACAGCTGAGTATTAACCCATCAAAATGACCATAAAAAACAGCTGATTATTAACCCATCAAAATGACCATAAAAAACAGCTGAGTATTAACCCATCAAAATGACCATAAAAACAGCTGATTATTAACCCATCAAAATGACCATAAGAAACAGCTAATTATTAACCGATCAAAATGACAGTAAAAAACAGGTGAGTATTAACCCATCAAAATGACCATAAAAAACAGCTGATTGTTAACCCGTCAAAATGACCATAAGAAACAGCTGATTATTAACCCATCAAAATGACCATAAAAAACAGCTGATTATTAACCCATCAAAATGACCATAAAAAACAGCTGATTATTAACCCATCAAAATGACCATGAAAAACAGCTGATTATTAACCCATCATAATGACCATAAAAAACAACTGATTATTAACCCATCAAAATGACCATAAAAAACAGCTGAGTATTAAGCCATCAAAATGACCATAAAAAACAGCTCATTATTAACCAATCAAAATCACCATAAAAAACAGCTGAGTATCAACCCATCAAAATGACCATAAAAAACAGCTGATTATTACCCCATCAAAATGACCATAAAAAACAGCTGATTATTAACCCATCAAAATGACCATAAGAAACGAATGATTATTAACCCATCAAAATGACCATAAGAAACAGCTAAGTATTAACCCATCAAAATGACCATAAAAAAAAGCTGACTATGAACCCATCAAAATGACCATAAAAAACAGCTTATTATTAACCCATCAAAATGACCATGAAAAAAAACTGATTATTAACCCATTAAAATGACCATAAAAAACAGCTGATTATTAACCCATCATAATGAGCATAAAAAAAAGCTGACTATTAACCCATCAAAATGACCATAAAAAACAACTGATTATTAACCCATCAAAATGACCATAGAAAACAGCTGAGTATTAACCCATCAAAATGACCATAAAAAACAGCTGATTATTAACCCATCAAAATCACCATAAAAAACAGCTGAGTATTAACCCATCAAAATGACCATAAAAAACAGCTGATTATTAACCCATCAAAATCACCATAAAAAACAGCTGAGTATTAACCCATCAAAATGACCATAAAAACAGCTGATTATTAACCAATCAAAATGACCATAAAAAACAGCTGATTATTACCCCATCAAAATGACCATAAAAAACAGCTGATTATTAACCCATCAAAATGACCATAAGAAACGGATGATTATTAACCCATCAAAGTTACCATAAAAAACAGCTAAATATTAACCCACCAAAATCACCATAAAAAACAGCTGATTATTAACCGATAAAAATGACCATAGAAAACAGCTGACTATTAACCCACCAAAATCACCATTAAAAACAGCTTATTATTAACCCATCAAAATGACCATAAAAAACAGCTGATTAATAACCCATCAAAATGACCTCAAGAAACAGCTGACTATTAACCCATCAAAATGACTATAAGAAACATCTGACTATTAACCCATCAAAATGACCATAAGAAACAGCTGATTATTAACCAATCAAAATCACCATAAAAAACAGCTGATTGTTAACCCGTCAAAATGACCATAAGAAACAGCTGATTATTAACCCATCAAAATGACCATAAAAAACAGCTGATTATTAACCCATCAAAATGACCATAAAACAGCTGATTATTAACCCATCAAAATGACCATGAAAAACAGCTGATTATTAACCCATCATAATGACCATAAAAAACAACTGATTATTAACCCATCAAAATGACCATAAAAAACAGCTGAGTATTAAGCCATCAAAATGACCATAAAAAACAGCTCATTATTAACCCATCAAAATCACCATAAAAAACAGCTGAGTATCAACCCATCAAAATGACCATAAAAAACAGCTGATTATTAACCAATCAAAATGACCATAAAAAACAGCTGATTATTGCCCCATCAAAATGACCATAAAAAACAGCTGATTATTAATCCATCAAAATGACCATAAGAAACGGCTGATTATTAACCCATCAAAATGACCATAAGAAACAGCTAAGTATTAACCCATCAAAATGACCATAAAAAACAGCTGACTATGAACCCATCAAAATGACCATAAAAAACAGCTTATTATTAACCCATCAAAATGACCATGAAAAAAAACTGATTATTAACAAATCAAAATCACCATAAAAAACAGCTGATTATTAACCCATCATAATGAGCATAAAAAAAAGCTGACTATTAACCCATCAAAATGACCATAAAAAACAACTGATTATTAACCCATCAAAATGACCATAGAAAACAGCTGAGTATTAACCCATCAAAATAACCATAACAAACAGCTGATTATTACCCCATCAAAATGAACATAAAAAACAGCTGAGTATTAACCCATCAAAATGACCATAAAAACAGCTGATTATTAACCAATCAAAATGACCATAAAAAACAGCTGATTATTACCCCATCAAAATGACCATAAAAAACAGCTGATTATTAACCCATCAAAATGACCATAAGAAACAGCTGATTATTAACTCATCAAAGTTACCATAAAAAACAGCTAAATATTAACCCACCAAAATCACCATAAAAAACAGCTGATTATTAACCGATAAAAATGACCATAGAAAACAGCTGACTATTAACCCACCAAAATCACCATTAAAAACAGCTGATTATTAACCCATCAAAATGACCATAAAAAACAGCTGATTAATAACCCATCAAAATGACCTCAAGAAACAGCTGACTATTAACCCATCAAAATGACTATAAGAAACATTTGACTGTTAACCCATCAAAATGACCATAAAAAACAGCTGATTATTAACCAATCAAAATGACGATAAAAAACAGCTGATTATTACCCCATCAAAATGACAATAAAAAAAAGCTGATTATTAACCCATCAAAATGACCATAAGAAACGGCTGATTATTAACCCATCAAAATGACCATAAGAAACAGCTAAGTATTAACCCATCAAAATGACCATAAAAAACAGCTGACTATTAACCCATCAAAATGACCATAAAAAACAGCTTATTATTAACCCATCAAAATGACCATAAAAAACAGCTGATTATTAACCCATCATAATGAGCATAAAAAAAGCTGACTATTAACCCATCAAAATGACCATAAAAAACAACTGATTATTAACCCATCAAAATGACCATAGAAAAAAGGTGAGTATTAACCCATCAAAATGACCATAAAAAACAGCTGATTGTTAACCCGTCAAAATGACCATAAGAAACAGCTGATTATTAACCCATCAAAATGACCATAAAAAACAGCTGATTATTAACCCATCAAAATGACCATAAAAAACAGCTGATTATTAACCCATCAAAATGACCATGAAAAACAGCTGATTATTAACCCATCATAATGACCATAAAAAACAACTGATTATTAACCCATCAAAATGACCATAAAAAACAGCTGAGTATTAAGCCATCAAAATGACCATAAAAAACAGCTGATTATTAACCAATCAAAATCACCATAAAAAACAGCTGAGTATCAACCCATCAAAATGACCATAAAAAACAGCTGATTATTACCCCATCAAAATGACCATAAAAAACAGCTGATTATTAACCCATCAAAATGACCATAAGAAACGGCTGATTATTAACCCATCAAAATGACCATAAGAAACAGCTAAGTATTAACCCATCAAAATGACCATAAAAAAAAGCTGACTATGAACCCATCAAAATGACCATAAAAAACAGCTTATTATTAACCCATCAAAATGACCATGAAAAAAAACTGATTATTAACCCATCAAAATGACCATAAAAAACAGCTGATTATTAACCCCTCATAATAAGCATAAAAAAAGCTTACTATTAACCCATCAAAATGACCATAAAAAACAACTGATTATTAACCCATCAAAATGACCATACAAAACAGCTGAGTATTAACCCATCAAAATGACCATAAAAAACAGCTGATTATTAACCCATCAAAATCACCATAAAAAACAGCTGAGTATTAACCCATCAAAATGACCATAAAAAACAGCTGATGATTAACCCATCAAAATCACCATAAAAAACAGCTGAGTATTAACCCATCAAAATGACGATAAAAACAGCTTATTATTAACCAATCAAAATGACCATAAAAAACAGCTGATTATTACCCCATCAAAATGACCATAAAAAACAGCTGATTATTAACCCATCAAAATGACCATAAGAAACGGATGATTATTAACCCATCAAAGTTACCATAAAAAACAGCTAAATATTAACCCACCAAAATCACCATAAAAAACAGCTGATTATTAACCGATAAAAATGACCATAGAAAACAGCTGACTATTAACCCACCAAAATCACCATTAAAAACAGCTCATTATTAACCCATCAAAATGACCATAAAAAACAGCTGATTAATAACCCATCAAAATGACCTCAAGAAACAGCTGACTATTAACCCATCAAAATGACTATAAGAAACATCTGACTATTAACCCATCAAAATGACCATAAGAAACAGCTGATTATTAACCAATCAAAATGACCATAAAAAACAGCTGATTATTAACCCATTAAAATGACCTTAAAAAACAGGTGACTATTAACCCATCAAAATGACCATAAAAAAACAGCTGATTATTAACCCATCAAAATTACAATAAAAACAGCTGATTATTCAGCCATCAAAATGACCTTAAAAACAGCTGACTATTAACCCATAAAAATGACCATAAGAAACAGCTGAGTATTAACCCATCAAAATGACCTTTTAAAACAGCTGACTATTAACCCATCAAAATGACCATAAAAAAACAGCTGATTAATAACCCATCAAAATGACCTTAAAAAACAGCTGACTATTAACCCACTAAAATCACCATAAAAAAACCTGATTATTAACCCATTAAAATGACCATAAAAAACAGCTGACTATTAACCCATCAAGATGACCTTAAAAAACAGCTGACTATTAACCCATCAAAATAATAAAAAACAACAGTTGATTAATAACCCATCAAAATGACCATGAAAAACAGCTGATTATTAACCCACAAAAATCACCATAAAAAACAGCTGATTATTAACCCATCAAAATCACCATAAAGAACAGCTGGTTAATAACCCATCAAAATGACCTCAAGAAAAAGCTGACTATTAACCCATCAAAATGACTATAAGAAACATCTGACTATTAACCCATCAAAATGACCATAAGAAACAGCTGATTATTAACCAATCAAAATGACCATAAAAAACAGCTGAGTATTAAGCCATCAAAATGACCATAAAAAACAGCTCATTATTAACCCATCAAAATCACCATAAAAAACAGCTGAGTATCAACCCATCAAAATGACCATAAAAAACAGCTGATTATTAACCAATCAAAATGACCATAAAAAACAGCTGATTATTGCCCCATCAAAATGACCATAAAAAACAGCTGATTATTAATCCATCAAAATGACCATAAGAAACGGCTGATTATTAACCCATCAAAATGACCATAAGAAACAGCTAAGTATTAACCCATCAAAATGACCATAAAAAACAGCTGACTATGAACCCATCAAAATGACCATAAAAAACAGCTTATTATTAACCCATCAAAATGACCATGAAAAAAAACTGATTATTAACAAATCAAAATCACCATAAAAAACAGCTGATTATTAACCCATCATAATGAGCATAAAAAAAAGCTGACTATTAACCCATCAAAATGACCATAAAAAACAACTGATTATTAACCCATCAAAATGACCATAGAAAACAGCTGAGTATTAACCCATCAAAATAACCATAACAAACAGCTGATTATTACCCCATCAAAATGAACATAAAAAACAGCTGAGTATTAACCCATCAAAATGACCATAAAAACAGCTGATTATTAACCAATCAAAATGACCATAAAAAACAGCTGATTATTACCCCATCAAAATGACCATAAAAAACAGCTGATTATTAACCCATCAAAATGACCATAAGAAACAGCTGATTATTAACTCATCAAAGTTACCATAAAAAACAGCTAAATATTAACCCACCAAAATCACCATAAAAAACAGCTGATTATTAACCGATAAAAATGACCATAGAAAACAGCTGACTATTAACCCACCAAAATCACCATTAAAAACAGCTGATTATTAACCCATCAAAATGACCATAAAAAACAGCTGATTAATAACCCATCAAAATGACCTCAAGAAACAGCTGACTATTAACCCATCAAAATGACTATAAGAAACATTTGACTGTTAACCCATCAAAATGACCATAAAAAACAGCTGATTATTAACCAATCAAAATGACGATAAAAAACAGCTGATTATTACCCCATCAAAATGACAATAAAAAAAAGCTGATTATTAACCCATCAAAATGACCATAAGAAACGGCTGATTATTAACCCATCAAAATGACCATAAGAAACAGCTAAGTATTAACCCATCAAAATGACCATAAAAAACAGCTGACTATTAACCCATCAAAATGACCATAAAAAACAGCTTATTATTAACCCATCAAAATGACCATAAAAAACAGCTGATTATTAACCCATCATAATGAGCATAAAAAAAGCTGACTATTAACCCATCAAAATGACCATAAAAAACAACTGATTATTAACCCATCAAAATGACCATAGAAAAAAGGTGAGTATTAACCCATCAAAATGACCATAAAAAACAGCTGATTGTTAACCCGTCAAAATGACCATAAGAAACAGCTGATTATTAACCCATCAAAATGACCATAAAAAACAGCTGATTATTAACCCATCAAAATGACCATAAAAAACAGCTGATTATTAACCCATCAAAATGACCATGAAAAACAGCTGATTATTAACCCATCATAATGACCATAAAAAACAACTGATTATTAACCCATCAAAATGACCATAAAAAACAGCTGAGTATTAAGCCATCAAAATGACCATAAAAAACAGCTGATTATTAACCAATCAAAATCACCATAAAAAACAGCTGAGTATCAACCCATCAAAATGACCATAAAAAACAGCTGATTATTACCCCATCAAAATGACCATAAAAAACAGCTGATTATTAACCCATCAAAATGACCATAAGAAACGGCTGATTATTAACCCATCAAAATGACCATAAGAAACAGCTAAGTATTAACCCATCAAAATGACCATAAAAAAAAGCTGACTATGAACCCATCAAAATGACCATAAAAAACAGCTTATTATTAACCCATCAAAATGACCATGAAAAAAAACTGATTATTAACCCATCAAAATGACCATAAAAAACAGCTGATTATTAACCCCTCATAATAAGCATAAAAAAAGCTTACTATTAACCCATCAAAATGACCATAAAAAACAACTGATTATTAACCCATCAAAATGACCATACAAAACAGCTGAGTATTAACCCATCAAAATGACCATAAAAAACAGCTGATTATTAACCCATCAAAATCACCATAAAAAACAGCTGAGTATTAACCCATCAAAATGACCATAAAAAACAGCTGATGATTAACCCATCAAAATCACCATAAAAAACAGCTGAGTATTAACCCATCAAAATGACGATAAAAACAGCTTATTATTAACCAATCAAAATGACCATAAAAAACAGCTGATTATTACCCCATCAAAATGACCATAAAAAACAGCTGATTATTAACCCATCAAAATGACCATAAGAAACGGATGATTATTAACCCATCAAAGTTACCATAAAAAACAGCTAAATATTAACCCACCAAAATCACCATAAAAAACAGCTGATTATTAACCGATAAAAATGACCATAGAAAACAGCTGACTATTAACCCACCAAAATCACCATTAAAAACAGCTGATTATTAACCCATCAAAATGACCATAAAAAACAGCTGATTAATAACCCATCAAAATGACCTCAAGAAACAGCTGACTATTAACCCATCAAAATGACTATAAGAAACATCTGACTATTAACCCATCAAAATGACCATAAGAAACAGCTGATTATTAACCAATCAAAATGACCATAAAAAACAGCTGATTATTAACCCATTAAAATGACCTTAAAAAACAGGTGACTATTAACCCATCAAAATGACCATAAAAAAACAGCTGATTATTAACCCATCAAAATTACAATAAAAACAGCTGATTATTCAGCCATCAAAATGACCTTAAAAACAGCTGACTATTAACCCATAAAAATGACCATAAGAAACAGCTGAGTATTAACCCATCAAAATGACCTTTTAAAACAGCTGACTATTAACCCATCAAAATGACCATAAAAAAACAGCTGATTAATAACCCATCAAAATGACCTTAAAAAACAGCTGACTATTAACCCACTAAAATCACCATAAAAAAACCTGATTATTAACCCATTAAAATGACCATAAAAAACAGCTGACTATTAACCCATCAAGATGACCTTAAAAAACAGCTGACTATTAACCCATCAAAATAATAAAAAACAACAGTTGATTAATAACCCATCAAAATGACCATGAAAAACAGCTGATTATTAACCCACAAAAATCACCATAAAAAACAGCTGATTATTAACCCATCAAAATCACCATAAAGAACAGCTGGTTAATAACCCATCAAAATGACCTCAAGAAAAAGCTGACTATTAACCCATCAAAATGACTATAAGAAACATCTGACTATTAACCCATCAAAATGACCATAAGAAACAGCTGATTATTAACCAATCAAAATGACCATAAAAAACAGCTGAGTATTAAGCCATCAAAATGACCATAAAAAACAGCTCATTATTAACCCATCAAAATCACCATAAAAAACAGCTGAGTATCAACCCATCAAAATGACCATAAAAAACAGCTGATTATTAACCAATCAAAATGACCATAAAAAACAGCTGATTATTGCCCCATCAAAATGACCATAAAAAACAGCTGATTATTAATCCATCAAAATGACCATAAGAAACGGCTGATTATTAACCCATCAAAATGACCATAAGAAACAGCTAAGTATTAACCCATCAAAATGACCATAAAAAACAGCTGACTATGAACCCATCAAAATGACCATAAAAAACAGCTTATTATTAACCCATCAAAATGACCATGAAAAAAAACTGATTATTAACCAATCAAAATCACCATAAAAAACAGCTGATTATTAACCCATCATAATGAGCATAAAAAAAAGCTGACTATTAACCCATCAAAATGACCATAAAAAACAACTGATTATTAACCCATCAAAATGACCATAGAAAACAGCTGAGTATTAACCCATCAAAATAACCATAAAAAACAGCTGATTATTACCCCATCAAAATGAACATAAAAAACAGCTGAGTATTAACCCATCAAAATGACCATAAAAAACAGCTGATTATTAACCAATCAAAATGACCATAAAAAACAGCTGATTATTACCCCATCAAAATGACCATAAAAAACAGCTGATTATTAACCCATCAAAATGACCATAAGAAACAGCTGATTATTAACTCATCAAAGTTACCATAAAAAACAGCTAAATATTAACCCACCAAAATCACCATAAAAAACAGCTGATTATTAACCGATAAAAATGACCATAGAAAACAGCTGACTATTAACCCACCAAAATCACCATTAAAAACAGCTGATTATTAACCCATCAAAATGACCATAAAAAACAGCTGATTAATAACCCATCAAAATGACCTCAAGAAACAGCTGACTATTAACCCATCAAAATGACTATAAGAAACATTTGACTGTTAACCCATCAAAATGACCATAAGAAACAGCTGATTATTAACCAATCAAAATGACGATAAAAAACAGCTGATTATTACCCCATCAAAATGACAATAAAAAACAGCTGATTATTAACCCATCAAAATGACCATAAGAAACGGCTGATTATTAACCCATCAAAATGACCATAAGAAACAGCTAAGTATTAACCCATCAAAATGACCATAAAAAACAGCTGACTATTAACCCATCAAAATGACCATAAAAAACAGCTTATTATTAACCCATCAAAATGACCATAAAAAACAGCTGATTATTAACCCATCATAATGAGCATAAAAAAAGCTGACTATTAACCCATCAAAATGACCATAAAAAACAACTGATTATTAACCCATCAAAATGACCATAGAAAACAGCTGAGTATTAACCCATCAAAATGACCATAAAAAACAGCTGATTATTAACCCATCGAAATGACCATAAAAAACAGCTGAGTATTAACCCATCAAAATGACCATAAAAACAGCTGATTATTAACCAATCAAAATGACCATAAAAAACAGCTGATTATTACCCCATCAAAATGACCATAAAAAACAGCTGATTATTAACCCATCAAAATGACCATAAGAAACAGCTGATTATTAACCCATCAAAATGACCATAAAAAAACAGCTGATTATTAACCCATCAAAATGACCATAAGAAACAGCTGATTATTAACCGATCAAAATTACCATAAAAAAATGCTGACTAGTAACCCATCAAAATGACCTTTATAAACAGCTGAGTATTAACCCATCAAAATGACCATAAGAAACAGCTGATTATTAACCAATCAAAATGACCATAAAAAACAGCTGATTATTACCCACTCAAAATGACCATAAAAAACAGCTGATTATTAACCCATCAAAATGACCATAAGAAACAGCTGATTATTAACCCACGAAAATCACCATAAGAAACAGCTGATTATTACCCCATAAAAATGACCATAAAGACATCTGATTATTCACCCATCAAAATGACCTTAAAAAACAGCTGATTATTAACCCATTAAAATGACCTTAAAAAACTGGTGACTATTAACCAATCAAAATGACCATAAAAAAACAGCTGATTATTAACCCATCAAAATGACCGTAAAAACAGCTGATTATTCAGCCATCAAAATGACCTTAAAAACAGCTGACTATTAACCCATCAAAATGACCATAAAAAACAGCTGAGTATTAACCCATCAAAATGACAATAAGAAACAGCTGATTATTAACCCACCAAAATCACCATAAAAAACAGCTGATTATTACCCCAAAAAAATGACCATAAAGACATCTGATTATTCACCCATCAAAATGACCTTAAAAAACAGCTGATTATTAACCCATTAAAATGACCTTAAAAAACAGGTGACTATTTCCCATCAAAATGACCATAAAAAAACAGCTGATTATTAACCCATCAAAATTACCATAAAAACAGCTGATTATTCAGCCATCAAAATGACCTTAAAAACAGCTGACTATTAACCCATAAAAATGACCATAAGAAACAGCTGAGTATTAACCCATCAAAATGACCTTTTAAAACAGCTGACTATTAACCCATCAAAATGACCATAAAAAAACAGCTGATTAATAACCCATCAAAATGACCTTAAAAAACAGCTGACTATTAACCCACTAAAATCACCATAAAAAAACCTGATTATTAACCCATTAAAATGACCATAAAAAACAGCTGACTATTAACCCATCAAGATGACCTTAAAAAACAGCTGACTATTAACCCATCAAAATAATAAAAAACAACAGTTGATTAATAACCCATCAAAATGACCATGAAAAACAGCTGATTATTAACCCACAAAAATCACCATAAAAAACAGCTGATTATTAACCCATCAAAATCACCATAAAGAACAGCTGGTTAATAACCCATGAAAATCACCTTAAAAAATAGCTGATTATTAACCCATTAAGATCACCATAAAAAACAGCTGATTATTAACCCATCAAAATGACCCTAAAAAAAAGCTGATTAATAACCCATCAAAATGACCACAAGAAACAGCTGATTATTAACCCACCAAAATCACCATTAAAAACAGCTGATTATTAACCCATAAAATGACCATAAAAAACAGCTCATTAATAACCCATAAAAATGACTTCAAAAAACGGCCGACTATGAACCCATTAAAATGACAATAAAAAACAGCTGATTATTAATCCATCAAAATGACCATAAAAAACAGCTGACTATTAACCCATCAAATTAAGAAAAAACAGAACAGCTGATTATTAACCCATCAAAGTTACCATAAAAAACAGCTAAATATTAACCCACCAAAATCACCATAAAAAACAGCTGATTATTAACCGATAAAAATGACCATAGAAAACAGCTGACTATTAACCCACCAAAATCACCATTAAAAACAGCTGATTATTAACCCATCAAAATGACCATCAAAAAAAAACTGATTAATAACCCATCAAAATGACCTCAAGAAACAGCTGACTATTAACCCATCAAAATGACTATAAGAAACATCTGACTATTAACCCATCAAAATGACCATAAGAAACAGCTGAGTATTAACCCATCAAAATGACCATAAAAAACAGCTGATTATTAACCCATCAAAATGACCATAAAAAACAGCTGATTATTTTCCCATCAAAATGACCTTAAAAAACAGCTGATTATTAACCCACCAAAATCACCATAAAAACAGAGCTGATTATTAACCCATCAAAATGACCATAAAAAACAGCTGATAATTAAACCATTAAAATAAAAAAAAAAAGCTGATTAATAACCCATCAAAAGGACCTCAAGAAACAGCTGACTATTAACCCATCAAAATGACCATAAGAAACAGATAATCATTAACCCATCAAAATGACCTTTAAAAACAGCTGATTATTAACCCATTAAGATCACCATAAAAAACAGCTGATTAATAAGCCATCAAAATGACCATAACAAGCAGCTGATTATTAACCTACCAAAATCACCATTAAAAACAGCTGATTATTACCCATCAAAATGACCATAAAAACCGCTGATTAATAACCCATCAAAATGACTTTAAAAAACGGCTGACTATTAACCCATTAAAATGACAATAAAAAACAGCTGATTATTAACCCATCAAAATGACCATAAGAAACAGCTGATTATTAACTCATCAAAGTTACCATAAAAAACAGGTAAATATTAACCCAACAAAATCACCATAAAAAACAGCTGATTATTAACCGATAAAAATGACCATAGAAAACAGCTGACTATTAACCCACCAAAATCACCATTAAAAACAGCTGATTATTAACCCATCAAAATGACCATAAAAAACAGCTGATTAATAACCCATCAAAATGACCTCAAGAAACAGCTGACTATTAACCCATCAAAATTACTATAAGAAACATTTGACTGTTAACCCATCAAAATGACCATAAGAAACAGCTGATTATTAACCAATCAAAATGACGATAAAAAACAGCTGATTATTACCCCATCAAAATGACAATAAAAAACAGCTGATTATTAACCCATCAAAATGACTATAAGAAACATCTGACTATTAACCCATCAAAATGACCATAAGAAACAGCTGATTATTAACCAATCAAAATCACCATAAAAAACAGCTGATTGTTAACCCGTCAAAATGACCATAAGAAACAGCTGAGTATTAACCCATCAAAATGACCATAAAAAACAGCTGATTATTAACCCACCAAAATGACCATAAAAAACAGCTGATTATTAACCCATCAAAATCACATTAAAAAACAGCTGATTATTAACCCATCAAAATGACCATAAAAAGCAGCTGATTAATAACCCATCAAAATGACGATAAGAAACAGCTGAGTATTAACCCATCAAAATGACCATAAGAAACAGCTGATTATTAACCCATCAAAATGACCATAAAAAACAGCTGATTATTACCCTATCAAAATGACCATAAAAAACAGCTGATTATTAACCCATCAAAATGACCATAAAAAAAATCTGACTATTAATCCATCAAAATGACAAGAAAAAACAGCTGATTATTAACCCATCATAATGAGGATAAAAAAAAGATGACTATTAACCCATCTAAATGACCATAAAAAACAACTGATTATTAACCCATCAAAATGACCATAAAAAACAGCTCATTATTAACCCATCAAAATCACCATAAAAAACAGCTGAGTATTAACCCATCAAAATGACCATAAAAAAAGCTAATTATAAACCAATCAAAATGACCATAAAAAACAGCTGATTATTAACCCATCATAATGAACATAAAAAACAGCTGAGTATTAACCCATCAAAATGACCATAAAAACAGCTGATTATTAACCAATCAAAATGACCATAAAAAAATGCTGATTATTACCCCATCAAAATGACCATAAAAAACAGCTGATTATTAACCCATCAAAATGACAATAAGAAACAGCTGATTATTAACTCATCAAAGTTACCATAAAAAACAGGTAAATATTAACCCACCAAAATCACCATAAAAAACAGCTGATTATTAACCGATAAAAATGACCATAGAAAACAGCTGACTATTAACCCACCAAAATCACCATTAAAAACAGCTGATTATTAACCCATCAAAATGACCATAAAAAACAGCTGATTAATAACCCATCAAAATGACCTCAAGAAACAGCTGACTATTAACCCATCAAAATTACTATAAGAAACATTTGACTGTTAACCCATCAAAATGACCATAAGAAACAGCTGATTATTAACCAATCAAAATGACGATAAAAAACAGCTGATTATTACCCCATCAAAATGACAATAAAAAACAGCTGATTATTAACCATCAAAATGACCATAAGAAACGGCTGATTATTAACCCATCAAAATGACCATAAGAAACAGCTAAGTATTAACCCATCAAAATGACCATAAAAAACAGCTGACTATTAACCCATCAAAATGACCATAAAAAACAGCTTATTATTAACCCATCAAAATGACCATAAAAAACAGCTGATTATTAACCCATTATAATGAGCATAAAAAAAGCTGACTATTAACCCATCAAAATGACCATAAAAAACAACTGATTATTAACCCATCAAAATGACCATAGAAAACAGCTGAGTATTAACCCATCAAAATGACCATAAAAAACAGCTGATTGTTAACCCGTCAAAATGACCATAAGAAACAGCTGATTATTAACCCATCAAAATGACCATAAAAAACAGCTGATTATTAACCCATCAAAATGACCATAAAAAACAGCTGATTATTAACCCATCAAAATGACCATGAAAAACAGCTGATTATTAACCCATCATAATGACCATAAAAAACAACTGATTATTAACCCATCAAAATGACCATAAAAAACAGCTGAGTATTAAGCCATCAAAATGACCATAAAAAACAGCTCATTATTAACCAATTAAAATCAACATAAAAAACAGCTGAGTATCAACCCATCAAAATAACCATAAAAAACAGCTGATTATTACCCCATCAAAATGACCATAAAAAACAGCTGATTATTAACCCATCAAAATGACCATAAGAAACGGCTGATTATTAACCCATCAAAATGACCATAAGAAACAGCTAAGTATTAACCCATCAAAATGACCATAAAAAAAAGCTGACTATGAACCCATCAAAATGACCATAAAAAACAGCTTATTATTAACCCATCAAAATGACCATGAAAAAAAACTGATTATTAACCCATCAAAATGACCATAAAAAACAGCTGATTATTAACCCCTCATAATGAGCATAAAAAAAAGCTGACTATTAACCCATCAAAATGACCATAAAAAACAACTGATTATTAACCCATCAAAATGACCATAGAAAACAGCTGAGTATTAACCCATCAAAATGACCATAAAAAACAGCTGATTATTAACCCATCAAAATCACCATAAAAAACAGCTGAGTATTAACCCATCAAAATGACCATAAAAAACAGCTGATTATTAACCCATCAAAATCACCATAAAAAACAGCTAAGTATTAACCCATCAAAATGACCATAAAAACAGCTGATTATTAACCAATCAAAATGACCATAAAAAACAGCTGATTATTACCCCATCAAAATGACCATAAAAAACAGCTGATTATTAACCCATCAAAAAGACCATAAGAAACGGATGATTATTAACCCATCAAAGTTACCATAAAAAACAGCTAAATATTAACCCACCAAAATCACCATAAAAAACAGCTGATTATTAACCGATAAAAATGACCATAGAAAACAGCTGACTATTAACCCACCAAAATCACCATTAAAAACAGCTGATTATTAACCCATCAAAATGACCATAAAAAACAGCTGATTAATAACCCATCAAAATGACCTCAAGAAACAGCTGACTATTAACCCATCAAAATGACTATAAGAAACATCTGACTATTAACCCATCAAAATGACCATAAGAAACAGCTGATTATTAACCAATCAAAATGACCATAAAAAACAGCTGATTATTAACCCATTAAAATGACCTTAAAAAACAGGTGACTATTAACCCATCAAAATGACCATAAAAAAACAGCTGATTATTAACCCATCAAAATTACAATAAAAACAGCTGATTATTCAGCCATCAAAATGACCTTAAAAACAGCTGACTATTAACCCATAAAAATGACCATAAGAAACAGCTGAGTATTAACCCATCAAAATGACCTTTTAAAACAGCTGACTATTAACCCATCAAAATGACCATAAAAAAACAGCTGATTAATAACCCATCAAAATGACCTTAAAAAACAGCTGACTATTAACCCACTAAAATCACCATAAAAAAACCTGATTATTAACCCATTAAAATGACCATAAAAAACAGCTGACTATTAACCCATCAAGATGACCTTAAAAAACAGCTGACTATTAACCCATCAAAATAATAAAAAACAACAGTTGATTAATAACCCATCAAAATGACCATGAAAAACAGCTGATTAATAACCCACAAAAATCACCATGAAAAACAGCTGATTATTAACCCACAAAAATCACCATAAAGAACAGCTGGTTAATAACCCATCAAAATGACCTCAAGAAACAGCTGACTATTAACCCATCAAAATGACTATAAGAAACATCTGACTATTAACCCATCAAAATGACCATAAGAAACAGCTGATTATTAACCAATCAAAATGACCATAAAAAACAGCTGATTGTTAACCCGTCAAAATGACCATAAGAAACAGCTGATTATTAACCCATCAAAATGAACATAAAAAACAGCTGATTATTAACCCATCAAAATGACCATAAATACAGCTGATTATTAACCCATCAAAATTACCATGAAAAACAGCTGATTATTAACCCATCATAATGACCATAAAAAACAACTGATTATTAACCCATCAAAATGACCATATAAAACAGCTGAGTATTAAGCCATCAAAATGACCATAAAAAACAGCTCATTATTAAGCCATCAAAATGACCATAAAAAACAGCTGAGTATCAACGCATCAAAATGACCATAAAAAACAGCTGATTATTAACCAATCAAAATGACCATAAAAAACAGCTGATTATTGCCCCATCAAAATAACCATAAAAAACAGCTGATTATTAATCCATCAAAATGACCATAAGAAACGGCTGATTATTAACCCATCAAAATGACCATAAGAAACAGCTAAGTATTAACCCATCAAAATGACCATAAAAAACAGCTGACTATGAACCCATCAAAATGACCATAAAAAACAGCTTATTATTAACCCATCAAAATGACCATGAAAAAAAACTGATTATTAACCAATCAAAATCACCATAAAAAACAGCTGATTATTAACCCATCATAATGAGCATAAAAAAAGCTGACTATTAACCCATCAAAATGACCATAAAAAACAACTGATTATTAACCCATCAAAATGACCATAGAAAACAGCTGAGTATTAACCCATCAAAATAACCATAAAAAACAGCTGATTATTACCCCATCAAAATGAACATAAAAAACAGCTGAGTATTAACCCATCAAAATGACCATAAAAACAGCTGATTATTAACCAATCAAAATGACCATAAAAAACAGCTGATTATTACCCCATCAAAATGACCATAAAAAACAGCTGATTATTAACCCATCAAAATGACCATAAGAAACAGCTGATTATTAACTCATCAAAGTTACCATAAAAAACAGCTAAATATTAACCCACCAAAATCACCATAAAAAACAGCTGATTATTAACCGATAAAAATGACCATAGAAAACAGCTGATTATTAACCCATCAAAATGACCATAAAAAAAATCTGACTATTAATCCATCAAAATGACAAGAAAAAACAGCTGATTATTAACCCATCATAATGAGGATAAAAAAAAGCTGACTATTAACCCATCTAAATGACCATAAAAAACAACTGATTATTAACCCATCAAAATGACAAGAAAAAACAGCTGATTATTAACCCATCATAATGAGGATAAAAAAAAGCTGACTATTAACCCATCTAAATGACCATAAAAAACAACTGATTATTAACCCATCAAAATGACCATAGAAAACAGCTGAGTATTAACCCATCAAAATAACCATAAAAAACAGCTGATTATTACCCCATCAAAATGAACATAAAAAACAGCTGAGTATTAACCCATCAAAATGACCATAAAAACAGCTGATTATTAACCAATCAAAATGACCATAAAAAACAGCTGATTATTACCCCATCAAAATGACCATAAAAAACAGCTGATTATTAACCCATCAAAATGACCATAAGAAACAGATAATCATTAACCCATCAAAATGACCTTAAAAAACAGCTGATTATTAACCCATTAAGATCACGATAAAAAACAGCTGATTAAAAACCCATCACAATGACGATAAGAAACAGCTGAGTATTAACCCATCAAAATGACCATAAGAAACATCTGATTATTAACCCATCAAAATGACCATAAAAAACAGCTGATTATTACCCTATCAAAATGACCATAAAAAACAGCTGATTATTAACCCATCAAAATGACCATAAAAAAAATCTGACTATTAATCCATCAAAATGACAAGAAAAAACAGCTGATTATTAACCCATCATAATGAGGATAAAAAAAAGCTGACTATTAACCCATCTAAATGACCATAAAAAACAACTGATTATTAACCCATCAAAATGACCATAAAAAACAGCTCATTATTAACCCATCAAAATCACCATAAAAAACAGCTGAGTATTAACCCATCAAAATGACCATAAAAAAAAGCTAATTATAAACCAATCAAAATGACCATAAAAAACAGCTGATTATTAACCCATCATAATGAACATAAAAAACAGCTGAGTATTAACCCATCAAAATGACCATAAAAACAGCTGATTATTAACCAATCAAAATGACCATAAAAAAATGCTGATTATTACCCCATCAAAATGACCATAAAAAACAGCTGATTATTAACCCATCAAAATGACCATAAGAAACAGCTGATTATTAACTCATCAAAGTTACCATAAAAATCAGGTAAATATTAACCCACCAAAATCACCATAAAAAACAGCTGATTATTAACCGATAAAAATGACCATAGAAAACAGCTGACTATTAACCCACCAAAATCACCATTAAAAACAGCTGATTATTAACCCATCAAAATGACCATAAAAAACAGCTGATTAATAACCCATCAAAATGACCTCAAGAAACAGCTGACTATTAACCCATCAAAATGACTATAAGAAACATTTGACTGTTAACCCATCAAAATGACCATAAGAAACAGCTGATTATTAACCAATCAAAATGACGATAAAAAACAGCTGATTATTACCCCATCAAAATGACAATAAAAAACAGCTGATTATTAACCCATCAAAATGACCATAAGAAACGGCTGATTATTAACCCATCAAAATGACCATAAGAAACAGCTAAGTATTAACCCATCAAAATGACCATAAAAAACAGCTGACTATTAACCCATCAAAATGACCATAAAAAACAGCTTATTATTAACCCATCAAAATGACCATAAAAAACAGCTGATTATTAACCCATCATAATGAGCTTAAAAAAAGCTGACTATTAACCCATCAAAATGACCATAAAAAACAACTGATTATTAACCCATCAAAATGACCATAGAAAACAGCTGAGTATTAACCCATCAAAATGACCATAAAAAACAGCTGATTGTTAACCCGTCAAAATGACCATAAGAAACAGCTGATTATTAACCCATCAAAATGACCATAAAAAACAGCTGATTATTAACCCATCAAAATGACCATAAAAAACAGCTGATTATTAACCCATCAAAATGACCATGAAAAACAGCTGATTATTAACCCATCATAATGACCATAAAAAACAACTGATTATTAACCCATCAAAATGACCATAAAAAACAGCTGAGTATTAAGCCATCAAAATGACCATAAAAAACAGCTCATTATTAACCAATCAAAATCACCATAAAAAACAGCTGAGTATCAACCCATCAAAATAACCATAAAAAACAGCTGATTATTACCCCATCAAAATGACCATAAAAAACAGCTGATTATTAACCCATCAAAATGACCATAAGAAACGGCTGATTATTAACCCATCAAAATGACCATAAGAAACAGGTAAGTATTAACCCATCAAAATGACCATAAAAAAAAGCTGACTATGAACCCATCAAAATGACCATAAAAAACAGCTTATTATTAACCCATCAAAATGACCATAAAAAACAGCTGATTATTAACCCCTCATAATGAGCATAAAAAAAAGCTGACTATTAACCCATCAAAATGACCATAAAAAACAACTGATTATTAACCCATCAAAATGACCATAGAAAACAGCTGAGTATTAACCCATCAAAATGACCATAAAAAACAGCTGATTATTAACCAATCAAAATCACCATAAAAAACAGCTGAGTATTAACCCATCAAAATGACCATAAAAAACAGCTGATTATTAACCCATCAAAATCACCATAAAAAACAGCTGATTATTAACCGATAAAAATGACCATAGAAAACAGCTGACTATTAACCCACCAAAATCACCATTAAAAACAGCTGATTATTAACCCATCAAAATGACCATAAAAAACAGCTGATTAATAACCCATCAAAATGACCTCAAGAAACAGCTGACTATTAACCCATCAAAATGACTATAAGAAACATCTGACTATTAACCCATCAAAATGACTAAAGAAACAGCTGATTATTAACCAATCAAAATGACCATAAAAAACAGCTGATTATTAACCCATTAAAATGACCTTAAAAAACAGGTGACTATTAACCCATCAAAATGACCATAAAAAAACAGCTGATTATTAACCCATCAAAATTACAATAAAAACAGCTGATTATTCAGCCATCAAAATGACCTTAAAAACAGCTGACTATTAACCCATAAAAATGACCATAAGAAACAGCTGAGTATTAACCCATCAAAATGACCTTTTAAAACAGCTGACTATTAACCCATCAAAATGACCATAAAAAAACAGCTGATTAATAACCCATCAAAATGACCTTAAAAAACAGCTGACTATTAACCCACTAAAATCACCATAAAAAAACCTGATTATTAACCCATTAAAATGACCATAAAAAACAGCTGACTATTAACCCATCAAGATGACCTTAACAAACAGCTGACTATTAACCCATCAAAATAATAAAAAACAACAGTTGATTAATAACCCATCAAAATGACCATGAAAAACAGCTGATTATTAACCCACAAAAATCACCATAAAGAACAGCTGGTTAATAACCCATCAAAATGACCTCAAGAAACAGCTGACTATTAACCCATCAAAATGACTATAAGAAACATCTGACTATTAACCCATCAAAATGACCATAAGAAACAGCTGATTATTAATCAATCAAAATGACCATAAAAAACAGCTGATTGTTAACCCGTCAAAATGACCATAAGAAACAGCTGATTATTAACCCATCAAAATGACCATAAAAAACAGCTGATTATTAACCCATCAAAATGACCATAAATACAGCTGATTATTAACCCATCAAAATGACCATGAAAAACAGCTGATTATTAACCCATCATAATGACCATAAAAAACAGCTGAGTATTAAGCCATCAAAATGATCATAAAAAACAGCTCATTATTAACCCATCAAAATCACCATAAAAAACAGCTGAGTATCAACCCATCAAAATGACCATAAAAAACAGCTGATTATTAACCAATCAAAATGACCATAAAAAACAGCTGATTATTGCCCCAACAAAATGACCATAAAAAACAGCTGATTAATCCATCAAAATGACCATAAGAAACGGCTGATTATTAACCCATCAAAATGACCATAAGAAACAGCTAAGTATTAACCCATCAAAATGACCATAAAAAACAGCTGACTATGAACCCATCAAAATGACCATAAAAAACAGCTTATTATTAACCCATCAAAATGACCATGAAAAAAAACTGATTATTAACCAATCAAAATCACCATAAAAAACAGCTGATTATTAACCCATCATAATGAGCATAAAAAAAAGCTGACTATTAACCCATCAAAATGACCATAAAAAACAACTGATTATTAACCCATCAAAATGACCATAGAAAACAGCTGAGTATTAACCCATCAAAATAACCATAAAAAACAGCTGATTATTACCCCATCAAAATGAACATAAAAACAGCTGAGTATTAACCCATCAAAATGACCATAAAAACAGCTGATTATTAACCAATCAAAATGACCATAAAAAACAGCTGATTATTACCCCATCAAAATGACCATAAAAAACAGCTGATTATTAACCCATCAAAATGACCATAAGAAACAGCTGATTATTAACTCATCAAAGTTACCATAAAAAACAGCTAAATATTAACCCACCAAAATCACCATAAAAAACAGCTGATTATTAACCGATAAAAATGACCATAGAAAACAGCTGACTATTAACCCACCAAAATCACCATTAAAAACAGCTGATTATTAACCCATCAAAATGACCATAAAAAAATGCTGATTAATAACCCATCAAAATGACCTCAAGAAACAGCTGACTATTAACCCATCAAAATGACTATAAGAAACATTTGACTGTTAACCCATCAAAATGACCATAAGAAACAGCTGATTATTAACCAATCAAAATGACGATAAAAAACAGCTGATTATTAACCCATCAAAATGACAATAAAAAACAGCTGATTATTAACCCATCAAAATGACCATAAGAAACGGCTGATTATTAACCCATCAAAATGACCATAAGAAACAGCTAAGTATTAACCCATCAAAATGACCATAAAAAACAGCTGACTATTAACCCATCAAAATGACCATAAAAAACAGCTTATTATTAACCCATCAAAATGACCATAAAAAACAGCTGATTATTAACCCATCATAATGAGCATAAAAAAAGCTGACTATTAACCCATCAAAATGACCATAAAAAACAACTGATTATTAACCCATCAAAATGACCATAGAAAACAGCTGAGTATTAACCCATCAAAATGACCATAAAAAACAGCTGATTATTAACCCATCGAAATGACCATAAAAAACAGCTGAGTATTAACCCATCAAAATGACCATAAAAACAGCTGATTATTAACCCATCAAAATAACCATAAGAAACAGCTGATTATTAACCCATTAAAATGACCATAAAAAAACAGCTGATTATTAACCCATCAAAATGACCATAAGAAACAGCTGATTATTAACCGATCAAAATTACCATAAAAAAATGCTGACTAGTAACCCATCAAAATGACCTTTATAAACAGCTGAGTATTAACCCATCAAAATGACCATAAGAAACAGCTGATTATTAACCAATCAAAATGACCATAAAAAACAGCTGATTATTACCCACTCAAAATGACCATAAAAAACAGCTGATTATTAACCCATCAAAATGACCATAAGAAACAGCTGATTATTAACCCACGAAAATCACCATAAAAAACAGCTGATTACTACCCCATAAAAATGACCATAAAGACATCTGATTATTCACCCATCAAAATGACCTTAAAAAACAGCTGATTATTAACCCATTAAAATGACCTTAAAAAACAGGTGACTATTAACCAATCAAAATGACCATAAAAAAACAGCTGATTATTAACCCATCAAAATGACCGTAAAAACAGCTGATTATTCAGCCATCAAAATGACCTTAAAAACAGCTGACTATTAACCCATCAAAATGACCATAAAAAACAGCTGAGTATTAACCCATCAAAATGACCATAAGAAACAGCTGATTATTAACCCACCAAAATCACCATAAAAAACAGCTGATTATTACCCCATAAAAATGACCATAAAGACATCTGATTATTCACCCATCAAAATGACCTTAAAAAACATCTGATTATTAACCCATTAAAATGACCTTAAAAAACAGGTGACTATTAACCCATCAAAATGACCATAAAAAAACAGCTGATTATTAACCCATCAAAATTACCATAAAAACAGCTGATTATTCAGCCATCAAAATGACCTTAAAAACAGCTGACTATTAACCCATAAAAATGACCATAAGAAACAGCTGAGTATTAACCCATCAAAATGACCTTTTAAAACAGCTGACTATTAACCCATCAAAATGACCATAAAAAAACAGCTGATTAATAACCCATCAAAATGACCTTAAAAAACAGCTGACTATTAACCCACTAAAATCACCATAAAAAAACCTGATTATTAACCCATTAAAATGACCATAAAAAACAGCTGACTATTAACCCATCAAGATGACCTTAAAAAACAGCTGACTATTAACCCATCAAAATAATAAAAAACAACAGTTGATTAATAACCCATCAAAATGACCATGAAAAACAGCTGATTATTAACCCACAAAAATCACCATAAAAAACAGCTGATTATTAACCCATCAAAATCACCATAAAGAACAGCTGGTTAATAACCCATGAAAATCACCTTAAAAAATAGCTGATTATTAACCCATTAAGATCACCATAAAAAACAGCTGATTATTAACCCATCAAAATGACCCTAAAAAAAAGCTGATTAATAACCCATCAAAATGACCACAAGAAACAGCTGATTATTAACCCACCAAAATCACCATTAAAAACAGCTGATTATTAACCCATAAAATGACCATAAAAAACAGCTCATTAATAACCCATAAAAATGACTTCAAAAAACGGCCGACTATGAACCCATTAAAATGACAATAAAAAACAGCTGATTATTAATCCATCAAAATGACCATAAAAAACAGCTGACTATTAACCCATCAAATTAAGAAAAAACAGAACAGCTGATTATTAACCCATCAAAGTTACCATAAAAAACAGCTAAATATTAACCCACCAAAATCACCATAAAAAACAACTGATTATTAACCGATAAAAATGACCATAGAAAACAGCTGACTATTAACCCACCAAAATCACCATTAAAAACAGCTGATTATTAACCCATCAAAATGACCATCAAAAAAAAACTGATTAATAACCCATCAAAATGACCTCAAGAAACAGCTGACTATTAACCCATCAAAATGACTATAAGAAACATCTGACTATTAACCCATCAAAATGACCATAAGAAACAACTGAGTATTAACCCATCAAAATGACCATAAAAAACAGCTGATTATTACCCCATCAAAATGACCATAAAAAACAGCTGATTATTTTCCCATCAAAATGACCTTAAAAAACAGCTGATTATTAACCCACCAAAATCACCATAAAAACAGAGCTGATTATTAACCCATCAAAATGACCATAAAAAGCAGCTGATAATTAACCCATTAAAATAAAAATAAAAAAGCTGATTAATAACCCATCAAAAGGACCTGAAGAAACAGCTGACTATTAACCCATCAAAATGACCATAAGAAACAGATAATCATTAACCCATCAAAATGACCTTAAAAAACAGCTGATTATTAACCCATTAAGATCACCATAAAAAACAGCTGATTAATAAGCCATCAAAATGACCATAACAAGCAGCTGATTATTAACCTACCAAAATCACCATTAAAAACAGCTGATTATTAACCCATCAAAATGACCATAAAAACCGCTGATTAATAACCCATCAAAATGACTTTAAAAAACGGCTGACTATTAACCCATTAAAATGACAATAAAAAACAGCTGATTATTAACCCATCAAAATGACCATAGAAAACAGCTGACCATTAACCCACCAAAATATCCATTAAAAACAGCTGATTATTAACCCATCAAAATGACCATAAATAACAGCTGATTAATAACCCATCAAAATGACCTCAAGAAACAGCTGACTATTAACCCATCAAAATGACTATAAGAAACATGACTATTAACCCATCAAAATGACCATAAGAAACAGCTGAGTATTAACCCATCAAAATGACCATAAAAAACAGCTGATTATTAACCCACCAAAATGACCATAAAAAACAGCTGATTATTAACCCATCAAAATCACATTAAAAAACAGCTGATTATTAACCCATCAAAATGACCATAAAAAGCAGCTGATTAATAACCCATCAAAATGACGATAAGAAACAGCTGAGTATTAACCCATCAAAATGACCATAAGAAACAGATAATCATTAACCCATGAAAATGACCTTAAAAAACAGCTGATTATTAACCCATTAAGATCACGATAAAAAACAGCTGATTAATAACCCATCACAATGACGATAAGAAACAGCTGAGTATTAACCCATCAAAATGACCATAAGAAACAGCTGATTATTAACCCATCAAAATGACCATAAAAAACAGCTGATTATTACCCTATCAAAATGACCATAAAAAACAGCTGATTATTAACCCATCAAAATGACCATAAAAAAAATCTGACTATTAATCCATCAAAATGACAAGAAAAAACAGCTGATTATTAACCCATCATAATGAGGATAAAAAAAAGCTGACTATTAACCCATCTAAATGACCATAAAAAACAACTGATTATTAACCCATCAAAATGACCATAAAAAACAGCTCATTATTAACCCATCAAAATCACCATAAAAAACAGCTGAGTATTAACCCATCAAAATGACCATAAAAAAAAGCTAATTATAAACCAATCAAAATGACCATAAAAAACAGCTGATTATTAACCCATCATAATGACCATAAAAAAACAGCTGATTATTAACCCATCAAAATGACCACAAGAAACAGCTGATTATTTACCCATCAAAATGACCATAAAAAACAGCTGATTATTAACCCATCATAATAACCATAAAAAACAGCTAATTATTAACCCATCAAAATGACCATAAAAAACAGCTGATTATTAACCCATCAAAATGACCATGAAAAAAAACTGATTATTAACCCATCAAAATGACCATAAAAAACAGCTGATTATTAACCCATCAAAATGACCATAAGAAACAGCTGATTATTAACCCATCAAGATGACCATAAAAAAACAGCTGATTATTAACCCATCAAAATAACCATAAAAAAATGCTAACTAGTAACCCATCAAAATGACCTTAAAAAACCGCTGACTATTAACCCATTAAAATGACCATAAGAAACAGCTGATTATTAACCCATCAAAATGACGATAAAAAACAGCTGATTGTTTTCCCAGCAAAATGACCATATAAAACAGCTGATTATTAACCCATCATAATGAGGATAAAAAAAAGCTGACTATTAACCCATCTAAATGACCATAAAAAACAACTGATTATTAACCCATCAAAATGACCATAAAAAACAGCTCATTATTAACCCATCAAAATCACCATAAAAAAAGCTGATTAATAACCCATCAAAAGGACCTCAAGAAACAGCTGACTATTAACCCATCAAAATGACCATAAGAAACAGATAATCATTAACCCATCAAAATGACCTTAAAAAACAGCTGATTATTAACCCATTAAGATCACCATAAAAAACAGCTGATTAATAACCCATCAAAATGAACATAACAAGCAGCTGATTATTAACCCACCAAAAAAACAATTAAAAACAGCTGATTATTAACCCATCAAAATGACCATAAAAACCGCTGATTAATAACCCATCAAAATGACTTTAAAAAACGGCTGACTATTAACCCATTAAAATGACAATAAAAAACAGCTGATTATTAACCCATCAAAATGACCATAGAAAACAGCTGACCATTAACCCACCAAAATATCCATTAAAAACAGCTGATTATTACCCCATCAAAATGACCATAAAAAACAGCTGATTATTAACCCATCAAAATGACCATAAGAAACAGCTGATTATTAACTCATCAAAGTTACCATAAAAAACAGCTAAATATTAACCCACCAAAATCACCATAAAAAAAAGCTGATTATTAACCGATAAAAATGACCATAGAAAACAGCTGACTATTAACCCACCAAAATCACCATTAAAAACAGCTGATTATTAACCCATCAAAATGACCATAAAAAAATGCTGATTAATAACCCATCAAAATGACCTCAAGAAACAGCTGACTATTAACCCATCAAAATGACTATAAGAAACATTTGACTGTTAACCCATCAAAATGACCATAAGAAACAGCTGATTATTAACCAATCAAAATGACGATAAAAAACAGCTGATTATTACCCCATCAAAATGACAATAAAAAACAGCTGATTATTAACCCATCAAAATGACCATAAGAAACGGCTGATTATTAACCCATCAAAATGACCATAAGAAACAGCTAAGTATTAACCCATCAAAATGACCATAAAAAACAGCTGACTATTAACCCATCAAAATGACCATAAAAAACAGCTTATTATTAACCCATCAAAATGACCATAAAAAACAGCTGATTATTAACCCATCATAATGAGCATAAAAAAAGCTGACTATTAACCCATCAAAATGACCATAAAAAACAACTGATTATTAACCCATCAAAATGACCATAGAAAACAGCTGAGTATTAACCCATCAAAATGACCATAAAAAACAGCTGATTATTAACCCATCGAAATGACCATAAAAAACAGCTGAGTATTAACCCATCAAAATGACCATAAAAACAGCTGATTATTAACCCATCAAAATAACCATAAGAAACAGCTGATTATTAACCCATTAAAATGACCATAAAAAAACAGCTGATTATTAACCCATCAAAATGACCATAAGAAACAGCTGATTATTAACCGATCAAAATTACCATAAAAAAATGCTGACTAGTAACCCATCAAAATGACCTTTATAAACAGCTGAGTATTAACCCATCAAAATGACCATAAGAAACAGCTGATTATTAACCAATCAAAATGACCATAAAAAACAGCTGATTATTACCCACTCAAAATGACCATAAAAAACAGCTGATTATTAACCCATCAAAATGACCATAAGAAACAGCTGATTATTAACCCACGAAAATCACCATAAAAAACAGCTGATTACTACCCCATAAAAATGACCATAAAGACATCTGATTATTCACCCATCAAAATGACCTTAAAAAACAGCTGATTATTAACCCATTAAAATGACCTTAAAAAACAGGTGACTATTAACCAATCAAAATGACCATAAAAAAACAGCTGATTATTAACCCATCAAAATGACCGTAAAAACAGCTGATTATTCAGCCATCAAAATGACCTTAAAAACAGCTGACTATTAACCCATCAAAATGACCATAAAAAACAGCTGAGTATTAACCCATCAAAATGACCATAAGAAACAGCTGATTATTAACCCACCAAAATCACCATAAAAAACAGCTGATTATTACCCCATAAAAATGACCATAAAGACATCTGATTATTCACCCATCAAAATGACCTTAAAAAACATCTGATTATTAACCCATTAAAATGACCTTAAAAAACAGGTGACTATTAACCCATCAAAATGACCATAAAAAAACAGCTGATTATTAACCCATCAAAATTACCATAAAAACAGCTGATTATTCAGCCATCAAAATGACCTTAAAAACAGCTGACTATTAACCCATAAAAATGACCATAAGAAACAGCTGAGTATTAACCCATCAAAATGACCTTTTAAAACAGCTGACTATTAACCCATCAAAATGACCATAAAAAAACAGCTGATTAATAACCCATCAAAATGACCTTAAAAAACAGCTGACTATTAACCCACTAAAATCACCATAAAAAAACCTGATTATTAACCCATTAAAATGACCATAAAAAACAGCTGACTATTAACCCATCAAGATGACCTTAAAAAACAGCTGACTATTAACCCATCAAAATAATAAAAAACAACAGTTGATTAATAACCCATCAAAATGACCATGAAAAACAGCTGATTATTAACCCACAAAAATCACCATAAAAAACAGCTGATTATTAACCCATCAAAATCACCATAAAGAACAGCTGGTTAATAACCCATGAAAATCACCTTAAAAAATAGCTGATTATTAACCCATTAAGATCACCATAAAAAACAGCTGATTATTAACCCATCAAAATGACCCTAAAAAAAAGCTGATTAATAACCCATCAAAATGACCACAAGAAACAGCTGATTATTAACCCACCAAAATCACCATTAAAAACAGCTGATTATTAACCCATAAAATGACCATAAAAAACAGCTCATTAATAACCCATAAAAATGACTTCAAAAAACGGCCGACTATGAACCCATTAAAATGACAATAAAAAACAGCTGATTATTAATCCATCAAAATGACCATAAAAAACAGCTGACTATTAACCCATCAAATTAAGAAAAAACAGAACAGCTGATTATTAACCCATCAAAGTTACCATAAAAAACAGCTAAATATTAACCCACCAAAATCACCATAAAAAACAGCTGATTATTAACCGATAAAAATGACCATAGAAAACAGCTGACTATTAACCCACCAAAATCACCATTAAAAACAGCTGATTATTAACCCATCAAAATGACCATCAAAAAAAAACTGATTAATAACCCATCAAAATGACCTCAAGAAACAGCTGACTATTAACCCATCAAAATGACTATAAGAAACATCTGACTATTAACCCATCAAAATGACCATAAGAAACAACTGAGTATTAACCCATCAAAATGACCATAAAAAACAGCTGATTATTACCCCATCAAAATGACCATAAAAAACAGCTGATTATTTTCCCATCAAAATGACCTTAAAAAACAGCTGATTATTAACCCACCAAAATCACCATAAGAACAGAGCTGATTATTAACCCATCAAAATGACCATAAAAAGCAGCTGATAATTAACCCATTAAAATAAAAATAAAAAAGCTGATTAATAACCCATCAAAAGGACCTGAAGAAACAGCTGACTATTAACCCATCAAAATGACCATAAGAAACAGATAATCATTAACCCATCAAAATGACCTTAAAAAACAGCTGATTATTAACCCATTAAGATCACCATAAAAAACAGCTGATTAATAAGCCATCAAAATGACCATAACAAGCAGCTGATTATTAACCTACCAAAATCACCATTAAAAACAGCTGATTATTAACCCATCAAAATGACCATAAAAACCGCTGATTATTAACCCATCAAAATGACTTTAAAAAACGGCTGACTATTAACCCATTAAAATGACAATAAAAAACAGCTGATTATTAACCCATCAAAATGACCATAGAAAACAGCTGACCATTAACCCACCAAAATATCCATTAAAAACAGCTGATTATTAACCCATCAAAATGACCATAAATAACAGCTGATTAATAACCCATCAAAATGACCTCAAGAAACAGCTGACTATTAACCCATCAAAATGACTATAAGAAACATGACTATTAACCCATCAAAATGACCATAAGAAACAGCTGAGTATTAACCCATCAAAATGACCATAAAAAACAGCTGATTATTAACCCACCAAAATGACCATAAAAAACAGCTGATTATTAACCCATCAAAATCACATTAAAAAACAGCTGATTATTAACCCATCAAAATGACCATAAAAAGCAGCTGATTAATAACCTATCAAAATGACGATAAGAAACAGCTGAGTATTAACCCATCAAAATGACCATAAGAAACAGATAATCATTAACCCATCAAAATGACCTTAAAAAACAGCTGATTATTAACCCATTAAGATCACGATAAAAAACAGCTGATTAATAACCCATCACAATGACGATAAGAAACAGCTGAGTATTAACCCATCAAAATGACCATAAGAAACAGCTGATTATTAACCCATCAAAATGACCATAAAAAACAGCTGATTATTACCCTATCAAAATGACCATAAAAAACAGCTGATTATTAACCCATCAAAATGACCATAAAAAAAATCTGACTATTAATCCATCAAAATGACAAGAAAAAACAGCTGATTATTAACCCATCATAATGAGGATAAAAAAAAGCTGACTATTAACCCATCTAAATGACCATAAAAAACAACTGATTATTAACCCATCAAAATGACCATAAAAAACAGCTCATTATTAACCCATCAAAATCACCATAAAAAACAGCTGAGTATTAACCCATCAAAATGACCATAAAAAAAAGCTAATTATAAACCAATCAAAATGACCATAAAAAACAGCTGATTATTAACCCATCATAATGACCATAAAAAAACAGCTGATTATTAACCCATCAAAATGACCACAAGAAACAGCTGATTATTTACCCATCAAAATGACCATAAAAAACAGCTGATTATTAACCCATCATAATAACCATAAAAAACAGCTAATTATTAACCCATCAAAATGACCATAAAAAACAGCTGATTATTAACCCATCAAAATGACCATGAAAAAAAACTGATTATTAACCCATCAAAATGACTATAAAAAACAGCTGATTATTAACCCATCAAAATGACCATAAGAAACAGCTGATTATTAACCCATCAAGATGACCATAAAAAAACAGCTGATTATTAACCCATCAAAATAACCATAAAAAAATGCTAACTAGTAACCCATCAAAATGACCTTAAAAAACCGCTGACTATTAACCCATTAAAATGACCATAAGAAACAGCTGATTATTAACCCATCAAAATGACGATAAAAAACAGCTGATTGTTTTCCCAGCAAAATGACCATATAAAACAGCTGATTATTAACCCATCATAATGAGGATAAAAAAAAGCTGACTATTAACCCATCTAAATGACCATAAAAAACAACTGATTATTAACCCATCAAAATGACCATAAAAAACAGCTCATTATTAACCCATCAAAATCACCATAAAAAAAGCTGATTAATAACCCATCAAAAGGACCTCAAGAAACAGCTGACTATTAACCCATCAAAATGACCATAAGAAACAGATAATCATTAACCCATCAAAATGACCTTAAAAAACAGCTGATTATTAACCCATTAAGATCACCATAAAAAACAGCTGATTAATAACCCATCAAAATGAACATAACAAGCAGCTGATTATTAACCCACCAAAAAAACAATTAAAAACAGCTGATTATTAACCCATCAAAATGACCATAAAAACCGCTGATTAATAACCCATCAAAATGACTTTAAAAAACGGCTGACTATTAACCCATTAAAATGACAATAAAAAACAGCTGATTATTAACCCATCAAAATGACCATAGAAAACAGCTGACCATTAACCCACCAAAATATCCATTAAAAACAGCTGATTATTAACCCATCAAAATGACCATAAAAAACAGCTGATTATTTACCAATCAAAATGACCTTAAAGAACAGCTGATTATTAACCCACAACAATGACCATAAAAAACGGCTGATTATTAACCCATTAAAGTGACCATAAAAAACATCTGATTAATAACCGATCAAAATGACTATATAAAACAGCTGATTATTAACCCATCAAAATGACCATAAAAAACAGCTCATTAATAACCCATCAAAATAACCATAAAAAATAGGTGACTATTAACCCACCAAAACCATCATAAAAAATAGCTAATTATTAACCCACAAAAATGACCATAAAAAACATCTGACTATTAACCCATCAAAATGACCTTAAAAAACAGCTGACTATTAACCCATCAAAATGACCTTAAAAACCGCTTACTATTAACCCATCAAAATGACCATAACAAATCAGCTAATTAATAACCCATCAAAATGACCATAAAAAACAGCTGATTATTAACCCACCAAAATCACCATAAAAAAAGCTGATTATTAAACCATTAAAATGACCATAAAAAACAGCTGACTATTAACCCATCAAAATCACCTTAAAAAACAGCTGAATATTAACACATCAAAATGACCAAAAAAGAACAGTTGATTTATAAGCCATCAAAATGACCATAAAAAAAGAGCTCATTATTAACCCACCAAAATCACCATAAAAAACAGCTGACTATTAACCCATCAAAATGACCTCAAAAAACAGCTGACTATTAACCCATCAAAATGACCATAAAAAACAGCTGATTTTTAACCCATAAAAATGACCTTAAAAAACAGCTAATTATTAACCCACAAAAAATCACCATAAAAAACAGCTGATTATTAACCCATAAAAATAAACATAAAAAAGGTGACTATTAACCCATCCAAATGACCTTAAGAAACAGTTGAGTATTAACCCATCAAAATGACCATAAGAAACAGCTGATTATTAACCCATTAAAATGACCATGAAAAAAAGCTGATTAATAACCCATCGAAATGACCACAAGAAAAAGCTGATTATTAACCCACCAAAATCACCATAAAAAACAGCTGATTATTCAGCCATCAAAATGACCTTAAAAAGCAGCTGACTATTAACCCATCAAAATGACCATAAGAAACAGCTGAGTATTAACCCATCAAAATGACCTTAAAAACAGCTGACTATTAACCCATCAAAATGACCAAAAAAGAACAGCTGATTAATAACCCATCAAAATGACAATAAAAAACAGCTGATTTTTAACCCATTAAAATCCCCATAAAAAAACGGCTGATTATTAACCCACCAAAATAACCATGAAAAATCGCTAATTATTAACCCATCAAAATCACCATAAAAAACACCTGATTAATAACCCATTAAAATGACCTCAAGAAACAGCTGACTTTTAACCCATCAAAATGACCTTAAAAAACAGCTGACTATTAACGCATTAAAATGACCATAAAAAAACAGCTGATTAATAACCCATCAAAATGACGATAAAAACCAGCTAACTATTAACCCACCAAAAACACCATAAAAAAAGCTGATTATTAACCCATTAAAATGACCATAAAAAACAGCTGAATCTTAACCCATCAAAATGACCATAAAAAACAGGTGATTATTAACCCATCAAAATGACCATAAAAAACAGTTGATTATTTAGCCATAGAAATGACCTTAAAAAACAACTGATTATTAACCCACCAAAATCACTAAAAAACAGCTGATTATTAACCCATCAAAATGACCATAAAAAACAGCTGATTAATAACCCATCAAAATGACCATAAAAAACAGCTGATTATTAACCCATCAAAATGACCATAAAAAACAGCTGATTAATAACCCATCAAAATGACCATAAAAAACAACTGATTATTAACCCATCAAAATCACCATAAAAAACAGCTGAATATTAACCCATCAAAATGACCTTAAAAAACAGCTAATTATTAACCCACAAAAAATCACTATAAAAAACAGCTGATTATTAACCCATAAAAATAAACATAAAAAAGGTGACTATTAACCCATCCAAATGACCTGAAGAAACAGTTGAGTATTAACCCATCAAAATGACCATAAGAAACAGCTGATTATTAACCCATTAAATTGACCATGAAAAAAAGCTGATTAATAACCCATCGAAATGACCACAAGAAAAAGCTGATTATTAACCCACCAAAATCACCATAAAAAACAGCTGATTATTCAGCCATCAAAATGACCTTAAAAAGCAGCTGACTATTAACCCATCAAAATGACCATAAAAAACAGCTCATTATTAACCCATCAAAATCACCATAAAAAACAGCTGAGTATTAACCCATCAAAATGACCATAAAAAAAAGCTAATTATAAACCAATCAAAATGACCATAAAAAACAGCTGATTATTAACCCATCATAATGACCATAAAAAAACAGCTGATTATTAACCCATCAAAATGACCACAAGAAACAGCTGATTATTTACCCATCAAAATGACCATAAAAAACAGCTGATTATTAACCCATCATAATAACCATAAAAAACAGCTAATTATTAACCCATCAAAATGACCATAAAAAACAGCTGATTATTAACCCATCAAAATGACCATGAAAAAAAACTGATTATTAACCCATCAAAATGACCATAAAAAACAGCTGATTATTAACCCATCAAAATGACCATAAGAAACAGCTGATTATTAACCCATCAAGATGACCATAAAAAAACAGCTGATTATTAACCCATCAAAATAACCATAAAAAAATGCTAACTAGTAACCCATCAAAATGACCTTAAAAAACAGCTGACTATTAACCCATTAAAATGACCATAAAAAACAGCCTATTATTCACCCATCAAAATGACCATAAGAAACAGCTGATTATTAACCCATCAAAATGACGATAAAAAACAGCTGATTTTTTTCCCAGCAAAATGACCATAAAAAACACCTAATTATTAAACCATTAAAATGACCATAAAAAAAGCTGATTAATAACCCATCAAAAGGACCTCAAGAAACAGCTGACTATTAACCCATCAAAATGACCATAAGAAACAGATAATCATTAACCCATCAAAATGACCTTAAAAAACAGCTGATTATTAACCCATTAAGATCACCATAAAAAACAGCTGATTAATAACCCATCAAAATGAACATAACAAGCAGCTGATTATTAACCCACCAAAATAACAATTAAAAACAGCTGATTATTAACCCATCAAAATGACCATAAAAACCGCTGATTAATAACCCATCAAAATGACTTTAAAAAACGGCTGACTATTAACCCATTAAAATGACAATAAAAAACAGCTGATTATTAACCCATCATAATGAGGATAAAAAAAAGCTGACTATTAACCCATCTAAATGACCATAAAAAACAACTGATTATTAACCCATCAAAATGACCATAAAAAACAGCTCATTATTAACCCATCAAAATCACCATAAAAAACAGCTGAGTATTAACCCATCAAAATGACCATAAAAAAAAGCTAATTATAAACCAATCAAAATGACCATAAAAAACAGCTGATTATTAACCCATCATAATGACCATAAAAAAACAGCTGATTATTAACCCATCAAAATGACCACAAGAAACAGCTGATTATTTACCCATCAAAATGACCATAAAAAACAGCTGATTATTAACCCATCATAATAACCATAAAAAACAGCTAATTATTAACCCATCAAAATGACCATAAAAAACAGCTGATTATTAACCCATCAAAATGACCATGAAAAAAAACTGATTATTAACCCATCAAAATGACTATAAAAAACAGCTGATTATTAACCCATCAAAATGACCATAAGAAACAGCTGATTATTAACCCATCAAGATGACCATAAAAAAACAGCTGATTATTAACCCATCAAAATAACCATAAAAAAATGCTAACTAGTAACCCATCAAAATGACCTTAAAAAACCGCTGACTATTAACCCATTAAAATGACCATAAGAAACAGCTGATTATTAACCCATCAAAATGACGATAAAAAACAGCTGATTGTTTTCCCAGCAAAATGACCATATAAAACAGCTGATTATTAACCCATCATAATGAGGATAAAAAAAAGCTGACTATTAACCCATCTAAATGACCATAAAAAACAACTGATTATTAACCCATCAAAATGACCATAAAAAACAGCTCATTATTAACCCATCAAAATCACCATAAAAAAAGCTGATTAATAACCCATCAAAAGGACCTCAAGAAACAGCTGACTATTAACCCATCAAAATGACCATAAGAAACAGATAATCATTAACCCATCAAAATGACCTTAAAAAACAGCTGATTATTAACCCATTAAGATCACCATAAAAAACAGCTGATTAATAACCCATCAAAATGAACATAACAAGCAGCTGATTATTAACCCACCAAAAAAACAATTAAAAACAGCTGATTATTAACCCATCAAAATGACCATAAAAACCGCTGATTAATAACCCATCAAAATGACTTTAAAAAACGGCTGACTATTAACCCATTAAAATGACAATAAAAAACAGCTGATTATTAACCCATCAAAATGACCATAGAAAACAGCTGACCATTAACCCACCAAAATATCCATTAAAAACAGCTGATTATTAACCCATCAAAATGACCATAAAAAACAGCTGATTATTTACCAATCAAAATGACCTTAAAGAACAGCTGATTATTAACCCACAACAATGACCATAAAAAACGGCTGATTATTAACCCATTAAAGTGACCATAAAAAACATCTGATTAATAACCGATCAAAATGACTATATAAAACAGCTGATTATTAACCCATCAAAATGACCATAAAAAACAGCTCATTAATAACCCATCAAAATAACCATAAAAAATAGGTGACTATTAACCCACCAAAACCATCATAAAAAATAGCTAATTATTAACCCACAAAAATGACCATAAAAAACATCTGACTATTAACCCATCAAAATGACCTTAAAAAACAGCTGACTATTAACCCATCAAAATGACCTTAAAAACCGCTTACTATTAACCCATCAAAATGACCATAACAAATCAGCTAATTAATAACCCATCAAAATGACCATAAAAAACAGCTGATTATTAACCCACCAAAATCACCATAAAAAAAGCTGATTATTAAACCATTAAAATGACCATAAAAAACAGCTGACTATTAACCCATCAAAATCACCTTAAAAAAGAGCTGAATATTAACACATCAAAATGACCAAAAAAGAACAGTTGATTTATAAGCCATCAAAATGACCATAAAAAAAGAGCTCATTATTAACCCACCAAAATCACCATAAAAAACAGCTGACTATTAACCCATCAAAATGACCTCAAAAAACAGCTGACTATTAACCCATCAAAATGACCATAAAAAACAGCTGATTTTTAACCCATAAAAATGACCTTAAAAAACAGCTAATTATTAACCCACAAAAAATCACCATAAAAAACAGCTGATTATTAACCCATAAAAATAAACATAAAAAAGGTGACTATTAACCCATCCAAATGACCTTAAGAAACAGTTGAGTATTAACCCATCAAAATGACCATAAGAAACAGCTGATTATTAACCCATTAAAATGACCATGAAAAAAAGCTGATTAATAACCCATCGAAATGACCACAAGAAAAAGCTGATTATTAACCCACCAAAATCACCATAAAAAACAGCTGATTATTCAGCCATCAAAATGACCTTAAAAAGCAGCTGACTATTAACCCATCAAAATGACCATAAGAAACAGCTGAGTATTAACCCATCAAAATGACCTTAAAAACAGCTGACTATTAACCCATCAAAATGACCAAAAAAGAACAGCTGATTAATAACCCATCAAAATGACAATAAAAAACAGCTGATTTTTAACCCATTAAAATCCCCATAAAAAAACGGCTGATTATTAACCCACCAAAATAACCATGAAAAATCGCTAATTATTAACCCATCAAAATCACCATAAAAAACACCTGATTAATAACCCATTAAAATGACCTCAAGAAACAGCTGACTTTTAACCCATCAAAATGACCTTAAAAAACAGCTGACTATTAACGCATTAAAATGACCATAAAAAAACAGCTGATTAATAACCCATCAAAATGACGATAAAAACCAGCTAACTATTAACCCACCAAAAACACCATAAAAAAAGCTGATTATTAACCCATTAAAATGACCATAAAAAACAGCTGAATCTTAACCCATCAAAATGACCATAAAAAACAGGTGATTATTAACCCATCAAAATGACCATAAAAAACAGTTGATTATTTAGCCATAGAAATGACCTTAAAAAACAACTGATTATTAACCCACCAAAATCACTAAAAAACAGCTGATTATTAACCCATCAAAATGACCATAAAAAACAGCTGATTAATAACCCATCAAAATGACCATAAAAAACAGCTGATTATTAACCCATCAAAATGACCATAAAAAACAGCTGATTAATAACCCATCAAAATGACCATAAAAAACAACTGATTATTAACCCATCAAAATCACCATAAAAAACAGCTGAATATTAACCCATCAAAATGACCTTAAAAAACAGCTAATTATTAACCCACAAAAAATCACTATAAAAAACAGCTGATTATTAACCCATAAAAATAAACATAAAAAAGGTGACTATTAACCCATCCAAATGACCTGAAGAAACAGTTGAGTATTAACCCATCAAAATGACCATAAGAAACAGCTGATTATTAACCCATTAAATTGACCATGAAAAAAAGCTGATTAATAACCCATCGAAATGACCACAAGAAAAAGCTGATTATTAACCCACCAAAATCACCATAAAAAACAGCTGATTATTCAGCCATCAAAATGACCTTAAAAAGCAGCTGACTATTAACCCATCAAAATGACCATAAAAAACAGCTCATTATTAACCCATCAAAATCACCATAAAAAACAGCTGAGTATTAACCCATCAAAATGACCATAAAAAAAAGCTAATTATAAACCAATCAAAATGACCATAAAAAACAGCTGATTATTAACCCATCATAATGACCATAAAAAAACAGCTGATTATTAACCCATCAAAATGACCACAAGAAACAGCTGATTATTTACCCATCAAAATGACCATAAAAAACAGCTGATTATTAACCCATCATAATAACCATAAAAAACAGCTAATTATTAACCCATCAAAATGACCATAAAAAACAGCTGATTATTAACCCATCAAAATGACCATGAAAAAAAACTGATTATTAACCCATCAAAATGACCATAAAAAACAGCTGATTATTAACCCATCAAAATGACCATAAGAAACAGCTGATTATTAACCCATCAAGATGACCATAAAAAAACAGCTGATTATTAACCCATCAAAATAACCATAAAAAAATGCTAACTAGTAACCCATCAAAATGACCTTAAAAAACAGCTGACTATTAACCCATTAAAATGACCATAAAAAACAGCCTATTATTCACCCATCAAAATGACCATAAGAAACAGCTGATTATTAACCCACCAAAATGACCATAAAAAACAGCTGATTGTTTTCCCAGCAAAATGACCATAAAAAACACCTAATTATTAAACCATTAAAATGACCATAAAAAAAGCTGATTAATAACCCATCAAAAGGACCTCAAGAAACAGCTGACTATTAACCCATCAAAATGACCATAAGAAACAGATAATCATTAACCCATCAAAATGACCTTAAAAAACAGCTGATTATTAACCCATTAAGATCACCATAAAAAACAGCTGATTAATAACCCATCAAAATGAACATAACAAGCAGCTGATTATTAACCCACCAAAATAACAATTAAAAACAGCTGATTATTAACCCATCAAAATGACCATAAAAACCGCTGATTAATAACCCATCAAAATGACTTTAAAAAACGGCTGACTATTAACCCATTAAAATGACAATAAAAAACAGCTGATTATTAACCCATCAAAATGACCATAGAAAACAGCTGACCATTAACCCACCAAAATATCCATTAAAAACAGCTGATTATTAACCCATCAAAATGACCATAAAAAACAGCTGATTATTTACCAATCAAAATGACCTTAAAGAACAGCTGATTATTAACCCACAACAATGACCATAAAAAACGGCTGATTATTAACCCATTAAAGTGACCATAAAAAACATCTGATTAATAACCGATAAAAATGACTATATAAAACAGCTGATTATTAACCCATCAAAATGACCATAAAAAACAGCTCATTAATAACCCATAAAAATAACCATAAAAAATAGGTGACTATTAACCCACCAAAACCATCATAAAAAATAGCTAATTATTAACCCACAAAAATGACCATAAAAAACATCTGACTATTAACCCATCAAAATGACCTTAAAAAACAGCTGACTATTAACCCATCAAAAAGACCAAAAAGGAACAGCTTATTAATAACCCATCAAAATGACCATAAAAAGCAGCTGACTATTAACCCATCAAAATGACCTTGAAAAATAGCTGGCTATTAACCCATCAAAATGACCATAAAAAAACAGCTGATTAATAACCCATCAAATTAATTATAAAAAAGAGCTGACTATTAACCCACCAAAATCACCATAAAAAAGGTGATTATTAACCCATCAAAATGACCATAACAAACAGCTGAATATTAACCCATCAAAATGACCTTAAAAAACAGCTGATTATTAACCAATCAAAATAAACTAAAAAGAACAGCTGATTAATAACCCATCAAAATGACCATAAAAAACAGCTGATTATTAACGCACCAAAATCCCCATAAAAAAAGCTAATTATTAACCCACCAAACTCACCATAAAAAACAGCTGATTATTAACCCATCAAAGTGACCATAAAAAACAGTTGATTAATAACCTATCAAAATGACCTCAAGAAACAGCTGACTATTAACCCATCAAAATGACCATAAAAAACAGCTGATTATTAACCCATCGAAATGACCATAAAAAACAGCTGAGTATTAACCCATCAAAATGACCATAACAAATCAGCTAATTAATAACCCATCAAAGTGACCATAAAAAACAGCTGATTATTAACCCACCAAAATCACCATAAAAAAGCTGATTATTAAACCATTAAAATGACCATAAAAAACAGCTGACTATTAACCCATCAAAATCACCTTAAAAAACAGCTGAATATTAACACATCAAAATGACCAAAAAAGAACAGTTGATTTATAAGCCATCAAAATGACCATAAAAAAAGAGCTCATTATTAACCCACCAAAATCACCATAAAAAACAGCTGACTATTAACCCATCAAAATGACCATAAAAAACAGCTGTTTTTAACCCATCAAAATGACCTTAAAAAACAGCTAATTATTAACCCACAAAAAATCACCATAAAAAACAGCTGATTATTAACCCATAAAAATAAACATAAAAAAGGTGACTATTAACCCATCCAAATGACCTTAAGAAACAGTTGAGTATTAACCCATCAAAATGACCATAAGAAACAGCTGATTATTAACCCATCAAAATGACCATAAAAAACAGCTGATTATTAACCCACCAAAATCACCATAAAAAACAGCTGATTATTACCCCATAAAAATGACCATAAAGACATCTGATTATTCACCCATCAAAATGACCTTAAAAAACATCTGATTATTAACCCATTAAAATGACCTTAAAAAACAGGTGACTATTAACCCATCAAAATGACCATAAAAAAACAGCTGATTATTAACCCATCAAAATTACCATAAAAACAGCTGATTATTCAGCCATCAAAATGACCTTAAAAACAGCTGACTATTAACCCATAAAAATGACCATAAGAAACAGCTGAGTATTAACCCATCAAAATGACCTTTTAAAACAGCTGACTATTAACCCATCAAAATGACCATAAAAAAACAGCTGATTAATAACCCATCAAAATGACCTTAAAAAACAGCTGACTATTAACCCACTAAAATCACCATAAAAAAACCTGATTATTAACCCATTAAAATGACCATAAAAAACAGCTGACTATTAACCCATCAAGATGACCTTAAAAAACAGCTGACTATTAACCCATCAAAATAATAAAAAACAACAGTTGATTAATAACCCATCAAAATGACCATGAAAAACAGCTGATTATTAACCCACAAAAATCACCATAAAAAACAGCTGATTATTAACCCATCAAAATCACCATAAAGAACAGCTGGTTAATAACCCATGAAAATCACCTTAAAAAATAGCTGATTATTAACCCATTAAGATCACCATAAAAAACAGCTGATTATTAACCCATCAAAATGACCCTAAAAAAAAGCTGATTAATAACCCATCAAAATGACCACAAGAAACAGCTGATTATTAACCCACCAAAATCACCATTAAAAACAGCTGATTATTAACCCATAAAATGACCATAAAAAACAGCTCATTAATAACCCATAAAAATGACTTCAAAAAACGGCCGACTATGAACCCATTAAAATGACAATAAAAAACAGCTGATTATTAATCCATCAAAATGACCATAAAAAACAGCTGACTATTAACCCATCAAATTAAGAAAAAACAGAACAGCTGATTATTAACCCATCAAAGTTACCATAAAAAACAGCTAAATATTAACCCACCAAAATCACCATAAAAAACAGCTGATTATTAACCGATAAAAATGACCATAGAAAACAGCTGACTATTAACCCACCAAAATCACCATTAAAAACAGCTGATTATTAACCCATCAAAATGACCATCAAAAAAAAACTGATTAATAACCCATCAAAATGACCTCAAGAAACAGCTGACTATTAACCCATCAAAATGACTATAAGAAACATCTGACTATTAACCCATCAAAATGACCATAAGAAACAACTGAGTATTAACCCATCAAAATGACCATAAAAAACAGCTGATTATTACCCCATCAAAATGACCATAAAAAACAGCTGATTATTTTCCCATCAAAATGACCTTAAAAAACAGCTGATTATTAACCTACCAAAATCACCATAAAAACAGAGCTGATTATTAACCCATCAAAATGACCATAAAAAGCAGCTGATAATTAACCCATTAAAATAAAAATAAAAAAGCTGATTAATAACCCATCAAAAGGACCTGAAGAAACAGCTGACTATTAACCCATCAAAATGACCATAAGAAACAGATAATCATTAACCCATCAAAATGACCTTAAAAAACAGCTGATTATTAACCCATTAAGATCACCATAAAAAACAGCTGATTAATAAGCCATCAAAATGACCATAACAAGCAGCTGATTATTAACCTACCAAAATCACCATTAAAAACAGCTGATTATTAACCCATCAAAATGACCATAAAAACCGCTGATTAATAACCCATCAAAATGACTTTAAAAAACGGCTGACTATTAACCCATTAAAATGACAATAAAAAACAGCTGATTATTAACCCATCAAAATGACCATAGAAAACAACTGACCATTAACCCACCAAAATATCCATTAAAAACAGCTGATTATTAACCCATCAAAATGACCATAAATAACAGCTGATTAATAACCCATCAAAATGACCTCAAGAAACAGCTGACTATTAACCCATCAAAATGACTATAAGAAACATGACTATTAACCCATCAAAATGACCATAAGAAACAGCTGACTATTAACCCATCAAAATGACCATAAAAAACAGCTGATTATTAACCCACCAAAATGACCATAAAAAACAGCTGATTATTAACCCATCAAAATCACATTAAAAAACAGCTGATTATTAACCCATCAAAATGACCATAAAAAGCAGCTGATTAATAACCCATCAAAATGACGATAAGAAACAGCTGAGTATTAACCCATCAAAATGACCATAAGAAACAGATAATCATTAACCCATCAAAATGACCTTAAAAAACAGCTGATTATTAACCCATTAAGATCACGATAAAAAACAGCTGATTAATAACCCATCACAATGACGATAAGAAACAGCTGAGTATTAACCCATCAAAATGACCATAAGAAACAGCTGATTATTAACCCATCAAAATGACCATAAAAAACAGCTGATTATTACCCTATCAAAATGACCATAAAAAACAGCTGATTATTAACCCATCAAAATGACCATAAAAAAAATCTGACTATTAATCCATCAAAATGACAAGAAAAAACAGCTGATTATTAACCCATCATAATGAGGATAAAAAAAAGCTGACTATTAACCCATCTAAATGACCATAAAAAACAACTGATTATTAAACCATCAAAATGACCATAAAAAACAGCTCATTATTAACCCATCAAAATCACCATAAAAAACAGCTGAGTATTAACCCATCAAAATGACCATAAAAAAAAGCTAATTATAAACCAATCAAAATGACCATAAAAAACAGCTGATTATTAACCCATCATAATGACCATAAAAAAACAGCTGATTATTAACCCATCAAAATGACCACAAGAAACAGCTGATTATTTACCCATCAAAATGACCATAAAAAACAGCTGATTATTAACCCATCATAATAACCATAAAAAACAGCTAATTATTAACCCATCAAAATGACCATAAAAAACAGCTGATTATTAACCCATCAAAATGACCATGAAAAAAAACTGATTATTAACCCATCAAAATGACCATAAAAAACAGCTGATTATTAACCCATCAAAATGACCATAAGAAACAGCTGATTATTAACCCATCAAGATGACCATAAAAAAACAGCTGATTATTAACCCATCAAAATAACCATAAAAAAATGCTAACTAGTAACCCATCAAAATGACCTTAAAAAACCGCTGACTATTAACCCATTAAAATGACCATAAGAAACAGCTGATTATTAACCCATCAAAATGACGATAAAAAACAGCTGATTGTTTTCCCAGCAAAATGACCATAAAAAACACCTAATTATTAAACCATTAAAATGACCATAAAAAAAGCTGATTAATAACCCATCAAAAGGACCTCAAGAAACAGCTGACTATTAACCCATCAAAATGACCATAAGAAACAGATAATCATTAACCCATCAAAATGACCTTAAAAAACAGCTGATTATTAACCCATTAAGATCACCATAAAAAACAGCTGATTAATAACCCATCAAAATGAACATAACAAGCAGCTGATTATTAACCCACCAAAAAAACAATTAAAAACAGCTGATTATTAACCCATCAAAATGACCATAAAAACCGCTTATTAATAACCCATCAAAATGACTTTAAAAAACGGCTGACTATTAACCCATTAAAATGACAATAAAAAACAGCTGATTATTAACCCATCAAAATGACCATAGAAAACAGCTGACCATTAACCCACCAAAATATCCATTAAAAACAGCTGATTATTAACCCATCAAAATGACCATAAAAAACAGCTGATTATTTACCAATCAAAATGACCTTAAAGAACAGCTGATTATTAACCCACAACAATGACCATAAAAAACGGCTGATTATTAACCCATTAAAGTGACCATAAAAAACATCTGATTAATAACCGATCAAAATGACTATATAAAACAGCTGATTATTAACCCATCAAAATGACCATAAAAAACAGCTCATTAATAACCCATCAAAATAACCATAAAAAATAGGTGACTATTAACCCACCAAAACCATCATAAAAAATAGCTAATTATTAACCCACAAAAATGACCATAAAAAACATCTGACTATTAACCCATCAAAATGACCTTAAAAAACAGCTGACTATTAACCCATCAAAATGACCTTAAAAACCGCTTACTATTAACCCATCAAAATGACCATAACAAATCAGCTAATTAATAACCCATCAAAATGACCATAAAAAACAGCTGATTATTAACCCACCAAAATCACCATAAAAAAAGCTGATTATTAAACCATTAAAATGACCATAAAAAACAGCTGACTATTAACCCATCAAAATCACCTTAAAAAACAGCTGAATATTAACACATCAAAATGACCAAAAAAGAACAGTTGATTTATAAGCCATCAAAATGACCATAAAAAAAGAGCTCATTATTAACCCACCAAAATCACCATAAAAAACAGCTGACTATTAACCCATCAAAATGACCTCAAAAAACAGCTGACTATTAACCCATCAAAATGACCATAAAAAACAGCTGATTTTTAACCCATAAAAATGACCTTAAAAAACAGCTAATTATTAACCCACAAAAAATCACCATAAAAAACAGCTGATTATTAACCCATAAAAATAAACATAAAAAAGGTGACTATTAACCCATCCAAATGACCTTAAGAAACAGTTGAGTATTAACCCATCAAAATGACCATAAGAAACAGCTGATTATTAACCCATTAAAATGACCATGAAAAAAAGCTGATTAATAACCCATCGAAATGACCACAAGAAAAAGCTGATTATTAACCCACCAAAATCACCATAAAAAACAGCTGATTATTCAGCCATCAAAATGACCTTAAAAAGCAGCTGACTATTAACCCATCAAAATGACCATAAGAAACAGCTGAGTATTAACCCATCAAAATGACCTTAAAAACAGCTGACTATTAACCCATCAAAATGACCAAAAAAGAACAGCTGATTAATAACCCATCAAAATGACAATAAAAAACAGCTGATTTTTAACCCATTAAAATCCCCATAAAAAAACGGCTGATTATTAACCCACCAAAATAACCATGAAAAATCGCTAATTATTAACCCATCAAAATCACCATAAAAAACACCTGATTAATAACCCATTAAAATGACCTCAAGAAACAGCTGACTTTTAACCCATCAAAATGACCTTAAAAAACAGCTGACTATTAACGCATTAAAATGACCATAAAAAAACAGCTGATTAATAACCCATCAAAATGACGATAAAAACCAGCTAACTATTAACCCACCAAAAACACCATAAAAAAAGCTGATTATTAACCCATTAAAATGACCATAAAAAACAGCTGAATCTTAACCCATCAAAATGACCATAAAAAACAGGTGATTATTAACCCATCAAAATGACCATAAAAAACAGTTGATTATTTAGCCATAGAAATGACCTTAAAAAACAACTGATTATTAACCCACCAAAATCACTAAAAAACAGCTGATTATTAACCCATCAAAATGACCATAAAAAACAGCTGATTAATAACCCATCAAAATGACCATAAAAAACAACTGATTATTAACCCATCAAAATCACCATAAAAAACAGCTGACTATTAACCCATCAAAATGACCTTAAAAAACAGCTTACTATTAACCCATCAAAATGACCATAAAAAAAGCTGATTATTAACCCATCAAAATGACCATAACAAACAGCTGAATATTAACCCATCAAAATGACCTTAAAAAACAGCTAATTATTAACCCACAAAAAATCACTATAAAAAACAGCTGATTATTAACCCATAAAAATAAACATAAAAAAGGTGACTATTAACCCATCCAAATGACCTGAAGAAACAGTTGAGTATTAACCCATCAAAATGACCATAAGAAACAGCTGATTATTAACCCATTAAATTGACCATGAAAAAAAGCTGATTAATAACCCATCGAAATGACCACAAGAAAAAGCTGATTATTAACCCACCAAAATCACCATAAAAAACAGCTGATTATTCAGCCATCAAAATGACCTTAAAAAGCAGCTGACTATTAACCCATCAAAATGACCATAAAAAACAGCTCATTATTAACCCATCAAAATCACCATAAAAAACAGCTGAGTATTAACCCATCAAAATGACCATAAAAAAAAGCTAATTATAAACCAATCAAAATGACCATAAAAAACAGCTGATTATTAACCCATCATAATGACCATAAAAAAACAGCTGATTATTAACCCATCAAAATGACCACAAGAAACAGCTGATTATTTACCCATCAAAATGACCATAAAAAACAGCTGATTATTAACCCATCATAATAACCATAAAAAACAGCTAATTATTAACCCATCAAAATGACCATAAAAAACAGCTGATTATTAACCCATCAAAATGACCATGAAAAAAAACTGATTATTAACCCATCAAAATGACCATAAAAAACAGCTGATTATTAACCCATCAAAATGACCATAAGAAACAGCTGATTATTAACCCATCAAGATGACCATAAAAAAACAGCTGATTATTAACCCATCAAAATAACCATAAAAAAATGCTAACTAGTAACCCATCAAAATGACCTTAAAAAACAGCTGACTATTAACCCATTAAAATGACCATAAAAAACAGCCTATTATTCACCCATCAAAATGACCATAAGAAACAGCTGATTATTAACCCATCAAAATGACGATAAAAAACAGCTGATTGTTTTCCCAGCAAAATGACCATAAAAAACACCTAATTATTAAACCATTAAAATGACCATAAAAAAAGCTGATTAATAACCCATCAAAAGGACCTCAAGAAACAGCTGACTATTAACCCATCAAAATGACCATAAGAAACAGATAATCATTAACCCATCAAAATGACCTTAAAAAACAGCTGATTATTAACCCATTAAGATCACCATAAAAAACAGCTGATTAATAACCCATCAAAATGAACATAACAAGCAGCTGATTATTAACCCACCAAAAAAACAATTAAAAACAGCTGATTATTAACCCATCAAAATGACCATAAAAACCGCTGATTAATAACCCATCAAAATGACTTTAAAAAACGGCTGACTATTAACCCATTAAAATGACAATAAAAAACAGCTGATTATTAACCCATCAAAATGACCATAAAAAACAGCTGATTATTTACCAATCAAAATGACCTTAAAGAACAGCTGATTATTAACCCACAACAATGACCATAAAAAACGGCTGATTATTAACCCATTAAAGTGACCATAAAAAACATCTGATTAATAACCGATAAAAATGACTATATAAAACAGCTGATTATTAACCCATCAAAATGACCATAAAAAACAGCTCATTAATAACCCATAAAAATAACCATAAAAAATAGGTGACTATTAACCCACCAAAACCATCATAAAAAATAGCTAATTATTAACCCACAAAAATGACCATAAAAAACATCTGACTATTAACCCATCAAAATGACCTTAAAAAACAGCTGACTATTAACCCATCAAAAAGACCAAAAAGGAACAGCTTATTAATAACCCATCAAAATGACCATAAAAAGCAGCTGACTATTAACCCATCAAAATGACCTTGAAAAATAGCTGGCTATTAACCCATCAAAATGACCATAAAAAAACAGCTGATTAATAACCCATCAAATTAATTATAAAAAAGAGCTGACTATTAACCCACCAAAATCACCATAAAAAAGGTGATTATTAACCCATCAAAATGACCATAACAAACAGCTGAATATTAACCCATCAAAATGACCTTAAAAAACAGCTGATTATTAACCAATCAAAATAAACTAAAAAGAACAGCTGATTAATAACCCATCAAAATGACCATAAAAAACAGCTGATTATTAACGCACCAAAATCCCCATAAAAAAAGCTAATTATTAACCCACCAAACTCACCATAAAAAACAGCTGATTATTAACCCATCAAAGTGACCATAAAAAACAGTTGATTAATAACCTATCAAAATGACCTCAAGAAACAGCTGACTATTAACCCATCAAAATGACCTTAAAAACCGCTTACTATTAACCCATCAAAATGACCATAACAAATCAGCTAATTAATAACCCATCAAAGTGACCATAAAAAACAGCTGATTATTAACCCACCAAAATCACCATAAAAAAGCTGATTATTAAACCATTAAAATGACCATAAAAAACAGCTGACTATTAACCCATCAAAATCACCTTAAAAAACAGCTGAATATTAACACATCAAAATGACCAAAAAAGAACAGTTGATTTATAAGCCATCAAAATGACCATAAAAAAAGAGCTCATTATTAACCCACCAAAATCACCATAAAAAACAGCTGACTATTAACCCATCAAAATGACCTCAAAAAACAGCTGACTATTAACCCATCAAAATGACCATAAAAAACAGCTGATTTTTAACCCATCAAAATGACCTTAAAAAACAGCTAATTATTAACCCACAAAAAATCACCATAAAAAACAGCTGATTATTAACCCATAAAAATAAACATAAAAAAGGTGACTATTAACCCATCCAAATGACCTTAAGAAACAGTTGAGTATTAACCCATCAAAATGACCATAAGAAACAGCTGATTATTAACCCATTAAAATGACCATGAAAAAAAGCTGATTAATAACCCATCGAAATGACCACAAGAAAAAGCTGATTATTAACCCACCAAAATCACCATAAAAAACAGCTGATTATTCAGCCATCAAAATGACCTTAAAAAGCAGCTGACTATTAACCCATCAAAATGACCATAAGAAACAGCTGAGTATTAACCCATCAAAATGACCTTAAAAACAGCTGACTATTAACCCATCAAAATGACCAAAAAAGAACAGCTGATTAATAACCCATCAAAATGACAATAAAAAACAGCTGATTTTTAACCCATTAAAATCCCCATAAAAAAACGGCTGATTATTAACCCACCAAAATAACCATGAAAAATCGCTAATTATTAACCCATCAAAATCACCATAAAAAACACCTGATTAATAACCCATTAAAATGACCTCAAGAAACAGCTGACTTTTAACCCATCAAAATGACCTTAAAAAACAGCTGACTATTAACGCATTAAAATGACCATAAAAAAACAGCTGATTAATAACCCATCAAAATGACGATAAAAACCAGCTAACTATTAACCCACCAAAAACACCATAAAAAAAGCTGATTATTAACCCATTAAAATGACCATAAAAAACAGCTGAATCTTAACCCATCAAAATGACCATAAAAAACAGCTGATTATTAACCCATCAAAATGACCATAAAAAACAGCTGATTATTTAGCCATCAAAATGACCTTAAAAAACAACTGATTATTAACCCACCAAAATCACTAAAAAACAGCTGATTATTAACCCATCAAAATGACCATAAAAAACAGCTGATTAATAACCCATCAAAATGACCATAAAAAACAACTGATTATTAACCCATCAAAATCACCATAAAAAACAGCTGACTATTAACCCATCAAAATGACCTTAAAAAACAGCTTACTATTAACCCATCAAAATGACCATAAAAAAAGCTGATTATTCACCCATGAAAATGACCTTAAAAAACAGTTGATTATTAACCCATTAAAATCACCATAAAAACAGCTGATTATTAACCCATAAAAATGACCTCAAGCAACAGCTGACTATTAACCCATCAAAATGACCATAAAAAACAGGTGATTATTAACCCATCAAAATGACCATAAAAAACAGTTGATTATTTAGCCATAGAAATGACCTTAAAAAACAACTGATTATTAACCCACCAAAATCACTAAAAAACAGCTGATTATTAACCCATCAAAATGACCATAAAAAACAGCTGATTAATAACCCATCAAAATGACCATAAAAAACAACTGATTATTAACCCATCAAAATCACCATAAAAAACAGCTGACTATTAACCCATCAAAATGACCTTAAAAAACAGCTGACTATTAACCCATCAAAATGACCATAAAAAAAGCTGATTATTAACCCATCAAAATGACCATAACAAACAGCTGAATATTAACCCATCAAAATGACCTTAAAAAACAGCTAATTATTAACCCACAAAAAATCACTATAAAAAACAGCTGATTATTAACCCATAAAAATAAACATAAAAAAGGTGACTATTAACCCATCCAAATGACCTGAAGAAACAGTTGAGTATTAACCCATCAAAATGACCATAAGAAACAGCTGATTATTAACCCATTAAAATGACCATGAAAAAAAGCTGATTAATAACCCATCGAAATGACCACAAGAAAAAGCTGATTATTAACCCACCAAAATCACCATAAAAAACAGCTGATTATTCAGCCATCAAAATGACCTTAAAAAGCAGCTGACTATTAACCCATCAAAATGACCATAAAAAACAGCTCATTATTAACCCATCAAAATCACCATAAAAAACAGCTGAGTATTAACCCATCAAAATGACCATAAAAAAAAGCTAATTATAAACCAATCAAAATGACCATAAAAAACAGCTGATTATTAACCCATCATAATGACCATAAAAAAACAGCTGATTATTAACCCATCAAAATGACCACAAGAAACAGCTGATTATTTACCCATCAAAATGACCATAAAAAACAGCTGATTATTAACCCATCATAATAACCATAAAAAACAGCTAATTATTAACCCATCAAAATGACCATAAAAAACAGCTGATTATTAACCCATCAAAATGACCATGAAAAAAAACTGATTATTAACCAATCAAAATGACCATAAAAAACAGCTAATTATTAACCCATCAAAATGACCATAAGAAACAGCTGATTATTAACCCATCAAGATGACCATAAAAAAACAGCTGATTATTAACCCATCAAAATAACCATAAAAAAATGCTAACTAGTAACCCATCAAAATGACCTTAAAAAACAGCTGACTATTAACCCATTAAAATGACCATAAAAAAGAGCCTATTATTCACCCATCAAAATGACCATAAGAAACAGCTGATTATTAACCCATCAAAATGACGATAAAAAACAGCTGATTGTTTTCCCAGCAAAATGACCATAAAAAACACCTAATTATTAAACCATTAAAATGACCATAAAAAAAGCTGATTAATAACCCATCAAAAGGACCTCAAGAAACAGCTGACTATTAACCCATCAAAATGACCATAAGAAACAGATAATCATTAACCCATCAAAATGACCTTAAAAAACAGCTGATTATTAACCCATTAAGATCACCATAAAAAACAGCTGATTAATAACCCATCAAAATGAACATAACAAGCAGCTGATTATTAACCCACCAAAATAACAATTAAAAACAGCTGATTATTAACCCATGAAAATGACCATAAAAACCGCTGATTAATAACCCATCAAAATGACTTTAAAAAACGGCTGACTATTAACCCATTAAAATGACAATAAAAAACAGCTGATTATTAACCCATCAAAATGACCATAGAAAACAGCTGACCATTAACCCACCAAAATATCCATTAAAAACAGCTGATTATTAACCCATCAAAATGACCATAAAAAACAGCTGATTATTTACCAATCAAAATGACCTTAAAGAACAGCTGATTATTAACCCACAACAATGACCATAAAAAACGGCTGATTATTAACCCATTAAAGTGACCATAAAAAACATCTGATTAATAACCGATAAAAATGACTATATAAAACAGCTGATTATTAACCCATCAAAATGACCATAAAAAACAGCTCATTAATAACCCATAAAAATAACCATAAAAAATAGGTGACTATTAACCCACCAAAACCATCATAAAAAATAGCTAATTATTAACCCACAAAAATGACCATAAAAAACATCTGACTATTAACCCATCAAAATGACCTTAAAAAACAGCTGACTATTAACCCATCAAAAAGACCAAAAAGGAACAGCTTATTAATAACCCATCAAAATGACCATAAAAAGCAGCTGACTATTAACCCATCAAAATGACCTTGAAAAATAGCTGGCTATTAACCCATCAAAATGACCATAAAAAAACAGCTGATTAATAACCCATCAAATTAATTATAAAAAAGAGCTGACTATTAACCCACCAAAATCACCATAAAAAAGGTGATTATTAACCCATCAAAATGACCATAACAAACAGCTGAATATTAACCCATCAAAATGACCTTAAAAAACAGCTGATTATTAACCAATCAAAATAAACTAAAAAGAACAGCTGATTAATAACCCATCAAAATGACCATAAAAAACAGCTGATTATTAACGCACCAAAATCCCCATAAAAAAAGCTAATTATTAACCCACCAAACTCACCATAAAAAACAGCTGATTATTAACCCATCAAAGTGACCATAAAAAACAGTTGATTAATAACCTATCAAAATGACCTCAAGAAACAGCTGACTATTAACCCATCAAAATGACCTTAAAAACCGCTTACTATTAACCCATCAAAATGACCATAACAAATCAGCTAATTAATAACCCATCAAAGTGACCATAAAAAACAGCTGATTATTAACCCACCAAAATCACCATAAAAAAGCTGATTATTAAACCATTAAAATGACCATAAAAAACAGCTGACTATTAACCCATCAAAATCACCTTAAAAAACAGCTGAATATTAACACATCAAAATGACCAAAAAAGAACAGTTGATTTATAAGCCATCAAAATGACCATAAAAAAAGAGCTCATTATTAACCCACCAAAATCACCATAAAAAACAGCTGACTATTAACCCATCAAAATGACCTCAAAAAACAGCTGACTATTAACCCATCAAAATGACCATAAAAAACAGCTGATTTTTAACCCATCAAAATGACCTTAAAAAACAGCTAATTATTAACCCACAAAAAATCACCATAAAAAACAGCTGATTATTAACCCATAAAAATAAACATAAAAAAGGTGACTATTAACCCATCCAAATGACCTTAAGAAACAGTTGAGTATTAACCCATCAAAATGACCATAAGAAACAGCTGATTATTAACCCATTAAAATGACCATGAAAAAAGCTGATTAATAACCCATCGAAATGACCACAAGAAAAAGCTGATTATTAACCCACCAAAATCACCATAAAAAACAGCTGATTATTCAGCCATCAAAATGACCTTAAAAAGCAGCTGACTATTAACCCATCAAAATGACCATAAGAAACAGCTGAGTATTAACCCATCAAAATGACCTTAAAAACAGCTGACTATTAACCCATCAAAATGACCAAAAAAGAACAGCTGATTAATAACCCATCAAAATGACAATAAAAAACAGCTGATTTTTAACCCATTAAAATCCCCATAAAAAAACGGCTGATTATTAACCCACCAAAATAACCATGAAAAATCGCTAATTATTAACCCATCAAAATCACCATAAAAAACACCTGATTAATAACCCATTAAAATGACCTCAAGAAACAGCTGACTTTTAACCCATCAAAATGACCTTAAAAAACAGCTGACTATTAACGCATTAAAATGACCATAAAAAAACAGCTGATTAATAACCCATCAAAATGACGATAAAAACCAGCTAACTATTAACCCACCAAAAACACCATAAAAAAAGCTGATTATTAACCCATTAAAATGACCATAAAAAACAGCTGAATCTTAACCCATCAAAATGACCATAAAAAACAGCTGATTATTAACCCATCAAAATGACCATAAAAAACAGCTGATTATTTAGCCATCAAAATGACCTTAAAAAACAACTGATTATTAACCCACCAAAATCACTAAAAAAACAGCTGATTATTAACCCATCAAAATGACCATAAAAAACAGCTGATTAATAACCCATCAAAATGACCATAAAAAACAACTGATTATTAACCCATCAAAATCACCATAAAAAACAGCTGACTATTAACCCATCAAAATGACCTTAAAAAACAGCTTACTATTAACCCATCAAAATGACCATAAAAAAAGCTGATTATTCACCCATGAAAATGACCTTAAAAAACAGTTGATTATTAACCCATTAAAATCACCATAAAAACAGCTGATTATTAACCCATAAAAATGACCTCAAGCAACAGCTGACTATTAACCCATCAAAATGACCTTAAAAAACAGCTGACTATTAACCCATCAAAATGACCATTAAGAAACTGCTGATTATTAACCCATTAAAATGACCATAAAAAACAGCTGATTATTCAGCCATCAAAATGACCTTAAAAAAACAGCTGACTATTAACCCATCAAAATGACCAAAAAAGAACAGCTGATTAATAACCCATCAAAATGACCATAAAAAACAGCTGATTATTAACCCACCAAAATCACCATTAAAAACAGCTTATTATTAACCCGTTAAAATGACCATAAAAAACAGCTAATTATTAACTCATTAAAATGACCATAAAAAACAGCTGATTATTAACCCACCAAAATCACCATTAAAAACAGCTGATTATTAACCCATTAAAATGACCATAAAAAACAGGTGATTATTAACCCATGAAAATGACCTCAAGAAACAGCTTACTATTAACCCATCAAAATGACCATAAGAAATAGCTAAGTATTAACCCATCAAAATGACCATAAAAAAGAGCTGATTATTAACCCATCAAAATGACCATAAAAAACAGCTGATTATTAACCCATCAAAATGACCTTAAAAAACAGCTGATTATTAACCCATTAAAATGACCATAAAAGACAGCTGATTATTAACCCATCAAAATGACCATTCGATACTGCTGAATTCGGAATGGATGAAAGGCAGGCCCTTCTGCGAGGCATGTGCTGTTCGGTACGTTTGATAGCAATAGCTTTACGCCACGGCCTGAGAAGCATTCTTTGTTCCTAGTTTCTTCCGGTTTTTCTTTTCTGTAACTTGAAACGTATTTGGCTGGTGCAATGACTTGAATGGGTTCTTTTTTTCTTCATTGTTATGATTGGTTTAGTATCAGAGGTATTCCTTTGATGGTAATTTATTGCATGGAAGCATTGTTGTCCGTGAAATGATACTTAAGCTCCAGCTTGTAATGACGACTCAGTGTTTTAGAGTCATGAAGAGAAACTTCGACAACCAACAAAACGCAAAGTCGTCCAGTGAAGGGACGGCATTACCTTCTCCTTTACAAGGAGAAGGTAATTTTTGCCTGAAAAGTATCAGAGTAAATCAACCGAAACAACAAGCGAAGGAGAAAGATATGGAGCGACGTACATGGAACGGCCGACAATGTCATGAATTCGAACATTGCTTTTCGAAGCTCCAAAGCTCTAGAAGTAGGGAAAGCACAGTTTCTCCAAAGACGAGTTCTGTTTCTGACACCGTGATGTCGCCAGTGACCGCATGTGGGAGGAGAAGCCTGAAATATTCCAGGTCAGCTCCTTTACCGCCTCTGTCTCCAGTACGAACGTCTCTTGGTGCTCGTCTAACGGCTGAAAAATTGTGTTCCGCCCCCGCGAAAATTGAGTGCACTTTTCAGTGGCCTCCAGTTCCTGACGCAAGTGTCATTAAAGATGTTGGTTGCACGTCGAAGTTCCAGGATGTAACGAGAATTGTCTACAAAACTACATCTAACACAAAAGAGAACGACAAAAAGGCCGAACAACTCGAGAAGCCGAACTCCCATGCGGAGTCCCTCCATTGTCAAGTAAATAAAGATTGCGACGACGGTTTGTTGTGGAAGCGAAGGCTAAATAAGAAGTTTGGTTTAGCTGGAATTAAAGGCACCCCTTTTCCTCCACCAATTAGTGGCAAAGCTCGACATCCAGTTCTTACGCGAGCTTCTGGTGTAAAGATGCCGACGACGAAAATTAAGGCCACTCAGACGGTACAAGAATGGGAACCTTTGTAGAAGGCACAAGTGTAATAAATGGACCCAAGCGTAATAAAGGTCCCATCTGTAATAACTTTTGGACCCAAGCGTAATAAATTTAAAGGTCCCATCTGTAATAACATTTGGGCACAAGCGTAATAAAGTTCACATCTGTAAATTTTAAACTTTAAATTATATGGCTGACGTCACAGGTCACGTGACCAAGCTATTTGAATGGAAAAATATAGGCCAACAACTCTTGTAGTGGCCCTCGGGCTAGTTTTCGCAATTACTGACCACGACTGAACATGCTTTAAAAAAAAGGTCAGAGTTTCAGAACAAGCAAATATGTCGCATCTTTCCCGTTCCGTTCGCTTTAATAAACTGATAGGTTAAACAGTTTTCAATACAGTGGAATTGTGTTCATTTTCCCCCCTCTGTATTCATTTCGGTCATTTTCGCATCTTTTCACTCACGGCTGAATTTGGCCACCTTTAGTAACATAACTCCCTCAAAAGGTGAGATATAAGTATTACGCTTCGCCTCGAGTTTTTTAACCTGACAATACACTCGTGCTCGTTTTTTGAATAGCCCAAAAATCTCCGATGTAGATCAACTCATTCTTGCTCTAATATCTAGACTTGGGCTTACTTTGCTCAAAAAAATTGGAAAGAAAGTCTAGCCATGTTTTTATCAGGTATAAAGACACTCATTAAACACTAATTTCTTTTGTTTTTCTTTTATGAATTATTAATGAGTTTTTAAACACCATGTACAATATCAGGGGCCACTCGTTAAAATCTCAATTTCATTAATATCTTCATTGTTTTAACATAAGACTCACCCTCACTGGCCATAAAACATTGGAGCCAATCAATAAGTAGGCAATTCATGGCATGGAACAGAACAGGCAGAACGTAACAGGAACTGTTACATTCAGAAGAAATCAAATCGTTGCATACTCTAGAGTGGGGCTTCCATAACAGGACAGGGAAACAGCACTGAGCACTTTGGTTACACTAAATTAATGATTGGAAGTGCAAACAGCCTTATTTTTCAATAGCCAGCGCCGTTTAGCTGATACTTTTCTACTGCCTCACTACTATGTTTAAAATTCAGTTTGACAGCTGGTAATGTGGGACCCAAGAAAACGAGGAAGATAAAATCAGGTGACTTTATACCTTTTACCTCTTATTGGTCATAATTTGTTGTTGGCATATTACCAGTTTGAGTATAAAGCTAATTAGGACCTTTATTACGCTTGGGTCCAAATGTTATTACAGATGGGACCTTTATTACACTTGGGTCCAAAAGTTATTACAGATGGGACCTTTATTACGCTTGGGTCCATTTATTACACTTGTGCCTTCTACAAACCTTTCCCTGAGCCTTTTATCCGATGCAATCGAACAATTGATGAAGATGAATATGAAGAAATAATCGACGTAGTGGCCATGCTGGGCTGCCATACACCATTCAACAGCCCTGTGAGAAGGGAATCGTTAAATAGAATCTATAATAATGAAAACAACTAGCTCGTGTTTTGAAAGATAGTTGAATTGAGCGATTAAACAGTACATAATTCTGTGATTTGTAAGTACAATTTAACTGTTGGTTTAGTCCTACAAAAGCTACTTTTACAACAGGTTTTCCAATACATCAGAAACCTGAGCAAGTGGAAAAAGTTGTGTTATTGTTTCTTAGGTGATATTAATAGATATAACAATAAAACGGACTTCCTTTGGTTTCATATTGTGCTTAGTGTTGGTCACAAGCGATCTGAGCTGGTAGATGCAAAAAGATGGGAAAAAGAATACGATGGTCTATGCTCGGGGTAATTTCGTACTAAATGAACCGGGAACGCTCATCAAAAATTGTCGTTAGTGTGACCTCAATTTCGCCCCTAAGAGGAACAACGGACCTATCTGTAGATCACCTACGGGTGAGAGAGCTTTCCTGTACAAATATCATTATGATTTTTATAAAGCCTTCGTTCTCCAAACTAAATAAACGTTTTTTACCCCAAAATTCTCAACGATGGTGATTCCATTTTAACACCCTAAGAAGTGAAATTAACCAAAACAAGAAGCCCTGGCAAAACGCGAGTTTTAGCCACTAAAAGGTGCGACGATCCCTGCCTGATCAATTTTAAATGTTTATATGGGTATATAGTATTGTATAATCAACTTCTCGCCATTAAATGTTTATGTGGGTATATAGTATTGTATAATCAACTTCTCGCCATTAAGTGAATGAGGTCCCCCAAAACAGTCCAGAATGCATCTCGCCAAAAACTCGACCCATTCCTTGAGCAACCTCGGAATGGCCAAAAAAGCTCTAACAAGATAAACACTTGCGTATTAATAGGAGATTTACCCAAAGTCAGTTATGGACGGACCATTAGAAAAGTGATGGGGGGGGGGGGGTGGGGAATTTTCAGCTTGCACGAATTTTTTTTTTCGCTCACTGCTTGTGCAGGATTTTTTTTTTCAGGTGAACCCCTCTGCACGAATTTTTTTTATTACGTGTGAAAAAGTCACAATTGGACCTTCCTTCTGCATTAATTTCTTTTTACCTTCGTCTTTGCATGAATTTTTTTTCTTGGCATTTTCCCTTACATGAATTTTTTTTTGTTTTTTTCCCCAACCCCACCCCCATCACTTTTCTAATGGTCCGTCCGGCTTAGTAAACGTCGGCCACCGAGAGAAACCAGCGGAGTTCTTTCTGTCCGTCACGCTTCTCTAAAGACTTCCGCGTGACATAACTGAGTTATTAAGTTCTCCATTACTCATTCCTGCAGCGTCCTCACTCGCTCCGCTCACTACGGCTATGAATGTCACGCAACACTCCACATTGCAGCGGGGTTTTCTTCGCAGGTTGTTGATCGCAGTGGTCAAAGAGGAGATGTAATTCACTACAAAAGACAGGTCATAGTGATATAACTGAAGACTGTAGCTGTCTAGCCTCCTACCCCACTCCTGCCCCGAAATGCGAAACCTGAAAGCCCAGAAAATGTCTTGGCTAACAGAGGATAAAAGCAGCCATCGCATAAGGAGTTTCGTGATTTCAAACGGTACCTGTATTTCATCTGTAAAGAGTGCACTCGATAATTACACCTGTTAGTGCCGTTGGATATGTGCGTGACCAAAATAACCATCCATAAGCTGGTAAGTTCCATAGGCATGGTAGTTTGGTTGTTGAAACATGGCTGACTTTCGTTGGTAAGGGCACATACCTTCTGTAATACTTGCGTTTACAAGCTCACAATTTTGTAACTCAAAAAGAAGTTAGTAAAAGCTAATTTTCCACAGAAGTATTGGGTAGCTAATACCCCACACTACACACAACGAAACGAATAAAACAATAATGATATAAATGCCTTAAGTTAGTTGGTATAAAACTCTTCCGTTTGCTGGTGATTTAAGGGGATCTTGTGCCAATGAGGTAAAGTGTAAGCTATGTAGTGAGTTCTTACCTGCCATGATAGCAATAACAGCAACATTCAAAGATACCAAAATAACTGTAATGTACATGGAATCTGTCTCCTCTGACACACTGAACGCGTTTTCCCCTGGGATCTTCAAAAGCATTCCAACATTCATGGTAGCGAAGTTGGCCAAGAGTGACAGAAGGTAAAGCCAGTGTTCAAACGCGTCCCGCACAGGTTTGAAATACGCCACCAGAATCGCATAAATCCCGGACGTGACTGCAGCTGCCCCTAGGTAACCGCGCGTATTGGCGCCCATAAGGGTTAGAGATGACGTCACACACACGTTCCTCAGCAACTCTACAATTTCCCAGAACCAACATTGGTTGGAATAATTTTCGTAGAGAAAGCTTAAACCGACAGCTATCTCCTTATCCTTGTAATCCTGTGCTTCTGATTCGCATATTACTTTACTGTGGTGGTACTTCCATAACAAGAACAGGAAAATTCCAGGCACAGCAGCGATTAGCAGCAGAAGAAAGTAGTCTAGAATAAGGAACTTGTTATGCTTAGCCGTGAAGCACTGGACCGAGTAATCGGAACGGAGAAAGGCCTGGCACGACTTGAGTTCGTCATTTGAACAAAGCTCGTGGCAGTTCGGTTGAAGAAGATTGAGAACAGCAACGCATGTCGATGGGTACGTCATGAAAATCAGCAAACCCACAAAGCGGTACATTTGAGTCTTTGTGGAAGAAAGAACTTTCCCTAGTTTTTCAGCTGGGAGGTTTTTGCGTGATAAAGCCAGTCTCTGGACTTGATAAACAAACACTCCGAGCGTGATAATGGTGAGGTTTAATCCCAACTTGAACAGTAACCTGGTATAAGCATTAACCTGGAATGTGTCAATAAAACAGTGCAGTGGAAGCAAGTCCAAAAGATTCAGTTGCACAATATTGGCGTACTTCACCACTGTCAGTAACGCGCCAGGCCAGGCCACGTAGGAAAACGTATTCAAAGTCCCGGATGTCACTTGGTAAAAAATGATGACAATTTTAAGTCGGGCTAAAATCATGTCGGCCACAGTTCGTCCTGCCTCGGTTTTTCGTCGTTTTCCAAGGACGATGCTCGTAGACAGAACGAATACCAATATTACTAATCCACTCACTTGGAGAATGAACCAAAGGATATCGGGACACGCCCTACAGTTTGCCACCAGCTGATAATAACTCTTACTGCACACGGCGCATAACGGACCTTCATAACCGACGCGACAGTTTGATTCTGTGCCTCCTAAGCAGGCCCCCTCGGCTGCCGGACATAGGTACACAATGGGAAGGTCTCCTTCAAACTTTGGGTGTTCGTAAGAGTTGTTCAAAATCAAAAGATCCGCCGAAAAGTGTTGGTAACTTGTTAGTAGTTGTTTTGATACCCATCTCCAATAGAATCCAGGCATTAAGCTGACGGACTCGTTTTGACATAATAACCCAGTTGATGGACATGATATACATGGACCAAACCGATCCAAACGATAGAAATTTGGCAGGCATTTGCATCCTTTGAAACCAGCATGCTGCGTGTAATTTGTTCCTTAAATGAAAAAATAGATAAACATTTATTTTATATCTTTCAAGCTTCCGGACCTGCAAACTGTAACTACTTTCTTGCTCAGTTTGGCGACCAAAACGACTCAACATGTTTTCTTGTCTAGAGAACAGTTCTTGCATCAAGTAAAGACCAAACTTTGTTCGCGTTCATTGATTTTATAAAAGTAAATTTGCAATAGACGTGAAAAATCTGCTCTGATAACAGCTTTTTCGCGCACCATTTTGATTTAAGCATCACGATCGGAAATCTTCAGAATCATTGCCACATCGTTCCAAACTTCCTTGATATGTCTGCTAAAAATAAAAGGAGAACATTTTTTATCCCTTTCATGCCCAAGATCGCAGTCAAAATTCTCCCTAGTGAGTGCTCCACACTTCCTTATACTGTTATTTGGAGAAATTTTTGTTTGGACGATTCCCAAATGTTTGAATTAAAATTTTTCCCAGTTCTCATACTCTGCTTGCTTGGTTTTGATATTGTAAGGAGAAGCTACAAGTTGGTCACTTCCGAAAGTAAAAGTGTTGAAACAGTTTGGTCAAAGAGTTTGTGGGTGAGTTTGCCCTGTTAACTCTACATCTCTGACAAACAAACCTTCAGGACACAAGAGACATTCAGTAAGTGCCTTGGCTGGCGCGGAGGCTGGGGATACGAAACGTCCTGGTGGACAGAGCTTACATCCCACACCATAGGACAATTCACCCGAGTATGCCATCTCGTCTTGATAGAACCCACCTCGGTAAAAGTAACAAGACTGTTGATATTTTTAAATGCTCAAGGTTACAAGTGAACGTAATATGTCAAATACGAGAGTGTCTTATCACATACCACTAAAAGCAAATATATACTATATATATAAATATAAATTAAAAAGTATGTGGTAAATGCAACATAAGATGGACTCGAATCCGACGATGAGGCGGCCCGATCCAACTCTTAGCTACATAAATACTTGATTAATACTAGATGCTATATAAATACTTGATTAATACTTAACGCTTTATAAACACTTGATTCATACTAACACTATATAAATACTTGATTAATACTTGACGCTATATAAATACTTGATTAATACTTAACGCTATATAAATACTTGATTAATACTACATGCTATATAAATACTTGATTAATACTTGACGCTATATAAATACTTGATTAATACTTGACGCTATATAAATACTTGATTAACACTTGACGCTATATAAATACTTGATTAAAACTTCACGCTATATAAATACTTGATTAACACTTCACGCTATATAACTACTTATTAATACTTGACGCTATATAAATACTTGATTAACGCTTGACGCTATATAAATACATGTACTTGATTAACACTTGACGCTATATAAATACTTGATTAATACTTGACGCTATACAAATACTTGATTGAAGACATCAAAAATCAAAAAGGTGAAAAAATATGTGGGCAAATTTACCCGCAGGGCACTCTAGACAGTTACTTTGCTCCCCACCATATGTCCCCAGGGGACAGGGAAGACATGTGTTATTCTGTTCGCCGTGGCTCTTGCACCTATAACCAGACGAGGAGACCACGTTGCTCATATGGATGCTGAACTTTAGTTCATAACGAAGCGTTTCTTCTGTGGGCGCTCTGACGGAAACAAACACGACAGATTTCATGAAATTGTTGTAAACTCTTTTGAACCTTCATTGCGTTGGTGAGAAACTTTTCTTGGATCAATATCAGTTTCTGGGCAACCGTGCACCTACCCCTCCTCTAAACCAACATTAACGTTAACTTTTTAACTCATTATAACTTGTTGGATTAGGGGAGGGGTAGGTGCACAGTTGCCCAGAAACTGATATTGATCCCTTTTCTTTAGCTAATATTGATGTTTTTGTTGGCAGTTAATGCACAAACATTGGTGGAAATTCTGGTCTTGTTGTTGACATGTGTGGCCTTGAACTTACAATTCTACTTGAAGATCCCAGGGTCCCACCAGGACCAGTGGCCTCAAAACATCAAGGGAATTGTTCAATAGATTTCTGTCGAAATAAACAAGGTTTTATTTTCCTCTCGTGATAAAAAAAGTCGAAACATTTTCAGAATGCTCTGGTACTTACAGATATTTTAGGTCGGGTGTCAAGAGAAATGCTCTCTCATCAATTACCTTCACAGGATTATAAGCTAAGTTCCTTTAAGCAAGTAAATATTACATTAGAACTTATTTCCTGAAGTTATTCGTAGCAACTAAGATGTCATAATTATGAAAATTGTCTTTATGAAACCCAACCAAACATGAATACAAACAAATACGAACAAATGGCAGTTGACAGTTACGCAGCACTGCTACTCACCCAAGAGACAGAGTGATGAGAAAACATTGTGACAGTACAAAAACACTACAACAAAACAATGACAATTAAACTGAAGAGATTTAAACAATATCCTTTATCGACTTACAGGAATGATAAGTGCCTGAGGTACCAGAAATAATGCCTTTCAATAATAGATATATTATTCCTTGAAAGGTCTCTAGGAGAAAGATTGATAAACAGCAATGTAAACTATATTGTGCTGCAGACTGCGAGAAAAATAATTTCGGGTTAGGAGTGAAGGAAAAGGGAAAAAGAGAAGACAACATTACCCCCACCCCCTGGAAAATTTTATAGTAAGTGCAAGTTAATATCACAGTCATCGGCGGAAGAAACATAAGGAACAGATCAATTTGTATTCCAGCAATTTCTTTCCTTTTAGTGTCAGTAAATTAGATCGGATTAACAAATTATTTGTTTTATATGTAGTCATTCAGTTGAAAAGGTTGTATCAATGTAGGTATCTGGACAACTGTGCACCTACCCCTCCCTTAACCCATAAAGTGATAATACGTTAAAAAGTTAGCATTACTTCATTGAACCAAAAGGTTTGCGAAAAAATCCTTGGAAAGAATGTTGACTTAAAACCCAACTGAGGTGAGTCTCTCATTAAAGAAGGTCGGACTGACTATTCAGCTTGAGCTGATAGAAAGTGGTAGCTGCCTCTACCATCTAGCTCAGAACAGACACATCTTCTCTGATACTTACAAGTAATTCAGGCGAACCATGAACCGCAGCGTTCCCCACGTCAAATAGGAGATACGATTGTTTTCAAGTAACCTACAGAAACAAAGCCAAAAATACTGGCTTTGTGGTTGGGGAGTACTAGCACTTGAGGTGATAAATCAAACAAGAGGTAGAGTGTTTCATGATATTAGAAGATAAAGAAGCAAACCAAAGCCAAACATTTGCTTCTATGTATGGATGAGTATTTAGCTAAGCATACCTGGAGGTGATAGATCAAACACGAGGTAGCGAAGAGTAGGGGACGTAGACTGCTGTTGTGGTCTGGCCCTTGTGAATGTGAATGTTATGTTGTGAATGGCCCTTGTAATGTTACGGCGCATTTCAATATGTATACTAAGAATTTGCGCCTTATAAATTTTATCAATTATAATTATTATTATTGTTATTATTATCATCATCATATGTATTTGCATTGTGGATGGGCCGATTTAAAAGGAGACACTAATAGTGGACGTAGTTTCCTCTCTTTCCAAACATCCAACCGTGCTTGATTTCTCATGCACTGTAAATGAGCTGAATGAATTTAAAATAACAGAACCCCACGTAACATCAATCACTCACAAGACGATGACTCGGGTAAGTCCTACGAACGCTTGCCGATGTATTCTTTCGATGCCATTGTTTGAAAGATCCCTGTTTGTTTAAACAATAAGCAATAAATAAGGTTCTCCTCGCTTCTATGTTGTTTGCCTGTAGAGTGGCCATAATACATATATCTCAGGAAAATCATGATTTCAGCCTCTTTTTTGGCAGCGATGATTATTATATCGCGGCCCAGTAACTTATACGCTTATAAACTTCATTTGAATGGGCGCAGATATAGCACCATAATTCAGTTTTTTTTTTTGGTGGAATGGGTAACCCTTTCATTGTTAAACTCCGAGTGGTATTGTCCTTAGCCTGCAACAGAGACTTTGTTTTACGTTATTTTGGAGAATTCGACCATAGATAAATTCAAGAGTTCAATATCCAAAAGTTGTTACTTTTTTTAATTTACATAATTTCTTTGCTTAAACGTTTATGGGTATGGATAGCTTGTTTATTGATCGGACCAGGGAGTAAAACACAATTCATCGGCAGACTTAACATGAACCAATAAGAAAAGCAACACTTTTCCAGACGTACACTTACAAAAATCTCAGGTTGTGAAGATAAATCAACGGTCGCTGCGGGATTTCCACAATTCTGTTATAGCCCAATTTTCTGTTTGGAGAAAGTCGAGGAGAAGATTATACACTGATTGATAAACTGTAAGGTTAGTTGCTTGATTGAATGCTACAATATCTTCCACGGTCCTGGAAAGCAGAATCTTTCTACCTTTTTAAAGCTTTTTTGCTTTCACAACACAAGATAACTTACAGTACTACAAGGGCATCTTTCCAAGATATAACCTCCGAAGGAATTTCGGTTAAATTATTGTGCGACAGGTCTCTAGAATAGTTCAAACAAAACAAAACTGTTAGTACAACGTAGTAACATAACGGTATGAGGGACTGTATACAATAGTGAGCCCCACCCCCATAAAAATCACTATATTTATTTTTTTAATGGGCGCCCTCACCCCGATCCCACCCCCATACTTTTCTATCTTCATGACTTAGTCAAATACAATGAACAGTAGACCAAATTAAGATAACTCTGCCAACTCCTTAGAGGGGGGGACTGCCAAGCTGATACGTAGACACTCAGCGCCCCCTTCCCCTCCCCACTGACTTACAAATTGTTAAGGTAGAAGTTATTTCTTAAGCCTTTCGTGTGAATGTGCGTCAACTGGTTCTTGGCGAGGTTTCTGTAGGAACAAAATTGTAACGTATAAGATGGAACTAAGTATTCTAAGCACTCCAAGTTCGACCGCTCATTTTATGTTCTCTAGAACAACGTTTGACTTTCTTAAGAACTGAGTCAGGAACTCCTGACAGACCATAAGTTAACGGTTGTATTTTCTGCCTTCTGTTTGATTCACATCTGCCTGGCATTTAGGCTTGGCATATTAAAATAACGATTTGTATTTGTAAAAAGATGAAATGTCTCTTGACCGTAGTTTACAACAAACTATAAGTCTCCCGAAAACCACACGATCATAAAGCAAACGTTGCCAAGTTCATCTGAGAGCAATCTTTGTTTCCAAAGTGGTCTTGAGTAACATGCGTTGACGTCTTGGCAAATATCGACGTTTACTTACAATGAAGTGAGAAAAATGCAGTTCTGTAGCAGTTTTTCACTGATATTCATGATCTTGTTTCCTGTGAGATATCTGTAATTTAAGAAAACAAGCTGCAAAAGTAGACTTAACAATTTTCTAATGTAAGGCGCGGTGTATAGACGAAATGCATCTTTGAGTGCTCAACTGGTACTTCTGTCTTGTACTTGAATCTACGTCACAAAACTTACAGTCCTATTAGTAGATTTATGCCTTGAAAACTTTTATCATGAAGCGTGTCGATGGAATTCTCCGCCAAATTCCTAAAAAGGGAACGAAAGGCCCTGCTTGATTGATTGCACAATGAGCTTATTTTATTTACGATAATTAAAAACTCTTAAGTCACTAATTCACTACACGGAAACAGTATCTAACCAAAAACGTGATTTCGTTAACACAATTGATGTAAAATTGCCTGAAATAATGTTTTCAAATCATTGTAGCACTTACAAGTTCAGCAAGCCATGCATTCCTTGAAATGTCTTTTCTCTGATGAATGCTAGACGGTTTTTGGAGAGATCCCTAAAGAAACAGCATGTCAAATATAATATTAACCGCCTCAGAGAAACCTAAGGCAATTTACACAACCCGCTAATAGTGACATAAATTTGTCGGTCAGATTTTATAAAGGAAATAGTTTCTTCGCAACAACTGCGAAGTGGATTTCGCTAAATGATCTCACTTTTGTCTTCCTTTTGACAAGCAAAAGTTGCCACTGAAATCCTTGTTCCCAACTTCATATAAGCAGGTTTCAATCTGCACAGACATCTAAGAAGAATTAATATTTCGTTTACTAGTAAAGTTAAATGGTTCGTAACATACAGATCTTCCAGATTAGGTAAATTTTTAAAGCTGCCATTTGCTATGCTTTCGATCCTGTTGCTCGCCAGAGTCCTGAAAGCGAACAGTACAATACATTGAAGATGAGTTAGAATGATAACTTGGAATAAGAGCAGCATTACATGAGAATGTTTCCTAGGAACCCTTGCGCACATAACCGAGAGACCAGAGACATAATAAATGAGCTATGAAACGTACCTAAGGGTACAAATTGTTAGTTGCGACGACAGATAAAAAAATGAACTACTCCTTATTAACCCGAGTTCGAGGTCCGTACTGTAAGTTACGGACCGAGTTTTCCGCTCGGTATGTATGGCCCAAGCGCGAAGCGCGCGAGCCATAAATCAGAGAGGAAAAAAGAGGATCCGAACTTACAGTACGTACCAAGATTGTAAGATATTTATTATATCTCTGGAGACATTTTGGCGACCAAACAAACTTTTGAATTTAGCAGGCCGTACAGTGAAGTACGGCCCGCTAAATTGACCAATCACAGCGTGCGTACTAACTGAGAGTTTCTGAGAGATATAATAAATAGCCTATAGAATGAGTGCTTCGTATTTCTGCTTTTTCCTTTTCTTCGGGACATTGAGAAAATACGTAGTTCACTTTACTTGTTCTGTGAGTCCGCTGAGAATCATGTAAAACTGTTTTGTTCGAATCTCTTCACAATAATCATGGAGACCAAATTACTAATAAAGAAATTAACTGGATACTTACAGAACCACAAGTTTGCTAAAACCTCTAAATGTTGACTCCTCAATTTCAGTAAAGTCGTTGTTGGACAAATCGCTGCGAGACGAATGCAAATAGGAACGTATCACATGCAGTTTTGCATGGTACCATTTGTCTCGCTCTACCGTGTGGTTCTAACTCATTCATGTGTGGCAGGAGCGAATCATTCGCTCCTGTGTGTGGATAAAACCATGCAGTGTGACCATTCTTTGGAAAGTTGCTGAATAGTACTGTACTGTGGTACTGTTTGTTTTACTATACAGTGTGGTTCTAACTTTTTCGTCTGTGGATCAAACCATGCAGTGTGATCATTCTTTGTAAAGCTAGTGAACAGTACTGTACTGTGGTGCTGTTTATGTCTGTACCTTGTTACTTACAGTACTACAGTGGTGCTTGACATGCCGCCAGACGGAGAAGAAAGATGGCGTCCTGAGCAGTTCACGTGATTCCATCCGGGACTATGTTGTCTATCGTTCTGAATCACAAAACAGCTGCATTCCTTAACTTGACCTTGAAACCAAACATGAAAAGAATAATAGATTACCCTTTGCTTTCCACAAGCAGGCAAACAGTTCTGAATTAGAGACATTATGAAATGGTGTAACTATTCTTGGCACTATTGACTTTGCGGGTATTGAGTGACTGTAATATGCTTAAAAACGTTTAAAAAGATTTTTTTTCAGTCGACCACTGAAGGATTCCGTAGTTATTCATTTCGAATTACATCTGTTGATGTCATGAGTCCTAAACAAAGTCGATTGATTTAGTTATGCATATAAGTTGTGTGAAGATCAGCTTAATACGGTGGCCCACAACTGCCACGGCAAAACTTACTTTCTCACGGCAAAACTTACTTTCTCACGGCAAAACTTACTTTCTCACGGCAAAACTTACTTTCTCACGGCAAAACTTACTTTCTCACGGCAAAACTTACTTTTTCACGGCAAAACTTACTTTTTCACGGCAAAACTTACTTTCTCACGGCAAAACTTACTTTTTCACGGCCAAACTTACTTTCTCACGGCAAAACTTACTTTTTACTGGGTTATAGTTAACGTTCAGTCTCTCCCGATCCACTGACTATTTTTAAACATGGCGGACGAGGATAGGAGTTTCGAGTAAGATATTGGGTGTGATACTAAGCGTTCAATACATGTTTTGTTAGGAAGGTAGATAATTATCAATACAGTCAGTTATACATGGCAAAGGGCTATTGTGGTATTTGAAAGGTTATTTCCTTGGAAGACAAGAAACATTTTGTAACACGCTGGTAATTACATAACAGTTTATTGATGGTGATCTGGTTGTTTTTATTATGTCAAGGCAAATCTTGTGTACAGTCAGAGTGTAATAATACAGAACAGAACTAATAGGGGATATAAACATGTGAAAAACTGTACCAAAAAAGGCTTTGCCGACAGTCAGTTTTTGAGATTAAAAGCCAGTAACAATAGTCAGCACCGTTAAAGGTGCTGCGATTAATTCCTTTGCGAGCGAGGATTCAGATAATGTTTTAGTTATTGTAAATCAAGAGTGCCTAAAAAACTTAAGGTTTGCAGTTATATCTCGTGCCCTGGAGCCTGCTAGAAACACGAGGTTCTCATTTATCTGTAAAGCTTTTCGCCAATATTAGTTGGTCTTTTCAACCCATGAACATCCATAACATACTGAAAATATTCAAAGTGATCATTTCCTTCCTCTCTATTTCGATATTTCGATATAGCCAGAAATACAACCAGGACCATCTTCATGGCTTGAACCTCGTTAACTACGCTGCGAATATCGTACTCCGGATTTCTTCTTGCTAAACCATACATCCTCAGCCGTCTGTGTAACGTCCTTTCACTTACTTCAAGCTTATGATAGGCCGCTTGGAAGGCCAGGATGTCCTTGCAATTGTACTCGAAGCCACGACAAAAGTAATATTTTATGAGCGTTTCCTCGTCTACGGTGTCAATACCAGTAGTGGCCATCTTCGGACACCTTAGTCTTCCCTTCGTTTCCAGCTCTCCTCTGTCTGTTTGCCGTGAAAAAGTAAGTTTTGCCGTGAGAAAGTAAGTTTTGCCGTGAGAAAGTAAGTTTTGCCGTGAGAAAGTAAGTTTTGCCGTGAAAAGGTAAGTTTTGCCGTGAGAAAGTAAGTTTTGCCGTGAAAAAGTAAGTTTTGCCGTGAGAAAGTAAGTTTGGCCGTGAAAAAGTAAGTTTTGCCGTGAGAAAGTAAGTTTTGCCGTGGCAGTTGTGGGCCACCGTAGCTTAACGATAAATGAACCAAAAAATGACTGCTTGGTTTTACTGCTTTATCATGCTTAACTAATTTTTAGTACTAGAACAAACCTTGGCAGGCCAATCTACCTTCTTGCAATTCGCCCCTTTTGTTCACAGCTAAGATACAAAAAATAAAATAGGTGATCAAACTTTAGTGGCAGACGCTTTGCTAAGTTACACAGAAAGAATTTTAATCTGCTAGCCTTTTCCTTTGCCTTTTTGATGCTATATTTAAGTTAACTTAACTTATAAATATAACTTTACGCACTTAACATATAAATAAAACTTACGCACTGCCTCGTAGGACACTATAAATCCCAAATCCGTGAATACAGCGTCTGTTTCAAAATGCAAACCAAGATGGCGGCCAGAGGAAACAAACACTATGCCCGGCATCAGCTGACCACATAGTAGTGCGATGACGTCACTAGTGGGTTCAGCACCATCTTGGATCCGTACAAAGTCACTTGCACAGGTTTTAGAATAATCGAGATGGAAAGAAGTGAAGTTAAGTTTTATTCTTATACCGCTTGGCACTGTTATATTCCAGATTCTGATGATGTAGTTAGGATAGTTGTCTGGAAAGTTCGGGCTGGTTATTGTTCCGTTATTGTCAAAAATCTGATAAACTTTCGAAATTCGAACTCCTGTGAAAATAAAATAAAAGAATAGAGGCGGCTTTCATCCTTCTCCTTCCATTTTTCTTTTCCTTTGCCGTTTTCGGTCTCTTTCAGGATTTGGGTAGCTATATTACCTGCGAGAACTTGATGTTTTGCTGATGCGGACGAGAATCGAATTTCAAGGTTCTTTTTATAAAAGAAAGGAAAAAATGCATGATCACCTACCATAGCCAACTTCACAGAACGTGTTCATTAGAACAAGCAAAACAGCGGCGGAGTTTCCACAACTTGACATTTCTAAGAGTTGAAGTAAGCAGTGTCTTACTTCTAGACTGTCCACCTTACCTGAGAAATCATTCTTTCTAAACTGAAGTGATAGATTTCCTGGAATACAATAAATAAGCATGTTGAAATATGATAATTTTTCACCTGCCTTACATGAGAAACAAATAAAGCCTTAATAGTAAATTAGGAAATAAGGTGGTGATACTGAACTAAAAACAAAATCGTTGTGAATCGAGTAGGAGAAAGAAAAAAAAGGTGCTTCTTTTTCCAAAGAACGATTTTTTTTATTCAAAACTCTAGTTGTTGTTCACTTTCACGTTTTGTGTACTCGTGTTTTTAAATGTGCAACAAAAACAATTCGGTGTTGGCACAGGCTGACTTCTCGGTATTTATAACGACCAGCAAAAACTCAAACCATTGTATTAATCGTCCTTGATCATCTTTTGGAAGTAATTACGTGATAGCTTTGATTTTGAATTGCCACGATAGGTGATTAACGTAAGAAGTATCGCTCCAGTTTCTGAACCAATCAGATTGAAGTAAAACAGTTCAGATCTGAGTGTAATTAGCGCGAGTAAATACACTGGCCTGAAATCCGCCACATTAGAGAATCTTGAACCTTTTGTCATTTGATGAAAAAAAAACATGCGCTAAACGATTTCCTTCTTTGTGTCCGTTTATCCATGAAAAGGCCTGCTATCTCTTTGAATCATGTTTCTATCCCAACAAACATTCTTCATTACAGGCTCTTTTCCTTTAAATTCTTGATATCTAAACCGATGCTGGATCAAAATTCGTTGTTTTAGATATTTTAGACTTTAATCGAAAAGGTAGCTAACACCGTTCGAAAAACTCAGTGCCAATTCTTGGCAGGTGAATAGACAGACCAATTACTTTTCTCCATATAAACCTCTATAACCGGTATGTTAATTAATTCATGTGTTCGTCAATTAGCAAATAAATCACACATACGACTAGCCTCCATTCAGTGCTAATTAAACTTTTTTCCCTTTTTCAATGATTTGGCAAAATAGTCAGTGAGATGGTATACCTTTTAGTAACTTAACCACGCAATACGAAATGAAAGTTTAATTATCATTGGAACTGAAGTTCGACTGAATTATAAAAAGCACATCAAGACTGCTTTTTAATGAAGAGCAACTTCGGTAATGCGTGCGCAAATGCGCGAGTTCATATATGACACAAGAGATGCTGTGCATTTCAAAATTGAAAAAAATAACAATATAGGTCTTTTTGTGTGGCTTACATGCATTGTGTAGCTATATTTGGGACGATCGGATTTATTTATTTATTTGATCAAAAAAAGTCTAGCGCCTGTCACGTGGTCAAGTTTTTTGGCAAATATTTCTAATATTATTTCTATATTTCTTGTCATATATTTCTAAAGCCAAAATGAATAGTGACATTGACGCCAAACTAGAGTATTTTCTCTTAAGAATTTTTTCTGCAAAATTGCAGTTGCGGTTACCCTTTATGTCTTTGTTTTTTTTACAATTTTCATATCTGTTTTATCGAGCTTTCGAGATGATATTCTTGTATCTATGACGAACCCCTTCTGATCATTTAGGCAAACAACACAATGTAAAATAAGAACCCGAAAGCGCGCGCATAGCACTGAGCGCAACTTCCGATGCTCGATTTGCTGTTCTGCTATTGCACAAGACGCATACCATCGTCATTGCTTCTACTTTTTCTTTGCCAAATTCGGCGAACAAGTTTCATCATGAGGATACCCTGTAAGCTTTTTAATCTATTGTAGAACGCTCCAACTGTCCCAGATGTAGCTTGAATAGCTTTAGCTATGTTTTATTTGAGATTAGCGCGCAAACGCTCACTGCGCGCGCCTACAGTTTCAAAACGAAAGAACCTTCCACCAACGACATAAATAAAGAAACTGAACGTCACAATCAAACAAAATTCAAATGGAGCGTAGTTCATCTGAGGCGGATGGATGCGAATTCACATGAAAGTTTTCTTAGTTTTCTGATAGATTTGTTTATCCTTACATTTCCGTTTGCTTGCATTACTATAATACAGTTGACATCAATTTGTATTGGGAAGCTTTGCGTCGCCGTTTACCGCATACTTTCCCGTACGGAAGTTTCTGCGAGGGGCAGATCAACCATCTGGAAAATTCGCAAGAATGGCCAAGGTCAGGGGATAACTTATGTGCCCAGAGTGCATCAGCAAACTAAATCATACCACCTGATTGGTTGCCAAAGAGCTCACAGTACAAAATGTGCAGACTCGTGCCATTCAACTGAAAATGATGAAAGTAGCTTTGTCCGCGAAGAAGACGAAGATGGCGATATTATAATGAAAGATCTCAGTGTCGATGAAAACCAAGGTGCAACAAATAAGCCACCGGATTACCGAGAAGGAATCGACAAGTACAAACGTAACAAAAACGTGGAAAGTATCTATCAATTCATTTGCGGAGCGATTCACAAATCAGAAGGACCGCTTTTGAATAAAGAGGATGAGGACAGAAAGTGTGCGACCCCTTGCCCAAAGGAACAAATGCCAAGGACCAGTGAGGGTATTTGGAGCCAATCGGGAGATAATAAGAAGATTCCAGAAGAAATCTTTTTACGACTTGATGTCCAGAAAAGAGGTGAAGAGAACCCAGAGACCGAGCTCAGACGTTTGGAGAGTAAGATGCCAATTTCACCATCAAAAGGACTTGCTGAGCAAACCAGACCGCGCCATACCCTGAAGGAGGCAAGTAACGGTGACATGTATTGCATTGTACCTGTTGATATGAAAAGAAAGAATCCTCAAGGTGCTTTGAGGGGTACTCCTGCCACCAGAACAGACCTGGAACAGAAAGACATTTGCCACCTCCGCTCTGAAAAGGAACATGGCATGGTGGAGCCTGATAGAAGCAACATAAAAGTGAACAAGAACCTATTGTACCAAACCATTGCCGCTCGAGGCCAACAGGGAGGTGATTTGAAACTTCAGCAGGCTCGCAAAGAGTTTAGCGAGAACGACGATGGTGATGGTAGGGAATTTTACAAGGCTGTACTCAGGCGATCAAGACCGGTGGCAGTAAGAACGTTTGAGAGCAGTTCCAACCTTGAAAAGGAGACGGCGAGGCGTGTTTGCATAGGACAGCCGGGAATGGGGGGGATGGATAGGAATCAGGAAGCTGCTGCAGAGAAAACAGGGGCTACTCCTGGACGATCAGGAGCGGCGGTGACACGAAAACGGCAATTAGCGAACGAGTTCTACGATGACGATTTCAATGCGCAAGCATTAGAGCACGCAGTACTTCTTATGACTAACCATTTTGCAGTCAGTTCAGATATTGGAAGCACCGCCATCGGTAAACGCTGTGAAATGATGGACCGTAGATGCAGTGAACCGCCCGAGCCAGCAGTTTCTGCAAAGTCAAAGAAAACAGTAGAGAGAAAAAAGGCTGTTGCCAGAAGAACAAGGGCGTCATCTGGACACAGAGGAGGTTATGTTGCTGTAGGGGAATCAGTGGCTATCAGTGAGGTTGTGGAATTATATCCTGGTCAGATACTGCAAACAGCAGGGCTTCCTTTCATTCCTTACTCTGGCCACTTTGGAAGTCATTCAGACTACGAGGACTCTTTATTTGACATCCATCCTGGCAATGCAAAAAGGCGTGTTATGGAGGAAATCACTTGCGAAGCAAAGCAGATGTTCGGGTTTCATGTCAGCTGTTTTCAAGAACACACAGATGTTGAAGCAATGGATACTCAAAATAGCCCGGACACTGATGCCACTTACATTAAACTTGTGGGGGGATTAACACCCCAAGTGTTGCCACACCCACAGGTCGAAACCGATTCAGCCATGACGTACGAGCTAATGGAAGCCATGGAATCAGAAGATATGATCGAGTTCGCTGTGATTCAGACTGCCGAGCCAATGGATACCGTACCATATTTGGAGACACTTGTCACTCAATCCACCTTCGTTGGGCTGCCAGATTCCACCATTGAAATTATGGCCTTCCTTCCCACCGACCAACCTGCTCCCTTTGGGTCTCCAGGGGTTCCATATCAGGGAGAAGACATGGAGACACAGTCAAGCTGTGACCAAATGACGCCTGGATTTCAGCCTGTATATCCTGGTTCAACTGTTGCAATGGAAGGGAACACTGAGCACAGTGAACGAAATGGTCTCATGTACCTGGGGCTTGCTACGATAATAGCTAATAGCTCCAAGAAATTATGAAAGGCCTGAAGTTCAATAATAAAATAATAATAATAAAATAATAAAAATAAGAATAGCTGAAAGCAAACAACGGCTTCATCAATGGTATGAAAACGCTATAGCAAGATTCAAGTTGAACTGTACAGTATGTTGGGATCAAAAACACTGTTTGCAAAACTAAGAAAAACAAACGATACATAGAATATTTAAGGCAGCAAACAATAAAGCACAATGTTTTTTTGGAAACCTTTATTCTAGGAAAGGTTTTGAAAAACATCCTAGGCGTGCAAACGCCTCTATTTATAACAGCTTGCTAAACTGCCTTTCTGAGACAATGTTTTGTAAGTGTGTTAAACAGATCCACAGATTTTAAGCTCGTTTCGTGATTGTCGCAAGTGCGACACGTTTCGTTATTTACAATGCTAAATATCTAGTTAGTATTTGATACAAAATGGTGATATTTATTTTACAGACGAAATTCAATTACGGTCATAACATTGTTTTCTCCTTTAAAAGAGAAGTGTAACTAGTGCTATTGATTTCCAACAAAATTTGTGCATTATTATTAATTATGACCCTTCAATCATACATTAACTTCCTTTTCTAAGATGAAACTTGAATACATTTCCATTTCATAAGGGGCTTGGGCCTTTAACTTGTCAAAGTTCCTACGGTAAGATTCTGTTCATACGGTTAAACGTTGTCCTCGCTCACCCCAGCCATAAGGCCCTTTGACGCCAGACTACGCTATCAAATGAAAAAAATTCTGTTTGATAACTCTCAACAGGGTGTTTTTTTGAAAAAAGTTCGTATCCTTTACCTACCGAAGTGAAAAATGTCCCATTTTACCACGGATGCTTTTGAGACCATTGTCCTTCAAGGACAATAAAGGATGGTCGTGGCACAGGGGCGAACTTTCCTCCGTACGAACGGAGCATTTAAGGTGTTTTTAGCACAACATAAACAAACTTCAAACACATAAACACAACATAATTGTTTAGAATAGATCTTCATAACTGCAGCACTAATTCCCGCACTAAAACACGAAACGCCGAAAAGCCCAAGAGGTGTCGACGTATACCGTGCTATGTCTTTGATTAGACAATAATAATCTGAATGTCTTCAGCAGACCCGACGATTGCGAAGAACGGGCTGCATTTTGATTATTTTGTCGAGTGACGGCCACGTCTGTCTCGTTATCTTCACGTTTGCGAATCCTACTTACCCACCCACCCTCCCACAGTCAGTGAAATATCACCTTCGTACTGATACCCAAGTAGTTTGAAAGCCTCCACTATCACAAAAAATACAATCGGGCTGCAGATAAATTATCGCTAAATTCCTTTTCTGTAGTCACTATTTCCTGCGCCATGATTTTATGAAGTCACATAACGGCAAACAGGTCATAACATAAAATAGAACATGGCGGCGCGCGGGAAATTTAAAAACGAAAATGGGCGATCAGGAAGGTTAATTTTAAGTAAGCTCAAACTTGTAAACGCTTTTGACTTCTATTTTTTGATTTCGTCATTCATAATGTTTAACAATTGAATGTCGATTTTTTGTAATAGTGCAGTTTCTTTTTGAATAAGAGACCTGATATTTGTTTGTAACAAGGTGATATCTCACACTAGCGGTCATTTTTCACAAATACACTGAACTATTTACAGTACAGCGACTAATGTAATTCCATAACGCCTGAGTAATTATTTTAGAGCAGCTGAGCGTGGTATGGATGTTTCCAAAGATCCTCCAGTAGTTTTTCTCTGGATTTCTCTAGTCTTTTTCTGAGGACATCCTCTAGGCGGGTGCCTCTCTTTCTTCGCTTACCCTGATCAAGCAAAACATCCGTAGCATGAACTTCATCAGGAATGCATTCGTAACAAAGTTTCAGATATTTGAAAGTGTTCTTGCAGGTAGGGTCGTTAAAGAACGTGTTTGAGGCCACCACTTCGCAGGCCTGATTATGCCTACACTGATTTTCAACCTTCTTAAATGTGTTTTCTGGATCTGTCTCACATGGTTTGTCCGTCACCAGACCTATTGGAGCTTCAGGACAAAACTCGTTTTCTTCGCGGCCCCAAAAGGCTCGGTTCAGTTTAATTGTCTCGTATTGTTTACACTGGATCCAGGCCTTTTCTCCTTCACAAATATATGAGCAGTTCTAGATACAGAACAAAAAATACCACAATAAGAACAACATCCGTAACTCACACGATCTGACAAAACTGTGTCTGCTGTAATGTACAAGCTGATCTGCAATTTCAAAAAAAGAGAGTCAGCTGAGATGGAAACTCGCAGCTGGTAATAAGGGCCAAACTGAAACATGGGGAAATAACATATCACATTATCAAATTTCCCCTTTCTTATCTTCTTGTATGAGTTTAAAGCTAAGGTTTAATAATTGACAGCCAGTAAAGGTTTGGTTCCAGTTACAAGATTTTTACATCCAACCCATCATAGACTTGCACTGCACTGAATACAACCAATTAGATACTTCCATATATCGGGAACATCATGTTACCAGTCAAAGACTCGCTTATAATGGGCATCTCACATTCTATGTCCGTCTGCCATTTGCTGACATTAAGTATTTCATGAGCCATGCACGTTTTCGCATGGTCATCTTAATAGACGAGTTAACGTAAGAAGAAGATTCTTTGAACGCGTGAATATCACAGTATCCTGTAGCCATAATTGTTATGGGAGAAACTGGTATTAACCTGTCACATATACTCACCGGCATAACTGCTTCAGGACCCTGAGGTCCCATACCTCCCAAACTACCGGGTAACCCAGGGGCGCCCGGCTCTCCCGCTAATCCCGGCTGACCCGGTGGACCCTGCTCTCCTTTAAACCCGTAAGCTCCGGGAAGACCGGGAGGACCAACTGGGCCCACCTCACCATCAGCCCCTGGAGCTCCAACGTCACCCACAGGTCCAGGTGACCCAGGCGGTCCTCGCACGCCCCGCGAACCAAGAGGGCCTGGTGGACCAATAGGGCCCTGTTTACCAGGTCGTCCAGCGAGTCCACCGTAGAACAAAGTCAAGTTTTGCTCCAGAATCTGACTGATCATGAATCGATCCAACAACTGCTGATCAACTGTTTGTCCTGGCTGAGGTAAGTCGTACTCAACCTGAAACAAACCAGGAAGACATGTTCTATATTCACGCCTTGTCAAAACTAAAGCATCCAGTGGCCTTAAAGGGACCTTAAACAAGGAGATCATGGCAATCTTGTCCCTTCCAGCTTTCCGCGAAATAACTTGTGTACGTTACACTAGCTGTCTCAGTGACGTACGCTAATAATATTTCTGTGCGAACTATTACACTGAAACAAGACGTTTCGTCTATTGTCAGAGTTAATAAATGTCTGTACCTTTTCTTTTTCCTCTTCAACAGGTGTGGCTTCATCCTTTTCAGTAATCGGAATTCGGTGCCTGTGGTGTCCTGCTCGGTGATGTTTCTTGGTGGAGCCCTCTTCACTCAGAGTAGCGCTACTAGAACTGCTGCTCGATTCGCTCTCACCCTCCTTTTCTGTGGCACCAAAGGCGCTACCAAAGAGACTTTCAATAGTCTCAGATGGGCTTGTAACTGGGGACAGTTCCAAAGTACCGCTCCCACCTGAGCCAGATAGGAAATCTGACGCTGAGCCGTAGTCGACTCCAGTGCCGGATCCTAAACCGTAGCTACTGCCTGATCCTGCACCAATGGTAACCGGTACCCTAGCCAAAGTGTCTCCCATTTGAGCTTGGAGCGCTGATTTCAAGTTGAGACTGAACGGTGTCAGTTTACCAGTGTGTGACCGCTGACTAGTTTCTACGTATTCACCGCCTGGGGATTCTTGGATAGTCTGAGCGCCAGAACCTTCCCCAGCTCCTGATTCTACAACATTGGCAATTTCAATGCCGGAAGCAGATACTTCTGAGTTTAGCAATGACTCTGAAGGAAACTCGGCAATATTCGTTTCAAGACCAGAACCAGAGCTTTCATCAAATCGTGTAGACGCATCAAATGTTGCGGAACCAGAAGAAGAGAACGACTCTTCAACACCTACGCTTCCTGGAAGCACTCCAGTTGCACTTGCACTTGTTGCATACTGTCCCGAGGACCCAGATGCTAACGCTGATAAAGTGGAAGACGAACCAGCCGCCACTACTCGTTTTGGTGTAGGAAGGTAGGTGTGATTTCTTAGTGTTATAATTCGTTCTCCCGACGCAAACCCTGACCCACTTCCTTGTTCAGCACTTGCAGATGCTGAAGCAGAAGCAGAAGCTGAAGCTAACGCTGACGCAGTCGGTGCATAGTTCTTCTTTGAAAGGCTGGTAAAATACTTAGACTCATCGACGAAATTGCCGCTTCCACTATTCTCATTTGAGCCGGATATTAAATCAGAATACGCTGAACCAAAAGCCGAAACACTTAAATCTAAGTCTGATCCAAGTCCCGACTGAAAGGTGAAGCCCGATGTATCCTCCCCTGATGCCGCTAGAGACTGCAAGTCGGCACTACCTGCATTACCAACTCCTCCTGGTAAAACCTCATCCAAAGTTCCTGAACCTGAAGACGCCTGTACAGTGCTGAGAAGTCCAAACCCTTCATTACTTTCCTCAGTCTTATCACTGACCGGCTTCTGCTGGGTAGCCATGGGCGTTTGTTGCTTGACTTTCTCCTCTGTATTTTTGTTTTCACTTACTACGGTCGGTGTGGTAGTTTCAACCCTTGCTACCGTATCCTTCCCAATTCTCTCATCAGAACTTTCTTCTTCTCCTGACCCAGATGCAGAGCTGTCGAAAAAGTGAAGTTCGTTTCCGAGGCCGGCTTCGTCCAGGAGTCCAGAGCCAAGACCAGATCCAGACCCAGACTGTGCCAACAGCCCCGAGCCCGCTTTATGTTCAGGAGAAGCCATGGTCATAAGATTTGGACCTACAGCGCCAACACTACCAGGAAGAGACTCCTCATCTGATGAGATTGTTTCCAGCGAACCAAGGCTTTCAGTGGTTCCGGAGCCACTTAGATTATTTTCAAAAGTCCCCGATCCTGAACCATCGGAGAGTTGTGTAACTGCAGCAGTAACAACATGAGAACGCCTCTCAGCGGAGGTGGACACCTTGTCGCTAGTACTACCTTCAGTGAACAAAACAGTTTGAAGACTCTCTCCTGACGCAACCTCTGTTTCGCTTCCGGAACTTTCCTCAAGATTATTATCTACTGCTGGATTAATTATTTTCACCAACTCTTCTCCTGAACCAGAGCCCTTGTTTCTTTGGGAATCGTCCGCTTTTAAACTGGCTTCCCAATTAAAGCGACCACCGGTACTTCCCGGAAGCATAACCTCTTCCTTGACCAGCTCCCCTGATCCTGATGATTCACTAGGTATCATTTGCTGGAGCAAGGATTCTCCGGGGACAGTCTTGCCATCGGAACTTGTTACACTGCGCGTACTCGAGTCTCCCGAACCAGAGATTTCTGCAGAACCGGGTAGGTCAGCGTTGGCTTTAGAAAAAGATTCAAGCTGGTCTACATCGGCCAACCCACCAACACTTCCAGGTAGCGTCTGCTGTGGGGTCTCTGGTTCGCCGGATCCTAGCACTGCAGCGGCTGGTGTAGTGGCTGTATTCTCCATGAGCGTTGGATTTTGCACTAACTTCTCTGGTGAGTCACGATTATTAACCTCTTCAGTGTGACCAGAGCCGGAAACAGCCACAGATTCTGCAGCTTTTGGTGCAGCTGCACCAGAACCAGATGAAAAGGTAAAACCAGCTGCTGTCGCTGATGTCGCAGATTTTTGTTCAAGTTTTTCAATATCATTCACACCACCGATGCTGCCTGGTAAAGTTTCTTCAGGTGTATCATCCTCACCTGAGCTCTCTAAAGACCCATCATCGTTCTCAGAGTCATCAACACCCGAAAGAAAGGTGACGCCGGAGCCACTGGCCACATGAAGGATGGTATCCTTCTTCTGAACACCCGCAGAGCTGGATTCTTCAGAGTCATCATCGTAAGAGACAGAGCCTGATGCTGACTTTTGGGCACGGTCGCCTGATGAATCGTTTTCAGTTTGGGAATCGATTTCGGTTGTTTTGTCATCATCTTCATCTATATCATCTAAGCCAGAGGAAGTATCCTCGTCATCTTGATTTCCACTAAAATCATCCTCACTGTTGTCATCACTTTCGCTGTCATCGTCATTCTCATCTTCAACGTCACTTTCTTCTGCATCACTTCCGACGCTACCAGGTAGCTTTGTCTTTTTCTCTGGCTTAATCGCCTTAGTTTTCTGGTTCTTGGCCTTTTGAAGACCAGCGATAAAGGCCAACTCATCTGCATTCAAGGAATTTCCAATGGTCTCTCCCAAGCCAGATGCCACCTGTCCTGCCTTGTCACTGGCAAGTGGCACAGGATGTGCACCTTCCCCTACTCCACTGGCTGGGTTAGAGCCCTGACTGGTGGAACTAAGTACTGGATTTTCCTTTAATGAAGTCTGAACGTCTGACTCTTTGCTTGCATTGACGGCTTGATTCGGAGCCGTCTTGTTAGCTAGCACTTGCTGGGTGGAGGCATCTGGCTGATGTTGCTCAGGATCCGACTGGCTGGATTCAGAGGTTGGGGAAGATGCTCTCTGCTCAGCGACATTTGAAGTTGGAATCGGTGGGGGTTCCAGCGAAGCCGACAAGTTCTCCGTAGCAGCAGCGGAAACAGCAGCTGGTGGGGAAACAGTGCTTCCCTCTTCAGCATTAGTTGCAGACTTAGCAAACGTCGTCTCTTTTGCAGAAACGTCTGGCTGCAGAAAAACTGGTTTATCTTGTTTTACAGGTTTTTCACTGTCTTCTAGAGCCCCAGAACCAGACGAATCTTCTCCAGCTATTTCACTTTTCTTTGTTTTAGAAGAAGCGGCATTTCCGCTGTCCCACTCACCGTCCCCTGAGAATGGAAAAACTCCCGCATCGCCACTTTTACGCTGGCTGAAAATAGAGCCACTTTCTCTGGGTGCTGGGAGGTCTGGTTTAATTGAAGCTCCGCTGGCAGGTTCCACCCGACGCCTGAATCTCTCAATACCCTCCCCCTTGGGTCTTATTGCTGCCTCCTCATCACTTGGCACTGGGGCAAGACTCTCTAGCACTTCCATGAGATTAATGTCAGAATCTTTTTGAAGTTGAACATTGTCTGGCACATCACTTAGCTGTAAACGACATAAAAGAAATGTCTATATTTCGTAATTTGCTGAATAGAATTGGGACGTGCGTATCACCTACTTAGCTTATTCAGATCTGGAAAACAAGATAAACCAGGAGGCTCCTGGATAAACTACCTTTCGAAATTAAGCCAAAAAGTAGGCAAACGTCTCTGTCTTACCTTGCACTCCACAAAGACAACGAATAGAATAACGGCAAAAGCAGTTCGAACCAGCATCATGGTCTGATAGAAGACAAAAAGGGCCGTCTCAGGAGTCACAGTTACAAAGATCTGCTTACAAAAAAGTGTTTTCTTGCAGCTTATCTAACAACAAGAGGACAAACTATTCACCTTTACCTGTCTATCTGTGGGTCACGAGCCCCGCAGCACGTTCTGCCGGCCAGCTTCAGCAGAAGGCTGAAAAATCAAAACCAAAAATTTTCATTGTTTGCATGCGTTGAAAGGAGATTAGGATATTATTAAAAATCATGGTGTGACCAATACTGACGCTTTATGTAAGCTGAGATGAATGTTTGAGTTTAACTTTGCAACACAGAAGAGAATTCCAACTTAACCTTTTCACTCCCATAGTCAGACCGTGGGTCATATGATGTGGTTCTAAGTTTTTTGTCTGTGGATGACCATTGTTTGAAAAGCTCCTGAACAGTACATTCACATGGTGCAATTTATTTTGCAACATTTGTCAACGTGAAATTTTGGAAATTTTTCAATTTTTTAATGTGACACTTCTGGGAGTGAAAGCGTTATCCTTCTCCTGGGTCATAAGTCACCTTCCCTCCGATTCTAGGAACGTAGTGGTCGCAGTTCTTTCTGATCCGAACTGTCATCGTTTGTTCAGAATCGAAGGTCAGTCAATTAAAAACAAATTTTTTTCTCTGTACAGCAATAACAGTACTGAAGTTTGTTTTACAGGCAGTAAATTACGGTAGAAGTCGTAAGCCCCAAAGACTCTCTAGGGACAATTATTGCGCTTTTTAACCATATAACAGCAAAATAGACGTCTAACCTTGTAATGTGAAGTTACGGGTAGATGGATGGTAAAGGAGACGACTCTAACGTCCACTGCAAGCGAAAAAAATATTTCAGTCTCAGGTAAATACTTGTCCTGTTGTTACTTATAATTATACGGGAAAAATTCAAACAAGTCACTCAAAAAGTCCACTAAAACGTACCTTTCCGAGGAGAATTTTATAATTCTTCAAAATTATGACAGCCAGTCGGTCCGTGCAAATGCTGTTTCCATAAAGTAATCCCCTTAGTTACGTCATGAGCTAATCTCCCTGGTATGTAGTGCATCTAAGGGCGCATGCGTCAAGTGCATATATTTGCTCAACCAAATCGTTCCGTTTTATCAAAGTTTTCCTTCCAGTTTTTAAATATCCTCGTCTTTACCAAATTTTCGAGGCGAAATATTTTTTTAAGACTAAGGTACAAACCGGACAACGTCTTTCCTATCGCCAAAGAAGGCAATTAAATCGCTTGCTCGCCATATTGTTGGTCACCTGTTGCGTTTAAGATCAGGTCATTGAAATCCTGTGCAAACACAGGTCACAATGTCATTTGGTGTCTAACGTTCAGTGTAGTTCAGAAAGCGAAACTCTGGCGGTCGGTTAAACATTTTATGATGGACGACTTTGTCTTAGAATTAGCTTCAGATAATACCACAAAGTACTGTGTAGTGTTCACTCGATAATATTAACCATGTCTGAAGCACAGGCGTCAAGGGCTGTCCTTGAATCTTGACCAGCGGTCTTCAGTCATTTCCGTAAGAAAATCGTGTTGTTGACAGAGAAATACAGGGAGGCACCCAGAGTTCTAAAGATTATGTAAGAAAGGAACAATAAGCAGGCCTTAGATCTCCACATATTCCCTTTTCAAGACACGGCTTTACTTTCAACGAATAAAAATCTGTTAAAATACTGTTTGATCAATCTTAAACAGACCGACCGAACCAACGGCCAAATTGGGAGTGTTATACTCAATTGTGGAACATTTTTCAACCTCACAAACATTCACAATAATGGAGCGATGTCAAAACTTGCTTTGTAATGCAATGCCTCAAGCGAACAGACTTCGTCAGTGGCCAACACCTTAATTCTACTTAATTTCTTGCCTCATGTATTCAAGAAATGGTTTGGAAAAATTGAGGTTGTATTGTTACTGAATCTTTCAGCCACAGGTTCAAGTCACTGCTGACAACGGCCAACGAATTAATGCTACCTGGTGAAATATAATTTCGATGTACAATCGGTGTTTACAACTGTAAGACGATAGAGGCAAAAAACATTTGCTTTAATCTTGTGGTAAAGTGGAACAAAAACAACAGGTGGTCAATTGCCAAAATAGATAGATCGTTAATAATAAAAAGCTTTCTTTCGAAACCACTGAACGGTTCAAGGATCAACCAAAACAAGAGTCTTTGACTTGGAAAATAAAGAAGAAAGCGAGGATGTGTCGATTCCTGGTTTGGATAATAAGCTGTTGCATCTGGTGTCTAGTGGTGAATTCTAGGCCGTTTGAAAGTAAATTGACGAGCTGGAAGAGACTGACTAACGCTACCGCTTTGAGTTGTGAGGGAAACCCTTTGACGCTGAGCTGTGGGGGACGGGAAGAGGGTCTTAAAATAAACTCCGCCTTCTGGGGAAGAGACGACCTTAAAACATGTGTTCCTTCAAGTCACGCCGAACCTCTCCAGTTTTGTCCGCAAGTGAATCCGCCGAGTGCTATCACAAAGTTACGCGCTTTCTGCGAAGGGAGACCTTCTTGTACTATCCCTGTATCTGACGCGATCTTCGAGAAATCAGTGTGCCCCAAAGTACCAAAATTTCTGAAAATTGTCTACGACTGCAGAGTGATGAGTGGTATGGGAGCAAGGTAGCTTTCGAGGAGTGCATAAACACATCCAGGCCGTGATTATTGGCAGAGAGACTATATCATCAAGCAAAGAGTAGGTTTGCTCAAGTGGCTGTTAGGAGGGTGGGGTGGGTCAGTCTTATGGGTGGGATATATATGGCACAATTAAAGGAAAGAAAGATTTTTCCTCCAAGTGAGTGTAGGGTGTGTTTTGGCTTCGTGTTCAAAACAATCTCCGAAACCTTAATCAAATCTCCGCACACTATCCCTATGAATAATATTTTGGATCAATGTGAGTATCTAGGCAACTGCGCACCTACCCCTCCCATGACCCAACAAGTTATAATAAGTTAAAAAGTTAGCGTTGACGTTGGGTTAGGGGAGGGGTAGGTGCACGGTTGCCCAGATACTTACATTGACCCAACATTTTTTCATAATGTGAGTTATTATCAGTGGTTTTAGCATGGCAAACCACTATAAAATGTCTTGGCTACAAACCAAAGAAAACACTCTGGCTACTAGGGATTCCCCGGGTGTAAGGGCTTGAAATATCCTCCATTAGGTGAAGGTCAAAGGTCTACTCACCCATGTAAGAAAAACGTTCGACATGCGACAACACAATGATGCTGCTTTAATTTTATATTGATTCCACTGCCCATTCTAGTACAGAGCAAATAAAATAGTAATATTTGGAAAACTTTTATCAGAAATATAAATTAGAAATTTTATGATGAGTTGTTTTAATTAGATCAAAGAATTCCAAAGAAATGTTTGTTCATTTGTTTATTTTTCTGTTTATTTCAGAGATATGAGAATTAGAAATGACTTTTTCACTCCCGGTTTCGAGTTCAACCCTAATGAGATCAGTAAATTAGTCTAAAAGCTAGCTGTTCCTTGTGTCCCGCCTGCAACCCTGTCATCACCATTAGGAACGTTCTTTGAGACTATGAGCCACATGTTATCTTCATTATCCATTTAAAAGCGATGCTTACACCCACTAAGCTCTTGGCACGAGCCTGAGGTAAAAAGAGATGATAAAACAATCTCTAAAGACCAGAAAGCTTTATTGTCACAAATCCAAGGTCCAAATTACAGTATTACAGAGAGAGTTGTTTCGTATTAAAATGCTATACAGTGCCTATGATGGTAAAGCTGTCTGTTTTTCTTGTACGCTGTTTGTTTGTTTGTTTGTTTCAGCGTTTGTCTCATGATAATTTTTTGCACAGTTTCATCACGCAGACATGAATCCAGGGATTTGAAAACCATTTTTACAAGGGCTTTGATGTCTAAATCAATGGTTCAAATTACTATATACACATTGCAAATTACAAATATAATGTGTAACATAAAACAATGAAACAAATGCTACTAGTTTTTAACAAGCAAACATTTTACAAACTGGTATTTCTTCCAGATGATCGATGCTTAATGGAAAACTACGAATTTTGTATCTCCTAACAAAATTTGTTCCTTCTTTCCACAAACAGATTTCCAACGCCATATATAACGTTGGGTTTCTTTGTCATGCACATGTTGCTGTAGCAACCACACCGCCACTTAAAGGGCTGTTTGTGCACGTCACATCTGTAACAAGTCCCAGATGAACGACACAACAAGACCACGCTAAATAGTGAAAATGTTTGTCACGTGCTGATAGAAGTGTTAATCAAATTATCCAGCGATCCTTGATCTCTGAATGGCGGCTTTGACCCGTGATTCACTTGGAAGACACTGATATTTTACCCGAAGATACTTATAAATTTGACCGCAGTCGGTCTTGTCAAAAAATGTCGATGTAGCAGCCAGTTCACAGGCCTGTTCGTCTTTGCACTGTCCTTCTACTTTGGTCATCGTGTTGGATTCATCTTGTGGACACATGTTACCTGTGCTCAGGCCGCGTTGCACGCCGTTTGTATTACATGTTGCGGGGTCATCACGGCCCCAGAACGCTGAATTTATTTTGATTACTTTGTACTGGGGACATTCGATCCATTCCTTTTCGCCTTCACATGTGATGGTCTCCTGAGGACCCTAAGAACAACAGAATAGGAAGACAACATGTTAAGTACAAGGTGTGGAGAATATGAAACAATATCATAAGCTACTTACGCTGTTGGCAGATCCAGGTCCGGGGGGCCCGGGAGGACCAGGTGGTCCGGGGGGTCCAGGAATCGCCCCACGTGCATAACCACTTCCACTGCCACCACTTCCCCCGTATGCGGGGGGTCCAGGAGGTCCCGGTGGACCCGGAGGTCCCATCAGGCCTCCCCCGTTGACGAAAAATCCAAGAGGAAGATTCTCGTTCCAGTAGTAACTCAACATGTCGTCACGCTTCTTTAGGACATGAGGCTTACGCTGGACAGGAGTGCAGTACTGTGTGAAGAATCATGTCACGCAATCATGTCACGCTTAGTACGTACCAGCAAACACACTGTAACTTGAGTCTCACCACTGGAACTTCGCTAGTAACGTTTTATACTAACAATGTATGAAAGGTTGTACTTCACCTCTCATAAACTAACATCTCACGATAGCTATTGTAAGTCACGCTCAAGTCTACTAAGTTAAGGTTGAGTCACGCATGCAACATCTTAAAATCGTGCGTTTGAATTTTCGTTGACACGCAACCGTGATAACCCCTTGCAACTGATAGTTAATGTATTTAGGGATGGACCATTTTATTTTTGAAAGGGGTGGGGGTTGGGCAATCTTGCAGTGTCAAGAATTCTTTCCCCTTTATGCTGTGCAATAATTTTTTTTTTCAGCACCTTGGCCATTTTAACATCTTTTTTCTCTTGGCCTTCTGTGCATTAATCTATTCTTTTGCTGTGCAGGAATTTTTTTTGGTAATTGCCCAACCACCCCACTGTCCCACCCTCACAAATAAAATGGTCCATCCCTTATCTTGCTACTTTGACAACCTGTCACGCAACAAGTACTAGACAACTCTAACTATTTATAGGAGAAGGGTGGGGAACCTAGGTAATCACAGATTTATCCAGGTTCTATTTTAAGCATTACCTGTGCGTTCTTAAGAAAATAAATACCTCTAAGGCATGTAGCCATTATGGAGTTTAAAAGGAGACTGGCCACAGATACAGCTTCATTCTGTTGGTTACCAATCAGGGTTAGTCCCAAACATAAATGATATAAAACACTAGTATGCGATGAATATATCTATTCTGAGAGAAAACACCTTCATACCTTCAGTAATATAACCACAGAGTAGCATAGAACTAATATAACTAAAACTAAACATTATACATATCCAATTGAGGAAAGGAATCACTTACCGCGACTAAGAAAAGTGCGAGGCCCAGAGCCAGCCTTAACAGGCTTGTAGAAGCCTCCATAACCTGAAAATATAAACCCAGGGAGCCGTGTCAGACCTTCTACTTAAGTTACTTTATCTTGACCATGATTGGCTGGTACCAGCTGGTTACAGCCTTCCCGCGCTTCGGACAGTAATGACGTCATGGTGAACATCTTAGTTTCCGTAGCATCATTTTGTGCTTTCCGGTGATTTCTTTCCAAATTTAGAATTTTGTGTTTTTGAAGAACACGCATAAACGACTTCATGAATCCGTTGTCTTCACGCATTGTTCTATTTACGCCCTATTCTGTAGCACACTGTGCTGTTTTAGCGGGATGTACCACATTACAAAATCTTACAACACGACACAACCTCTCATTCGACGTGATGGATTTGTCTCCCTGTTTTTCAATTAACGCAAAATTGCTATCTTAATTTGGACTGAAAGGTGGCAGCTTGTTAGTCATTAATAAAATAAAGTTTGTGCTATGTTTTAAGGCTCGATTTATCAGAAACGTGAATTCATTATTTTCGGTAAGGTGTTCATTTTTCGTGGAACCTGCTCTCTGTAAATATATTAAACATTGTCAGAATTATATCTTAACTTTCCGATTCACACCATTTGATTTACATTTCAACTACTACGCTTTTCTTTACCAATTTGCTTTATGTGTTACAAGTAAAATTATAACGTAACTATGCAACATAACCCGACAAAACCACTGTCCCAAAATAATTGGTCACAAAAGCTTGAACACCTCTTCAAGAGTCCTAGAATTTAAGTAATGGTCCGCGTAAGAACTAGGCAAAAGAACAATAGGCTAGTGCAATAGCTCTAACTTTTGATTGGCGCATAGAACAATGCTAATATTTGACCGTGAGGTAGACAGGAGGGACCTGGGGAAAACTAAGGAGAAAAATGTTGTTTATGTCGGGTTTTTCATTGTTTTTTCGGCGATTTTTGGCCGTCCACCAATCAGATTCGTCGATTTAATTGATATTAACAATCAAGAGTTCACACTTTTTAATCGATTTTGCGTTTGACCTGTGCCTAGTTCTTACGCGGACCATTACTTAAAGGCTGGGAGCGCAATAATGACTGCTACAAACTTTAAGAGATCACTTCTCATATTCATATTAGCTACATGCTTGTTTCTAACTAGTGGAGTTTGGAGAAGATTTACGTTTACCAGTCTCGAGTTTAATAACGTTAAACAGTTTTCGTCCCGCCCTAGCACCTGTACCGTCGCGAGTTTTATCATTCACCCTTTTTTAGAGTGTCCTGTCTGGTTAACTGCTCAATGTAAATTCATCTATCAATGCGCAAATTTAAGGCAAAAAAGAACATCACTTCAGCAAAGTAATGAGAAAACGGTTGCCTTGAAAAATTGCCGGGGTGGTTGACAGCTCGTGTGCTACCCGAGTCCTCAGAGTTTAGATTTCTTTGATAAAGTTTTGGGTTTCTTTCGGTGTGGTTTCTGGAAATTGTAAGTTTAACCTTTGGAATCGCAGTTTTATGACACCAATCTTTTTGCGATTTTATGGACATCCTGGTCATTTGCGATGCTAGATAGATGTTCTAAGGATTTTTTACGGTTTTTTTTTTATGAATGAATTTCTGTGCGGTTTTACAGTTTTTGGATCCCTTAGATTACACTCATTACAGTCAGTTCAGACTGACAATACTGAAAGAGGACAATTGAATCTCTTTTTCCCCACGCTTAATTAAACATGTTAAACGGAACGTTGCGTTAATACCAAAAACAGCAGGTATCAAAGAATAATGGCCTCTCTTAATCCTTAGTCTCTCCCCTCAGTCATCAAACTATTACTATGCATTGAGTCGTTTCACCCACAACGTAAACGTTTCCTTCTGTTCATCGTATCTCCCTTTTTGTACATTTTTTGGACGAAATTTGGTGTGATACTGATCAGCGCGCACCAAGCTTGTTAAGTTATTATTATCAGCTGGTTTCACTACGTACTTCTACTTCAGAGAGAAATTTTGTCTCTCATTCAATTGGTTTTGAAATCTAATCAGAAAATCCTACTGTTGAACTTTAACATAAGAAAGGCTGGGACATACTCGGACCACTTTGCCGCCTGACTTGAGTCAAATCTTTCGCCAGCAGGTTGTATATTTTTCTTGAAGTTTGTTTTATTTAGTCATAGCTGGCTTATCAATGGAGACTATTCCCGCTACGCTTCGCTAAAAATCGTTAAAGTAAATATTTAGTTCATCGTAATAACATAAATGGTGACAGTTTTGAACAACATTGTAGTCAACTCGGCTTAGAAGTTCAAGTCACGCTGTTTGTCATAACTTTGAGACGGTTAACGCTAAAACAGCAATGCTATATTACAGTTATGACACAGTAACTGAGTTATGTTTGTCTGGCCAAATGAATTTATAAGTCCAAAACATTTTGCGCAAAGCTAATAAACATGGGAAAAGAAAAGCAGTTTGGTTAATCGCTTATCAAATAATATCCACGTTGCGGTTTACCCAAATGGAATATATTTTGGCTCTGAAATTTATGAGCGATGGCCTAATAATCTTTGGTTTGTTGGAAAGAAAAAAAAAACGCACTCACTCACCCAGGGGCTGCACAGCTAAGACGGTGGTTTCGATGGAAAATTGATTGGTCAGTTACAAACAGTGATCTTCCATACACACTAACGAGGAACAGATTTAATAGAACTAAAATAACTTTAGCCAAAAAAGGAAAGGATGTAGAAATTACCCGAACTCTCAACAGTAGTGCAAACCTTTCTGCTTCGACGTCGATTGGTGATTCGCTTCGTTGAATTTCAGTTCTTTTTTCCCAAAGGATCTTTTGTGTGAGATTTTATCGGGTAATTTATACTTCTAATCAAAGAAAAAACAACTTAAGTGAACGCTCACCTTTTCTCTAGAATTCGAGGCCAGAAAAATTCAAGAGAACCCGGAAGTTTTACAAAATCAGTAGTATCTTGTTCGTCCGAATTTGGTGACCATTGCATTCCGAGTCGTTAGGTAATGCGGTTCAACTTGTCACTTGATTACGTCATGCCTCAAGCGTGCACCTGGTCGCGCCACTTACCCGCCAATAGTCCCATCACCGAGCATGCGCATCGAGTACCAGGTTACCTTAACGGAAAGTGATTTTTCAGGGATTCGATCACCTTGCTTGTATTAAGTCAACAATCGCAAAGTTTCCAAAAATAAAAATCATCTCAAGAGTGAACGCTCGTGACTTGCGCTCTCTTAAAAGCTTGACACGGTTCATAAAATGTTGGCACTCTCCAATAAATTTAAGACTTGACGTTTTGAAGGTTTAACTCCTCCTGTTTGGAATTCAATCCTAATTGTTTATTATTGCTGTAATTTGTCTTATCTTTCCCTCAGTGACTGATGCCATGCATTTAAAAAGATAAAACCGCTGTAGGACGCAACTCAATTTTTGATTTCCTTCTGTCCGCTGAACTTTCTCATTTGAGACGGCCACTCAGAAGCCCCAAAACTGTTGTTGTTGTTGTAACGAAGATCCATTACTTTCTTTTTGTTATTTTCCTCCAAGCTGTGGATGATCTTTAGATTAGACATCTTTTCAGTCAAAAATGGATGCAACATTTGATTTTCTCCGGCAACAGGGTTGAGCTGGGCCATGAGAGGGCCCAGCAAAGACTGCTGAATAGCTGAGTACTTCAGCCAAAGTAGAATGACACTCGCAGTTGCGCCTACAGTAGGCCAGGAGTACAAAGAAGATTTTATCTCAATTCAGAGTCATTTTGTTAACAACGGTTCGGCCAGACTATATATCACAGATCAACACTTAGAAAAATCATTGACGCATTGTCCTACGGTGTTGTAACGAGCACAGCTTAAAATTCACTTGTAATTTATATTCCTATGACAGCTGGAGTGGGATTAGCGATAGAACTGCTGTATCTTTACTAACCTGCACTTTGAAACAAGACAGCGACAACTTCTTTCGCCAAACTTCGCTTGAAACCTGATCTTGATGGCTTGGGAACCGGAACGCACACATGACACAGCATACTCAGCAACAGATGAGCAAAGTTAAACCTTTGTATTTCCGCCTTAAGTTACAACTACTGTAACGTCATCACTTCTAGCCGTTAACAACGCAGTGATGTACCCACGACTTTCAGCTGTTATGTGTAAAGCTTCAGTGATCGCTACTCAACCAAGACAGCTAAGATAAATATTTAGATGTTCCTTGCTCCATGCCAGCATTAGGACATTTCGTACTTGTCAAATGCTCCACAGGGGGGAGGGGGGGGGGTCCAGTAGACAAAAATGTTTACGTTCCACTAAGAAATGTTACTTTAACGTATTTCAAATGAAACGATTCTGTAAAATTATTTCAAGAGAAACTAAGAGAAACTCTAGAGACACAGCTACTTCCCTTCTGTAGCGGCCGCTTTTCCGGTGGGAGAAAGGGCCTCGAGGAAACTGTCGAAGGACAGACTTCGAGTCTAACTCAATCCAACCACTGAACCATTTATTTACCCTCGTGAAAAGCTTATGTGATTACAATACTTGTCTGGCAAACTTACGGAAACTGGCGGACAAGGCTGGACCGTCAAAGTCTGTAAAGTCTCTCCGGTAAGCTGACTCGAACGAAAAACTAATAGGTTCCTCTAACGTTTCGACTAAAGTTCAGCACATGGAAAACATTCTCACGTGCCGCTACAAAAAAGGTCCCGTATGTGGACCGCATGCAAACTTGAACGCTGGGAAGGCGTTACACCTTCCTTGTGACCTGAATTTGAATGTACTCTTTGGTTTCTCATTGACAAATTCAAGTATTAACACGACATTATGAGCAAGGGTTGGACTTTTATATGGAAAAGAAGACCCATATTGATTCAGTCATCTTTACTTTCTTGTCTGGAGATGGACAAACTAATGAATACTGGAGAGAGGGAGAAAACTGAGGGTTTGGGACACGGGAATTTTGTCAAGGATTTGAGACCCCGGTAATGCTAGCATACCCCGGCAGAATATTTCCAGGACTAAGGAATTTAATAAGAGATTAATTTTTGCGACCCCGGTAATGCTTGCACACCCCGGTAGAATATTTCCAGGACTAAGGAATTTAATCAGAGATTAATTTTTGTGACCCCCGGTAATGCTAGCACACATCGGTAGAATATTTCCAGGACTAAGGAATTTAATCAGAGATTTATATAGGATTTATTGGGTAATATTTCTAGGACAGGGAAAAATTTGAAAATGGCTTAAAGATTTGATATTATTTACAAAAGTAATTATGGATCAATTGGATAAATTGAATACAAAACAATTAAGCTCTTTACTTTCGTGGTATAGAATTCAAGGCAGATCAAGAATGACTAATAAACCAGATAAAATACAAGCATTGAATAATATCCCCGAAGTAATTAATAATGCCCAACAAATCGCAGATAATAGAAGAGAAATTTTTGCAGTGATAGATAATATGCCGAGGAGAAGAGTAAATCAACCGCAACTACCTCTTCCAATACCAAGAAATAGACCAAATTTGCCGCCCCTAAATATTCCACAACCAACTCAAATTCCAGGCACACCGCCAGGTTCGCCAGATAGTTATATGCCAGAAACACCGCCAGGCTCGCCAGATAGATATATACCAGAAACACCGCCAGGCACACCTCCATCAAATAAACCAAAAAGACCATCTCCGCCCAAACCAACACGACCGCCGCCTCCTATTCCAACAAAACCTAAAAAACAAGTAATAAAAAATGAATCGGTTAAAAATACCAATCAAACCCCCTTTTTAGGAAATGTATTAAACAAGTTTTGGGATTTTGTAAAACCATATATTCCAGAAAAAGTAAAAAATAAAACAGAGGAACTAGCTAAAAATTTTATAGATAGATATAAAAAAGCGAATGAAATAAACCAACCCAAAAATCAGTCAAACAAAACAAAATCAAAAAGAGATTATAAGAAGGAGGGAGCAAGGCCAAAAACAAAAAGGCTGAAAGAAGAAGAATTAATTATCAAAGAAAATGTGAGAAAATTCAAAAATGGCTATTTGAAGCAACACACTATAGATGGGAAAAAAGGATATACTATTGAAGAATTCATGAGAAAAATAAAATCAAAGGTTATAGATATTATTAATAAGGATAAGAAACCAAAAAAGGTTAAGGTTATACTATCATCTAAGTTTGTAAAATCTCCTTTGCAAAATAACCAAATTACAGAAGAGGTTGAAAAGTACTTTCACGCTAAACCAAAAATAATTACAGAAGCAAGAGATTTATCAAAAGAATATGATGATATAATTAAAAATATACTTGATGAGGTTGAAAGATTTCAAGAAAATACAGATTCTGGTGTTTTTCAATTTGATTCAGTAGCACAATTTGATATTGGGATAGCGCCTTACACAGTTACTTCTGGGAGTTCATATATACCAACGCCAGAAAGATTAGCAGCAAAAAAAGCTACTATTAACATACAAAATAAGTGCGAAGATTGCGGACAACTTTCATTAACAGAGGCGGTGTTTCCAAGAAAACATCATAGAGAGAGGGTAAATAATGAATTGTTGGAAAATTGTAAAAAATTAAACTTTTCTGGTATAGAAGGCGCAATGAAATTAAAAGATTTTAGCAAGTTTGAAAAACAAAACCCATATCCAGTTAATGTATTGAAATATGACGAAGAAGCTGATAAAATATATACTGCGAGATTAAGCGATAAATGTTATTGCAAGAAAGAAGAAAAATGTAAGAATTGTGGCTGTATGAAAAAAGAGTGTAAGAAAAAACAGAAATGTGGGAAAAAAGACTGCGCAAAACATGAATGCGAAGAATGCGGATGTAAGAAATGTGATTGCAATAATTATGAATGCAAGTTATGTGATTGCAAATTTATAACATTACTTTTAATAAATAATGGCGAAAAAACCCACTATATTTTAGTAAATAATGTTAGTAGACTTTTATCATCTGAAATTGATGATAATAAACATAAAAAGTATTTCTGTTTTAGATGTTTCAACTCATTTTATGACGAAAGGATTTTGCAAGAACATAGAGAATACTGCGATTCACACGGTGAAGTTAAAATCAAAATGCCTAGGAATGAAGATGGCAGCCCAAAATTTATTTACTTTAAAAATTTTAAAAATAAAATGCGATCGCCTTTTGTTATTTATGTAGATTTTGAAGGTCGACTAATACCAATACATACTTGTTCGCCAAACGAAATTAAAAGTTTTACAAAAAATTACCAAATGCACAAAGCATCGGGGTTCTGCTATTATATTAAATGTTTCGATGAAAGTATATTGCCAAATGATTTTAAAATCTGCGTGAATTATACCGCAAAATCCGATGACGAGGACGTCGCGCAGATATTTACAGAATATTTAGAAAGAGATGTTAGGAAAATTTTTGAGCTAATAGAAGAAAAAAAGGAAACTTTTAAAGTTTATGATAAAAAGAATATGTCAAAAATGGATAAAAAAGATTATGAAAATGCAACTCACTGCCATATATGCGAGCGCAAATTTTCTGAAAGTGAAGAAGAAGATTTTAAAAAAGTAATAGATCATTGTCATCTTACTGGAAAATATAGAGGAGCAGCGCATAATATTTGTAACTTAAAATATGTGATTCCCAAATTCATTCCAGTAGTAATTCATAATCTGTCGGGGTACGATTCTCATCTATTTATTAAGAATCTTGGCAAAACAAAGGGCGAAATGAGTTGTTTAGCCAACACCGATGAAAAGTATATTAGTTTCTCAAAGAAAATTTTAATTAATTATGATTGCGATTGCGATTGCGATTGCGGCGAGGACGAAGATGACAACGAAAAGCCCATTACTAGAACAATCAGATTCATCGATTCTTATAAATTTATGCAAAGTTCTCTTGGTGGATTAGTCGACAATCTTACCAAATGCGGAAATTGTGAATCATGCAAGCCAGGAAAATGTTTGAAAAGATACATAAAAGATGGAAAGATTATTACTTTTAAGGGGGTTGGTAATTGCGAACAATGCAAGAATTGTAAATTACTAGGAAGCACGTGTTTTTCACCAATAGATAAAAATATGACAGAAACTAAAAAACATTTCTCGGGAGAAAAGTTAAAACTATTGTTGAGAAAGGGAGTGTTCCCTTATGATTATTTTGATAGAATTGTTAAACTTAATGAAACAGAAATTCCGCCAAAGGAAGCATTCAAATCAATTCTTAATAATCAAGATATTTCGGATGAAGATTATGAACACGCTAAAAAGGTGTGGGAAACATTTGACATGAAAACAATGAGAGATTATCATGATTTATATCTAAAAACAGATGTATTACAGCTAGCCGACGTATTTGAGAACTTTAGAGATGTATGTATGAAGAATTATGGTTTAGATCCTGCCCACTATTTTACATCGCCGGGATTATCTTGGGACGCAATGTTAAAATTAACTAAAGTTAGTTTGGAATTATTTACAGATGTTAATATGCTGCTTTTTATTGAGAAAGGGATTAGAGGCGGAACATCCCAAGTATCAAAAAGATATGCTAAAGCTAATAACCCCTATATGACAGATTTTGAAGTAAATAAACTTATAAGTTATATTATTTATCTTGACGCAAATAACTTATATGGAGCTGCAATGAGCAAGAAATTACCAAAACGAGGATTTAAATGGATTCCAAATGAAGAGCTCGAAAATTGGAGAGATATACCTTGTATAGTTGAGGTTGATTTGGAATACCCAAAAAATCTTCATGATAGTCATAAAGATCTACCTTTAGCTCCAGAAAAACTTACTGTTAATAAAGTTAAGAAATTAATACCAAACCTATTTGATAAGAAAAGATATGTAGTTCATCATGAAACTCTAAAATTTTATGAAAAACAAGGATTAAAAATAACAAAGATTCATAAGGGGATTAAATTTCAAGAGTCTAAGTGGTTACAGGTTTACATCGATCGGAATACTGAATTGAGAAAACACGCGAAAAACGACTTTGAAAAAGATTTCTTCAAACTTATGAATAACTCGGTATTTGGCAAAACAATGGAAAATATGAGAAAAAGGATAGATGTTAGATTAGTTAATAATATAGAATCGGCTAAAAAATTAATAAGAAAACCGAACTTTAATCATTTTACTATCTTTTCTGAGGATTTAGCCGCCATAAATATGAAGAAAACAGAAATAAGATTTAATAAACCGGTTTATGTGGGGTTTTCCATTTTAGATCTAAGTAAACAAATAATGTATGAATTTCATTATAATTATATTAAAGAGAAATATGGAGAAAAAGCTGAATTACTTATGACCGATACTGATAGCCTTGTATATAATATAGAAACAGAGGATTTCTATGAAGATATAAGACTAGATGTTAGGGAAAAGTTTGACACTAGCAACTATCCAAAAAACCACAAATCTGGTATTTGGGATGACGCAAACAAAAAAGTAATTGGCAAGTTCAAAGATGAGTTTGGCGGAAGTATACCTACAGAATTTGTAGGATTGGGTGCTAAACAATATGCTTTATTAATGGACAATGGCAAAGAGATAAAGAAGAATAAAGGAACAAAGAAATTAGTTGTTAAGAAAACAATAAGTTTTAATGACTTTAAAAATTGTTTGAATACTAAAGAACCGCAAATGAGATTGCAAAATTTAATCGGCTCAAAACTACACGATATTTACACAAAAACAGTTAATAAAAAAGCGCTATCCGCCTATGATGATAAGAGAATCATTCAAAAAGACGGAATACATACTCTTCCATATGGCCATTATCTTACCAAAACAGAATTGGGTGGCAACTCTGTATCATAAGGAATAACTTGTAATTCTTCCCTTACAAATCCACGCCGCGGCCCATCAATTAAATAATATAAAACCGGCTGATTGGATGTAATCATACTTTTAGAAATATTATAAATTTTTATGCTCCAAATAGGATCAGTAGCCCGACTTTTTTCACCACCTTCAAGTTCGCCGGGGGATAATAGATATCTAACTTTAACCATTGGAGGCAATCTAACCTCTTCAAGCCCAACAACTCGCTGATAATTTTTAGGTTCAATATCAACCTCTTTCATTTTTATGGCCTCATCGGGCTCTTTACCGGTTATTCTCTTTTTCGTATTATTCAAAGTTTTTAGAATAGCCGGCAATCTTTTCACCCATACTCTTGATCGATCATCACTGATCATTTCTTGCGCATATTGATGACTAAATAATTTTTCGCCTAATATTCTGTTTGCGTTTTCCACAAATGCTTGGGCTCTATGATTACCAGCCTCACTTCTTTGTATCATCACATTATGGTAATTCATGAGTTTACTAACTTCACCCATAAATTCTTTCCCAGGATCAACCATTAATGTTTTTGGGTATTTTAATCTTCTAGAATATATTTTCTTAAAAGCTTCTGATATCTCTCGACTTTCTTTTGAGGTTAATGGCTCTGCATCTTTATATCTCGAGGCGATATCAACCACGACTAACGCGTATTTATATGTTTTTCTTCCAACTCGATCGTGCGGCAAAAATAATAAATCCGCTTGGTGAATCTGATTGGGGTTATCTACAGTCCAGTGCGGTCTAGGTATATACTTTGGAGCAGGAAGATAGATTTGCCATATTGCCTGTTTCTGTAACCATTGTTTTGCCACATTTTCACTTACTCTTGCCTTCTCAGCTAATTTAGGAATTGCAGAATATCCTTTCCAATACCCTTCAGCCGAATAATATATTTTTGACATCATTTAAAAATAAACAATTATCTTATAAATTAAAATGGTAGCCGAGGAAGAAAAAATAAAATTTAGCGAAAACCAAATTAATCTCATGAAAAAAATTATCAGGAAAAAAATTCTATATATGGAAGATGGCGAGAAAATTTTTAATATTATGATTTTAATTCCCGAGGCGAGAGAAGGTTTATTAAAACATATTGGTGAGTTAGAAAATAGGACAACACCGATTTAAAGGTTAACCAAAGTATCTTATAAATTACAATGACGTCTGAAAAAATTAATCCAAACAGAATTCCAAAAGAACCCTTTGGTTTGAAAGCTGAATCAACCTTGAATAGAATTACTCTAAATCCATCCTCAGCAAGCCCCGGAGAAACATTATACATAAATATTCCCAAACTCGCCGAGAATTTGGTGATTGTTCCTGGAAGCGTCTCTCTTCTATTTGACTTAGATGTTGAGGGTCATGCTAATAATACAGTCGTTAATAATGTTGGTCGTAATCTTGTAACCAGACTGAAAGTTCTTTTTGGAGGAGAAACATTGCAAGATACTCAAAGATATGATTTATTTCAAACATATTCCGATTTATTTTTAACAGAAGAAGAGCGAGAAGATAGATTAAAACAGGGCATTTCTTCTATAGATATTAGAAGACATAGAACAAAATCTGGAGATGCAAAAACTGGAATAGATGTAAAAGAAATTGCTCTTGCTAAAGTTCACGGTTCAAAGTATAGAATACCAATAAATCACCCTATTTTAAACGATCATGGAGTTTTTTATCCGAAAGCGTTGGAAAACCATTTAATATTTGAGCTTACTCTTGCGCCAATCAATAATATTCTTATTTATTCTGACACAACTAAAGCGCCATATTATTCAATCAAAAACTTAGAGTTAGAATACTCTTCAATTTCAAGCGAATACTTAGCCCGTGAGGCTCAAGCAGCTTATCAAGTCGGTAAAGGATTCTTTTATGAAAATATTACCCTTCACAAAACTTTTACATTTTCAATTGGCGGAGATGGTGTTATTAATCAGCATATTAATTTGCCGAGAAGATCAATGACGGGAATATTGTTTTTGTTTTTATTGCCTCAAGCTGCAGGATCAAGGGATTCTGAAAATTTTTATAATCCTGGTATATCTTCCGTCGAAATTGATGTCGATGGCGTGCCAAATAGAATATACTCTAGAGGAATGATTCCGTCTGATCTTTGGGAATCCGTGAAAAAGCGCTTCCGATCAACGGGACAAATTTCATTGAAAGAAAAAGAATTTTACGCGGATAAGTTTGCTCTTTGGGTTGATACTAGAACTCATCCAGATAATGGTATTCATGGTGGCGGACTTGCTCTAAATAATACTCATGATGGTGTAAAAATAGAAATTAAAAGGAAACAAAGCGGATCCGGAACAATAACTTGTCATATGTTTGTCGTAGCGGACGCAATGCTGGAGATTATGAATTCAAGTTTGAGATCAATTAAGTACTGACCGTCTAAAAACATAATGTTATGATACAAAAATCATGGAAGATTTACGAGATAAAATACCATTCCATTGTATTATAACAGGACCAACAAATTGCGGAAAAACAAAGTACTTAATTGAACAGCTCAGAGGCTCATTCCGGAAAGTTTTTGAATATATTGTGTTAATTTGTCCGACTTATTCTAAAAATAAAACCTATCATAATTTTGCCCTAGGGGATAAACATTTTTATGTATTATCTCCAGATGCAAGTAACGTTGAGGAGATTAATGAGTTACTAACTGATTGCCAAACTTTATTCTCCGGAACAAATACATTAATAATTTTAGATGATTGCGCCGTATCCACTGATCTGAAGAAAAGATCCAATAAATTTATAGATTTAGCATTCTCCGGAAGGCATCATGGATTATCAATGTGGGTTCTAACCCAGCAATTAACTTCAATAGCAAAACCATTCCGCGAAAATGTAGCCTGCGTTGTTACTTTCCATAATCCTTCGCAGAAAGGTATGAAAATGTTTTTCGAGGATTACGGCGGCGATTTGGATTATGAATTGGGGAAAAAGTTTGTACAACTCCTGAAAACTGAAAAATATTCTAGGCTGTGTTTATCTTTGCGATATCCATTTAATTACTATTTAGAGATACCAGAAGTGATTTAACAAAGATGACAAATATTGAAGAATATATTGAAGAAGAGGCAGACCGACCGTCGGGAAAAAATGAGGATCTTGAAATTAAACAAGAATCTCTTGCGATTCTAGCAGTGCTTGGGTCAACAAAGGAATATATGGGGGTTGATATGAGCCTGGGTGATGTAAAAAAATTATCGGAAAAAGATGTAGAAAAATATTTTAATCGGTATCAAGCGGTAATGGGTAAGAAAATTAACGGAGGATTAGTAGATTCATCCCTTCAATTAGTTTCCAAAATTATTTCTTATTTAGTTCCGGTTGATGATATAGAATCTCTTTGCAATGATCTGAAAAATGATGATTTAGTTAATCGCGAACTATCAAACATTGTGGGTCTCTTAGCATTGAAAGCAGGAAGACTGGCAGCACTTGCTAGCGGTATATTTCAAGTAGCTAAACACATCAAATTCAACAAAAATCAACAATTTCTAAGAGAAGAACCAGTTAATGATAGCACAACTGAGCATAATACTAAGCAATCTGCTGAAGGGGGTTGATACTGTGTATTAAACAGATCTAAAAACTTATTTATAGCATCTAAATAACAATGTCTGAACAAAATGAACAAGTTGAGCAAATTACAACAGATCCTACACCTGAAAATAAAGATACTAAAAAGAGGGAGAAAGATCCTAAAAAAGTCGCAGCTGGAAAGAAATTAGCAGAATATAATAAAAAAGCAAAAGATGCATTATCCAGGGAGATGAAACGCGAAGAAAAAATGAAACAGGAAGAGGTGCAAAATGATGAAGCGAAATCGTGGCTTCCAGAGTTATCTTTTACCACTGTTTTATCAGTTATTGGTTTATGGTTTACAGCATTTGATCTTTTTATGAGGTATAAGGAAAAAGCTAGGGTTGAATATTCTAATAGGATACCTGATTTATCACAAGTTCCTCAATTACCGCAATCAAAAAAAGATACCATTTTCTGTTGCCCCAAAATCTTTAGGAATGGAATAATCTCAAAAGTCATTTAAAAGTTTCTCAATGATACAGTAAAAAAATTATGTCAACTGAAAACAAACTTGTGAAAACTGTAACTGATTCGGCGGTGCTTATTGGATTAGGGGCTGGGGTTGGGTATGTAGCTAAAAAGATGATGAAAGAATCATTTTTGAGCGACCCATCCTCAAGTATTACAAATTACGCAAAATGGGTAGCTGTATTATCCGGAAGCATGTACCTTAAAACATATTTAGAGGATCAAAAGATTTTACCAAAATAATGGCATTAGCATCAATAGCAATGATGGGATTAGGGGCAGTATTAAATGCAACAGCTTTTACCGGAGGAAATATCCTTGCGAAATATATAATGGGCAATAAAACTGATACAGAAAGAATACGACACGATAAAGCAATGGAAAAATATCAAAGAGATTACGCAGAATATCAGGAAAATAGGCAAAAAATGCTTGACTGGAAACTGAAAAGAAAAGAAGAAAAATACCAAGCATCAAAAAATATTTCAAAAACAAATGAAGCCTTTGAATTGTATGGGCAAATGATTGAACCCAAATTCACTGATTATTACAAACCAAGCGATGAACAAAAGAATGGGGAAATGATATATGTCGGAGCGGGGATGTTGGGTTTGGGATACGCAGCCAGCAAATTATTTTAATGTTATGTAACCAATAATTAGGTTATATAACAAAAGTATATTTATTATTTACGTGAGACTACCATCATCAGAATCTTCATCAAGGCTAATATGATAAGAAGAAGATTCGCTATCAGAAATAATTACTTCTGGAGTATATTTTCTGCGAGGGGCTAATCTTTTTACTTCTTTTTTCATTTCGATGAGGGCGTCATAAAGTTTTACTTTCAATGAAATGAGATTTGAGTTAATAAATATTGATTCAATTTTGATTGAACATTCAGCATAGCAATGTTTATTGATTAAATCATTGGGGTTTATTGTGCCATTACAATCCTCAGTTCTAATATCATAAAAATTTGTTCTAAATTCTTTGTCTTTTGTAATTAATTTGGGGTATAATATTGGACCCCTATCAGAAACTCTTTGCATATAAGGTTTGTTTTTGCCATCCTCAATCTTTTCCATTTTCCAATAGAGGGGATTTAAACCACCCTTTGCTTTAGTAAGATCAGATCTTTTCAGCTCAAATTTACCAATTTTTTCTTTATTTTCCAAAATATGATCGATGCAGCAATCTACTATTTCATTAAATTTTTCAATCCATTTTTCCTCTTCATCGGTGGGTTTATTTCCACTCCATAAACATAAAGGAAAAGAATAAGTGTCAAAAGAAGTAGAAACTCCAAATGAATACAAACGACTAGTTCGCATAATTAGTTTTCCTTTTGTTCCATCTTTATTTTTTGTTGAAATATATATTCTTTTGAATTCAACCTTTGGTTTACTGCCAGGAACTTCTCCATTAATTGGTGAGGAAAAGATCATGCTTGTTTTGGGATCATAAGTATTAATATCAATTAGTTGGTCATTTTCGTTCATCATTTTTACTTTATATCTTATTATAAAATTATAAGATTTTTTTTAGTTTTATTTTATAAAATCTAAAGATTTCCTACTGATGAGTAAAAAAATAATGGCAGAAGGAGGATATTCACTAGAAGATTTAGATCCGACTAAATTAAATGAAACAAAAGATGATGGTAATGATGGATTGGAATGGGATGATACATTTTATATGTCGCGGCCAAAAACATCCACAAGTTATGTAAATCCTGTTCATGATGAGGAGGAAGAAGAAACTTCATTTGGCGGTGTTAATGAAAATCAACCTCTTTTACAAGAAAAAGAAAAAGAAGAAGTTAAAGATAGGATAAAAGTATTTAATCCACGAGCAAAATTTAAGGAATTTTTTTCATATCTCAAAGATATAGGGCAGGGAATAAAATTACCAGTTATTAGATTAAAAAGAAGTAATGCAGCTGAATATGTTCTTACGGATGGAGAATTTAGAAATTTAAAAAACAACGCTAAACTTCCTGATGGGCAATTAAAAAATCTTTTAGGCCCTAGGGCAGAAGAAATTTTACAAGAAAATGTTCTCGTAAATGAAAATATAAAAGAATCAGAAAACAAAAATAGGGAAGAGATAAGATTTCTTGAGGAAACGCCAGAGGAGAATAGAACGCCAGAGAATAGAACACGAATAGAGACTTTAGAAACAGAAATTGAAGAGGGGCAAAATGAAATGGCAAGCAGGGCTCGAGAGTCTGAGCAAATACTCGAAAGAATGCCATTAAGGGAGCGAATTAAGAATATATTCAAAAAGTATGGTTTTACAGTAACTGCTCTTCTCATTTCTGTAGGTACAGTAATTGGGGTGATAGTTTCTAATCTTTCAAAGGGCTTATCTGCTTTGGGTAAAGGAGTTGGAAATGGATTAAAAACTATTGGTAAAAAATTAGGGGAAATATTACCAGGAATGGTTGGTGCTATTGTTAGCTTTTTATTCAAAACAGCTGGTGAAGTTATTGGATTTTTGGGTAAAAATGCTTGGTTATTAATAATGGCAGTTGTTCTATATTTCATTGAAAATATTAAGAAAAAACGAAACTAAGATCTAAAGATAGCCAATTCCCCAGTAAAAAATACATGGATGACTATAACGGAAATACTTATTCACATACTAATACTAGCGGTATTTATCCCGTTTTACAAAATACAGACCCTAATAATTTCAGGCTTCAAAAATCCGGAGAAGTATTGCAGAATCTGGAAAGAGAAATTAAACATTACGAAGAAGTGAGGAAAAAATATAATAGAGCAAGACTCATATTAACAAAAATAAGCATTTGCGGCGGATTATTTTCAATTGTATTATCTGCTGGTGGCCTTGGCACATCTCTTACTGGTTTAGGAGCAGTCGTTGGTATTCCTTTGGGTGTAATAGGCGGAGTTTTTGGAGGAATATCTGTTTGTTTTGGTTATGCTTCAAAAAGGATTTCGAATAAAGTCAGCAAACACGAAAGAACATCTTCGATAGCAAAATCAAAGTTGAACACAATTAATGATTTGGTTTCCAAAGCTTTCAAAGATGGAAAGATATCCGACGAAGAATTCAGCATAATTTTGGCGGAATCAGAAAAGTTTGAGAAACTAAAACAAGAAATCAGACAAAAATTCAGAAAAGAGAATCAAAAAAACTACGACATGTCTATAATCAGGAAAAAAGTCAGAGAAGATCTATTAAAAGAATTAACAGGAACAAATCATTAAATATTTCATTTGAGAAAAATGAATCGGGCTGCAATTGTTTTGCTGGATTTACATCTTAATTCTTACAAATTTAAAGGTCTCGTAAATTCATACAAAAAGAATTAAGATGTTATTTGTTGATTTCAAAGCTAGGTACCCAAAAGCTAATCTCAATAAATTTACATTTATTAATGACTCATTCGGAGGATACATTGAATGGAAAGTTAACGGAACAACGATTATGTCTGATGATGATCCTTCTGGAAAAACTTGGACTGCAAATCTTTCAAATAATTTGAAAACTTTATTAATGGCTGATTTGGGCGAAGAAAATAAAATCATTAAAAGTTCATTCCCAAAAAGTTTGACATTAACGAAACAAACCTATCCAATACCCGGAGTTAATTTCGATCAATTCGCAAACGATGTAACAAAAATGCTGATATTTTTAGATATTTATGTTTCAGAAAAAGATAGTTTCACGGCTCCAATGAAGAATATATTCAAAAATCAAACCGTAGAACTTACAAGCGGAAAAGAAGCCAGAGCTTGGTTGAATAAACCTAATATTAAACAATGGCCCCAGCAATTAAACATGGCCGTTTGGTGCGCAACAGCTGGATGCGGAATAGGTTTGGGAGATATTTTGAATTATCCCAAAGTCGTCAAAAGCTTTTTTATATTTCACATCTACTTTACGATAAGAAGAATAATATATGAGCTAAAAGTTCCTCTGCCGGACGAAGATACTTTTTCCGTAAAAAATAATATTTACAACAAAAATTCTTATAATCGTTTATGCGCTGAATTTGGGTTGGGCAACAATCAAGATTTTAAGGGATTGAATAAACCATTAGCTGATTTTAGATTTAAGGGAGGCGCAAATCATGGAGTCGGAGATGTTTTTATTGATTATGGAAAAGGATATGTGGATAAAGAAAAAGTTCCTGGTACAGAAGGCGCACAAGCAAAAGGCGGTAAAAGTCAGAATGTCAGAATTATAAGAAATTATGATCCTGATGCAAATATTTGGCCGAGCTATGCAAATAGATTTTCAGATGATGGTGGGAAAAAAATTGATGGAAATTTAATATCTATGCTGCGAAATGATCAGTTTTCTGATTTTCAATATGTGTGGTTTATACCAGAGTATTGCCAAGGATTAACAAAGGTTGGTTTAGGAAGAATAAATAGATCAATTGAGGCTTTTGTTTATTGTATTTTAGGGGCACAAGTAAATACTAGAACTTCAATTGTTAATAAAGGCGGAGGAGGAATCGAAACGCAACAAAATTTTGGTAAATTATTTGAAAGTACTGTGATTGAAAATGATGTTTCAAAGTCGATTCAAAAATACCAATTAGCGGTGCAAGAATCAAAATCAAGGCTTGACTTGGCTGTTGCTCCTGGGGTTTGGTTAATGCCAAGCAATTTAATAATAAATACAGAAAGCATTATTGGGTATAATAATGCTTTGAAAAGAGTAACAGAAGATATGAAATTTGGAGTAAATAATTCAGTAAACAACGAAACAAAAACAATTGGAATAGAACACAGTTTGGGGGCTTCAAAGGTTTTGCTTCAAAGTACGAATCGCGATAAAACTAAAACAGAAACAAAAACTGAACCGGAAACATATAAAGAAAATAATTACATGGATTCTCATCAAACCAATCTTGTTTTGTTTATGATTTTGGGCGGGGCATTATCTTGGTTTTTGTTTCGTTAGTGTTTTGATTACATAATCCTGAGATCAATCAAAACATAATGTGCCAATACATTCAAAATCTCCTTCATTAAATCTAACTGCTTTTATTTTTACTTTGATTTTATCGTCCATTCCAATTCTGTTATTATTATTTTCAAATGTATTGGAAAAGGCATCAAAAGTATAATCTTTTATATAAATATGAGGGATTAAAGTTTTTACTTTCCCAAAAACATTAACAAAAATACCCTGTTCATAAACCATACAAACTGTTCCTGGAACTTTTTGATTAACTTTTGGCTTGTAAGTTTTCGCCACAATTTCTAAAAGAAAAGTAGTATCTTCATTATGCAAAATTTTTATTATTTGTTCCACAGAAATAATATGCCCATATTCCTTATCAACTTTGTCGGCTAATTTCTTTTCAATTGTTCTCAATAGATGACTCATAATATTTTTATCAAGATATTTGGGTTCGAGATATATTCTCTTTTGAATTATTTTATTTTCCATTTTCCTGGTCTAAAAACTAATATAATTTTATCAAAAATATGTTCAGCATTACAATGTGCGATTCAGAAACTAGAATTTATTTAGATCCGCCTCTGAAAAATCTTCGGGAGATACAGCTCCTGGATTGTAATATACAAACCAAAAGATTGATTAATTTCAAGGATCAAGAAAAAATAACTGACAATAATCAGTTCCTAATAATAATACAACCTGGCACATATTCGTTGCGCGATATTCAATCGATCCTTCTTAATGATACTAATAGAGAAAAGATAACAATAATTGAGACTGATACTGTTGACTATCTTTATTCCAATAAGAACTACAAAATAAAACTCACGAGAGGGTTAGCGTTTGGATTAGGGGTGCCTGAAGTTATAAATCCTGGTAAATTATACCCCATAAATATTCAGATTAGGGGACCATTGAGACTTATGTGTAGTTTAGTGGATAATAAGTCGTCATATATGAATAACGCCAAATATGGAGAACTTGTGAAACTCACACCGTCAAACCTACTTGCAAACATACCCTCAAAGGATTATCCGGCAATTCCGGTTCAAAAATATGAGAGTCTCATAAACCACTTTGATTTAACTATCTTAGACAATGATTGGAAAAAACTTGATTTAAGGGGATTGCCAATAACTTTTAGTTTAAGATTTAGATAAATTTTTTGTTATGTAACCATTTATTGGGTTATATAACATAATTATGCCGCCAATTTCATATTCATACGACATTCTTTACATTGTTGTTTTTGTTTATTGTGTTCGCATATTTGTAATCCTCCGCATTCTGTACATTGTTGTTTTTGTTTATTATGTTCACATATTTGTGATCCCCCACATTCCTTACATCGATATTTATATTTATTATGCGTACAATTATACCCATTACATTCACTACAAAATTTTTTTATTTTCTCATGATCACAAATAATTCTGCTAATAGTGATAACTTTTTCAATTAAATCAGTAATTTTCTCATCTTTGAAATTTTTAATCTCGCTAATTAGCTCTTTTTTACTCATTTTTGATCTTCCTTTGATTTCTAGATCTTTCGCTATTATTTTTAGTTCATAAATATATAAATCTCTTAACTGATCCATAATTACTTTTGTAAATAATATCAAATCTTTAAGCCATTTTAAAATTTTTCCCTGTCCTAGAAATATTACCCAATAAATCCTATATAAATCTCTGATTAAATTCCTTAGTCCTGGAAATATTCTACCGATGTGTGCTAGCATTACCGGGGGTCACAAAAATTAATCTCTGATTAAATTCCTTAGTCCTGGAAATATTCTACCGGGGTGTGCAAGCATTACCGGGGTCGCAAAAATTAATCTCTTATTAAATTCCTTAGTCCTGGAAATATTCTGCCGGGGTATGCTAGCATTACCGGGGTCTCAAATCCTTGACAAAATTCCCGTGTCCCAAACCCTCAGTTTTCTCCCTCTCTACTGGTTTTCACTTATTACCTGACGGTTCACAGTCACATGACCAAACTACTCGATCAAGAAAGATATATAACATTGTTATATAGCTGGCGTTTTTCCCGCTACAGCGCGTCCATTCGTTGGCTAGTTCATGGTCACATGATATCTAACAATAAAACTGATTACCGTCAAATACGCTGACGTCAAACGGAAGATAGTTTACTGTTAATACCCGCAAATTGTTGACCGGTGTTCCACGTGATCAGAGCGTTTTTGTTTTCCTATATAACACTGAAATAGCTTATAGACTGGTCTCTTAGGGAGCAGTTAACTTTGTTTCTCTCGAGACCAGTCATTAAGTGTTGAATGATCACTTTCTGTCCCTTATTCCTCTTTGGCATGCCAAATATGGAAAGTTGAAAGTGGAAACCTTTCGTCATTTATAGTACATTCGGCCATGTTTGAAACCAGATGAAAAACGTCTGAACTAATCACAAGAACAATAGTTTTACAAACAAACAACATATTTTAACAAATTGCACAAATAAATAACTTAAAAACCGGTTTACCTCAACATCGAACATGTATAGTTGATGAAGTCACTGATGATTCAGCTCAGTTCGAACATCAACAGAAAACCTAAAAGGAAATGTGGATACCTGCTGTAACATTTAACGTGGGCAAAAATATTTCATCTCAGTGCTTTTAAAAACCTTGTTTACCTGTTATTCATGCCACAAAATCAATAGAGGCGAAGGCTGTGGGAAAGACAATGCAATCAGTTTTAAAACGTTCTTAAGCGCATGACACACAAGCAACACCGCTGCGAAACAACGATTCAGAACAAGAGTTTAGGAATCGGGAATGGAAGTGTATATACATGTTTCCTTAATATACAACCGGTTTCAGTGGAAAGAATGAAGGAAAGATATGGATGATAGCAGAAACTTATAAAACGTTAAACGTGTAACTGCTTCTAAATGTCTTGAACTACAGCTTATCCACATTCAATCTAGCAATTACCATATTTGGAAAGCAGGAGAAACCAAATGAACCAATCAGTACCAACAAGTTCAAAGACTGGGGCGAGCTGTTTCCAAATTGGGAAATACTGCATCTTGATAAGCTGTGCACGGCCCCGTAAGCTTTTGTAGCTTTAATCACCACAGTGCATAAATAAAGTTTTGTTGCATTGTTTTGTATCATATTGTGAGCGTGACTTGCACGCTTCAAATCTTAGGGGTTCTGGTAATAGTTAAGTCCCTGATTTGGAGAAAGTAAAATAATAGGGACCAAAAAAAGGAGAGGATAAGTGAAACCAAATGTGTCTGGATCAATATCAGTTTCTGGGCAACCGTGCACCTACCCCTCCCCTACACCAACATTAACGTTAACTTTTTAACTCATTATAACTTGTTGGATTAGGGGAGGGGTAGGTGCACAGTTGGCTAGAAACTGATATTGATCCACTTAGGTAATTTATCCATTATCTCAACATTTAATCGTCTTTCCTTTTATCTCATCTGTCGAACAAGGAATTATAAAAAATTACGGGGACAAGCTCAGTTTGCAAGAACTTTTTTGGAGCCATCAAGAAAGCGTGATCATTGCTTCAAGTGAATTCTGTTAATTTTTCTTTTATGTTCGGGTTTGCACGAATTTATTCTCATGCGTCTTGGGTTTCTTATCACTCATCACTTTTTACTTAATTATAACTCATCCTTTATTTGTATGCATTGCTAGAAAGTCTAGCCAGCGTATGATGTACAGCCTGAAAACTCAAACTCAGGGCTAAAGATCTGCGTACAAAGCGTCAGGGGGCCACTTACTAATGAGTCACTTTGCCAAAAAAAACATAGAATCACCGACTTGTCTGAGAATTTTTATGAAACCAAAACATGGATAGAATATAGCTTTTGTTTTGATTTTTGTTTTTTTTTCTTTTGTAACCAGAGGAAGGCTGAAATGCTCCTTCATAATGGCGAAAATGGTCAGACTTGTTAAGTCTTTGTTGTGTGGGATTTCCCCAAACTTTGTCAGGACCGGCGATATTTATTTGTTTATTTGTGTACGAGAGCCAAGTGTTTGTCGCGTGATCTCTACCTGGCAAGACTGGGTTCCACTAGAGAGAGAGGACCCTGGGAACGTTATTTGACTGAAATCTGACACAAGTACGCATTGCGGACCTACTTTTAGTTAAACTTTCAACTAGCCACATAAAAAGCAAATTACATCACGAAACGTACGAGTCAATAAAGTTTATTTGGGCAGTGATACGGAAAGGTTCATACAAATTAAAGCCTGCACAGCATAACATGAGGAGGCAGGGTGTTTCAGTGGTAAGTGACAGTGAGAAGTGCGGTCCGGATATCCTGAGCGGTCGACACAGTTTAATTTGATTTCAGAATGACTGCTCTGGTAAATGAGATTTCAAGTTTTTTAGCCAATCAACGACGAATTCACTTAGCAAATCATGCGATGCTCATGTGGTTTGTGCGCGGTTGCTAAGCTTAGGGCAATTTTTGGTTAGTTCCTAGTTTACTGGCCTCAGGAACCCAGGCTGTTTTCTCTAAGACATCAAACAACAACAACCCCTGTAAAAGCTGACGGCGTCTTCCATTCGACCCAAATTTCCGAAAATTTTGAAACGACTGGGAATGAAAAAAGGTACTCCAAGGAAAATGTTGCCGAGGATCATAGGACTGGAACGTCTTCCAAAGCGAACCATTTACCGAGAATTCGGCAAAAGAAGTCGAGTGTACGAGAATAACTCGCCAACTTGTCTTCTTTTCTTTGAAATTTTGAAATCTAAATCTTTTTTTCAAAATTTTGCTTCGAATGGAAAGCGCTGTGGTATATCTTAGGTGTTGAAGTAAAATAGAAGTGATTTACCATAATGTCGTTTATTGACAAACATGTTCTTCAGATTGCCGAAGACTTCATTGCTCACATGCATTCACATTTCTGTCTCCAATTTATAATCACCAAAAAAAAAGACTGTTCTATGACTGGACTAGGGTGCACAAGTAAACCATTCCATTACCTGTTTATTTACATATAAGAGTGAAGATTACATAATAAATCGCACTATATCATACACAAACGATTCTGTGATCTTGTTGTTTATGCCAGTTCGGTAAAGTCTACGCTGGAACTTGGTCAGTCTCATAAGTTGGCACAAGTGGCGACTTGAACAAAATTGTCGACAGACTTAATAATACCCTATCTTACTACTACAGTTCTTCGTAAATTAACTCATAACAACGAGTTGAGCAGTACATTGATTTCGTGCCGACCAATTCTATGAAGATGAATTAATCATATTAGTCATGTACAGAAAGAAAACTACCTTAAATTGATATAATACATGGGTCCCAGAACAGGCGCCATGTACGTCGTCTTCTTTCGCGAAAGAATTAGAAATTCGAGGCCTTCGCCTTTGTGATACGATTTATTCGTTTTTTTTCAGGCTCGCCTGTTTTAACAAACACGACTCTTTCCAGCAAGGTGAAATGAAACAGCCACAGCAAGCAAGAAACGTCCAATACAAAGTTCAACCCAGAAAATTGGCGTTCAGTAAGTTATCCTCGTTGACTACCTCATGCCCGTTAATAACTTCAATGCATTTATAGTATACTTCCAAATATTTGTATACTTCGCCGCAGCTCTGATCGTTGAAGAAAAACTTCGTGCATCTTATTTCACACATGGTTGTACCTTCACACGCGTCTTTTACTTTCGTCAAGAACAAGGGTGTCGTGGGGCAGTATTTGTTATATTGCAGATTACCAGTATGTTCAGTACAAAGGCCAAAGTTGCGGCGTCCCCAGAAGGCGGAGATGATGCTTATGTGTTTGTACTCGTTACATCTTAACCAAGCAGTGTCTTCCTCACATTTTACGGTGCCGTTCTGCGCAAAAGAACAAATGTAATTTCATTATTGATACTGTTAATTATGGGTTCGTTTAAGATTCTCTACAAACCATTATTAGACGACAAAACTGCCACTAAATATAATCATAATCCAGCTTCGTCAATTACAAAGTACGTCTTCATTTTTACGACCCTATTTCCCATTACCACGTGACCAGTTAAGACGGTATCACAGTCAGTATACAGTAATCGTTACAATTGACTTCGACTTACATAGCGGATCGGTGTGGGACCAGGTGGACCAGGGGGACCTTGGGGGCCTTGCATACCGGGTATCCCAGGCATTCCGCTACCACCGGGGAAACCAGCAGGACCGGGCAGACCAGGTGCACCAGGAGCACCATCCATACCCGGAGGACCCTGAAAACCGGGTGATCCAGGGAGACCCGGTGTACCCGGAAAACCCGGTGGTCCTGGATCTCCCTTCATACCAGGAGGTCCCAGAGGACCGGGCTGCCCTGACATTCCTGCCATTCCGTCCATACCGGGCGGACCTTGAAGTCCTTTGAGAATGAAGCCTAAAGTTACATTCTGATCTTTGAGGAGCTTATTGAGCAGCGGGGGGACTGGAGAGACGGGCAGTGACGCCTGGATTCAACAAGCAAAGAGAACAATAGTTAAAGTCATAACACAATTGAGACGATCGTTCACTTATCTTTCTTCTGCAGTTCACATGTATGAAATTTTCACATATTCACATTCCCAAGTCATAACAGTTAGTTATACCACAGGTCTTGAATTAAACGCGGCCACTAGTTCACGGGAACACAAATTCTATATTAGCTCGGCACTACTGAGGTTTTTGAATATGCCGAAAGAACAATGAGGCCTTCGCATGCTTGCGTCCTTAGTAAATGAAAATAATTTTACAGAACACTGTCACGGACCAATTAGATCTGTCGTGAATATTAGGTCCAACGTGATTTGGCTCTTATTTGGCGGGAATTGTATTGTGAATTTTGTTAACACAGTTAACTGATATTCTAGATTATTTACATCACAGGATTCAAGCTTTTGGCTTTTTTTTTTCTTTTTCATATGCGATTTCACCATGATGTTTGTACCTCAATCTTTGCTATAAAAAAAACTCCTTTACTTGTCTCAACAAATGATTCTTTTAAATACACATATGGCACATACTCCGTGAAATACTACACGACGCGTAAAAACACAATGTTAAAGCTCATTCATTCGCGTGGATATAACTTCATGTTAGCAAGGCTGTCAAGTTCCCTGCTTTTTCTAGTATCACATATCTGACAAGTACACTCTGAGTCAGATTTACTCACACAAACCTACCAGCTAATAAACGTTACTATACTGATGCGGTCCTCCTTATATCCACAGACCCTACCCTCCCCTACCCTTACAATTAAAGAATTTAAGAAGCAGTTTACCGATTTCTGTGTGACCACATATAATGACAGTAAGATCACCGTGAACATTGATTTTGGCCAAAGTTGTGATGAAGGCGGCCGTGCTAATAAGGATTCAAATTCCTTGATCTTTAGTTTCTAAGACACTCTCCTTTCAAAGGGGAATCTCAACTCGTCGATTCACTTAACAGGCGTCTTCGATTGTAAAACTGCCACAGAGAAATTTGTTGCAATTTTACAAAGATTTCCGGAATAAACATAGCCAAGAATCAAGAATACTTTCGTCGTATCGACGTGTAATTTTAAAGATTAACAAGTGACTGCATTTTAACAGTTTACTTCACTTGTTCCATATTTGGTGCTGGGCAGGTGGTGAAAAACCAAATATGGAGGGAAGATCAACTGCATTCGAAAAGTGTACCAAAGGGGCAGCACATTAAGCCCCTGTAATAGTTTGGGACCCTTCTCATCCGCAAAATTATATGAAGTTCAGTGAATAATCAAGAGAGGTTGAGACACGAGTGATCAACTTCAAGTCACCTCCCTTCCTGACAAACAAGCATATTTTATCAGAAGATATATCCTATAATAGCTAAAGAATAAACAAGATATGATATCTGGGAAGAAGATTCACCGCTTTAGATAAAACTGCTTAAATATAAGTCTGGCATAAAGCAACTGAATAAGACTTTGCTAGCACAGTAATCAGTATGAATAGAGTATCTGCAAATGACACGCTTTCTTGATCAAACCATAAACCAACCGAGCGAACGATCGATCGCTCAATCAACCAGTCGAATATAACATGCCCCGTAAACACAAACTACCAACCATTTCAGGACAGTACTTACCGATAATTCGAGAAGGACTAGGCCCGCGGCGACCAGTAACGCCAAGGATAGGATCCTCATGACCTACAGCATAAACAGACACGCTATTTTGAAACGACTTCCTTCAAACCACATCAGAGGCGGGCGGGAGGACGCCAAAGATCAACACCACTATCTTGGTTACCGTGACTTCATCCCACCAGTAAATTGTTTATATATTAGACAACTGTTGTATGAATACTTAATAACCTTTGTCTCATAACTAAACTATTTAGAGATAACGTAGTGCCGGACAAGGGAACCCAGGCGCCGCGACTGGTCCTCGCTACAGGTGATTGAAATCTGTCCTTCATCAGCCAATCACAGAACAGTATTTTGACAGTTGTTGTTCTGGTTTGTAATTTTTGGATCTTTAGCTAACGATGACCTCTCAGGCAAGGAAACTTCGATCAAAAATAATTAAATTTCTTTAAATTTGTTTCCAATGTTTTCTTCCTAGTAACAGTGACCCAGCGACGCTGTTTACTGGTTAGATATCCAGGAAATCTACGTTATTGTCGTTAAGAGAGCAAAGGGTGCAAGAAAATACTCTTCTGCTGACAGAATTCTACTGTCTAACTCCACCCACTAAAACTGCAAATAAATGGAGTAAACTGAACTACGGCTATTTCTGCCTCGCAAACAAATAACTTGAACAGTTTTGAGAAGTTTCGCGCAGCTGCAAGATGCAAATTGAAGACTTTAAGCTGTTGCACAATTAGCAAACCTTTTTTGATCGTTCTTCATTAACGAATCTTACTCGACGTCAACTTACAGAAATCACCGAGCAAATTTGGTATGAAAAAAAATAATTCCTCCCAAACTAAGAACGTAGAATTGTACTATTGCTAACCTACCGTCAACAGGACTATCGTCCTTACACTACGTCACCCTGCTGTAGTACAGCGATCAAATCGGTAGAAAGGGTTGATAGATATCGGTGGGTGCTTTGCTTGCACTCCGTAGATAACACAGTGAACGCCTCCAAAAGGATCCTCAACAAAACCGATGTAAAATATGTTCCGTAAGATAAACCGTTGTTGATCTCCCAGTGATTTACAGTAGCTTTTCCGTAAGGAAAGTGATGTTTGGAAGCCGGATATGAACGTTACCTCCCTGGCTGGTAATCCTACCCACTTCTGACAGAGTCAAGAGCCGACCGAGTTGCGTTATCTCACAGACAACCAAGGCAATGTGTTCCCACCGATATCAAACAGCCTCTTAAACCTCCACAAATCTCTATTGTCGAACAGAAAATGTCCCGCAGTACTGATAAAAACACACCTGCAATGTCAAAGCCCGCTAAGCCCAGAGTTTGGCTGTAACTTGGGAGTTTCTCTTTTGCTAAACTGACTTCACAAACTAACGTGATTTGAATGTTTGGTCAGTTGATTGGTCGGTGTGCGCCTGTCCTAAGCCCGCGGTACCTATGGTCAGTATGTTAATGCACTCAACGTGGCATCACCCGTTCCGTGAATTTTGAGCCGACACTTGATACACAACATTAAGATGCAATGACGTAATGTGGTGAACCTGAACAGCCGTCCACCAATCAGCGAGCTGCATTGTGCACTCCAACAGGTTGTTTGTGTATGACTGCTTGAACAAATAAACACTTCAAATTTTACGCTGTTTCAAGAATCACCTTCCGCTTTTGAGTTTTATGCTCTCGTAACCTTTAACTTCAAGGTGTTTCGCTTTGTCTAGAGCTAAGGATTAAATTGGAGTGTAACGGTATATCCTCAGCGAAAAAATTAAACTTGTGTTGTGTCTTGGAAGATCGAACTGTTCTGACGTAATGTTACTCAATCTTCGGGTGCCAAAGAACACGAAGAAGGTGTCACCACTAACATCGGGGTCAACTTCGAAAAGAATGCGAGAAAAATTTAAAACGTTTTTATCGTGTGCTAACACTATTGCTGTTAAACATACCTACTAAGTAAAACAACAGTGCACAAGTTTCTCCTTAACATATGTGAACCATAATAAGCTCATTGATTGATATAATGGTTGAAAAGTTTGTGTATGTTCTCTACCGGCCGTTTGTCTCCACCTCACTGCCCCTTTTGTACAATAAGAGCATACCACGCCCTAAAATTATGAACCGTTTATCAGTTTGACAATGTATATCTGTTTTCGTATAGCTAAAACAAACCACTTGGAGCTAATTATTACAAAAAAAATCAATGTAAGCAGAAACGGAAACTGCAGGGACGCCGTCTAAAAAGCAAACCGAACACTGTTGATTATGTAAGGACCGATTGGCTTGGAGCAATGATGCGATTGTATTCGATGCAGTCAAGCGTTTCGCCGCACAACTTTGTTTTCCGTCCGAGAAACAAACAAGACAACATTGTCGAGTTCTGAAGATTTCATTCACATCCATCCGAACCTGACAGAATGTATTCATTCAATGAAAAAAGGAGAGAAAATTGGGCAACTTTGTGCTGTATTTGAAGGCTAGATCCTTGTACAGACTGAGACTGCTGTTACCAGGGTTCGGTGAATGTGTTTAGTTAGAGACCTAAGCCATCTCTTGCAAGCTTGGTACCCCGGCTGCACCATTGATTACAATAATGAGATTGTCCTCTAATGCACCACCAACAATACAATTGCTCTCTTATTTCTGGCCTTAGAGCTCTGAATTTTTCCTTCACTTCGAATCCCAAGATACGCTAAAATACAACAATCAAACTGATCTATGAATATAAAGAGCATACAGTAATCATTTGTTTTGTCTTTGTATATCAGTGACAAATAAGAGAAAGAAAAAACAAATAAACTATTTTGCCTTCATACTTGCTTCGGATTCGTCATCGTACAATCCATTTATCGGTCAAAGTGCTTCAGTCAAAAGAAGGAACTTTGTGTGTCAAAGAAAACGGAACATTTTATTCTAGTTTACACTCTATTGAATAAAATGTATAGAAAATGGCTGTAAAAACATAAACAACAGCAGTGACTTACAAAAACTTCTGTTAAAATTTTTCTCTCACTGGTATTCTGCAGGGTAAGGGCTTTTTTTATAGAAGCGGAAAACAAGACCGTCGACGTTCGAATGGAAAGCACAACATGGAAAAGTTTGAAACCTCAGAGAATCCAATTAAATAATCGATATTTTCCCAAAAGAATTCTAACGTCGAAAGCTGTCGCTTTTGAGACACAAACTATGGTTGTAACGTTTAATCGTGTCAAACCATGTGTCAAGTAATGTGAATCTAACGTTTAAATATGTCACTTCCAGAGTCAAGCGTTGAGTCAGAGAATAACCCTCTTAATTTTAGACATCATACTGCAGCTTAGAATAAAACTTTGAGCCAAACAAACCTTGAGTCACAGTGTCAGTGCTCTAACTACCTACTACCCTGCTCTCAAGGAAAAACCTTGCGTCCTACAATGTGGCTACAACTTTTAATTCTGGCTATAATTTTCAACAAATTCACTCTTTGAATCAAACTTTGAGTCATACAATGTGGCTTTGATTTTCAACAAATTAACTCTTTAAATCAAACTTTGAGTCATACGATGTGGCTCTAACTTTATATTACTTTAGTCTGAAAGTCAAGCCTTTCGATAAAGAGAGATGTAACGTTTATCTATTTCACTCTCAGAGCCAAACCTTGAGCAACCCAATGTTGTTGAGGGAGGGGTGGGGGTTAACACAACATCATCAAAGTCCCTACCCACAATCAAAACCCCGGCTGTGCCGGAAAGATAGAGAATTTGGCTCGCTTACGGAACCAATCAGATTGCATGATTATAACAATGTCGCCCGCTCGGAATCAGTGAGAAAAACTGGAATAGATGAATTAAGCGAGTTTTTGGTGTCTCGCGTATTAACTCTGGAAGTCAATAAACGATCAAAAATAACCAAGATACTGTAATTTTTAAATCAAATTGTTCCCAAGTATCAAAGCAAAACAACAATTAACAATAAGCAATTAAACAAACTACACTGCAAAATTGAATTGTGCCGAGATTCCTTTTCTGGTTTCTACAAGGAAGAACCTCAGACGTTCATGGTGTTTAAGGCAGAACTTGAAGTCATGTTTTATCTGGGATAAACAATACCATGGTTACACCGACTCATAGTGTTTATAACAAGTCGCAGGTGGTCTGCCGGTATTTCGCTCCAAAGGGTCAAAATAACTAATTCAATTTGTACAGGGGAGATAAAAATTATCAAGCACTTGGGATAAGTGCTAAATAGTGACAAAATAAATCGCCAGAACAGAAATAGACCAATAACGACACACGCCTATTGTTTGACTCTTCAATTGGAATTTTTCCAATGTGGTGTCTAATGCAATCGCCACCGAAATAAAAATCGACTCGAGTTTAACCGCCATTAGCCGACGTGAGTTAGTTTTTAAGAATCACCGGTGTTCTAGTGATAATTCGTTTTTCAGTATTTTCTATAATGTAACATAAATGACTGTTAGTCAAATAAAGAGTCTTTCAATATCGATCATATAACAAGTTATATCATCAGACTCATTTTCGATAAAATTCTTGAGCGTCCCAAACCTCGGTAAAATTATATTCACTAAAGGGTGGTTTTACTTACGAGATTGTTAAAGATGGTCTCTCGCCTTCTGTTTTCCTATTCGGAACGCCCAGAAACCAGCCACAAATCGCACATACTCACAAATCCCCGATAATCTTTTTTGATGATTCAGGGCTAAACTTCAGAAGCCCACAAAGCAAAGCTCAAAAGAGAAAACTATTGTTCTAACCCTATTTGTTCTAACGTACCCACAAGCCACCGGTACGACTACAACCTGCGTTTCAAGTCAGCAATTCCGCTTCCTGATTGGATGGTTTATCACATTTCCTGCTAACTTCATTGATTTTTAATTCGCCCGCTTTGAAGGCAGCTGGATATCAAAATACGTCACAGTTTGCAGCCCGTGTCGGGGTAGAGAGTGCTTTTCATGGGGTATCCAACGCAAAGAATCAAAGAGGGCGAAGCTTTGGTTCACTGGTACAAAGCCTGCAACTTTATGGCGAATTCAACAAACGTTTACGAATACAACATGCGATGGGATGACTTACCACGGAAAAGTAAGACAAACGATCTTCAGGGGTCGTAAAGAGAATGCAACAGAAAAGCCTGCTTTTTTCAGTACCAGCACAAGGATCCATGGAGGTTAGCGAATCGTTTGACCAACAGGAGGAGTAAATAAGGAATGTTGAAAGTTTTCGTGTCCTAGACTATACCACAGTCATTCGATCAAACGCTCCATAGCGTCTGTGGAACACCTGATCAGAGATGACAGGGTCGCTCCAACTACGTGCAACATGTTCATTTCACTATTGACAGTGTTTTGAAAGCCGATCTATGAAAGTTTAATGAACAAGGCTGGCTATCACTTGCATTGAAACATGGATGATCGCCGACCGAATATCCCCTTACCAGGAAGGGTAGGCAATAACATAAGAAAAAGCCTGTGAATATTCATCACCACTGGGGAAAGGAAGAATGATGACCTAAAAACCTTGGTCACTACAGGTTGGAATGTTAACGGATGTTCTACGTAGGTCTGATATCGACACTACACCTCTGAGATGTTTTACCAACTAAAATATCGCGCATATGTATGCATCATTACGAGGACAGATCCAATGTGTTAATCCGGAAAGACAAAGCACACTGTTGGTCGTCAGTCCAGTCAGCACCTACTGCCACTGTAACAAAGTCATTTATACCAGATGCATTGGTCAAGTTGTGGTGGGTAGGAATATGGACCACAGAAAATGTGCTTATTGACCTCGCGTCATGTCAATTGCAAGCACCAATTAGCAAGGTTATGCAATTTATGTTCGACTCGTTCTGAGAAAGCATTCTGGAATTTTGATGCAACTCTCAAATACTGTTGGGCTGTTTCTAACTAAAACAACTGGTAAAATCAGATCACAAAAAAACTGAAAAAGACGAGATAGAATGCACACAAGTGGTGTAGCGTCCCTCAAGTGTTGAAGTGCCTGCTCTTTAAATATTACCGCAATAGTAATTTTCTGAACAGTAATCTAAGTAAAGGCGCCCTACACGGCCACAGCTTATACAAACCTGATACAAACATGTTACGAACATGTTGACGACTTGTTACAATACTTTTTCGCAGACAAAGTTGCACTATGGTTGTTGGAAAACAAGATTAAATTTCGGATATATCTATAAACCAGAAAGGAGCAAAATAAATGTTGCTTGACATTGTGCAATTACTTTTCCTTGAATGACAGCACGCACTTTAGAGTCTAGATTGTTTCATCTTGACCTCAGCCATTACTACAGCAGCTACACTGGTTTGCTGTAAAGAAGCACTGCATTTACTAGTCTCCTGTGCAGACCTTCTCAGAATTCCTGTGCTCTAAGTTGGAACTCTTTACCTAATGACATTAAATTGTTGTCAACGATAGATAAATTTAAAAGAGCTTTAAAACGCTACTTAAATTCAAACTAATACTTATTTTTTATCTTTGTTTGTTTTGCTTGTAATCCATTATATTTATATATTTCTTAAATGCAGTTCCCTATTGTAAATCACCTTTGTGACATAGGCCTACTGTCAAAAGAAATGTATCATTATTATTATTACCTTCCTTGGGCCTCGTAACGCGTCCTCCACTACGAACGAGGAAGGAATGTGTGACAAAGCAAAAGGAAGGTCTACATGGGAAACTGCACATTCTCTTTTTACAGACAACGTTTCACAAACACGATTAAAGTCAAAAGGGCGACGTCCTGGGAACTATAAATGGCGACAATGTCATGTCCTTTCCGTCTTGCCTTGGTTGTCCTCTTGAGCTGTCACGTTAAGTAACAACTGTTTGCCTTAGAAATCAGCCTTCTCTCTTCTCATAGGTGCAGATAATTCTTGTTTCGTTTGTTCCCACGCGTAAAACTTATCCGTGACAGTCTGTGACACGGACACCTGCTCTGCAAAGAACTGCATTACAGTTGCACTCACAGTGTACTTCATTAACAGCGGGTTACATGAAGTAGTAACGCAATTGCTTATGCCCTTCTGCACTGGAAGCAGCTCATGCGAAATAAAATTCTTGACCCCGGCGTAAGAGTCTTCCAAGGTACAACCAAGATTATACCAGGTTACCAAGGTCAAACCTCTCCTTCCCAGACATCTGTTTCTAGTGCGCAAAAGCGATTCAGGTGGGAAGACCGCTGACTATTTAAGCACGAGGCTCCTGTTACACCTCAGAACACAGTTCAGCTCAACACAGGTCACGTGTCAACTGCCGTTTCCGTACAGCTAACTACTGAGAACTCTTACGATTCACTATGCGGCAATTAGTTGAGTTCCGTGGGAGTCTATCGGAGTGGGGTTTCGCTCAGTTGGCCAGACTGAGCACTCTCTGTTGAGAGGAGGTCAGGCATGCTAGACACTGTACTTCTTAGATTCTGCTGCTGGCGGGTCATTACCCGCATGCCAGACACTGTACTTCTTAGATTCTGCTGCTGGCGGGTCATTACCCGCATGCTAGACACTGTACTTTAAGAAAACGTTTGCAGATAGGCTTACTCTAATCAAATTTTAGGAATTATAATTTTTATATTTTACTTTCACATATTATAATTATTATATTTTTCACTTTTATATTAACTATTGTAATTTGATTTATTATTTAATTTAATTTTAATAGATGTAAAGCGCTTTTGATCTTTTATTGTAAAAGCGCTATAGAAATATTAAATATTATTATTATTATTATTATCATTATTATTATCATTATTATTATTATTATTATTATTACTTATAAAAACTTAGGTTTTCGAAAATCTCCAAGTTGTTTGCTCCAGGCTCCACAAAAAACCTCGTCCCGAATATCTCTCCATCCCACCTCACTCACCCCAATCCTCCAAAAAAAAACAGAAAAGTAAAAATTTGTGACTTTGTGAAGGGTTTAGAAAGTTGTTTCGTTTAAATCCATTGAGAACTTTAATAGCCAAGCCATTAAGTCTATGGCCTTCAAATGGCTCTTAACCTCCTTTCTGAGGTGAAGTGCTGATCCCTTGCTGACCCTGTTATTTTCATTAAAAGGGGAAAGTGAATAACCTTCGAGTATCTCTATCGAGACTTACCGAAACCGACGTTGCTCACTTGGGAGGTTTGCAGTTGTCGACAATTTCGCTATCATAATTGAGTTATACGATAACAAAAATAAAATAATGAACAATAGAGATGCAGGGTGAGTTTGTTGTTGTGGTGACATTGTCTGAGACGAACAGGACGTTCGTTCATATTAGAGTTCGCACGTTTTGTACGTGTATGTGGTTCTGAACTTTGTTGTGTTCGCTAAATAGCGGGAGCAACCTTCCACTGAAGTACAACACACAACTTGTTGTAATAAACAAAAGGGGAGGCCAGAAAGTCGGTGCTTCCGCGTGATGTTTGGGAAGCCAAGAACTTGCAGACACATTACCCACTTCAGTTAATTTTACTGTTGATACGCTTCAGCAATAGCTCTTTGCCATTCAGGCAGAGCGCGCGGTAATTTAGCGTTTGCTGTTCATTGAGTCTACGAGTGTCAACGAAGCGTTACGATTGTTATCGAGGCGTTTCTTCTGTATAATTCCACAGGGATGCTAAATACAACTTTAACACAAGATCCCTGAACCTTTTCTTGACATTGTTTTGTCAGCATGCACCATAAGCCATTGGTCGGTGTGTCGGATTACGACATGTAGTTTTGACTGTGGAAGTGTCTGGAGAAAGACCGTATACTGGCAAAACACAACACTATATACACCGAAATCTCACGACAATTTCTGTCTACTGAAGCTTACTTTTTTTCTGGGATTTTTTCTGAAGGTTCACTGAACTTGAGCACGGAAAAAACTGCGTCAATCAGCAGCTGTTTATTGTTCATTGAAAATCTAGTGCATCAATTGATACGGCATAAGAAAGTTATACGCTTGACTCGCTTATCAACAGACAACTTTGCATCGTTTGATGAAATCTCCCCACGAGGAAAGATAACACGATGCATTTTCAATCTTAACGGTCACGGTATGATGGTTCTTCCTTTTGTCAATTCAAAATGTATCGAAAAATCGAAGCAATTTTCTGACTAAGGAACACCGAAACTGAAAAAAGTTATTTTTTCTCATGACTGGCCACCTGTGAAATGATGTCAAACAGTGCGAGAAACTCTTCCAAATTTTTACACAAGAGCGCGACTGCGATTGGTCGAGAGGCGCGAAAACATGTCGCAAACCACTGGTTTTCCATGACTTTTACCAGGCGGTTCACCAGAGGTTATGTTTTATTATTAAATAGCAATCCAATTATATCAATATTACCTAAGAGTCGATTTGGATCATGACTTAGTCATTGTTTCAGTCCACGGTCAGTTGCACCAGGCGCGCTGATTGGTCGTCCGAGACATAAGCATGTTAAGCTTGCATTACGTCATACCAAATAAAATTTGGTCCTTTGTAATGCCACGTCAAGCACGGAACGTGGATTGGACGGCAGCACGGCACATGCGCGTGCTTTCATGAGCACCAGTATTGAAACATTTGTGGCCAGGGCTTGTTTCAGACCTCACAGAAACGTCTAGTGACAGGGCTTCTTTTCCAGCGGAAACAAAAAGCGTTGTCGCAGGTTAGTTTCGGTAGCAAGTTGCATAAACATCTTGGGTGGTAGAACAGGACAGTGAGCAGGGAGGTTCTGGAACTAGACACATCCAGCAACGAGATCTTTTGTGGTAAAACAGCTTTGCCATTTGTGAAATACGATTCCCCAACGACGAAGATGTTTTGCAATTTCTGTGTCGGAGATGTAACCATGGCTAAGATTCCGGGTTATTCGACAGATTGGACTTAATTCAAACAAATGGGATATAAAGACTGTATCGTCAATGTGTTCGGGAAATATCTACCCATCTGTTTGGTTAAGGTTCAATTTTTTCGTCGGATAAATCTGTTTCCTCGGACGAGGAATCTGTGTTTCTAAGAGACCACAGTGTTTGATTGCAGGACAAGCCACGACGATTGTAAATTGCTTTCAAATCAGTTACCAAGTGAGACTCATCCTATATAACATAGTTATATTTGGTAGTTAGGAGACGATAGACACATGAGGAATAATGTATTATTATGTTTAACATTATATTTCTGTTAGTTGTATCTTGGATTAGGTTTAAACACATAGATTGTATAATACAGTTTCTCAAATCCTTCTACATATGAAAACACATCAGTATCTCGGGAGGAATTTAATAACCTTTCTTTCAAAGGTTCAATGTTCTCTCCTTTAAAACGTCGATTGCTTATGGTTCGCGAAGGATACACATGTCCTGCCACACCCCAAACACATAACCATTCATTTTACTGGGTTTGAGAAACTTAAATTATACTTAATACAATACAATTATTACACGCGTTTAGCATCGAAAATTTTCCTCTCGAAAAACGGAAATTCTAACTTGGAGGATACTTTGTCGATGAGATGAATCATAACTCGCTAATAATTAATGACCAATCAGGGTAGATGATCACTTGTTCTCTGATCACTTGTTCTTTTATCTGGCTAGGTTATGGGGCACAAGGGAGGCGTTAGTTGCCTTCTCGCCTTATTTGTGGGCCTTGTATGGCTAGAATGTTCGGTAAGTACAAAATATTTTAGTTGCCATGAAAAGGAAAGCCATATTATGTATTATTAATACTGCGTCGTTGGATCATCTGTGCGAGGCAGGTTCTTTACGGTGGTTCGAGGTGTTTTTCTTTCTGAAGTTACAACCGTGAATTTGGAGATTTTCAATCTGGTGTAGAAATATATCCTAAGCAGTCGGCACGGTTCCTGTTTTCCTGATTTTACGGAGAGCCTAGCTAACATTGTAACTGCATTGGAGCGAGCGGCACAGAGTCACGTCAGGGCAACAAAATAATCGAGTTCGCAGGAAGTTATAACATAACGATGCAAAACAACCGAGATTTTCACAATTGAAAACCGAACGCACGACTTTGCAGATCTGCTACATATAATCGGATTCTCGCTGTATTTATGCGAGCGTAAGATGCAGTGGCTGGTTTCTAGCGTACGGTGAATTTCATCCAAGATTCGTTCAGGTTCTCTGGGCATTTTGAAATATAGAATTACCTAAAGAAAAATCGCCATCAAAATCTCCAACTTATCTATATTCTTTGTATTTTTCGTGTCGTTTTTGCTTTTCTCCAGTTGCTTGTTCATGCATAACATTTGCCTGATGTAAACAAAGAGCAGGTCTTACCAGCAATTCTAATGGTTTTCCATTTTGAACTTTTCATAACCATTTTTTCACAAAAAAATGTATACTTTCATTCTTTGTTTAAATGACAAGTCAGCTATTCTAAGCATCGATGAAACAAAATTCCAAACTCGTGTAAGTTAAAGCGATTCTGAATCGAGTTCTAATCATTGATTCTGTGAGATAAGCGTGAAAAGGTACACATTTCTCCGTTTTGTTTGACCTTTAAGCGAAATGTAATCGTGACAAATTTTTGTCCACTTATTAACCCGCCACTTCAGGAGTAAATACATCGTTTTTGATCTGACTACAAAATTAAATCCTATTTATTTTTACTTTAATGGTCGTAACGTTTCTAAAGAAAAACGTTCGTCAGTCCACCAAACAATCTAAGTGCAACAAAGTATGTTGAAAACGGTGAAAGGTATTACAAAATACGGCGCACGTTGAAGGTTCAACATCCAACAGTTAAACGGGTATTTCTAACTTGGCCGTAAATCACAATCAACGGTGTGTTTCAAACAAAGCTTAGCAGCGGACTTTAACATGCTCTATCATGGAGACTTCGACCTGAGATTGCATGATTTATTAACCTTTAGTCCGCTTAAGTGAAAACATGGCTGCTGAAACAAAGTCAGATTTACCCACCAAAACCACATAAAGTTCTATGAACGTCATGTGTAATGGGTCCCTCTGCAAAAGAACCGTACATACAGGCAACATTTAGTGAAAGTTTCTAGTGATTTTCTTTGTAACCCTTGGCTGTTTTTACCCCGTGTTTGTTTATACAACAAACACCGTAAAGCAGGAACGTAATAATTCGTGAAATGCTACCGGGAGAAGCTTTGCTAAACGAATGTCCATAACTTATTTTTCAGTAGCCAGTAAAAAGATATTGACGGGTAAATGAAAACTTGATGGTAGCAGGTAGTATCAGTCCAGCGATTACAGCATAATTTCTCACCTGGCTAAAACGCTTTATGACCGATAGCAACAACTATCATTAATGAGTTTATCAGTACTTCTCCGTCAATCAAGTTGCTGTGAATGAGAAACTTATAAAAATCAAAACTCGTAAAATCTGTTATCACATACTGAACTCCATAAATTGGATCTTATTGGACGAGAACCTAAGGCCACCTTTTGTTGACAAGCCCAAGTGAGAGGACGTTTGATCCGATCGATCTTACATAAATTTCCTGTAAAAAATGGATTTTCAGGCAAAGAGAGAAACAATCAAACGAAAAAAAAAACAGTCCGTCGTAAAAAACAAATTTAAAGAATATTTCACCACTCCAAACTGACATAAGAAAAAGGATGTTAAACTGTTAAGGCGGGTTTTCCATTCCACATTTGCTATGTCTTGCATTGCTACGATATCGTAGCCCTATATGATGTGGCAATGTATAATGCTTTGTTCTGACAACACTTCTCTTTTTCTCTTCACTCCTATTGAACCTTTCGTTTAACACAGTTTTTTTTCTTTTAAACAGATTTCGCAACAAATCCTACCAGACTGGCCAAAGATCGGCGACCGCATCACGCAACCGTTTCTCGATCAACTTATGGTCAGTCAGTTGCTTGAACAAAACCTCACGTTAGGATTCTTCTTGAAAGGACTCAACGGTCCCCCTGGTCCTCCCGGGCCACCCGGTCCCCCTGGAGAGCCCGGTCCCATGGGTATCGCCGGACCACCGGGTACCCCAGGTCATGTTGGTGAAGATGGTGCTCCAGGTGCTACCGGAACACCCGGGCCTCCCGGGCCACCCGGTCCCCCTGGTATACCTGGAGAGAAGGGAGATCCTGGAGAACAGGGAGCTCCCGGTAGTGCCGGTCTTCCAGGAGCTCCTGGCTTACCAGGTGCACAAGGTCCTATAGGTCCAGCAGGTCCCGAACCAATTATGCCGGTAAGCACCTTACTCAAACGGTCCTTTGTACCGCAATAACGGTTAAGAAGTCGTAAGGGCTGGAACCTTTTATGACGGATCAATGGTCTTAAGTGCAATCAGCAAATAGCTCGGCAGTCAACAGCTAGACATTTTTGTCAGAGTAATGAGCTACTAAAAGCTGTTCGAGCCGATTCATCGCTAGTTCTTGTTAGATGAGATATTTTAAACAGGCCTCTTCCGGCCTATAAATACGGAATTAAATGCATCACATCCCTTGTTTCCCTCAAACCTCCTATCAACAAACAGCCTTCCTGCCTTATTTCAATGCCATATTCCAAAACCTAACCATTGTCTCGTTCTCTTCTATTGCACAGAACTTTACTGTGATTTGCGAAGGCGAGAAGGGCTGGGTACAATGTAAGCAATACGAGTTGATTAAAATTACAAAATCGTTCTGGGGTCGTGATGACCACGTGACATGTCCCAAGATTCCAGCAGGGCTTACCGCTGATCGGCTGTGCGAGACATCCGCTGAAAATACCGTACAAAAAATTAATGGACAATGTAAGAACGAACAAGCTTGTGAGGTAGTTGCCTCAAATATTTTCTTCGACGACAACAGTTGTGGTAACGTGTACAAGTATTTAAAAATATGGTACGAGTGTACCCCGGATGAAGCAAATGCAGTGGACGTACTGAAAGATGGCGGCAAGCGACGAAGACGAAAGAAGAAAAGAGCTACCAAGGACAAACGGTCCTCCAAGGACTAAAGACAGACAGACTGTAGTAAAATAGACCTTACATACTACTACTACTACTACCGAGATTCGATACCTGGAGCACTTTTGCTTCGGAGTTAACCACTTTGCATCATTCTCATAAAAAAAGCATGCTTACTTGTTAAGCAATTTCGCAGTGTGAAGCAAAAACAACGTGAGTGAGAGCACTTTGTGTCAATATGTATGTATATTGGAGTTTAACTTTATTTGATAAAGAATGTACCTTACGAGACCCAAGTCATTTAGGTGACTGCGTTAGTTTTGATTTAGAAAGAATAGCAGCTTAACTGGTTTTAGTCAGGGAGGGGACGGTGGGGTAGCCTCTGCTCCCCTCCTCGTTAAGTTGTGTTGATTCGTTTCCTGGACACTCTGTACAATACTTCGGGAAGAATATTAAAGAAGCAGGAGAACTGTACAATAGGCTTGCCACTTATTATTCTAGTATTGGTAAGTTTGTGCTAGAATAACAGTAACATAACCAGACGAAGTTCTAACTGTCGGCGGTTCAGTCCAACATATTGTAAGGACCGACTCGTTATATTTGTTTATTTGATTTGTTTTGGTAAGCTATTCAGTACGATCTCCCGCAAAGGGCTTGCTTGGAACATAAATATGATCACGGTAATGAATGGAAATAAATAAGAGGTTTTCTTCAGTCTTGTGTACGAGTCAGGAATGTGAGATGTACCACCAGAAGCAGTGTGGTTTCCAGTTACACTACAGGCGAATCAGAGGTACACACTTGTTTCTTAGCTGTCCTTAAAATATGTAGAAACTTACTTTAGCACCAAGACATGTTGATTTTGGAGTTGGGCATTAAGCTAATTTCTTTATCAGAGTTCCTTTTTTCTCGAAACTTGTCAGTAAGAAGTCCCAAGGTTTCACTGGATTGTACCAGTAGAAAGTTGAAGGGTTGCACTATCTCCTGTTGCCTGAAAAACGAAGCTCTCTTGTCTCTGGGGTTCGCTGGACCCTCTTTGCACAAGGTTATTTGCTTTTTTGGGCTGTATCCTGCCGGTTGGAAACATGTAAGGACGACGATCCTGTGTTTTTAAAGCTGTAGTGAATTTGTTAGCAAGGAGCTTTAGAGATCTCAAAAATTGAGTTGTAGTTTGTATTAGTTTGTTAGTCCTTATCTTGGCCAATCCTGGGCGCTTCTGCAAGGAACTTTGTAACATCTCTTCATTTTGCAAGATGACTTTACCAGGAGGTAGCAAGTATTAACAGAAACCCACGAGACTTGAAACGTGTAAATCGCATTCACAGCTTGTCCAGACTCAATATTTCCAAAGTACCATATTTGGAAACTGCTAACCCCAGTCTTGCTACCATTTTCCCAACTTTCCATTTTTAAATCACTTCATTTGAGAAACTAAATCACATATCACAACACTTCGCATTTCCTCAATCATACCTAAGAAGTTGTTTGCCGTTTGATTGGCAGAGGACAGCTGTATTTCCGCTTACATATTATTCTCTGTACCTTTGCATTTGAATCTACTAGCAAAGCGATCGCCTTGAAAGGATATTTCAGACAAGCAAAGATTGAAGCGGGACGTAATTTCATACCTAAAACCATGTTAGAACAGTGGACCGGAAAAACAGCGAAGATTTATTTGATTTACGACAATTTTCTCAAGGCACGGAACGGTGGTCAACACTACATGTATGTCAGCGGTCAACACTACATGTAAGTCAGCGGTCAACACTACATGTAAGTCAGCGGGGACACTACATGTATGTCAGCGGTCAACACTACATGTATGCCAGCGGTCAACACTACATGTAAGTCAGCGAAAACAGGATTTCGTTAATTAAAAGGCAACTATTCTACTGCCGGACCATATAAGGACAAAAATCGCCAATACTCGATACGTTTACGAGAGTTTAATAAAATGATTTTACAGCTGTTCTGAGAAGTTAACTTTTTGGACGGATTCACATTAAGACTGTACAATGAGCGACAATAAATAGCCTACAACTAGTATTTAACGGCTTTGCGTTAATGGCCCCTTAGCAACTTTTTACTCTTACCACCGGAAAAAAGAAACCGCATAACCAAGCTCCCTTTCACGTGGAAAACCGAGGACTGCACGTTTCAAAAAAGTATCCGAAAATTACCCGAATCCTTCCGATATTAGGCGAATTCATCGGATAATTATAAGCCGACGATGTTGTGGATCAATTTTATGATTTTGATTGCAAGACTTCTTACAGTACATCAGAAGCAAATTAGGAGGTTCCCACGTAGAACGGCACTTGTGGCACTACGTCTGAAGAGCCATATTTTTTGGTGCATTTTATATCTAAATCCTTTCACTTCCAGGATCATAATAAAGATTCTCCTTAGTGAATGTCATATATTTCCTTATACTTCAGTATAGAGAATACGTCTAGATATTGCTTACACTACAGTATACGCTCCACGTTGCGACAATTCCACCAATTACACAATTAACCATTTTAATCCCTGAGGCCACCCAAAAATTGCATGCAACGTTTCTTTGCAATAATTATCGCTAGACTTTCATTGGAAGAGCGTGAGCAAATTTTGTGGCTCAAAAACACCAAATTCTCCAAACATACACACAGGGAAGCATGATGTACCCACTAAGAAGAATTCTTACACAGATCAAGAGAAGAAAAGTCTTGACCACCACACACTCATCACGTTGGTTTCTTGCATCTTGCTGTTATTTACCAATTTGTTGCACCTCCAACAAACACACTCTCTGCTTTTCTCACAGTGGTTTGCACAATACCTGGCAAGCGTATTAAGTTCTTTCCTTTATAGTTAAACACCTTTAGACATCCAAACTGACAGCCAAACTATCCCACAATATTAGTCACTTCACCCAATATCTTGTATCTCATAAATCTCCTACTTGAAATTAAAACATATCCTAGTTTTATACAAAATAAATTCCAAACATCATTGTCTTTGATAGTGTCAGTACTGTATATTACGACTATCACTTAACTAAGTAGGGAACAAGGCTCTTTCAGCTTTGAAATTCAAGTTCAAAACATGCAGTGAGTGAGGGTTTTCTGTTTCTGAGCAGCAAGACAACATAAATACCACAACAGTGATGAGTCACCTGCATAGCAGTCAGGAGTTCTCAATTGCCGTATGACTGTGAAACAATCAGAAAATACTCAAGTGTTCTGATGAAGGATTTCAAAAACAGAACTTGTCCCCTGAACTGTTCTAGAGGAAATTCTAACACCTTTTTATGATGACTCTGTTGAGTCTTGTTCTCCTGTTGGGTTGATCTGTGGTGCCATCTTCTTTGCCCGGTTCATGCGATCTAATTCTGCAGCAGCTTCACTCCTGACTCCAGTAGCTCCACGCCCCATTGCCGCTCCAGGGCCACTCTTCTTGTTCAAGAGAGAGTTGAAGAAATTGGCCAGTACACCTTCACTTGCTGCACCAGCTGCCCCAGCTTTTCCACCTTCCACCTGTTGTGATAATAATTTGACAAACTGGAATTAGTGCAATGTAAATACAGATGGACATGACCTTTCTGATGGTTGCACAGTAGTTAAGTGGCAGCCACAACAAGGGTGCAAAACCTGTGCTGGTGGGCCCTGCAACCCTCAGCAAGAACATGGTATTAAGTTTTGTATCTTGAAGTAACTAATAATTAATTAGTTAATTGACTCTCAATTTCATCCACTTATTAATTTTTTTTCTTTTTTTCCAATGCTTGCCTCGATTAGCCTAAGCTACAGTATTTCCGGGCAGGAGATGTCTGTGTCTTTCATTGTCTCTAATGAAATTTAAATTTCTATCTTTAGATTTTCCAATTATAATTAACTGATGGTGATAATGAATGAATATCAATAATAATAATAATAATAATAATAATAATAATAATAATAATAATAATAAACATGTGAATAGTAATAATAATAATAAACATGTGAATGGTAATAATAATAATCCTATTTACAATTAATTTGCTTGAAAAAAAGAAAAAACTATTAATTCAAAATGCTATTTACAATTCCTGTTGATTTAAAAAGAAATAAAATAAAATAAAATGAAAACAATTAATAAAGCATCTATAGCTGTTGAGTCTAGGGAAGTCCTGCTAGACCCTTCTCTATTTCTAGATCCCTGTCCTTAACATCTAAGTTCCTCCTTCTCAGGGTTCTCGATCCCCTGAGGAACAGGAGCGCGCTCTGCAAAATTGCAAAGGACACTTTCGCCCTGATCCATGAAATTGTTCTGGCGTAGCTCTCTTGCTTTTTTGTAATAATAATAATAATAATAATAATAATAATAATAATAATAATAATAATAATAAAGATGTGAATGGTAATAATAATAATAAAGGTGTAACTGGGTTACCTTAGGTCTTCCAGCTCCAGGGGTCATACCACCAGAGGGTCGTCTCTGGTCGCTGATCCTCCCACTAGGGCTCCCAGGAGCACGAGGCTTTGTGATGTCCTACAAGTATCAAGCAATGATATCAGCTAAGCAACAATTCCAATCGAAACTTGATTACACTTTTAAAAAATCCCCAAATTCACAGAGAAAGAAGACATGCGAAACTGACGAGTGTGTAAAAAAGCACCTAACATCCTCAACAAGAATTTCTAGAAACACTGTGACAACCCAATGTCAATCAAAGAAGCCTTCTCTCACACTAGCTTACTGTGTTTCAGCATCTGTTAAAGACATTGGCAAGTAAACAGCAGCATGAATTTTTTTGCACAAGTCTTAACAGTGGATAAAGATCTTTAACAAATGAACAGTGTCAATACTTCTCACACAAACAGAGAATCAACTGAAGGCTACTACGCTGACCTAATACCAAATTCTCCAAACTGAAATATAAGCAAGAGTAGAACACTCAGTAAGTATAGACAATGATAACTTCACAAGCATTCATTCACTCTGTTACTCACTTACCGGTTGTTGTCGAGCCATTCCTGCCGCCACTGTTGCTGGACTTTTCTGAAGCAATTGCTATGATATATCACAGAACAAACTCAACACATAGCACATTCCTTATAGAACTGACAAATGTTGGAGAATACATGTACGCAATTCAAACAGAGTCAAACTGACCTGTTGTTTTGCAAGGAATGTCTGTTCATCCTCTGCTACTATCTCTTTGTCTTGTATGGGCTGTAGAAAAGCAATCATGATTTTCATAAAATAGGCCTTAAAAAACCATAGTGATAATAAGGACCCAAGTGACCACTAATGAATTGGTCAATTCTCTTTCCAATTTAACATGTATTTGATTGGAAATTGAAGGGAGAATTTGTCACTGGGTCAGGAGTCACTTAGGATTTTAATCCCCATACTCCAATCATAACAAATGCAAGAGATTAAATCAGAACTTAAACCAACTACATGTACATATGCACCTGACCTGGTTATGAACAATTTACCAACCTTTCTCAACTGTGGTTTGACGATGTGATCACCAAATATGTCATCTGGTTGGATTACTTTTAAGTGCTCACTCAAAATGTTAATTTTCTTCATCGAATCCCAACCTGCAGGACTAACACAAGACACCGCTATTATAAGAGAATGGTTCAGTTAAACTAATATATATGGTAAAGACTGTAAAACTGGTATTTAGGGGCAAATTAACATTTAAAGCATCTTTGACAGGGTACATTTTAGAATAACACTGATTGCCAAACTGCAAGTAATTAGCCTATCACTGAACAGTCTCCCCTCTTCCAATTGTCTTGCACTTATTGGACTGACATAGAACATTCTTCTTTACTATGCATTTCACCCTTAACTTAAGGTTTTTGGACTAAGAGAGGGAAAAGTCCTATTACAAGACGGAACTTCCATCTTCTCTGAAAGGAGCTTTTAAGAAGTGAGGGGCTTATGAAAGAGGTTGCAGTGTTAAAAAGAATACACACACATATTTGTCTTCTTACTTCAGCTGAATTTTCCATGGTTGACTCATACACTATCAGTCAAACACAAATTTCTGGGTACAAACTACATTTTTGGCCTTAAAAGTGCTTTGGTACTTACATAAATACTGAATCCTTTTCCACAACTAATGCAGGACTGTTAAATGGAAGTCCATAGATTCGATGAACTAAATATTTGAAAAATAAACTGCAGTTCTTGTTTTCTTTAACAGAAGTATAAAATAATGCAGCACCATCTAAAAAGTGTCAAGGAAACCCAAAACAAAGATGCCAACACCTGTATCCAGAATCAAATACAATACAGTGTTGCCTTAGGGGTACCCTATGCTGCATTTAATCATGTCCACCATGGCATTATTACTATAAGACAAAGAACTCTCAAAAGCAACAACAGTTTGCTCCAAAATCCAATTTCTGTACCCTAACGAAAACAATAAGCTACAGTAGTTAAGACTTTTACTCAATTTGTAGTGTTTCTAACCCAGAATAAGAATACATGTATATTAATTAGACACAAAAGATACATTTAAGACAGTGTCGTCTGATGTGTTGTTGAATAAAATCAAAGTGCTCTTCTCTGTAGTCTCTGTCTTTCTCCAGTGCTGACATACAGTCCGTCTAAAAGGAAAAACGCAGCAAAGTCTGCAAACAATTCCACGTGCAAATAGAATAAAGAAAGGCACTTAACATAGTTCAGACCCGGTTCACACATCACATGTGCTGAATTCAATTCAGGAATTAAATGCATGTGAAATGCGACTTTTGAAGCAATTAAATTTGACAGTTTCAAATTAAATACGACTTTCGCTGAATCTGGAACTGAAACAGTCAAAGATTCGACTTTGGTTTGACATTTGATTCAGACATCGCATTTCACATGTGCCAAATATAATGCATAAATTACAGTAAATTATTATGTTTGATTTACAGTATTACCCACAATTCGCAAAGATTTCAGGGAATGCCATATGGAGAAGAGTCTGCACAACGTGGGTAACAAGGCGGAAGACGAAGGAATGTCTTGTTCATTCTTCTTGACGACAAAATATACTTGTTTGACATGCAGTAATTACTTTTGTATGAGGTGCTTGGTTTTCGAAAATGAAGAGGACACTCCTGGATAGAAAGAAGGAAAATCTGGCATTGTGTTTCAATGAAATGATGAAAAGAGGGGAGTCAAGTGAAGGCCAAGATGACGCAGTTAGTAAAGAAGATAGTTGATGGATAATTGCAATTTAACCTTCGTCTTGTGCTGTTATGAATCACGTGCTGAATAAAATGTACAGAGTGTTTGTGGACTTCAGCAACCACTTTGTTGTCTACCATATTGGATAACAAGGTTTCCAAGAGGAGACTAGGAATGTTGATTATGAAAGGAATTAAATTCGTACCATAAAATTGTAGCATTTGTTATTTTAGTCAATCAAAATGGGAATAAAATTCAGCACATGTGAAATCTAACATCTCAACTGGGCCTAACACTCTCCACATAAACAAGAAATAATGTTATTTCGACAAAATGTTACAACTTCAAGTTAATCTTTTCTCCCACCTTTGTGACAACAACTACCACAGGCAGCCCTAGGTTATCAGTCAGAACATCTTCTTCCAGAGGAAGAAGGACCCTCTCATCATCCCTGGTACCAGATCTTCGTCTCTCCTCTGGCGATTCCTCAGTTGTTTCCGCATACTCTTGGAACTGTCGCACGACTGAAACAGGAAAAGTAAAATGCTGTTGAGCAAGATATTCTTACATATACCTAGCAAAAAATTGAAGTCGCAGTTGTTTATTTTAACCACCCTTACACAGAAAACAACGACATCTAAATAAGTAAAAAAGACAGCGCAGTGTCTTTAAAAAACTACATATTATAAACCTAACTTCAACAGAAACTTTTTGTACAACTATATCTTATGGTATTTGTTATTACAGTAATATGTAATTAAATGTCATCTTTGTATTGCAAGTTCTATAGCAATAACAAAAGAATGCTTTAATTGGGATTTATCATAGCCTCCAAGCTATATAAAGTTTATTCCTGCACACTCTATCTCACCTAGGCCAATCCAATAACTCCAAAATGCAATGAAAATGATTCATTGCAATTTCTTAATTACACAAAAATGAAGTGATAAAAGTTTAACTTTATTGCCAAACTGTGCCCAGCTTCAGCTGGGTACATATGTGATAGCTTGGTGCCATTTTTACCACTATCTGACGGCACCACAAAAACAAACTCGGTACAAAATTGTGGAGAATGTTGTCACACAAACAGGTTGTATCTATGGTAAGTGTTTTAGCTCTCTAACCACCCCAACATGTGTAGTATTAGATATATTCACCAACATAATATGTTATAAGTAAATATCTTAAACAATCACCTTTACTAATGATAAAATGTTTTGCAGAAAAGATTTGCACCAAGGCAACACAAAAAGGTCAAAAACATGTGGTGTTACTTTAAATATTTAACCTGATATGATAATTTTTCCGTTTACAAAATGCTTATGTAAGTAGGCAGAAGAAAATAAAGAAAGAAGGTTTCGATAATCAAAAACACTACAGATATAGCACAGGAAAATATAGAATCTGTCTGGCAATAGAAACGCCGTACTCTTCATCTACAGTACCTTTGATGAATAAAACACTGAATCACTTAAACTACTTGATTACACATTCAACAGGACTCTAGCAATTAAAATAAAATCACAACACGAAGCTTGAGTCCTTCAGACTTCAGACGCAATTCAAGTTTTCATCACTTTCGAACGAAAGTAAATACAAAACGCGAGGACAATGGCAAACATTCCTTTTCAACCATAACATCCCTTTCGCTGAAATCAACGAAGTTATATACGGTCTTAAGGAAATTTATCTCATGAACGTTAGTTAGCTTTTTTACTCAACTTATAGTTACAAAAAGACACCCTCTCTGATAAGCGTATTTCAATCGAGTCACGGTTGGATCGCTAGAATAATCCGAGGACCAAACAATATACAGGTGAAGACGGATGATGTATTAAAATATTCTACAGAACTTCAAGCCCGTATGTCTGTCGACCAGCTAATTCAACAGAAAAGCCTTTTGCTCCGGCTTAGTAAAAAAAACTCTTTTTCGCAAGTACAACTGCAAATGTTACGAAGGTGCCCTTAAAAATAGAAATAAATTTGAGACGAACGTATTTAAAAGAAATAAATTCCGACTTACTTCGTTCCTCCATTTCATTCAAATCCTTGGGCGGCAGTTTAAGCGAATGCATATGCTCTCGAAGTATTTCTGTCCACGAATGCAACGAGTCCACAATCGTCCACGGTCTTGAAATATCTACAACATGTACAATCAAAGTATTGCACACGGTCTTCGGGGTTATTGCATACTGCAATAGGCTTCTATGGAGTGTATCGCCGTCCAATATCCACACACCAAGCCTAGTACTATCTGGTTAAACAGAAATAAAAAACTCTATCAGACTAAAAATGTAGCTAAGAAATCGAGTATTCCTCGAAACATAGGTCATGCCCTCACCGTCTCTCTCTTCATCATGTACATCGAGGTACGTGTATTCCAAACCATGGCCTTTACTTATTTCATCTTCTTTACCTCTTAGTTTGGATATTAAAGTCGTTTTCCCTGATCCATCGTATCCTTCAAAAGAACAAGGCACCAGCAAAAAAATATCAGTGCAAAATAATAGGATTCTTTTCTGACAAGTCGAGATTCCAAACCAACCTAAAAGGACGATTGATTTATTGGAGGGAAGTTTTCGGCTTGCTGAACTTGATACGTCACTTAAAATCGAAGACCTGTCGAGAATATATGGTAATCAGTACTGATCCCTACATACTGCATAAGGCCATGCCGAATATTACAGCTTGATAAATTTAGATACCAGAGATCCTTTCCTCCTTCTTCGTCGCCGACCGATCCTCTATCATCGACGTCCGCCATTTTGGTTGCAATGCAAAAACCCCCGGATGATGGGCCGGTCTAGTACCAAGCCCCTTTCAGAATCTTCCTTTCGTCGTTTCACGCTTCATATTATTATTATTTTGTTTGTTCATTCAATTTTTCTACATCAGTTAGATTTACTGGCTTGCTTGGTCACAATTGGCTTTCTTAGGAAATAATCGCTAAAAAAGGACGAGGACGAATTCACACGCAGTCGTTTTTGTCCCTTTATTGTGGAGAATCGATTGTCATAAAATAGCGCCAAAGGGGGTCACGGTCGGGCATCCTGCATGTCGTTCACTCCAAAACAACCTTTTTCGACTGCCATCGCGTATGATAGAATAGGCACATTATTCACAGGAACATAAGGAGTTATATTAGGAAAAATATTCATTTAAATACATTCTGAAGAGCACTTGTTTTTACTTATTGTAAATTATCCATAAACTTTGTTAGGTACGCGATCAGGAATGTCTGCATCAAGCACTAACAGATTGATCAGGACTACAATTTTTATCTGTCGATCGATCTATGTAGTATGACCTTAATTGGAACAATACTGTACTGTTGTATTATTTGTTTTACTATACATTGTGGTTCTAACTTTTTCACCTGATGATCAAACCATGCAGTGTTACCATATTCTTTGTAAAGCTACTGAACAGTACTGTACTGTTGTACTGTTTGTTTTACTATACAGTCTGGTTCTGACTTTTTCATTTGTGAATCAAACCATGCAGTGTGCCCATTCTTTGGAAAGCTACTGAACAGTACTGTACTGTGGTACTGTTTGTTTTACTATACAATGTGGTTCTAACTTTTTCATCTGTACATCAAACCATGCAGTGTGACCATTACTTGTAAAGCTACTGAACAGTACTGTACTGTCGTACAGTTTGTTTTACTACACAGAGTGCGTCTTAAGTTCGGTTAACTTACATATGACAGCATGCACGGTGATATTCTTTGTTTTCTAAATGCTCATTACCACGGTATATTTGTTTGGTGTAAGTTCTGAACGTGTGAAAATTCTGTTTCTTTCCCACGTGTTCACCTCGAGTTGGTAGCTACGTAGACTTGGAATTTTCTAGGCACAGATTATTTTCTTTCTACAGTCCTTTCGATATCTAACGTTGACGGTATGAAATATAATTGACATAACTGACATTTTAGACTGCAAAAACATCGATTTCTCTCACAAAAATTCATAATATTGAGGTACACGACTCAACGAATAAAATACTTTTCTTAACAGAAAATGTTTAAGTTGTTTTAATTTTGTTTTAGTCTTATTTACCTTCAATAAAACTACGTTGCTTTTTCTAAATCTAAATGTAGTCAAGCATTCCTTAAGTTAAAGAAACATGTCAATCTTGGTTTAATTTCCATTTATCTATATTAGAGTACTCTTAAGTAATTTAAACTATATACGGTTTATAACTCAACTGAAAGGTTTATAATACATGCATTAAAAGATATAGGATTCAAAATATAAAATTTTCAAAAGCCTAAATTCAATTTCATCCTAATTTCATCGTAAGCAGCTAAAAAGTGCTGTATCTGTAGAATAATATACGACTTGCCCACAAAGGGATACCGAGGGGCGAAGCGTAAGTTAGATATCTACCACAGTTCCCACCGACAACGAGTGGGAAAGAAAGTATTGACCTAATCAGTGAAATAATATATCTTGTTTCATTTATGGTAAAATTTCTTAGTTATTTGAGGATGATTTTACCATAGTTCAGGCCCTCAATTCATAAACGGACTTCCTGATCTTAGAGTTTTCTCAGGGATTCTTACAGAATAGAATGATATATGTGTTATTGACCATGCATGAGGTCAAGATGGCTGCATATTGGCCGAGTTCTTTTTTGCGTTTTAATTTACAGAGAAGTAGTCCAGATCAATAACAACGCAAAGAAGAACAAGGCCAGTTTCCAGCCATGTTGGCCAAACAAGCTTAGTCAATAAAGAATTTATTATGGCCATTTTGCTTTATTTTGTTTCGCGGGACAACGCGGGTAATCCCGAGCGGTCAAGACGGGCCCATCTTGTCCATCTTGCCCGCTCGGGTAGCCAATCAGGACCAGCATTTGCCTCATCTTACCGGCTCAGGCGCGGAACCTTCCATGTAATAAATTGGCTTATAAATCAACTTAGGATAATTCATGTGTACATTTTAGGAGAACTGTGTCAATTTGAGAGCTGTAGGTGTGATTCATGTCTTAAACACATGTTCGTACTCGGTCGATTCCTTTATGAACCGAACCTCGTAACGCCAACATGACTGATAAACAATTTACTTTTTGCATCAAAAGTGTTCTTGAAAGTGCAACATGAACCCAAAAATGGCTTTATGAGTCACTTGGTATAAAATGAGCGTTTGTTAACATCACGTAATTGAACAAACAAGAAAGTTGCACATTGCGTACTTGCAGGTGATAAAAGGGATTCGCTCCATTCACTTGGTACCATTTGGTAGCGCGTGGTGAGACGAGATTTATTCGACCAGATAAGGACGCATCTTGTAAGTATACATACCTCACATAGTTACAGTGGTAATTCAACGCTAAAATGCTACAGTGTAGCTTTCCCTTTAAAAGAAACGGATACAAACAACACCCCTGACTCAGTGTTGACTAGTTGGGTAAGATTTCAGACTTACGACCTTAAGCAACTATAATTTTTATATATTTTAGAGCAGAGGTCTCAATGAATCTTAAATTCCACAAAGTAAAATACTTGGAACTTCAGTCAGTGCAGTGCTGATCTAGCAACTACTCTTTTAAAGTCGTGACATGGCTAGTAGCGTTTCGCTGCTAGCCTTGTCTCGTACCCCACCACGGATACAAACGTAACAGAATGGAAAGATGAAAAGCCTGTGTCACTAAGAAAGGAGCTTTCTCTTTTCACTGTATCCCAAACTGAAATGCTTTTCCTCCTACTAACAGAACAAACAACACGAATGGCAGTTGGTCAAGTTTCCATCTTCCTTACTCTACTCCTGTTGGTACAGCTTAAACCGGAAGTGACGTCGCAGACCAGCTCCTTCTCAGGGTCGTGTGCAGTACACATCAATGGTTGTAGTATTCCCTGCCAGTTTCCATTTCCGTACAAAACCATGTTCACTCCTGCTTGCAACAAACATGACGTCTGTTACAGCTGTGTAAGAATTCACTCTGAATGTATTTCATTGTCAAATCTTGTTGATCCTCCCTCCCCTTCCCCAATCGATCTATTCCCATGCACTTGACCGCAAGTATTGTTTAGCTTTAGCCAGAACTTCATGTTAGCGAGTAAGATTTGTCATTCCCATATAGCTTCTGATCCTCTGTGCGTGAAAAGAATCTCTGTGCCAACCATAAAACTTGTTCTTAGATTTGCTTTGACCCCTTACATACATACATACATACATACATACATACATACATACATACATACATACATTGCATACATAACTTTATTTACTCTCGGATTTTAGAGTAGTTTTTGCAGCTAATAACTTGGAGCATTGAACCATCATATGAGAGATAGACCACAACACCGAGAACTACGTCCCCTACTCTTTTCGAACAGTGTGTGGGTTCTTTTTGCTTCCCACGGAATTAATTATCAGTGAAGGGTTGTGAGACAGGCCTACGGTTTATCGTCCTTATCCGAGGAAGACTAGAAAGTCTAACCATTTGCAGATGTCATTACAAAGGCAGCACATTCTCCTCAAATATTTAATAACTCTGAGTGTTGGTCCGACCTGGGTTTGAACTCACGACCTATCACACGCTCTAACACTGAGCTAACCGGTCGGTGGTCGGTAAAAGTCGAATAAAAGCAAATTTGTGGTTCTCACTCAGATTATAGAAATTTGTCTTGTGTCTCGTGTGTTTTATCTTATTCCCAACAGTGAAGATAACGCTCACTGGTAAATTCAGAATGGTCTTGAAAGACTAAAATTTACACTTAGAGTTAATTTTCTATTTTCCCATTTACGTTACTTGTATAGAGCTAAATAGCACAACTTTCAACACAAAATTATCCCAACGTATCTACAAGAAAGTGTATGGCATTCACTACGTAGATCAGTAGCCAGTTTTAGGCGGTCAAAAGGGTTGATACCCCCTCTATCCTCCGCAGGGGCAGATGTATGGATGGACACGTGACCAGTGTGACACAGTGTTCAAAGATAACATGTACAAACTGTGCGAGACCAACACACGAAAGAAACGTTTCCTCTCTCAAGTGTGGAACTGGATAAAGAGTGTTGTTCACAGTGAGTTGGCCCGCTGTAAAGCTGGAGCTGATATTTACTACAACGCAGTCGACAAGTTTGGTGAAAGCAACTTTGTTAAAGTCTCCCCGTTGTGGTGTAAGCACACCTGTGCAAAGAGCTACGGAGATCCCACAAAAGCTCTGATCAGCGGTTAGCTCAGAAGAAAGAGGAAATTCTCATAATTGCAAGAAAACATCCGGAATAACATAACTAAAACTTCTGAAATAGCTCATAAAATAAAGGGGTATGTTTCATCGAAATTTGCGTCTCTTTAAACAAGTAAATCACAACAGTACCACAGTACAGTACTCTTTAGTAGCTTTCCAAAGAATGGTCACACTGCATGGTTTGATACACGGACGAAAAAGTTAGAACCACACTGTATAGTAAAACAAACAGTACCACAGTATAGTACTGTTCAGTAGCTTTCCAAAGAATGGTCACACTGCATGGTTTGATACACAGACTGATGAAAAGGTTAGAGTGGGTCCGCTTTGCTGAAATCATAGGTAAGTCCCAGATTTAAAGTAAGGTTATATCACTTTGTCATTCCCTAAGGCTAGAAAACATAACTTCACCCTGTCTCTCTTCAATCAGTGGCATATACGAGTAGCAGCAATAAAATGCAGGAAATAACCCTACAACAAACAACATTAATGGACGCCATATTCATAGCCGTCTCAAACTCTATTACATACAGAAGAAATTGGGTAAATCAAATGAAATGACGAAGGGCTAATGCTCGAAACGCTCGAAACGCCAGCACTTCCCTTTTACCTTATGGTGGTATAACTTACTTAATCATTTCGTTTGATTTTCCCAATTTCTTGTGTTTCAATTCCCCACCGACGGAGCACCTGTTTCTTTAGAAACTATCCCCACCATATTTATTACATTCAGTTTGAATGCAGGTGATCCCTGCAATTTGATTGGCCCATAGCAGGGTGATTTATTCACGAATCGCACTATCTTAGGCTATAAATCGCATCTTTTTTTCAGCCAATGAGAATAAACACAAAAATATAACATCCAATCAAATGTACAACAAAATATTGGTACTTGACTAACAAAATCCTTTCAGTATTAGGTCTATTAATTTTTGCAATTTCAAAACCGGATGCGATAAAGTGGTAATTGAACTTCCGGTGTCGTGCAATTTTGGTCTGAAATCATACTTATGATTTCAAATAAAACGAGCGCGCAGCGCGAGTTCGATATTTGAAATCAAGCGTACGATTTCAGACCTAATAATATACATGCAAAAATTTCAGCATGCTCATTGGCTGAGAGCACGTCAATTAATCCCAAACAGTGCAGAAAATTGAAATTGAGTGCAAAAAGTTGAAATTGAGTGCAGAAAGTTGAAATTAAATTTTTGCATGTATATTATTAACAAGTAATCACATGATTTCTCGTGCAATTTGGGATAAATCAGCACTCGTAAATTTTTCAAAGACTACAAATTGCACTCGCCCTACGGGCTCGTGCAATTTGGTTAGCCTTTGAAAAATTGACTCGTGCTGATTTATCCCAAATTGCACTCGAAATCATGTGATTACCTATACAAATTGCACTCCACTCAGTTCAATTATCATTATTAATTCACAACCCATGATAACAGAGGGCTACGTCGCTGTGGATGTATTGCTGTCCTCAGTTTACCTCACTTTTGGAGCAACCAACTAAGAAATTATAAATAGGAGATTTCTCCGCTTTTTTTGTTTGTCTCTGTTTCTTTCAATTATGAACAACACAAGTTGCACGTTTTTTACATTGCTATAGTTTTTAACTCCGTGAGTAGGCGGTTTGAGTAATACATTTTAAGGAACTCATGACGAGCGGAACATCATTCCAGTTGTCTTCAAACGGAACTCCTCCAATTTTATGATAAAACTAACTAAAAATCGAGTCAACTTGTGTCTTAACTGAAATTTAAGCCTCGGTTGATCTGTGACTTTTCTCCGTACAGCTGGGTTTGAAGAAATATTTCTTATCAGCTTCAGTTACACAGTTGTTCCCTGCTAGCAGAAGTCTCTAACGGCGAACTGCGAGAAGTAATGTACATTCTCGCAGTTCGCCGTGAGAGACCTCTGGTAGCCTGGGGAACACAGTTGTCACTCGTGTCACAGTCATCGGCGATAAGAGTGTAACTTCGCCAGATCAGTTTTCATTGGTTTTGTAGTCAGTGGAGTCTTACTGGAAAATTATAGAGAAAGTCGCCGTTAGAATGAGATTTAAAGCACAGCCGGCCGCAGATAACCCCAACTTTTATAAAGTTGTCAATTAAGTGAAATAAGATCATTTTTCGTTTTCCCTTTAAAAGCCACTCAATTTTAGAATTTGTCATCATGTAATTGGTAATCAGTCAGTTTTCTCGTTCAATTTGTGATCTTTTTTGCTCCAGTGGGCTTCTTGAAAAACTCACGAGTGTAAATAATCAATTGAAATTGAAGGAGAAAACCGTATTATTTCTCGTGAAAGAAAATTTGATTTGTAATTTGCAATGGTGTTACACTAGAGTGCACTGCTCTTAGCTGATCACAATCGAGTAATTTTTTAATGTATTATTAATATTGAGATATTGCAGTTTACGTATATGTTGTAGTTCAATTTTTTCCTTGGTTCAAATTTTATTTTCCTTTGTTTCAAACTCATTATCATACATTACCATACCAGAAAACAAAGGAAAAAAAATTCGAACCAAGGAAAAAATTGAACTACAACATATAAATGCATATTTATCGTGTGCGGTCCAAAAGTAAGTTTTGTCGTGAGAAAGTACTTTTTGCCGTGGCTTTACTTATTGTCCCTTTACTTATTGCTTACTGTTATTGCAAAAAAGTCATATTAAAAAAAACTACCTCAAATATGATGATGTTACCGTTCAGAATACTTCATCTCCATATAACTATAATAAACATAAATGTTATGTTATTCAGTTTCGTCTTTGTTAAGTGGGAAGGAGATGCAAACAATTGTAGTAATTTATGATCACGCCCAATTTATAAATGATTTTCTCGCTTCATCAGGACTACTATGTAAGCGGGTTTATACGCACGTTTTTAGGTTATTTTCAAATTTGACTGAAAATCTCTGTCCTTTTTTAGCTTATGGGTTATTTTCAAATTTGACTGAAAATTTCTGTCCTTTTTTAGCTTAAGGCTCATAAGTACGTTTTAGGTTTGGGAGGTTACCAAGTCTCCGCAAAGTTTATACGCACGTTTTTAGGTTATTTTCAAATTTGACTGAAAATCTCTGATTTTTGGGTTTGGGTTCATAAGCACGTTTTTGGTTTGGGAGTCTCTGCAAAATTCATAAACACGTTTTAGGTTTGGGAGGGTCTCTCTGCGAAAAAATTTGAAAATAATTACGGTTTAAAAGAAAAATTAGTGAAATACAATACTAAATGGATCAAAAATTAAAAAGTTCTGCAGAAAAGCCAGGGAAAAATGGCAAAATAATAAGAAGCTTAATAATAAAACAGTTAGAAAAAATTATCAAAAAAGGGAGTAAAAAATTAACAAAAAAGGTAATTATTAAAAAGTTACGTAAAATTCCAGAAATTGATAAGTTTTTCGAAAATAATCCAAGTCAACTACAAATACCAATTCCAGAAATTGGTTTATTTCACGATCAACCACAAATATCAAGAACTCCAAGAAGAAGAAGGAAATTAGCACCAACTTTTATAAAACCACAAAAACCAATTCTTGATGAGCCGGTACCTGAAATTAATGTTCCAATTCTCAAACCAATAAATAAAAAGCTTGAGGATTTAATCAAAGCAAATATTATAAAACTTACTAATAGTAAAAAATCTCAACCAAAAAATAAAGGTAAAACTTTTTCTGATAGTGTGAGAGATGAATTGAAGGAAAAGAAGAAAAGAACAATAGTTCTAAAAATAAATTCACATGAAGATGTTCCGCCAATTCGTAATTTCGAAGAAAGAAACGGAAGAACTATTCGGATTAGGAGGGATCTAAATAATGATTTGTCAGAAACAATTTATAATGAGTTGGAACCCCAAATAGAAATGGGGGCAAGAATTGTTTTCAGTTTTTCCGCTTTGATCCAAAGAGGAAATGGAGAGATAGCTTATCACACTCACACATTTAGAAGCGGAGGAACTTTTACTTCTATTTCAGAAATAAGAAAATATATAGAGAGATGTGAGGGTGAGAGATTGAGTTTAGAAGGAGAAGCTTGGATGAGAGCATATTTACCGCCAGAAAAGAAAATTAATAAACCAGGTGTTAATGAGGGCGGAGTTGTGTTTAGAGAAGTACAAATAAAAGTTATTAATACCAGACAACCCTTAGTTGGGTGCGGAAGATTACCCGATGAATTACGAAAGAAAAAATGTATTTATTCCGTAGATGATAAAGATGATAATCTCTGTGTATGGCGGTGCTTGGCTATTCTTATGAAAATTATCGCTGGTGAAGACAGACCTGAAGCTCGCGTAGAGAAAAAAGCTCTAAATTTAGCTAGAACTTTTTATGGTAATAAAAAACTAAAAAGAGAAGAAGTTAGATCGACAAAATTGGTTGATTTTGAGAAAATTTCAAAAGTTTTCTCCATAAATATCCGGGTTTATGAGCAGAAAGATATATCGAATTTTTCAGTTTGGAAACTGGTGTTTGGGAAAAATAATTTCAAAGATGATTTGGCAACTTTAAATTTAGGTCTTTATAATAATCATGGTTTTTTCATTAAGGATCTAGATCTTCTTGCTCAAAACTGGGTATGCCAAGGTTGTAAACAAAAATTTACCAGACACGACGATTTAAAAAGGCATTTTACCAATGAAAAATGCACAGGAGGAGAGACAAAAATAATATGCACTGGAGAAAAGATAAAACGAATCATGAATGAATCTGACAAAGTTTTTTACGGGGGTAAAATAAATTTTAGTTATAAAGCGTGTAGGTGGATAGAACACCAATCTAAAATTATGGGAAAACATATTCATCATGCGCTTTGCGGTCATGGTGGCGAAAGGTGTTATAGGGATGAGGAGGGGAATGAGATTTTGTTTGATGGATACGAACCCGAGACAAATACCGTTTTTGAGTTTTATGGTTGTAAATGGCATGGGTGTCCGTGTTCAGAAAACGACAAAATTAAATATAATGAAACTATTGAAAGAGAGAATATGATAAAAAACTTGGGTTATAATGTAGTATCGGTTTGGGAGTGTGAAAATCCTGAATTACCCAATATCTGGTTCAAAAAGAAATTTTACCCATATCCTTATTTTATTGATTACGATTTTGAGGGATTATTGCAAAAAGAAGATAAACAGATTACCGATGATTTAACTTTCACTCATACTCACGTTCCAGTTAGTGTCGCACTAATCGATAATTTAACAAAAAAACCCGTTTTCCTTTACAACCAAAATCCTGATCTCCTCATAAAAGAATTCGTAGAAAAATTGGAGGAAATAAGAAAAATTATTGTCGAAAAGGTTAAAGAAGAATATCCGCTTCCTGATCAAGATTCCTTGCAAAAAAATGTCTTGCAAAAATATGAAGAATGGTGTAATCAAGTACCTGTTTTGGGATTTAATAGTGGAAAATACGATATCAATTTGATTAAAAGACATTTTATAAAATACATGACCGAAAAAACTAAGGAGATTTTTATTGCAAAGAAACAGAATAGGTATATGTTTTTAACAACACCGAATTTCAAATTCTTGGATATAATGTCCTACCTTGCGCCTGGGGTTTCTTTTGATAAGTGGTGCAAAGCAAACAACTGCGAAGCCCAAAAACTTGTTTTACCTTATGAAAAATTGGACGGATATGATAAGCTTTCCTTAGTTGGACCTGTGAAACATGAAGATTTTTACTCTTCCTTGAAAAAGAAAAATATTTCCAAAGAAGAATATGAAGAATATTTGCTCGAATTCGAAAAGAGGGGTTGCGTTACAATGCTGGACTGGTTGAAAGAGTATAATTTGAATGATGTTATTCCCTTTCTGGAAGCTCTTGAAAAAACAAGGCGATTATATTATCCGGATGAAATTGATATATTAAAAGATGCCGTTTCCATCCCGGGTGTATCAATGAGGGCTGTTCTAAATAAATATCAAAAAATGAAGAAGAAAGGCGATCCTGAATTGTACGCCCCAGGGCAATATTGTGCCCATAGTTGCGGTGAATTTTGTAAAGACAAGTTTTGCAAAAAATGCTACAAAATAAAGAAAGATTGTAAAATATGCGACAAAAACAAGAGTTATAAATTACTGAAAACGGGGATGGTTGGAGGCCCTAGTATTATATTTACACGATATGCAGAAAAGGAAGAAACAAAGATTCGACCCCATAAATATAAAAGCCCGAAAAAATGTGAGAGAATTGTTGGGTATGACGCAAATGGTTTATATCTATCCTGTTCTGGACAAGAAATGCCATGCGGAAAAGAAAAATGCATTGAGGTTGAAAATCCATCGGATCCTAAATTTATTAAGAAGATTTGCGAAGATATTCTTGATGGAAATCTTTTCGGGTTTTGTCAAGTTGATATCCATGTACCCGACCACCTAAAAGAAAAGTTTGAAGAGTTCTCCCCTTTATTTATTGTAGACTCCGTTCCTGAATATTTAGTACCAGAGAATATGAAAGAATATCAAACAGCTACAGGAAGAAAACATTTAAAAGACAATAAAAAATTACTTGGTGTTACCAAGGCAAAAAAGATATTTTTATATACTCCTATGATAAAATGGTATCTTAACCATGGGTTGGAGATTACCGCCATCCATAATATTTTAAAGTATGAATCGGGAAGGCCCTTTGGATTTTTCCCAAAAGAGGTGGCAGACGCAAGAAGAGATGGGGATATTGAGGTTTTATTGGAAAAACTAAGTAAAGCCTTTAATGAAAACAAGATTGACGATGTTGTGAAAATTACCAATGAACTAAACCAATTCCCCGATATATTTAAAGTTATCAAAGAAAATAAAGATATCAAAGTACTGATTGAAAAACTAAAACCAAAGTACAAAGGGTGTAAAGAATTAGCCGACACGAATAAACTCAGGGGAAATTCTTTCTACGGAAAAATGATAGAAGATAAAGAAAAACATAATATCACAAGGTATACTCAGGATGAGGAAGAGGTTGAAAAAGCCCTAAGATCTGCTTTCTTTGAGGATCTTAATGAAATAAATGACACATATGAAATAATAAAACGAAAAAGATTAATAAAAATAGACAGGCCCTATCAATGCGGCATCGCGGTGTATCAGCTAGCAAAATTAAGAATGCTGGAATTCTATTACGATTTTCTAGATAAATATCTCGATAGAAAGGATTTTGAGCTGATTCAAATGGATACAGATTCAATGTACATGGCAATCTCGTCTGAAAATTTGGCTGATATTATAAAACCCGAAATGAGAGAAGAATACTTTACCGGCGGAAAAGAAAAATTCCTATCAACTTCTAAATATCATGAAAGGACCCCAGGTTTGTTCAAAAAAGAGTTTGACGGCATTAGAATGATTGCTCTTTCCTCAAAATGTTATTACGCGGAGGATGAGAAAGGAAAGGCAAAGTATAGTTGCAAAGGTACAATTCATAGACAAAACGAAATGAACTGGGATAGATACATGTCAGCTTTGAAAGGGTCAATTGATATGTCACAAAATACAGGATTTAGAATCAATGATAACCAAATTGTGACATATACACAAGTTAAAAAGGGATTGAACGCTTATTACGATAAAAGATGGGTTTATGAGGACGGAATTCACACAAAACCATTATTTTAAAACAGAATTAGGGGGTAACTCTGTATCATAAGGAATAACCTGTAATTCTTCACGTACAAAACCGCGCCTTGGGCCGTCTTCCAAAAAATACAAAACCGGTTGATTAGGAGAAATTCTACTTCCAGAAATATAATAAACTTTTATGCTCCAAATGGGATCTGTGGCTCTTCTTCTTTCTCCTCCTTCAAGTTCACCCGGAGCTAATAAATATCTAACCCTAACTTCAGTTGGTAGTCTAACCTCGTCAAGCCCCACCGCGCGTTTGTAATTTTTAGTTTCAATATTAACCTCTTTCAGTTTTATAGCCTCATCGGGCTCTTTACCGGTTATTCTCTTTTTCGTATTATTCAAAGTTTTTAGAATAGCCGGTAATCTTTTCACCCATACTCTTGATCGATCATCACTGATCATTTCTTGCGCATATTGATGACTAAATAATTTTTCTCCTAATATTCTATTTGCATTTTCCACAAATGCTTGAGCTCTATGATTACCAGCTTCACTTCTTTGCATCCTCACCTTATGGTAATTCATGAGTTTACTAACTTCTCCCATAAATTCTTTTCCAGGATCAACCATTAATGTTTTTGGGTATTTCAATCTTCTAGAATATATTTTCTTAAAAGCTTCTGATATCTCTCGACTTTCTTTTGAGGTTAGTGCTTCAGCATCTTTATATCTCGAGGCGATATCAACCACAACTAACGCGTATTTATATGTTTTTCTTCCAACCTTATCGTGCGGTAAAAATAATAAATCTGCTTGGTGAATCTGATTGGGTTTATCCACAGTCCAGTGCGGCCTAGGTATATATTTAGGAGCGGGTAGATAGATTTGCCATAGTGCTTGTTTTTGCAACCATTGTTTTGCCTCATTTTCACTTACTTTCGCTTTCTCAGCTAATTTAGGAATTGCGGAATAACCTTTCCAATACCCTTCGGCCGAATAATATATTTTTGTCATCATTTAAAAATAAAAAAGTATCTTATAAATTGAAATGGTTGAGGAGGAAGAAAAAATAAAATTTACCGAATACCAAATCAACATTATGAAAAAAATTATTAGGAAAAAAATTCTATACATGGAAGACGGCGATCAAATTTTTAATATTATGATTTTAATTCCCGAGGCGAGAGAGGGTTTATTAAAACATATTTCCAAGTTAGAAAAGGTTTAAAGGTTAACCAAAGTATCTTATAAATTTACAATGACGTCTGAAAAAATTAATCCAAACAGAATTCCTAAGGAACCCTTTGGCTTGAAAGCAGAATCAACCCTAAATCGAATTACTCTAAACCCATCCACAGCTAGTCCGGGAGAAACATTATACATAAATATTCCAAAACTCGCCGAGAATTTGGTGATTGTTCCCGGAAGCGTATCTCTTTTATTCGATTTAGATGTTGAGGGTCATGCTAATAATACAGTTGTGAATAATTTAGGGCGCAATCTTGTATCCAGAATGAAAGTTCTTTTTGGAGGAGAAACATTGCAAGATACTCAAGGATATGATTTATTTCAAACTTATCATGATTTATTCTTAACCGAAGAAGAACGCGAAGATAGATTAAAACAAGGTATTTCTTCCGAAAATATGAGAAAACTTAGAACAAAAGCGGGAGATAAAAAAACACAAGACGTAAAGGAAGTTACTCTCGCCAATGTTCATGGAACAAAGTATAGAATACCGATAAATCATCCTATTCTAAACGATCACGGCGTTTTTTATCCGAAAGCGCTGGAAAATCATCTTATATTTGAGATTACTCTTGCCCCGATCGCCAATATTCTTATTTATTCTGATACAACTAAAGCACCATCATATTCAATCAAAAACTTAGAGTTAGAATATTCTTCAATTTCTAGCGAATACTTGGCGCGCGAGGCGCAAGCAGCTTATCAAGTTGGCAAAGGATTCTTTTATGAAAATGTTACTTTGCACAAAACTTTTACATTTTCCATTGGCGGCGATGGTGTTATTAATCAGCATATTAATTTGCCGAGAAGATCAATGACGGGAATATTGTTTTTGTTTTTATCGCCCCAAGTTGCAGGAGCAAGGGATTCTGAAAATTTTTATAATCCGGGCATATCTTCCGTTGAAATTGATGTTGATGGTGTACCAAATAGAATATACTCCAGGGGAATGATTCCGTCCGATCTTTGGGAATCCGTGAAGAAAAGATTTCGTCGGGATGATGGTTTGCAAATTTCTTTGAAAGAAAAAGAATTTTACGCGGATAAGTTTGCTCTTTGGGTTGATACTAGAACTCACCCAGATAATGGTATTCATGGCGGTGGACTTGCTCTAAATAATACTCACGATGGTGTAAAAATAGAAATTAAAAGGAAACAAGGCGGAACTGGAACAATAACTTGTCATATGTTCGTTGTGGCTGACGCAATGATGGAGATAATGAATTCAAGTTTGAGATCAATTAAGTACTGACCAAAGGGAAGAATCTAAAAACATAATGTTATGATACAAAAATCATGGAAGATTTGCGTGATAAAATCCCTTTCCATTGTATTATAACAGGACCGACGAATTGCGGAAAAACAAAGTACTTAATTGAACAGCTCCGCGGTACATTCCGGAAAGTTTTTGAATATATTGTGTTAATTTGTCCGACTTATTCTAAAAATAAAACTTATCATAATTTTGCTAAAAAGGATGAGCGTTTTTATGTTTTATCTCCGGATGCAAGTAACGTAGAGGAGATTAATGAGTTACTAACTGATTGCCAAACTTTATTCTCCGGAACAAATACTTTAATAATTTTGGATGATTGCGCCGTTTCCACTGATCTGAAGAAAAGATCAAATAAGTTCATAGATTTGGCATTCTCCGGAAGGCATCATGGTTTATCGGTTTGGGTTCTAACTCAGCAATTGACATCCATAGCAAAACCATTCCGGGAAAATGTTGCCTGCGTTGTTACTTTCCATAATCCATCGCAGAAAGGTATGAAAATGTTTTTTGAAGATTACGGAGGAGATATGGATTATGAATTGGGGAAAAAGTTTGTACAACTCCTGAAAACGGAAAAATATTCTAGGTTATGTTTGAGTTTGCGTTACCCATTTAATTGCTATTTAGAGATACCAGAAGTGATTTAACAAAAAGATGACAAAGCCGGAAGATTATATTGACCAACCGACAGAAAAAACTGAGGATAATCAAAGTGAGGATCTTGAAATCAAACAAGAATCTCTTGCGATTCTCGCTGTTCTCGGGACAACAAAAGAATATTTAGGAATTGAAATGAGCCTGGGTGATGTAAAGAAATTATCTGCAAAAGATGTAGAAAAATATTTTAATCGTTATCAATCGGTAATGGGTAAGAAAATTAATGGAGGATTAGTAGATTCTTCCCTAGAATTAGTTTCCAAACTTATTTCGTATTTAGTTCCGGTAGATGACATAGATGCTCTTTGCGATGATTTGAAGAAAGATAATTTGGTTAATCGAGAACTGACAAACTTTGTTGGTCTCTTGGCATTAAAAGGAGGAAGACTGTCAGCACTTGCTAGCGGGGTATTTCAGGTTGCTAAACACGTTAAATTCAACAAAAATCAACAAAAACCAATAGAAGGAGCAGTAAATTCTAACAAAACTGATCAGGAAACTAAGCAATCTGCTGAAGGCGTCGATACTGTGTATTAAACAGATCTAAAAACTTATCATTAGCATCCAAATAACAATGTCAGAAGAGGAGCAAATTACTGCTGAACCAAAAACAGAAAATAACGAAACTAAAAAGAGGGAAAAAGATCCTAAAAAAGTCGCAGCTGGAAAGAAATTAGCTGAATATAATAAAAAAGCAAAAGAAGCATTAGCTAGAGAGATGAAACGTGAGTCGCAAAACGAAAATGAAGATAATCAAGAAAAGACAAATAATGATTATAAATCGTGGCTTCCGGAGTTATCTTTTACTACTGTTTTATCCGTTATTGGATTGGGGTTTACAGCATTTGATCTTTTTATGAGATATAAGGAAAAAGCCAGAGATGAGTATACCAATAGGATAGCTGATTTATCACAAGTCCCTCAATTACCACAACCTAAAAAGATACCATTTTCTGCAACCCCAAAATCTTTAGGAATGGAATAAAGTTATTTAAAAGTTTCTCAATGGTACAGTAAAAATTATGTCAACAGAAAACAAACTTGTGAAAACTGTAACTGATTCAGCTGTGCTTATCGGTTTAAGCGCGGGGGTTGGGTATGTGGCAAAAAAGATGATGAAAGAATCCTTTTTGAGTGATCCATCCATGAGTATTACAAATTACGCAAAATGGGTTGCCGTATTATCCGGAAGCATGTATCTTAAAACATATTTAGAGGATCAAAAGATTTTACCAAAATAAAATGGCATCAATAGCGATGATGATTGGTGGGGCAATATTGAATGCAACAGCATTTACAGGAGGAAATTATCTTGCAAAATATTTATCTGGACGCAGCGTTGATACAGAAAAAATACGACACGATAAAGCAATGGAAAAATATCAAAGGGATTACGCAGAATATCAGGAAAAAAGACAAAAAATGCTTGATTGGAAAATGAAGAAAAAAGATGAAAAATATCAAGCTTCAAAAAATATTTCGGCTACAAACCAAGCCTTTGAATTGTACGGGCAAATGACTGAACCAAAATTCTCTGATTATTACAAACCAAGCGATGACCAAAAGACTGGGGAAATGGTATATGTCGGAGCCGGAATGTTAGGTTTGGGTTACGCGGTCAGTAAAATATTATAAAAATTATTATTTTGTTATGTAACCAATAATTGGGTTATATAACATAAGTTATTATGATTAGTTATCCACCAAATTAAAACTCCACCCGAAGCCTCCGTCTCGCTTTCCGGGAGAGGAGTAAGGGGAAATTGCAGAACAAATATTTTCTTCATCTTCATCTTCATCTTCATATTCTGCTTTTTCCATTTCTTCGGCTGCAGATTTACTATTTGAGCATCTAACTTTAGTTAATCTTTTCCTTTCTCTTTTTGGTTTTATAACTGCTTCATAAAGTTTTACTTGAAGGGCAATACAAGTACCACTAATAAATATTGATTCAATTTGTATTACACCTTCTTCAACCTGACACCCTGTGCCTAATAATTTTAATGGATCAATTTCCTCATCATTTTTTGAGTCATAAAACTTGGTTGTAATTTTGTCTTCTCTTTTTTTCCAAAATAATTTTGCATACAAGGTTGGTCCTCTATCTGGAACTCTAACCAACGAAGATTTTTCCGTCTTCCAATATAGGGGATTTAAACCTCCTTTTTGTTTTTCAAGCTCATTTCTTTCCAACTCAAATTTTCCAATTTTGTCTCTATTCTTAAGTAAATGATCAACGCAATTGTCGACAATTTTATTGAATAAATCAATCCATTTTTCTTCTTCGGGGGTTGGGCTGCTCCCACCCCATAAACATAATGGAAACACATATCCCGTAATTGCACCCGTTTCTGGACTTGTATTTGTGGAAACACCATAAGAAAATAAATTACCAGTTTTAATAACAAGTTCTCCTTTTGTTCCATCATCATTTTCCGTAAAGATTTTAATTCTTTTGTATTCAACTTTGGGAATTTTCCCAGGGATTTGGCCGACAATTGGTTTGGTAAATATCATTCTTTCTTGGGGGTTATAAGTATTAATATCTATTAATTCGGTAGTTTCGTTCGACATTTTATTTCTTTTTTATTTATCCCTTTTTTCTTTTAAATCAATTTTACTTTTATTTCCGACTCAAGGTAATCTAAAGATTTCTTACTGATGAGTAAAAAAATCATGGCAGAAGAAATACCAATGGAAGATTTTCCAAAAGATAATGACGATAATAATTGGGATTGGGATAATACATTTGAACCACCTGCAAATACATCAATATCCCTTGAACAAGATTATCCTGGTTATGATGATTATAACCAATCAAGAGACAGGGCCCAATGGGATAGTTTTAGAGATGAAAGAAGGGTAGAAGCAGCCCAATATCTAAAACGCTATTTTCCTGAATTCGATCCGAAGAATGCATCATTTAATGTTGAATTTGGAGAAGATGGCAGTATAATCGGGAGATTAAGTAATAGGTCAAACGCCGCAACGCATATCATACTTGACAAAGATGGTAATCTTAGGGTCGAAGATTTACCAAAAGGAATGAGAAAAGAACTGGGCGCAGATTATGAAACCATGTTGAATATTTTAAATGAAGAGAAAGAAAAACATAATGAATTACAATCCGCAGTGCAGGGAATAGACGCTCTTTTGGCAACACGAACGGAGGAGATTGAAGGATATGTGAAGAGAGAAAAAGAGCTTCGATTATTCATTGAGAAACAACAGGAAAAACAGGCGGAGAATAAATCCCTTTTTGACCAAACCGTAAAACAGAACATAGAATTAAAAACACAAGCGGAGAAAATTTTGGAGGAAGTAAAATTGTACAAAGAGGAGATTGATAAATATAAGAAGGATAAGTTAAATTTACAAAAGCTAGAAAAGAGCAGGGATCGACTAAAAACAGAGAACGATAAATTGAAAGAGCAAATAGGCGAACAATTGTCGGACATTGAGAGCAAAAAAGATGAAATACTTAAAAATTTACCATTAAGAGAGCGAATAAAGTACATCTTCAAAAAGTATGGATTTACGGTCTTTGCTATTTTAAGTGCGGTGGGAGTCGTCATTGGTGTTATAGTTTCTAATCTTTCAAAGGGTTTATCTGCATTGGGTAGGGGTGTTGGTAATGGATTAAAAACTTTAGGTAAAAAACTGGGCGAAATATTACCAGGAATGGTAGGGGCAATAGTTAGTTTTCTTTTCAAAACTGCTGGAGAAGTTATTGGATTTTTGGGGAAAAATGCATGGCTTTTGATAATGGCTGTAGTTTTGTATTTTGTGGAACAAATGAAGAATAAGAAAAAGTAACAATTTAAAGATAACATACCGTTCAGTAAAAACACAATATGGGTGACTACAATGGAATTTATCCACAATTGCCTAATAATAATTTCCAAACGCAAAACGGAGAAAGTACAATTAATTTCAGATTACAAAAATCGAGCGAAGTATTGCAAAATCTCGAAAAGGAAATTAAACATTACGAAGAAGTAAGGAAAAAATATAATAGAGCAAGAGGAATATGTACAAAAATTAGCGTTTCTGGCGGTTTTATTTCTGTTATCCTATCGGCAAGCGGGCTTGGAACCTCTCTCACGGGTTTAGGAGCTATAGTTGGAGTTCCTTTGGGTGTGGTAGGAGGAGTTTTTGGAGTTTTCTCAATCGTATTTGGTTTTGCGACAAAAAATCTTTCTGGAAAAGTTAGTAAACACGAACAAACCGTAGCCATTGCAAAATCAAAATTAAACACCATTAACGATTTAGTCTCAAAGGCACTGAAAGATAATGAGATATCCGATCAAGAATTCTCCATAATTCTGGCGGAATTGGAAAAGTTTCAAAAACTGAAACAAGAAATAAGACAAAAATTCAGAAAAGATTCAGAAAAAAACTTCGACATGAGTATGATAAGGAAGAAAGTTCGAGAAGATCTATTAAAAGAATTAACCAATCCGGCTGGTTAAAGATTTCTTTTGAGAAAACTGAAGTTGGGTGTAATTGTTTCGCTGGGGTTAATAGAGAGGTTAATTAAATTTACATCTTATTCTTAAAAGATCTAAAGATCAGATAAATTGTAAAACAAAAGAATAAGATGTTATTGGACGATTTCAAAACTAGATATCCCAAAGCCAACTTGGAAAAATTTACATTTGTGAATGATTCATTCGGAGGATATATAAAATGGGAAGTTAATGGAACAACAATTATGTCGGATGACGATCCTACTGGAAAAACCTGGACTGAAAATCTTTCCAATGATTTGAAAACACTATTATGGCAAGATTTAGGACTGAGTGAATCAAATAATCTGAGTTCATTTCCAAAGAGTTTAACCATGACTACCCAAATTTACCCTATACCTGCTATTAACTTTGACGATTTTACAAGTGACATAACAAAAATGCTAACCTCGCTGGATATATATGTTTCAAATACGAAGAAATTCACAGCTCCAATGAGAAACATATTTACAAAACAAATTGTAACTTTCAAATCTGGAAAACAAAGCAGGAAATGGTTGAACTCACAAGATTTCAATTACTGGCCGCAACAACTTAACTTTGCAGTTTGGTGTGCAACATCTGGTTGCGGAATTAGTCCTTTTGAAAGTCTAAATTACCCCAAAGTAATAAATAGCTTCATTAAGTTTCATATATATTTCACAATACGGAGGATAATATATGAATTAGATGTTCCTACGCCTGATGAGGACTCATTTGTAATAAACAATAATCAATGTAATAAAACATCATATAAACGTTTATGCGCAGAATTTGGGATTAGTAATACAGAAGATTTTAGGTTTAAAATTGGAACAAACAATGGATTGGGAGATATATTTTATAAATACGATGAAAGTTCGCCTAAAAAAGAACAATATCCTGGTGGTGATAATAAATTTTCAGATGACCTAACTGAGAGAGAAAAAACTGTTGCCAAAGGATTAGAAAAATTCTTTAAAAAAGGCGCAGACTATGATCACGTTAAATTAGTTTCATTTATTCGTAATGATATCTTTGGAGATTTCAGATATGCATGGTTTATTCCAACAAGTGGACTAGGGCTCACTAAAGCCGGGCTCGGCAGATTAAATCGATCCGTTGAAGCTTTTGTTTACTGCATATTGGGAGCGCAAGTTAACACAAGAAACCCCATTTATGGTAATGGCGGAGGAGCAATTGAAACACAACAAGAATTCTTGTATTTATTTGAAAGTAGTGTGAGTGAGAATGACATTTCTAGCTCTATCCAAAGATATCAATTAGCTGTACAAGAGGCGAAATTACGACTTGATTTGGCTGTTGCTCCTGGTGTGTGGTTGATGCCAAGTAATATGATAATCAATACTGAAAGCGTGGTTGGATATAATAACAAACTTATGAAAGCAACTAGTGAAATGAAATTCGGGAAAAATAATTCTGTAAATGCAGAAACAAAAGCTGTCGGAATCCCTAGTAGTTTGGGAACAACAAAAGTTTCATTAAATACCAATCCACAACCAATGAAACCTAAAGCAAATGAAAAAGATAAATCAGAAAAGCAGGAAGAAGAAGTTAAGAATATAGAAACATCTTCTCACCAAAATAATCTTGCGGTTTTAATGATTGGAGTAGGATTATTATCCTGGTTTTTATTTCGCTAATGTTTTGATTATAGAAATCTAAAGATGAACATAGTGTAATCAAAACAAAATGTTGAGTATTACAATGTACGATTCAGAAACCAGGATTTATTTAGATCCACCGCTGAAAAATCTTCGAGAGATACAGCTCCTGGATTGTAACATACAAACCAAAAGATTGATTAATTTCAAGGAACGACAGACAATATTAGATGAAAAAAATAAGGGCTTCATAATTCAACCCGGCACATATTCTCTTCGTGGTATTCAATCGATCTTTATTAATGATCCTGAAGTGGAAAAGATAACAATAATTGAGACTGATACTGTTGACTATCTTTATTCAAATAAGAACACCAAAGTTAAACTTACAAGAGGGTTAGCAGTTGGTTTAGGAGTGCCTGAAGTTATAAATCCTGGTAAATTATATCCCATAAATATACAGTTTAAGGAGCCGTTGAGACTTATGTGTAGCATATTGGATAATAGGTCGTCATATATGAATAACACCAAATATGGAGAACTTGTAAAACTCGCGCCATCAAACCTACTTGCAAACATTCCCTCAAAGGATTATCCGACAATTCCGGTTCAAAAATATGAGAGCCCCATAAACCACTTCGATTTAACTATCTTAGACAATGAATGGAAAAAACTTGATTTTAAGGGCTCTCCCATAACTTTTAGTTTAAGATTTAGATAAATTTTTGTTATGTAACTATTACTTTAGTTATATAACATAAATTATTTACTTTATGACCATCTTTCTTCCAAATCTCTTAAATCTTCAAACCCTAAATATCTACTTGGTTGCCATACCGCTTCAACTATTTCTTTATCCAGACTTTTGAAAAATAACTCTTTATGCGCAATCTTATGTTCATTTAAATTAACACTTACTTTTATTTTTTTTATTACAAAATTTTTATCAAATACTTCAATTCTGCATTCCACATCATGGTAAGCAAGATAAACATCATTTGCATAAAAATAATTAATTGCCTCTCCGTTTACAATAACCATACCATAAGATGGATCAATATCATATTCATATTCGTTTTCAAAAAAATCTTCATTTGCTACTTCTAAAATTTTTTCCGCGAATTTATTGGTGTTAATTCCACCAACTCCAAAATTTGTTTTTCCTCCAAAACTAATATGATGCGTGAAATCATAATTTTTATTATAATATGCCACAAAAAAATCTATTGGGTGGTTTAAAATAATTTCCTCTGTAAAATCGCAAGTTATATTTCCCCTATTTTTCACCAAACTTTTTAATAAGTCTTCTTTTATTTCCTCTAAAAAATCGTAAATATTAAGATTCTTATTGTTGAAATACTCGAGTTTCATTGTTTTATTTTTATATTTTATATTTTTTCTTTTAAAATCATTTTTTGTTATGAAACCAAAATAGAGGTTACATAACATAATTTTCAACATTCCTTACAATGATACTTTTGTTTATTATGTTCGCATATTTGTGATCCACCGCATTCTTTGCAAAAACTTTTTTGCTTGTTATGAAAACATATTTCTGAACCATCACATAATACGCAGTACGATTTTCTTTTCCCATGAACGCATATTTGTGATCCACCGCACACTTTGCAAGAATATTTTTTAATTCTATGTTCACAATAATAATAATAATTATACATTGAAATAGCTTTAAAAAATAACTTATCAACATCCTCATCTGGAAATTTTCCCAACTCATTAATTAAATCAGCTTTAGTCATTTTATGGCGTCCCTTAATGTTCAAATTCCTTGCAATAAATTTTAGTTGCAGGATATTTAAACTTTTTAATTTTTGATCCATTTAGTATTGTATTTCAATGATTTTTCTTTTAAACCGTAATTATTTTCAAATTTTTTCGCAGAGAGACCCTCCCAAACCTAAAACGTGTTTATGAATTTTGCAGAGACTCCCAAACCAAAAACGTGCTTATGAACCCAAACCCAAAAATCAGAGATTTTCAGTCAAATTTGAAAATAACCTAAAAACGTGCGTATAAACTTTGCGGAGACTTGGTAACCTCCCAAACCTAAAACGTACTTATGAGCCTTAAGCTAAAAAAGGACAGAAATTTTCAGTCAAATTTGAAAATAACCCATAAGCTAAAAAAGGACAGAGATTTTCAGTCAAATTTGAAAATAACCTAAAAACGTGCGTATAAACCCGCTTACATAGTAGTTCAGGTCTAACGTGACCAGGATGAAAAAATCGTGCGGAATATTCGCATGAAAACCAACCTGCAATTTGAAGAATTGCTTACGAACAGAAAATGTAAAAGTTACTCAGCTGCAGTGGGATTGTGAATGGAGTAAGTGGCTTTCAGTCAAAATTCAGATAATGTTTATTTACTATTGTGCCAATTTAGATCTTGCAAACCACACGGCGACTCATTAGGCAAGATAAAGTAAACAAATCTAGTTAATCGATTGGTTCGGTGCACGACAATTTCTTAGCTCTTGGTTTTTTCGTTTTGTCACCGTGTCTCGTGGCTTTGTTTTTAGGGCAGCATTTCAAAACACGAGGCATTGAAAATACCTGAAACAAACCCAATCTTCCCTTCAATCTCAAAAGAGGAAAGTGATTCCATTTATTGACACTAAATGCCATAACATCATCTTCGCCAACATTTTAGATACAAGGGCTCGTATCATTGGTTAATACGTGAGAAGTAACCCAACTGCGTACCAATGTAATAACAGCTCCAGTCCGCAATAGTTCGCTTTGTTCACACGTGTTAATTTAGCAACGGAAACGCATATAAATTTACGAACGCTTTGCTGCTAAATATCGCCGGAGTTGAATATCTAAGAAGAAGAATAACTGAGGTTACCAGGTAAGAGGTCAGTCTCATTTTTTTTTATCCGTTTTCTTTTTTTTTTCCTTTGTGTAGCCTGACTTGTTACCTTGTTGATGAACCTCTCTACTTCACGTATTTCTTTTCTGTGGTTACCTCTTTATAAAAGTCCACCATTTTACGGTAAATATTCCTAAAGTCACTTTTCACCGAGATTCAAGAGAATAATTTTAGTATATACCAATGAAGCTACCCGGACTTTATTTTGCACATCAGTTTTATTGTGTAGTTCATTTGCGCTATTGTTTGGTCCTGTCCTAGTCAAAATTTCATCGTGGTAGTGTTTTGTGGGTCGCTCCGCGGACTTTACGAGAGATCAATTTACAAACGAACATTTCTGATTGAATTTATCGAGAACCATGCTTCACGTATATAAAAAAACGGCTGCGGGCAATATATATCACTATGCTAGAGCTATGAAACAATCGACAAAAGACAATTAAGACTTCACCATGTCGATTTCCTGGCGTTTATAGCTCGATATGCCAGGAAAGACGCCCAAGCTCACGCAGATCTGCGTCTTGTTTATAGGGAAATTAATTGCCTGACGAGTTAATTCCACGTTACGTTTCACTGACAAGAAAAACTTCACGATACGGGGGATATCGGTTTTCAACTAATAAAATTTAGCATGGAATTCACAACTCTGGCGATGGACTTTTCTTGAATCGCATATGTCAAAGAAAATCAAAGTTTTGTTTGCTTTGTGAACCTGTCAACCTGTTTCTTCCGCGCAATGAAATATGCACTAGTGCAATTGCACGCTAAGTACCCTCGCTTCGTTAGCCAATGAGAAAGTATTTTTTCCGTCAGATACCTTGCAGACTCGAAGTGCTAATGAAGTCGCTCATTTTGTTTTGGTTTTATTGCTGTTGCTGATATCTTTGGACTCAAGTGATGCAGGATCTCGTAGACGTCGACGCCGCTGCTATGTCAAGAAAAATGGTTGCAGTGTGCCATTTAATCTCCCCTACTGGTACAAATCACGCTTTACAAAAGCTTGCGATAAGCATGATGTATGCTACTATTGCGTAAGTTGTTCTTTCGTTTTTTGTGTTTATTGGTAATCAAATTATTTGATGTTTGCTGCAAAGTCAAACAATCATACATATAATGGGGTTATTGCGGTAAGATTTCCTCAGAGGTCCCCACTCCTTATGCATGCTGTAGTTGAATTGTCTTGGGAAGTGCGCGTGCAAACATTTCTGAGAACGAAACCGTACGACTACAGCATACATAATGAAGTAGGGACCTATGAGGAAATATTACCCAGTTTGTTTTATTATACAGTGTGGTTCTAACTATTTCAACTGTGGATCAAACCATGCAGTGTGACCATTCTTTGGAAATCTACTGAACAGTATTGTACGTACTGTGGTACTGTTTGTTTTGCAGTACAGTATGGGTCTAACTTTTTCATCCGTGGATCAAATTATGCAGTTTAAACCTTTCTTTCAAATAAAGCTAATGAACAGGATTGTACTGTATCACCAGGGTTGTCTATCACAGGACATGTTGGGTTTCTTCACACTGCTTACCCAAGGCAACTTAACATTTTAACGTACGATGTTAACGTTTCACTTTCTGAGCAGAGTTAAGACTGTTAACCTTTTCTCAGAGTACACGTTTAACTAAGCTAGTAGCTAGAGCAGCGTACCGTTAATCACCAGGGCTGGGTTGTTCGAAGCAGGGTTAAGGGAACCCTGGGTTAGTGCGAAATTTAAATGCACATATGAGAACTTAAAAAGCACATTCAGTAGAATTCATTTTTGAATACAATTTGATGATTGTATGCTCTGAGTAAAATAGAGAAAGCTATCGGAGAAAACGCTTTTTAACAAGAGGAAAAGAAACCCATGTTAAAATCTAACCCTGGGTTAGCGCTAATCGGCCTTCGAACAACCGGTCCCATGTCGTGGTCCAACTTCAGTTCCAAACTTTTTTTTTCGGCTAAATTGCAATTACAATTGCAAGAGTCAGATCTTCAACTATAATGGTTATTTTTCCTCCTCATAACAGGGGCAGTACTACGGATGGTCGCGATCAAAGTGTGATAGTCAGTTCAAAAGCGACATGATGAAATCTTGTCCAAATCGCTGGTGGGAGTATTTGAAGAAAAAGCATTGCCAAGCAAAAGCTCTGGAATACTACCTGGCAACAAGAACGTTTGGAGCAAAACACTTCGAAAAGAAGTCTCCCGACTGGTGCAAAAAATCATGCGCCAAGGACAAAGGGAATCCTAAGAAGTCTTTGAGCGGTTAATCACAACATTATGAATAGGGGTCCCTCACTAGGGCTCCTGTTTGGAAGCATTTCAAAGCACGTTGTAACCAACACTATAAATAAAATGCGGTTCTTAACTCGACAAAGAAATCGGACTGTTTTTTGTTGCTTTATAACTAATGATTGAATTTTGCCTTTCAATGATTATAAAATTAACCAATAAGCTGCAAGTTTGGAACCAAATTAACCGATTACCCGACCAAGAAAAGGTACTGAATGTTTGTAGATCTCGCCTCAGAGGTGATACTGAAACGAAATGAGACTGACTTATCTGCTTTTGTGATTGAAACGCTTTCAACCGACGACGGACAACTATTAAAACAGTCTTTTCGATTAGCAGAAGCAGAAGAATAAAATTAAATTGCGATACAAAAGCTGCCAAATTGCGAACCCATAGTAATCGCCAACACATAATATTTTTTTGCATTTTATTATTTTTTATTATCTTAAAGTTACAAAGTATATATGCTTCCCCCCTCCCCCCAAATCACAAGCACACACACAAGCAACACGACACACGCTTACACAGGTGGCAAAAGCGCTGAAACCGGCGGTATTCCATCTCCCCTCACGCACAGTAGCGTCCTCGCTAGATCACTTAGGAAATCCTTGAGACCGCAAAAATGACTGAAAAACTCCATCGCCATCGTCGTCGTCGGATCCCTATAGATTGTCCCTCTCATAGAGACTAGAATAAAACATCTCCCACTTCATAATTCTTTTGGGGTCAGAGGTAAGGGACGGACCATTAGAAAAGTGATAGGGGTGGGGGTGGGGAATTTTAAGCTTGGACGAATTTTTTTTCCGCTCACTACTTGTGCAGGAATTTTTTTTTCAGGTGAACCCCTCTGCACGAATTTTTTTTTACTACGTGTGAAAAAGTCACAATTGGACCTTCCTTCTGCATTAATTTTTTTTTTTGCCTTCTTATTTGCATGAATTTTTTTTTTTGAATTTTCCCTTGCATGAATTTTTTTTTGGTTTCCCCCCCCCCCCCCATCACTTTTCTAATGGTCCGTCCCTAAGGAAACCATCTTTAGTATACGTTTTGCGGATACAACTCTTGGACTTTTTGTGGGTTTCAAGGTTTAAAAAGTACTTACTACTTTTTTCTCCTTGTTCGTACTAATTGATTCTAGAAATAAAATCAGTGTATTAATATCAGTCTACAATACCATTGATGTCAATTGTGGGAGAGTTGATGCGAATGAAGAATACAGAACTGAAAAACATGGCTCAAGTGGATAGAAAACGACCGATGAACATTTTAGAATCTTAGTAGTTTAGTAGCAACCATGGAAACTATATGTACAGGTCTGTTGTGGAATTATGTCTAGCCCAGTCAATTATGAAAACTTAATAATTGGCAGGCAAACTAAAGGAACGGCGCTGGAGCGAAAATTCGAGAAAGGAGACCGAGGGAAACACCGAGAGCGATAGTACTGACAAGGAGCGTAAAGTGATGGTTTTTAACTCTTTGTTTGAGATGGAAGGGGCAGTAGCGGACAGATATTCTAAGGTTTAGTTTACGCCTCTAATCTTTGCCTGAAGTCAAGTAGTTCATGGACACTTCATGGATGATGACGGAAATAAACGACAACAAACTTTGGAACTGTATAATTTATGAGTTCCGTATGGACAGCTGCCCTCCATTAATGGATATGCATAGGTATGGTATGCATAGCTGTTCAAATGAAGTTCTCTGTCTTATAATTTGTGTATTTGATGCAATTAAAATTCAACCTTCGTGATAATTACAATTGTCGAATGTTGCGTCGTCCTTAACAACTTGACACTTTATTTACTAAGATTAAAGCCATCAACGTCTGTTTGCTTTGTTCATCTCCTTAAAGGAAGTTTAAATTTCAGTTGTTATGTTTTTGGTATTTCTGGTACTATGTCGTTTGTTAAAACGTTTTTGTTCAGTACAGCATATTTGTTTACTTCAATACTGAGACAATACCTGATGCAATAAATAGATTCCTCAAAATTGGTTAAGAGAACTGACTGAAACGCTTGCTAACAGAACAGAGCGTAAAAAGAAACAAAATGCGAATACAATCACGTCAATACCCTAGTAAACAATGTCCATAAATACACAGGAACAGGAATTTGTAAAATTGGCTAAGCTGAGCAAGCATTTCAACTTTCTCTTTTCAGTAAATAATATTTACTCAACGTTTTCATTTTAAACAGATAAGACGACAAATGAAAATAACAGGAACAAGTTCAGCTTTGCAAGTTTTTCCTTGTCAGTTGAATTGTTTCATTAAGTATTTCCTGTAGACATGACCAATCAGCACACTACTTTGAAACTCCTCCCAAATCTTTGTTTCAAGCTTGAGCGAAAATGTTCCATGTTTCTGATTGAACATCAGTTACTCCGAGTCAACGCGGGGACAAGACGGATTACACATAGAGGTAAGCGACGGTTAGTCCGTATTGGTTTCCCTCTCTTTCTCTGCTCAGCTGATTTCTATTCTACATACACTGTACTGCTAGATCTTTTTGAACTTGATGCACCAAGAAGGGTTTTTAAAACGCACTTTGCAAGCGAAAACAATTTTTCATTAGGAAGCAAATAAACATCATACAGGGTCATGAAGATGAAGATGAAGTTAAGCCGCGCTAGATTCCTTCTTTCATATGCAGTGCGCATTGTTACTGGGGTTAAATAAAATGAACAAATAGAATTTAGCTCTATGTATCATAAAACAAAGAGGTTTTGGATTTCTTCGGGCTTCGGCACCAAACATTACTGAACTGCGATGTTAATTCACATTTTTAACCATCAACAACTAAAATTGTATCGTCAAACGTCACAGCTACCGAGAGATCAATTAATAGATATTGGACTTCAACAGCGTTCCGTACCACATACTTTCAGTTGTTTTAACATATATATTCGATATTTTGTTACTGCATGTGTAATGTGTAATCTGTTAAATCCACCGCACATTGTGCTTGACATTACCCGAGTGTCGCTACGTCAATCTTGTTTAACTTTCCTGGGAAAAAAACACCCGCTCTTCACGGCCAGCAAGCAGGGTTTTTACTAAAAGGCGTTATCGGACTCACAGCCAGCGCTCGACTTTGAGGTCGTCAACGAGCCAGCAGGCTTTAAATTTGTCACCTAACAAGCCATAATAAACTGAAAAAAGTTTGCCAAAAGTTTGCCTGCACGTTTGAGTATACCATTCAGGCTTGCCAGCCAGCGGGGGATTTCAATATACCATAGCAAGGTGCATTTCCTTAAAACTAACTTTATAACAACGGATTTAGTGTTGCGTATCATGGACACGCAAAAAGTACGTTAATGGGTTTATTTTTAAATTTGACTGGACAAGACTCTTGGAGCTCACTGTTTTTTTATGTCCCAGGACCAGGGCTCCTGCCCAGGACGTAATCAGTTTAATTAATTACTTAAGAGAAAACGTCACTTTTTCTCAGCTAAGGATAGTATTTAAATATTTCTTTTTAGTAATCCAGACGTTCAGGGAACGAAAATACGAGCCAGTAAATAACCTAGTGCTAATATTTCGCAGCTAGCGTAACTGCAGCCTGTCAAGCGGGTTTTCTGTCGAGTGGCTCCGTCGGGTACTCCTGCTCTTACTCCTACAGGGACGTAGCTAGGGGGTCCTGGGGTGACCCACGGGACCCCCCCTCTGTGAGACTAAATTAAAGTAATTTATGTTAAGTGGAACTTAATTCATCTATGCAGCTATTTTGTAAGCTTGTCCCTCCCCCCCCCCCACACACGCTCATTGAAAAAAATTCCCATTTAGTAAAACACTGCGTGGATGTTGACATAACAATCTGTTAAGTACCCTGGGTGTGACATAGTGTGACGCCCCTTTGAAAGATCCTAGCTACGTCCCTGTCCTTAGCCCGGGGGTGGACTCCCATATGGAATGGACGGGGATGCTCGTCGTCTCGCTTACGGGTGTAAATTTCGGATTTTGGTCTCGCTTAGGGTGTTCTAGGCAAAATGTCATTATTTTTAGCCGTCAAGGTCTCGTCAAGGGTTGCACGCGAAGAAATAACAAAACGTCACTGCACTTCTTATCTAGCTGTTTTAAAAACTGGTCTCTTTTAGGGGTCTGCTTAAACTTCGGCCACGCCCAGATTGGTCTCTTTTAGGGGAAAAATTCAAACTTTCCAACGAGCATCCCCGTCCACTCCATATGGGAGTCCCCCCCCCCCCCGGGGTCCAAAGCAACTTTCTGAAGTACTGAACATGATTGAAGAATGGTATGATACAGTGAACTGTTGTTTTTGTGGGTTCGACACTAAAAGCGGAATTAGAGTATTGCTCATTAAAAGTTTCCAAATATTACTTTTTGGATTCAATTCAAAGGCGACACCAGGTAGTTTTTCATTTACAAAGGTTTTACAGGAACATAGCGACTTCCTTTTCAATTCACGAAGCCTATGCAATTTTAATAATATGCGTTATCCTCAAACGATTTTACGCTTATTCAGGATTGCCAGATTGTTGCTAGTTTCTAGTACCACCAGCGGGGATGAAGACGAGTTAATGGAGTGTTTATTATTCCATTATTTCACCTCACCCCCCCCCCCCCCCCCCTCCCCTCAGATACTAGAGACAAATCTTAAGATCAAGGGCATTGTAACTGTCATTCAATATTACAAATCGATTATTCCCAAGGAAGTCACTGTTCTGCCCCACAAAATGGCTTTATTCCATAACCTTCAACAACTTGACAAATATGCGATATGCCAGGAAAGACGCCCAAGTTCACACAGATATGAGTCTTCTTTATAGAGAAATTCATTGCCTGACGAGTGAATTCCGCGTTACGTTTCACAAGAAAAACTTCGCGATACGGGTGATATCGGTTTTCAAATAAAATTTAGCAAGGAATTCACAACTCTGGCAATTGACTTTTCTTGAATCGCATATGTCAAAGAAAATCAAATTATTGTTTGCTTTGTGAACCTATCAACCTGTTTCTTCCGCGCAATGAAATATGCACTAGTGCAATTGCACGTTAAGTACCCTCGCTTCGTTAACCAATGAGAAAGTATTTTTTCCGTCAGATACCTTGCAGACTCGAAGTGCTAATGAAGTCGCTCATTTTGTTCGTGGTCTTATTGCTGTTGCTGATATCTTTGGACTCAAGTGATGCAGGATCTCGTAGACGTCGACGCCGCTGCTATGTCAAGAAAAATGGTTGCAGTGTGCCATTTAATCTCCCCTACTGGTACAAATCACGCTTTACAAAAGCTTGCGATAAGCATGATGTATGCTACTATTGCGTAAGTTGTTCTTTCGTTTTTTGTGTTTATTGGTAATCAAATTATTTGATGTTTGCTGCAAAGTCAAACAATCATGCATATAATGGGGTTATTGCGGTAAGATTTCCTCAGAGGTCCCTACTCATTATGCATGCTGTATTTGAATTGTCTTGGGAAGTGCGCGTGCAAACATTTCTGAGAACGAAACCGTACGACTACAGCATACATAATGAAGTAGGGACCTATGAGGAAATATTACCCAGTTTGTTTTATGATACAGTGTGGTTCTAACTATTTCAACTGTGGATCAAACCATGCAGTGTGGCCATTCTTTGAAAAGCTACTCAACAGTACTGTGCTGTGGTACTGTTTGTTTTACTATACAGTACCGTGGTTCTAACTTTTTCATCTGTGTATCAAACCATGCAGTGTGACCATTCTTTGGAAATCTACTGAACAGTATTGTACGTACTGTGGTACTGTTTGTTTTGCAGTACAGTATGGGTCTAACTTTTTCATCCGTGGATCAAATTATGCAGTGTAAACCTTTCTTTCAAATAAAGCTAATGAACAGGATTGTACTGTATCACCAGGGTTGTCTATCACAGGACATGTTGGGTTTCTTCACACTGCTTACCCAAGGCAACTTAACATTTTAACGTACGATGTTAACGTTTCATTTTCTGAGCAGAGTTAAGACTGTTAACCTTTTCTCAGAGTACACGTTTAACTAAGCTAGTAGCTAGAGCAGCGTACCGTTAATCACCAGGGTTGGGTTGTTCGAAGCAGGGTTAAGGGAACCCAGGGTTAGTGCGAAATTTAAATGCACATATGAGAACTTAAAAAGCACATTCAGTAGAATTCATTTTTGAATACAATTTGATGATTGTATGCTCTGAGTAAAATAGAGAAAGCTATCGGAGAAAACGCTTTTTAACAAGAGGAAAAGAAACCCATGTTAAAATCTAACCCTGGGTTAGCGCTAATCGGCCTTCGAACAACCGGTCCCATGTCGTGGTCCAACTTCAGTTCCAAACTTTTTTTTTCGGCTAAATTGCAATTACAATTGCAAGAGTCAGATCTTCAACTATAATGGTTATTTTTCCTCCTCATAACAGGGGCAGTACTACGGATGGTCGCGATCAAAGTGTGATAGTCAGTTCAAAAGCGACATGATGAAATCTTGTCCAAATCGCTGGTGGGAGTATTTGAAGAAAAAGCATTGCCAAGCAAAAGCTCTGGAATACTACCTAGCAACAAGAACGTTTGGAGCAACACACTTTGAAAAGAAGTCTCCCGACTGGTGCAAAAAATCATGCGCCAAGGACAAAGGGAATCCTAAGAAGTCTTTGAGCGGTTAATCACAACATTATGAATAGGGGCCCCTCACTAGGGCTCCTGTTTGGAAGCATTTCAAAGCACGTTGTAACCAACACTAAATAAAATGCGGTTCTTAACTCGACAAAGAAATCGGACTGTTTTCTGTTGCTTTATAACTAATGATTGAATTTTGCCTTTCAATGATTATGCAATTAACCAATAAGCTGCAAGTTTTGAACCAAATTAACCGATTACCCGCCAAGCAAAGGTACTGAATGTTTGTAGATCTCGCCTCAGAGGTGATACTGAAACGAAATGAGACTGAATTATATGCTTTTGTGATTGAAACGCTTTCAACCGACGACGGAAAACTATTAAAACAGTCTTTTCGATTAGCAGAAGCAGAAGAAAAAAATTAAATTGCGATACAAAAGCTGCCAAATTGCGAATCCATAGTAATCGCCAACCAATAATATTTTTTTTGCATTTTATTATTTTCTATTATCTTAAAGTTACAAAGTATATATGCTTCTCCTCACCCCCAAATCACAAGCACACACACAAGCAACACGACACACGCTCACACAGGTGGCAAAAGCGCTGAGACCGGCGGTATTCCATCTCCCCTCACGCACAGTACCGTCCTCGCTAGATCACTTAGGAAATCCTTGAGACCGCAAAAATGACTGAAAAACGCCATCGTCATCGTCGTCGTCGGATCCCTATAGATTGTCCCTCTCATAGAGACTAGAATAAAACATCTCCCACTTCATAATTCTTTTGGGGTCAGAGGTAAGGAAACCATCTTTAGTATATGCTTTGCGGATACAACTCTTGGACTTTTTGTGGGTTTCAAGGTTTAAAAAGTATATACTACTTTTTTCTCCTTGTTCGTACCAATTGGTTCTAAAAATAAAATCAGTGTATTAATATCAGTCTACAATACCATTGATATCAATTGTGGGAGAGTTGACGCGAATGAAGAATGCAGAACTGAAAATCATGGCTCAAGTGGATAGAAAACGACAGATGAACATTTTAGAATCTTAGTAGTTTAGTAGCAACCATGGAAACTATATGTACAGGTCTGTTGTGGAATTATGTCTAGCCCAGTCAATTATGAAAACTTAATAATTGGCAGGCAAACTAAAGGAACGACGCTGGAGCGAAAATTCGAGAAAGGAGACCGAGGGAAACACCGAGAGCGATGCTACTGACAAGGAGCGTAAAGTGATGGTTTTTAACTCTTTGTTTGAGGTGGAAGGGGCAGTAGCGGACAGATATTCTAAGGTTTAGTTTACGCCTCTAATCTTTGCCTGAAGTTAAGAAGTTCATGGACACTTCATGGATATGACGGAAATAAACGACAACAAACTTTGGAACTTTATAATTTATGAGTTCCGTATGGACAGCTGCCCTCCATTAATGGATATGCATAGATATGGTATGCATAGCTGTTCAAATGAAGTTCTCTGTCTTATAATTTGTGTATTTGATTCAATTAAAATTCAACCTTCGTGATAATTACAATTGTCGAATGTTGCGTCGTACTTAACAACTTGACACTTTATTTACTAAGATTAAAGCCATCAACGTCTGTTTGCTTTGTTCATCTCCTTAAAGGAAGTTTAAATTTCAGTTGTTATGTTTTTGGTATTTCTGGTACTATGTCGTTTGTTAAAACGTTTTTGTTCAGTACAGCATACTTGTTTACTTCAATACTGAGACAATACCTGATGCAATAAATAGACAAAAAGTTCCTCAAAATTGGTTAAGAGAACTGACTGAAACGCTTGCTAACAGAACAGAGCGTAAAAAGAAACAAAATGCGAATACAATCACGTCAATACCCTAGTAAACAATGTCCATAAATACACAGGAACAGGAATTTGTAAAATTGGCTAAGCTGAGCAAGCATTTCAACTTTCTCTTTTCAGTAAATAATATTTACTCAACGTTTTCATTTTAAACAGATAAGACGACAAATGAAAATAACAGGAACAAGTTCAGCTTTGCAAGTTTTTCCTTGTCAGTTGAATTGTTTCATTAAGTATTTCCTGTAGACATGACCAATCAGCATACTACTTTGAAACTCCTCCCAAATCTTTGTTTCAAGCTTGAGCGAAAATGTTCCATGCTTCTGATTGAACATCAGTTACTCCGAGTCAACGCGGGGACAAGACGGATTACACATAGAGGTAAGCGACGGTTAGTCCGTATTGGTTTCCCTCTCTTTCTCTGCTCAGCTGATTTCTATTCTACATACACTGTACTGCTAGATCTTTTTGAACTTGATGCACCAAGAAGGGTTTTTAAAACGCACTTTGCAAGCGAAAACAATTTTTCATTAGGAAGCAAATAAACATCATACAGGGTCATGAAGATGAAGATGAAGTTAAGCCGCGCTAGATTCCTTCTTTCATATGCAGTGCGCATTGTTACTGGGGTTAAATAAAATGAACAAATAGAATTTAGCTCTATGTATCATAAAACAAAGAGGTTTTGGATTTCTTCGGGCTTCGGCACCAAACATTACGGAACTGCGATGTTAATTCACATTTTTAACCATCAACAAGGAAAATTGTATCGTCAAACGTCACAGCTACCGAGAGATCAATTAATAGATATTGGACTTCAACAGCGTTCCGTGCCACATACTTTCAGTTGTTTTAACATATATATTCGATATTTTGTTACTGCATGTGTAATGTGTAATCTGTTAAATCCACCGCACATTGTGCTTGACATTACCCGAGTGTCGCTACGTCAATCTTGTTTAACTTTCCTGGGAAAAAAACACCCGCTCTTTACGGCCAGCAAGCAGGGTTTTTACTAAAAGGCGTTATCGGACTCACAGCCAACGCTCGACTTTGAGGTCGTCAACGAGCCAGCAGGCTTTAAATTTGTCACCTAACAAGCCATAATAAACTGAAAAAAGTTTGCCAAAAGTTTGCCTGCACGTTCGAGTATACCATTCAGGCTTGCCAGCCAGCGAGGGATTTCAATATACCATAGCAAGGTGCATTTCCTTAAAACTAACTTTATAACAACGGATTTAGTGTTGCGTATCATGGACACGCAAAAAGTACGTTAATGGGTTTATTTTTAAATTTGACTGGACAAGACTCTTGGAGCTCACTGTTTTTTTATGTCCCAGGACCAGGGCTCCTGCCCAGGACGTAATCAGTTTAATTAATTACTTAAGAGAAAACGTCACTTTTTCTCAGCTAAGGATAGTGTTTAAATATTTCTTTTTAGTAATCCAGACGTTCAGGGAACGAAAATACGAGCCAGTAAATAACCTAGTGCTAATATTTCGCAGCCAGCGTAACTGCAGCCTGTCAAGCGGGTTTTCTGTCGAGTGGCTCCTTCGGGTACTCCTGCTCTTACTCCTACAGGGACGTAGCTAGGGGGTCCCGGGGTGACCCCCGGGACCCCCCCTCTGTGAGACTAAATTAAAGTAATTTATGTTAAGTGGAACTTAATTCATCTATGCAGCTATTTTGTAAGCTTGTCCCTCCCCCCCCCACACACGCTCATTGAAAAAAATTCACATTTAGTAAAACACTGCGTGGATGTTGACATAACAATCTGTTAAGTACCCTGGGTGTGACATAGTGTGACGCCCCTTTGAAAGATCCTAGCTACGTCCCTGTCCTTAGCCCGGGGGTGGACTCCCATATGGAATGGACGGGGATGCTCGTCGTCTCGCTTAGGGGTGTAAATTTCGGATTTTGGTCTCGCTTAGGGTGTTCTAGGCAAAATGTCATTATTTTTAGCCGTCAAGGTCTCGTCAAGGGTTGCACGCGAAGAAATAACAAAACGTCACTGCACTTCTTATCTAGCTGTTTTAAAAACTGGTCTCTTTTAGGGGTCTGCATAAACTTCGGCCACGCCCAGATTGGTCTCTTTTAGGGGAAAAATTCAAAATTTCCAACGAGCATCCCCGTCCACTCCATATGGGAGTCCCCCCCCCCCCCCCCCCCGGGGTCCTAAGCAACTTTCTGAAGTACTGAACATGATTGAAGAATGGTATGATACAGTGAACTGTTGTTTTTGTGGGTTCGACACTAAAATCGGAATTAGAGTATTGCTCATTAAAAGTTTCCAAATATTACTTTTTGGATTCAATTCAAAGGCGACACCAGGTAGTTTTTCATTTACAAAGGTTTTACAGGAACATAGCGACTTCCTTTTCAATTCACTAAAACGAAGCCTATGCAATTTTAATAATATGCGTTATCCTCAAACGATTTTACGCTTATTCAGGATTGCCAGATTGTTGCTAGTTTCGATATTTCCGTATTTTGTTCCCTTTAACAACAGGCGTTTTGTACTTAAATAGACCCGACGTACGCTGCGTTTTTTATCTACGTTGTACCATCAAGAATAAACTACTGTTGGACCATGTGCGTTCCTGTTCGCCGTAAATCCAGTTCATGGTTAGATCTTGGTACCTGTAAGAGTGAAATGAAATAATGCCGAATAAACGTCCAGACCTTATTCCTAGAAATTCCCTTTAATGTTAATGAAATCCCTGGTACAACAATAGTTATGAACAACAACAAAGACACACTTCAAAAACGAGCTTCAGTCTGAGAGAACAGAAGAAATATCTGAAACTTAGCACTGAAAAGATGCTATTCCTTTACATGCCAATCAAGCCGTGAATAGCTATCATGATTACAATTCACGTGCAATGAAATCCTAATCTAACGGTACCTAAGAAAGAGAGAGAGATAGATAGAGAGAGAGAGAGAGAGAGAGAGTGAGAGTGGGTGAGTGAGTGACGGCTCTATTCGCATAGGGTTCTTCTACCGAGCCCAATTTCCAGTTGGCAACCTAGTTCCCTTATTGGGTTTACCACGGTGTAAAAACCTCTTTTTTTTTTTGTCACTATTATGTTCCTAGTCTCTATTGTTTTCTCATTTATTTCCTTTGCTCTCTGTCACTCGTGAAGGTGACAGGTTTTTACACCAAGGATGAGTCCCCTTCTCTTGACAAGCAAAACTTACCACCAGCGGGGATGAAGAGGAATCAATGGAGTGTTTATTATTCCATTATTTCACCTCACTCCCCCCCCCCACTCCTCCCTCCCGATACTAGAGACAAATGTTAAGATCAAAGGCAATGTAACTGTCATCCAATATTACAAATCGATTATTCCCAAGGAAGTCACTGTTCCGCCCCACAAAATGGCTTTATTCCATTACCTTCAACAACTTGACATGAAAAATTTGCGATATTCTTATCCCATTATTCCTCTTCACCACCAGATACTCTCCTGGTATCAGTTACTTCGTCAAACAGGCCCGACAAGACTATAAGTGACGATGAGGTCAAATATTCCCATTTACAGCATGGTTCTACTGCTGATGCTGTTATCTTTGGACTGGAATGATGCACGCTGTCCTGTTGTTTATAATGGTTGCAGTGTGCCATTTAATCTCCCCTTCTGGTACAAATCACGCTTTACAAGAGCTTGCAACAAGCACGATGTCTGCTACTATTGTGTAAGATACCTCTTTTAACCCTCAATTTAAACCACAATTTTCCCCCGAGTCAAACCATGAGGAACTTTACTATACAGTGAGGTTCTAACTTTTTCATCTCTAGATCAACCATGCAGTGTGACCATTTCTATGTTACTATTACGTAAGAATTTTAGTTTCATTTATTCGCCTTGTTCAGTTTAGGATTTTGTTTGTATCCGTCCGTAGTTTGACGTATTCAATAACGGGATCAGTACATCACATTTAAATCATCTTCCGTCTGGTTACTGTTCTTGGCGTTGAATTTAGTTCTACGAGATTCCTCAAACTGATGTGTGATTATGGGGATCCTGGCACATTTTCATTACGATTTCATTATGATTAAAAAATATGCGCGGGTGCTGGCACATTTTCATTACATTATCAAAGATTTAACAAAGTACATGTCGGATGATCGGGTGGGTGGTGGGTACCTCTGTGAAATTGTTAAGTTTCTGATAATAAATAATGAGTGTGGGTAGATTGCCGCCAAACCTTCGCCAAACCTTCGCCAAACCTTCGCCAAGCCTTCGCCAAACCTTCGCCAGGCCTTCGCCAAGCCTTCGCAAAGCCAATATCAAGCCGATACCAAGATGATAAAAAGCTGTTATTAACTAGTGCACAAAGCCGGCACAAAAACGATATAAAATTTTTGATGGATGGGATCTGGCACATTTTATGAAAATGATACTAAGCCTATGTGAAACCCATAAAATCTAATGATGAGGATCTGGCACATTTTGAAAAAATGATTTTTCAAAAGAAATAAAATACCCATTTAAAAAGAAGAATCAATATACAAATGGAACAACAATTACGAAGATTGAATGTGCCGCAACTAAAATTTATTGCAAAAGAGTTGAAAATTAGAGGAAGGTCTAGAATGTTTAAAGATAATTTAATTAATGAGTTGGAAAAATTTACAGATGAGGATATTAATAGGTTAATTACAAAAGCCATTATAATGTATAATTATCCTTGCGTACATGGGATCAAAAAATATTTTTGTAAAGAATGTGGAGGGTCACAAATATGCGTTCATGAAAAAATAAAGTATCAATGTAAAGAGTGTGTTGGAACACAAATATGCGTTCATAGGAAAAGAAAGTCTTACTGCATATTATGTGATGGTTCCCAAATATGTATACACAACAAACAAAAAAGTTTTTGTAAAAAATGCGGCGGATCACAAATATGTACACATAATAAACAAAAGTATCATTGTAAAGAATGTTGAAAATTATGTTATTAAACCCTTATTTAGGTTTCATAACAGAAGAACTTAACGAAATAGATATTTTTAAAAATGAATTATAATTAAAAGATAAAATATAAAATAAAAGATGGAAGGTCTAACAATTCAAGAATTTATTGAAAATGGCATACTTAAATTTAAGTATTTTAATGAAAAAGAATTGGAAATTGGTGATTTCATTGATTCAATGAATAAGGATTTGTTAAAAGTAATATCAAAAAATTATGGTTTTTTAGATAAAGATAGTCCGGTCGATATTAAAATTATATATTTTGGTAAGAACGACGGTGAAATGTTTATCTACTATTGGGAAGATGATGAAATAGATTTTGATAAGGGTCTTATATTATTTGATGAAATTTCTGAGTTATTAATAGATAATGCAAATGCTAGTTATGAAAGGTATCAAAAACAAAAATATTTTATGGAAATTTATAATGATGAAGATGATGATTATTATGCAAATAGTATGAATGATTTTATTATTGATTCAATTAAAATCACATTATACAAAGATGCTCATAAGGTATTACACAAAAAGAAATTTTATAATGATTTGCATAATGATTTAATGGCCGCAGCATGGCACCCATCTAGATATTTAGATTGGTGTATCGATTTTGAGGAATTAAGAGATTTGAAAGAACGTTGGGGTGAAGAAGATTAATATTATCTAATTATGTTATATAACTAAAGTAATAGTTACATAACAAAAATTTATCTAAATCTTAAACTAAAAGTTATGGGAGAACCCTTCAGATCAAGTTTTTTCCATTCATTGTCTAAGATAGTTAAATCAAAATGGTTAATCAAGTTATCATATTTTCTAACTGGAATTGTCGGATAATCCTTTGAGGGTATGTTTGCTAACAATTGGGATGGTTGTATTTTTGTAAGATCTCCATTTTCGCCTTTGTTCGCGTATGACATTCTATTATCAACTATACTGCATAAAAGTCTCAAAGGTTCTTTTATAGTTATATCTATTTGACTTATTTTAAATAAAACCTCTGGCACGCCTAAAGAATTTTGCAAACCCCGAGTAAATTTAATGTTAATTGATTTATTGTTGATTATGTAAGCAAAATTATCTCCAATAATAATTGTTATATCTTTAGTTTTTTCGCCGAGCTCAATTAATATTTTTATATCATTTATGGAGTATATTCCTGGATTAAATATTACTAAAGGCCCACCCTTTTCATCAGTTATTTTTTCTTGGTTCCTTAAAGTTATTAGTCTTTTGGTTTGTATATTACAATCCAGGAGCTGCATCTCCCGAAGATTTTTAAGCGGCGGATCTAAATAAATTCTAGTTTCTGAATCATACATTGTAATACTTAGCATTTTGTTTTGATTACATTAAATTCATCTTTAAATTGAGCTATCTTGGATAATCAAAACATTAACGAAATAAAAACCAGGATAATAATCCACCGGCAAGCATTAAAACAATAAGATTATTTTGGTGAGAAGATGTTTCTATATTACTAACTTCTTCCTCATTGTTTGATTCATCGATATTGTTTAGTTTTGGTTTTCTTGATTGAGGGTTGGTATTTAATAAAACCTTTGAAGATCCTAAACTATGACTTATTCCAACAGTTTTTGTCTCAACATTTATTGAATTATTTACCCCAAAGGTCATATCTTCTGTTACCTTTTTCAAATCATTATTGTACCCAATAATGCTTTCCGTATTTATTATTAAATTGCTTGGCATTAACCAAACACCGGGAGCTACAGCCAAATCAAGGCGAGATTTTGATTCTTGAACCGCTGTTTGGTATCTTTGAATTGATTTGGATATGTCATTTTCAATCACAGAACTTTCAAATAAAGATATAAAGTTTTGTTGGGTTTCAAAACCACCACCCCCTTTACTAACAATTGAAGTTCTAGTATTAACTTGGGAGCCTAAAACACAATAAACAAAAGCTTCAATTGATCTATTTATTCTTCCCAATCCCGACTTTGTTAATCCATGCCCAGATTCTGCTATAAACCAAGCATATTGAAAATCAACAAAATGATCATTTCGAAGCATTGATACTAAATCGCCCTTATTTTTTCTACCCCCATCATCGTAAAATTTATGTTCGCTGCTCGGCCAAATATTAGCTTCTGTATCATAACCTCTTATAATCCTGACATTTTGGTATCCTCCACCCGTTGCTTGCGCAGATGCGCTCCCAGGAACGCTTCCGGGGTCCACGTATCCTTTTCCATAATCAATGAAAACATCCCCTAAACCATGATTTGCACCCCCCTTAAATCTAAAATCGGCTAAAGTTTTATTCCGCCCCTTATAATCTTGATTATTACTTAAATCAAATTCTGCGCACAATCTATTATAAGCATTTTTGTTGTATGGGTTATTTTTTAAGGAAAAAGTTTTTTCGTCGGGTAATGGCACGTACAATTCATATAATATTCTTCTTATTGTAAAGTAAATGTGAAATACAAAAAAACTTCTAATAACTTTCGGGTAACTAAAAATATCACTTAAACTTACACCGCATCCGGTCGTTGCGCACCAAACCGCCATGTTTAATTGTTGCGGCCACTGATTAATATTTGGTTTACTCAACCAAGCTCTAGCTTCTTTTCCACTAGTAAACCCCACAGTTTGATTTTTAAAAACATTTTTCATTGATGCAGTGAAACTATCTTTTTCTGAAACATATATATTTAGATTGATTAATAATTTTGTTACATTAAGAGCAAATTCATCGAATTTAATCCCAGGTATTGGGTATTTTTTGTTTGTAAATGATAAACTTTTTGGAAATGAACTTACCTTAACTTTATTTTCTAAACCTAAATCTTCCCATAATAATGTTTTCAAATTATCAGGAAGATCATCAGTCCATGTTTTTCCAGTAGGATCATCATCGGACATAATTGTTGTTCCATTAACTTTCCATTTAATATACCCGCCAAATGAGTCATTCACAAATGTAAATTTTTCAAGGTTCGCCCTGGGGTATCGAGTTTTGAAATCACCAAATAACATCTTATTCTTTGTTTCCCAATTTATCTGATCTTTAGATTAAGAATAAGATGTAAAATTAATTAACCTCTCTTCTAATTCCCGCAAAACAATTACAACCCACATCAGTTCTTTCAAAAGAAATTTTTAATGAGCGGGATTGGTTAATTCTTTTAATAGATCTTCTCGAACTTTCTTCCTTATTATACTCATGTCGAAGTTTTTTTCTGAATCTTTTCTGAATTTTTGTCGTATTTCTTGTTTCAGTTTTTGAAACTTTTCCAATTCTGATAAAATTATGGAAAATTCTTGGTCGGATATAGCATTATCTTTCAAAGCCTTTGAAACCAAATCATTAATGGTGTTTAATTTTGATTTTGCAATTGCAACGGTTTGTTCGTGTTTACTAACTTTACCAGAAAGACTTTTAGAGGCAAAACCAAATCCAATCGACAAACCTCCAAAAACACCTCCAACCACACCCAAAGGCACGCCAACAATAGCGCCAAAACCTGATAGAGAAGTTCCTAATCCGCTTGCTGATAGAATAACTGAAATAAATCCGCCGGAAACACTAATTTTTGTACATATTCCTCTAGCTCTATTATATTTTTTCCTCACTTCTTCGTAACGTTTAATTTCCTTCTCGAGATTTTGTAATACCTCGCTTGATTTTTGTAGTCTGAAATTAATCAAATTATCTCCGCTTTGTGTTTGGAAATTATTATTAGGTAATTGAGGATAAATTCCATTGTATTCGCCCATATTGTATTTTACTGAACGGTATGATATCTTTAAATTTGTTACTTTCTCTTCTTTTTTATACTTTCCACAAAATATAGAACTACTGCCATTATCAAAAGCCAAGCATTCTCACCTAAAAATCCAATAACCTGTCCCGCGGTTTTGAATAGAAAGCTAACTATTGCGCCAACCATCCCCGGTAATATTTCACCTAGTTTTTTACCTATAGTTTTCAACCCATTACCTACACCCCTACCCAAAGCAGATAAACCTTTTGAAAGATTAGAAACTATTACCCCAATGATGGCGCCCGCAGCACTTAAAACAGCAAAAACTGTAAAACCATACTTTTTAAAGATATACTTTAGTTTCTCCCGTAACGGCAAATTTTTAATTATTTCATCTTTTCGACCCTCAATATCTGATAATTGTTCTTCACTTGAAATTGTTTTATTACTAAGTCGTTCTTTTAATTTATCAACCTCAGATTTTAATCGCTCATTACTTTGTTTTAATTTTGATTCATTTGATTTACCCTTCTTATATTTATCTATTTCTTCTTTGTATAATTTTACTTCATCCAAAAGTTTTTCCGCTTGTATTTTTAATTCCACATTCTGTTTAACGGTTTGATCGAAAAGACTTTTATTTTCTGCTTTTTGTACCTGTTGTCTCTCAATGAATTCTCTAAGTTCTTTTTCTCTTTCCACATATCGTTCAATCTCCAGCGGATATACTTCTGCTGTTGCTTTTAATCCTTGCAATGCATTATCTAATTCATTATTTGCTTCAATAGATTTCCTCAATTCTAACTGAGTATTATTATATTTTTCCAACATGCTTTCATAATCAGCACCTAGAGCTTTTCTAAATGTTTTTGGTAAATTTTCTATATTAAGAACCCCATTTTCATCAACTAATGTATGCCACACATTATTAACTGCGGAACTTAATTTTCCTTCTATTCTTCCATTTTCTCCAAACCGCACATTAAATGCGCCGTCATTGGGTTCGTAATTTGGATAATAACTTTTTAGTTCTTGCCTAGCTTCTCTCATTCTATCATAATCACCATCTCTTTCTCCCAGGTTCATTCTTTCTGGCGGTTTTTCCCATTGAGCCCTGTCTCTTGATTGGTTATAATCATCATAACCAGGATAATCTTGTTCAAGGGATGTAGATGTGTTTGCGGTTTGATAAAATGGGTTATCATCCCAATCCCAATCATTATTATCACCAGCATCATCAGTTTCTTTTGGTAAATCTTCCATTGGTATATATTCTGCCATGATTTTTTACTCATCAGTAATAAATCTTTAGATTACCTAGAGTTGGAAATAAAATCAAAATTGATTTAAAAGATAAAAGGAATAAATAAAAAGAAATAAAATGATGAACGAAACTACACAATTAATAGATGTTAATAATTACAATCCAAAAGCAAGCATGATCTTTTCTAAACCAATTATTGGTCAAATTCCTGGAAGTAAACCCAAGGTTGAATTCAAAAGAATTAAAATCTTTACAAAAAATGATGATGGAACAGAAGGAGAACTTGTAATTTCAACCAAAAATTTATATTCTTTTGGCGTTTCCACAAATACAAGTCAAGAAACAGGTGCAATTACAGGATATGTGTTTCCATTATGTTTATGGAGTGGAAGCAGCCCAACGCCCGAAGAAGAAAAATGGATTGATTTATTCAATGCAATTGTTGACAATTGCATTGATCATTTGTTTATTAATAGGCACAAAATTGGAAAATTTGAGTTGAAAAGAAATGAGCTTGAAAAACAAAAAGGAGGTTTAAATCCTCTATATTGGAAGTTGGAAAAATCTTCGATGGATAGAGTTCCAGATAGAGGACCAACTTTATATGCAAAATTAATTTGGGATAAGAAACAAGACCAAATTCTAACTAAGTTTTATAACTCCAAAAATGATAAGGAAATTGATCCATTAAAATTATTAAATAAAGGTTGTCGAGTTGAGGAAGGTGTAATAAAAATTGAATCAATATTTATTGGTCATTGTATTGCCCTTCAAGTAAAACTTTATGAGGCGATTATAGAGCCAAACAGAGAAATGAAAAGATTAACTAAAGTTAGATGTTCAAATAGTAAATCTGTGGCCGAAGAAATGGAAAAATCTGAAGATGAAGATTCTGATGATGGGAGTCTCACGTAAACCGAAATAATAAATATACTTGTGTTATTTAACCTAATTACTGGTTACATAACAAAATAATAATTTTATAATATTTTACTTACAGCGTAACCTAAACCTAACATTCCTGCTCCAACATATACCATTTCCCCGGTCTTTTGACCATCGCTTGGTTTGTAATAATCAGAGAATTTAGGTTCTTTCATTTGACCATACAATTCAAAAGCCTGATTTGTAGTAGAAATATTTTTTGATGCCTGATATTTTTCATCTTTTTTCTTTATTTTCCAATCAAGCATTTTTTGTCTTTTTTTCCTGATATGCAGCGTAATCTCTTTGATATTTTTCCATTGCTTTATCGTGTCGTATTTTTTCTGTATCCACATTGCGTCCAGATATATATTTCGCAAGAATATTTCCTCCGGTAAATGCCGTTGCATTCAATACTGCCCCTATCGCCATCATTGCTAATGTTGCCATAATTTTATTTTGGTAAAATCTTTTGTTCCTCTAAATATGTTTTAAGATACATACTTCCGGATAATACAGCAACCCATTTTGCGTAATTTGTAATACTTGAGGATGGATCACTCAAAAATGATTCTTTCATTACCTTTTTAGCCACATACCCAACTCCAGCTCCTAATCCAATAAGTACCGCCGAATCAGTTACAGTTTTCACAAGTTTGTTTTCAGTTGACATGATTTTTTACTACATCATTATGAAACTTTTAAATAACTTTATTTAGTAAAAAATAATTTATAATTATTCCATTCCTAAAGATTTTGAGGACAATGGAATTTTTGAAGGTTGTGGAACTTGCGATAAATCAGCTATCCTATTGGAATATTCAACCCTAGCTTTTTCCCGATATCTCATAAAAAGATCAAATGCTGTAAACCCCAATCCAACAACAGATAAAACAGTAGTAAAAGATAACTCCGGAAGCCATGATTTAGCTTCTCGGTGATTTGATTCATCATTTTGCTCTGTTGCCTGCAGGGTATCTTCTCGTTTCATCTCCCTAGCTAATGCTTCTTTTGCTTTTTTATTATATTCAGCTAATTTCTTTCCAGCTGCGACTTTTTTTGGATCTTTCTCCCTCTTTTTAGTATCTTTATTTTCAGGTGCTGGGTCAGCAGTAATTTGCTCTACTTCAGATTGTTCAGACATTGTTATTTAGATGCTACAAATAAGTTTTTAGATCTGTTTAATATACTGTATCAACGCCTTCAGTAGATTGCTTAGTTTCCTGATCAGTTGTTTTATAATTTACTGGTTCTTCTCTTGAAAATTGTTGATTTTTGTTGAATTTAACGTGTTTAGCTACTTGAAATAGTCCGCTAGCAAGTGCTGCCAATCTTCCTGCTTTCAATGCTAATAACCCAACAATGTTTGTTAATTCGCGATTTACCAAATCATCATTCTTCAAATCATTGCAAAGAGATTCTATATCATCAACCGGAACTAAATATGAAATAAGTTTTGAAACTAATTGAAGGGATGAATCTACTAATCCACCATTAATTTTCTTACCCATTACTGCTTGATAACGATTAAAATACTTTTCAACATCTTTTGCAGATAATTTCTTTATATCACCCAGACTCATTTCAACCCCCAAATATTCCTTTGTTGTTCCTAAGGCTGCGAGAATGGAAAGTGATTCTTGTTTTATTTCAAGATCCTCACTTTGATTGGTATCATTTTTTACCGGGGGTCGGTCAGTTTTTTCTGTAGGTTGGACAATGTAATCTTCAATATTAGCCATCTTTGTTAAATCACTTCTGGTATCTCTAAATAGCAATTAAATGGGTATCGCAAACTCAAACACAACCTAGAATATTTTTCTGTTTTCAGGAGATGCATAAACTTTTTACCTAATTCATAATCCAAATCACCGCCATAATCTTCAAAAAACATTTTCATACCTTTCTGCGAAGGATTATGGAAAGTAACAACGCATGCTACATTTTCCCTGAATGGTTTTGCTATTGATGTTAATTGCTGGGTTAAAACCCACATTGATAAACCATGATGCCTTCCGGAGAATGCTAAATCTATAAACTTATTCGATCGTTTCTTCAGATCGGAGGATACAGCGCAATCATCTAAAATTATTAGTGTTTTTGTACCAGAGAATAAAGTTTGGCAATCATTTAACAATTCATTGATCTCATCTGAATTACTTGCATCTGGTGATAATACATAAAAATGTTCATCTCCTCGAGCAAAATTATGATAGGTTTTATTTTTAGAATAAGTTGGGCAAATTAAAACAATACATTCAAAAACTTTCTGGAAAGGGCCTCGGAGCTGTTCAATTAAGTACTTTGTTTTTCCGCAATTTGTGGGCCCTGTTATAATACAATGGAATGGTATTTTATCTCGTAAATCTTCCATGATTTTTGTATCATAACATTATGTTTTTAGATTCTAGGTCAGTACTTAATTGATCTCAAACTTGAATTCATAATCTCCATCATTGCATCTGCTACAACAAACATATGACAAGTTACGGTTCCAGATCCGCTTTGTTTCCTTTTAATTTCTATTTTTACACCATCGTGCGTATTATTTAGAGCAAGTCCACCACCATGAATACCATTATCTGGATGAGTTCTAGTATCAACCCAAAGAGCAAACTTATCCGCGTAAAATTCTTTTTCTTTCAATGAAATTTGTTCCCTATGAGTTCCTCCCGTTGGTTGGAATCTTTTTTTCACGGATTCCCAAAGATCGGACGGAATCATTCCTCTAGAGTAAATTCTATTTGGTACGCCATCAACATCAATTTCAACGGAAGATATACCAGGATTATAAAAATTTTCAGAATCCCTTGCTCCTGCAGCTTGTGGCATTAAAAACAAAAATAATACCCCAGTCATTGATCTTCTCGGTAAATTAATATGCTGATTAATAACACCATCTCCGCCAATTGAAAATGTAAAAGTTTTGTGCAAGGTAATATTTTCATAAAAGAATCCTTTACCAACTTGATATGTTGATTGCGCCTCGCGGGCTAAGTATTCACTAGAAATTGAAGAATATTCTAACTCTAAGTTTTTGATTGAATATGATGGTGCTTTAGTTGTATCAGAATAAATAAGAATATTATTGATCGGGGCAAGTGTAATCTCGAATATTAAATGATTTTCCAATGCTTTCGGATAAAAAACGCCATGATCGTTTAGAATAGGATGCTTTATTGGTATTCTATACTTTGAACCATGAACATTAGCTAGAGCAACTTCTTTTGCATCTTGTGTTTTTGCATCTCCGGCTTTTGTTCTAAGTTTTCTAATATTTAACGAAGAAATACCTTGTTTTAATCTATCTTCGCGCTCTTCTTCAGTTAAGAATAAATCATGATATGTTTGAAATAAATCATATCTTTGAGTATCTTGCAATGTTTCTCCTCCAAAAAGAACTTTTAGTCTGGTTACAAGATTACGTCCCACATTATTCACAACTGTGTTATTAGCATGACCCTCAACATCTAAATCAAATAGAAGAGATACACTTCCAGGCACAATCACCAAATTCTCAGAAAGTTTTGGAATATTTATATATAATGTTTCTCCTGGGCTGGCTGTGGATGGATTGAGAGTAATTCGATTCAATGTTGATTCTGCTTTCAAACCAAAGGGTTCTTTGGGAATTCTGTTTGGATTAATTTTTTCAGACGTCATTGTAATTTATAAGATACTTTAGTTAACCTTTAAACCTGTGTTGTTCTATTTTTTTCTAACTTGGAAATATGTTTTAACTCATTTCTGTCACGCAAGTAAAATTTGGGTACATATATACCCAAGGAAGAAAAAAATTCGCAAAAAATTGCGTTACATCCGATTCCCTCCATATTTGGAGAACAGGGAGGTTATAGACTTAGCCAATCACCGAGCGATTTTGGGCTAAAACACTTAAATGTGCCATACACGACGAATTTTTCATTTTTCACTTTCCGACCGTGAGTATGGCGTCCGTGTCGAAGAGAGCGCGAGTCGAGTATGTCGATCCAAATGACGTTCTAGAGATGATTTTGGATGGCGATGAAGATCCTGGTGGTATGTCTAGTGGCGAGGAAAGCGATTTAGATCGCCAGCTCGAAAATCAGAGCGAAGAATCAAGGTAAGCGATCAATAAACTTTCGAACACGAGGCTTCCCCAAAGTGACGCAGTTGCCCAGAGGTTTTTGAAATGCGAGGATATGCTCTTTAGCATGCCTTTTTTGCGTCTGAATTCTTGCCTATGTCATAAAAGATATCTATGAATTCATATACGGGAGTACACAGCTCAATAATTTTGGAGGAAAGCTTCTTTTTGAGCGATATTTTGGTCTAACAAAAGGGGACGCGAAATACGAGCCGACGCTAAAGTGATGTTGTGTTTCCATGGAGAGATGCGATCGGGTCGTGTTGCTTGATTTTGTTGTGTACGCGTTTGTGAATTGGCATTTGTTTTCTTATTTTTTGTGTGATTAAATTTTAAATAAAGCTAAGTAAAAACAAAGTGTGTTTGTAATCATCTTAGTGCTGAAGAAGAAGAAGAACATGAAGAAGGAGAGCGTGTAGTAATTGAAGAAGATGAAGAAGGAACGCAGGAGGATGCCCGTGATACAGATGTTCCTGGTGTGTCAACTATTTTTCAATTGGCATAAATTTAGCCTAAATAGTAGAAATTTGAAATTATTATATAAAATTCTTACTTTCATTTGCACATTTGCACATGATTCCAGCATATTTATTTATTTACATGGTGATAAAAATATTTCAATAATTATTTTTATGTTTCCATGTAGTCCCCCATGGCTTTGCTACTCCTGCTCCTGCTGGTCGTGGTCCTGCTAACCCTGCTGTTCCTCCAGGTCAGTATTTGAACTGTATAAGTACTATTTATGCAAGAGAAAGTTTATTTTTTGGCCCATATCAGCATATCTGTGGATTATACACACATCCAATTATAATATTATTTTATATTTGTATAGTACCCCACGCCCCTGCTTCGTTTTATGGTGATCCCCGTCCCCGTCCCCGTGTCCGTGCCCCAGTTGTACGTCCCGGTGCTCGTGGTCGTGTTCTTGGTCGTGGTCGTGGTCGTGGTCCTGCTAGTGCTCCTGGTCCTGTTCGTGGTGATGCTGTCCCTGGTCCAGCACCCAAGAGCTATGATGACGCAGATGTTGGCAATATCCTCCCTGGTTTCAACCCTTCGCGCCCACCTGGTATCCACTTTGGCCGACCTCTTCTCCGGAATGCTATGACAAGGGCTGTTGATTTTTTTTTCCTTTTCTTTACAGTAGATATGATAAACACTATATGTAATAATACTAACAGTTATGCTACTGAGCATATAACAGAAGGTAACTTTCGGTCTTATGCTCAGCCTGATGGGAGCTGGTTAGACGTAACACCTGATGAGATCAAGAGGTTGATTGCTATGTTGATTTATTTTGGTCTTGTCAAAATTGGAAATGTAGACAGGTATTGGAGTGTAAAGACCCTGTACCATGGTCTCTGGGCACGAGCAATCATGTCTAGAACCAGATTTAGAGCCCTTATGGCCCTGCTACATGTTGTCGATCCAGCAACTGAGGAGACCGGGGATAAATTACGTAAAGTAGAGTCATTTATTGGTTATTTTAAATCTAGATGTCTTTCTTTATATCAACCTAGACAAAATGTAGCTATTGATGAACGTATGGTAAAGTCTAGGCATAGGTCTGGTATACGGCAGTACATCAAGGACAAGCCCACAAAATGGGGAATCAAACTCTGGGTGCTAGCAGACAGCTCTAATGGCTACACTGTGGACTTTGATGTCTACATTGGTAAAGCAGCAGGGCAGACTGTTAGTGCAAATGGGCTTGGCTTTGATGTTGTTGTGAAACTAATGGAACATTTCCTAAATCAGGGCTACCATTTATTTGTTGACAATTTTTACACTTCAGTGACCCTATTTAAACATTTGTTTACAGTAGGGGTCCCTGCCACAGGTACCATCATGGAGACCAGAAGAGATTTTCCTCCTATTCTGAAGAATGGCAAGGCATGGGCCAAGAAAGAAAAAAGGGGAAGTATGCGTTGGCATAGGGATCCCCCCTGTTTAGCATTGCAGTGGGTGGATAATAAAGTCGTTTCAATGTTAACAACCATAGATAATGCTAATGATCAGGTGCAGGTGTCCCGTAAATCTAAGACTGCTGGTGTGTGGAGCACTAAAGTGGTACCACAGCCCAAAACTATTAGTAATTATAATAAATATATGAATGCAGTCGACAGATCTGATCAGATTTTAGCTACCAATAATGTCTTACGTAAGTGTATGAGGTGGTGGAAAACTTTGTTTTTCCACCTCATTGATATAGCTGTAGTTAACAGTTTTATTCTTTTCAAAGAGCACCAGGCTAAGTTTCCTGACAATGAAGCCCTTCGTAGGTCACCTGATTATTCACTGGCTCAATTCAGGGAAGAGCTTGTAAGACAATTGTGTGATTTCCCTGAATATGATGTACCACCTGTACATGGCACAGCGAAACCAGCTCCTCCTCCTCCGGGGGAGTTCGAAACTGTGCATATTCCAGTTTTCTCCAAGGAGAAGAAACGCTGTGTCGTGTGCTACAAGAAAACCAAGGCTGACAATAGGGTGTATTCTTTTTGCAGAGCACCACAATGCAACAAGAGCTACATGCATGTGACGGGGGATAAGAACTGCTTTGCGGAGTTTCACACCAGGGAGTATCACAACACTTAAATTCATAGTTTATTATCTCTATTATGCATTGTTCTTGATATATAAAAATAATTAATAAAAAAATAATAAAATAAAGAAATACCAAAAAAAATACTGTAGTTTATATGACTTAGGTTAGTACCAAATTAACGTTATTGTGAGTTAGGTGCAGCATTAGCAGTGGGGCCTGCCAATGATTGGCAGGGGTGGAGGAGGGTCCCTCGGGGGGAGGGGGGGCCCTTTTTCCTTTTTCAATGCTTTCAGACCCAGCCCTAAACAGATACACCTGCAAACAACATTTTCCAAAAAAAAAAAATTTTTGCCGATTTTCATGTACTAACATGGTTGTATATAAAAAATCATATCTAATTCTAGATTTTATCTTTTTCAGCCAGATTTTCAGGACACTCTCCTGATATGATGAGGAACATTTTTCTTTTTAACAGTTCTGTACAATAACCTATCATTCTGGAAAAATTTCATTTTTTCCACAAATCTCATGAATAATTATGCAAATTTATGCTAATTAGGATTTTTTTACTGAAATATTATTGGATGTCATGATGAGATTCTTTTTTTTATAAGAAGCCCATTTTATCCCCTTTCAATTGAGATATAGTAGTCCACATTGCTGTAAATACCTGTTGAGATATTAAATAAAATGTCCATTGTGGTCAATTTTGTGCTTTTTGTGCCTGACAAAAATGAGTTAATAAACCTTCTCTCGCCTCAGGAATTAAAATTAAAACATTAAAAATTTGATCGCCATCTTCCATATATAGAATTTTTTTTCTAATAATTTTTTTCATAATGTTGATTTGGTATTCGGTAAATTTTATTTTTTCTTCTTCCGACACCATTTGATTTATAAGATAATTTGTTTATTTTTAAATGAACAACGAAAATATACTCTCAAAAATATATTATTCAACTGAAGGATATTGGAAAGGATATTCTGCAATTACTAAATTAGCTGAGAAAGCGAATCGGGCGAAGCCCTCCCACGAAGTGAAAGTAAGTGAAAATGAGGCAAAACAATGGTTACAAAAACAAGCAATATGGCAAATCTATCTTCCTTCGCCTAAATATATACCTAGGCCACATTGGACTGTGGATAAACCTAATCAGATTCACCAAGCAGATTTATTATTTTTACCGCATGATAGAGTTAGAAGAAAAACATATAAATATGCGTTAGTTGTGGTTGATATCGCCTCGAGATATAAAGATGCTGAAGCATTAACCTCAAAAGAAAGTCGAGAGATATCAGAAGCTTTTAAGAAAATATATTCTAAAAGATTGAAATACCCTAAAACATTAATGGTTGATCCAGGGAAAGAATTTATGGGAGAAGTTAGTAAACTCATGAATTACCATAATGTGAGAATACAAAGAAGTGAAGCTGGTAATCATAGAGCTCAAGCATTTGTAGAAAACGCAAACAGAGTATTAGGTGAAAAATTATTTAGCCATCAATATGCGCAGGAAATGATTAGTGATGATCGATCAAGGGTATGGGTGAAAAGATTACCAGATATTTTGAAAACTTTGAATAATACACCAACTAGAATAACTGGTAAAGAGCCTGTTAAGGCTATAAAAATGAAAGAGGTTGATATTAAACCTAAAAATTACCAACGCGTGGTGGGGCTTGATGAGGTTAGATTACCGCCTATTATTAAAGTTAGATATTTATTATTTCCGGGCGAACTTGAAGGTGGAGAAAAAAGGAGGGCTACAGATCCTATTTGGAGTATCAAGGTTTATGATATTTCTAAAAGTATGATTACACCTAATCAACCAGTTTTATATTATTTAACTGATGGACCAAGGCGTGGTTTTGTAAGGGAAGAATTACAAGTTGTGCCTTATGATACAGAACTTCCACCAGATTCAGTTTTGGTAAGATAATGACCATATGGGAAAGTATGTTTTCCATCTTTACAAATTATTCTCTTATCATCATCGGCAGATAGTGCAACTTTATTAACGGTTTCAGTATAAACAAAATGTTTGTAACTTCTTATTACTTGCATCTCCCTCATCTGCTTTACTTTACTATCCAAACATTCCTTGTAATCATTAAAGCTTATTGTCTTTTTTACTACTGATGCCTTTACCCCCTTGTCCTTTTTTATCTCTTCACCCCCATCCATCCTGTATGAGTAAAGCTTGGCTCGTAGACCGACAAATTCGGTTATTATTATACCACCAGCCTCATCTTTAAACTTTCCAATTACTTTTTTGTTTTTATCAGTCTTAATACCTGATCGATGGTTAACAGGAAAATTAGAAGTGTCAAACCTTTCCATCACATCTGGGGCAATATCCATATAAAAATCCTCAGTTTCTATATCATATACAAGACTATCTGTATCTGTCATAAGTAATTTAGCTTTTTCACCATATTTTGGTTTAATATAATTATAATGAAAGTCATACATCATTGCTTTACTTATATCTAAAATACACATTCCTAAGTAAATAGGTTTGTTGTATTTTATATTCGTTTTATTCATATGAACGGCCATAAGATTTTCAGAAAAAATAGTACGGCGATTATAGTTAGCTTTTGATATTAATTTTCTTGCTTCTTTCTCATTAGTAACCAATCTTATATCAACCCTTTTTCTAAGATTTTCCATTGTTTTCCCAAATACAGAGTTGTTCATGAGTTTGAAGAAATCTTTTTCAAAATCATTCTTTGCTTTAGCCCTTTTTTCGGTATTCAAATCTATGTAAGGTTTCAACCATGCTGATTCTTCAAATTTAATTCCTCTATGAATCTTTGTTACTTCTAATCCTAGACTTTCATATTTTTTTAGTGTTTCATGATGAACAACATAATTTTTCTTATTGTTTAGATTTGGTATTAATTTCTCAACCCTATTTACCTTAATTCTTTCCGGGGCAAGCGGATAGTCACTATGTAAATCATGAAGATGCCGTGGATATTTTAAATCAACCTCAACTATACATGGAATATTTCTCCAATTTGTTTTCTCATTTTCACTAATCCATTTTAAACCATGAGTTGGTAATGCTTCACTCATTGCCCCACCATATAAGTTGTTTGCATCTAGATATTGTATATAATTTTCTACCATTTTAGGATTATATTCTTTCATGTATTTGTTATTCGCCTTAGCATATCTGTTTGATATCTGGGATATGCCCCCTCTAACACCTTTCTCAATCATAATTAGCATATCAATGTCATTTATCATCTCCAATTGAACCTTAGTTTTTTTCAACATAGCATCCCAAGCCAAACCCGGCGCTGTATAATACCAAGCAGGATCTAATCTATAGGTATTTTGACAAACATCTCTAAAGTTTTCAAAAACATCAGCCAATAATAACACATCAGACTTGAGATATAGATTAAGGTAATCTCGCATTGTTTTCATATTAAAGGTTTTCCATACCTTTTTTGCATGTTCATAATCTTCTTCTGAAATATCTTTATCACTAAGTTTTGAGTAAAACGCCACCTTTGGGGGGAGTTGGGTTTCATTTAATTTATCAAAATCATCAAGATAATCATATGGGAAAACCCCCTTTCTCAATAATAACTTTAATTCTTCACCTTCAAAATACTTTTTAATTTCATGCAGGTTTTTATCTGTTGGATTAAGGCACCTCCCTTTTATTTCGCCTTTACAAACACCACACTTTCCACATTTAGTAAGATTGCCGGACAAATTATCAAGACTGGACGGCATAAATTTTAATGAATCTATGAACCTGATATCCCTGATAACATCTTTCATCTCACCGCTTTTTTTATCTTTGAAGGTATCAACCACAATCTCTTTTGAGAAAGAAATATACTTTTCCTCATTATTTGGTATTAGTTTTATTTTACCTTCTGTTTTTGCAAGATTATTAATAAATAGATGAGAATCATACCCCGAAAGATTGTGAATTATGACTGGGAAAAATTTTGGGATCTTATAATTTAAATTGCAATCTTTATGCGCTGCGCCTCTATACTTTCCTGTAAGGTGACAATGATCTATTACCTTATCTTCGCCCAATTCTTTCTCACAGATATGACAGTTAGTAGCATTTTCATAATTTATTTCATCAACTTCTGTCATCATTTTCTTACTAAATTTTTTGAATCTTTTTTTATTATAACTTATGCAATCCTTATAAATTTTCTTAAATTCTTCTTCAATATATTCCACAAATTTCTGCGCCACATCATCTTCCGGAGATTTAGCAGTATATCTATAAAATCTGGATTTACATATTTTTTCATTAAAACTCTTAATATAGCAACCGAACGCAACCGGTTTGTGCTGCTGATATTTATTAGTGTAACTTTTGCTTTTATCTAGGAGCCCATTATTTTTTATTTGTTTCAAAATACACTCAAAGTCGGCATATGCCACAAAAGGTATCTTCATTTTTTTAACAAAATTTCTAAAAGAAAGAAAACATGGACTGCCATCTTTATTTTTTAGCATATCAATCCTTACTTCATTGTACAAAAAACAATATCCTTCGTGCTTTTCTAATGATCTTTTTAAGTAAAAAGGATTCAAACAATTATCACAAAAGTACAACTTACATTTACGTTTAGTAAATTGTCTTCGTACAAGTGCACTAATATTCTTTATTAAAACAAAGTGTTTTTTCGGTTCTTCATCTTCATCTTCAGTTTCTTCTGTTAATAAAAGTAATCTGATCAATTTAAATCCTCGTTTACCACTTCTTTTTATAGGATATACCCCTATTTTCTCATCATATCCATATATAGCAATATCATAATCATTTTGGTTTTCAAAATTAACAATATCTTGAATTGTGCTTGGGAAATTAATTCCATTCCAATTAAAATTCTTTGATTGTTCTATCAATTCTTTAGTTATTCTTTGTGGATTTTTATCGGTTGGATAAACTGCTCGTGATACACACCACTTGAAACATTCATCATCATAATTCTTAAGGTTAATAATAGCATTCCTGTTAAACAATTCTTTTGGTAATGGAATATAAGATCCACCTAAAAGTGGAACAAAACGATCTATGAAAATGTCAAAAAATAGTACGCGTTCGAATATCCAACCAGATCCATTATTTATAAAATTTTCAAATAATACAAGTTGTTTATTTGTTAATCTATCAAATAATTCTGATAAATCTGTTGCCCCTAGAACAATTTCTGATTTTTCAGAAGGAAAGTTAACATCATAGTATTCATATTTCTCTAATTCTCCAAATAATTTCATTTTGAATCTGCATGAAAATATAAATTTAGTCTTTAATGATTTTTTTGATTCAACTCTCTTTCTAATTAAATCAATAACTTTTGGTTTTATTTTATGTAAGAATGTTTTTTCATCATTCTTTTCATTTCCTTCAATCCTATAGCTTATATAATTGCCATTAATGGCTGATTCATATTCCCTTGGTGTAAAATTTTCCACATTCTCATTTCTTTTTGTTTTTGGTCTTGCCCCCTCCTTCTCATAATCTCTTTTAGGTGGTGGTTTTATTTCTTTGGGGTTATTTACTTTTTTGTATCTTTCAATAAATTTTTTGGCTAATTCTTCTGCTTTATTTTTTGCTTTTTTAGGAATATATGGTTTCACAAAATTCCAAAACCTGTTCAATACATTTCCCAAAAAAGGAGTTTGTTTTGTTTTTGGTTTGGGTGGTGAAGGTCTTTTTGATTTAGATTTATTAATATTTATTCTTGGTTGATTTGGTGGGGGTGGGCCCGGAGGGGTTCCCGGTCTAATTATATCTGGTGAGCCTGGTGGTGTTCCAGGTATTGGTTGGGGAATAGTTAAAGGTGGTAAATTTGGTTGCCTTCTTATCCTAATTGGCGGTGGCTCAGTATTCGGAATTGGAAGAGGTAAATTTGGTTGATTTATTGGTCTCATTGGTGTATTACGTAGCTCACCAACAATTCCTGCAATATTATCAACTATTTCTTGAATATTATTAGTTATTTCGGGTATATTAATCAATGCTTCAATAAGTTCTGCTTTATTAAACGCCGATCGTCCCCGAATATTATACCATCTAACTAAAGATTTTAGTTGCGGCACATTCAATCTTCGTAATTGTTGTTCCATTTGTATATTGATTCTTCTTTTTAAATGGGTATTTTATTTCTTTTGAAAAATCATTTTTTCAAAATGTGCCAGATCCTCATCATTAGATTTTATGGGTTTCACATAGGCTTAGTATCATTTTCATAAAATGTGCCAGATCCCATCCATCAAAAATTTTATATCGTTTTTGTGCCGGCTTTGTGCACTAGTTAATAACAGCTTTTTATCATCTTGGTATCGGCTTGATATTGGCTTTGCGAAGGCTTGGCGAAGGCCTGGCGAAGGTTTGGCGAAGGCTTGGCGAAGGTTTGGCGAAGGTTTGGCGAAGGTTTGGCGGCAATCTACCCACACTCATTATTTATTATCAGAAACTTAACAATTTCACAGAGGTACCCACCACCCACCCGATCATCCGACATGTACTTTGTTAAATCTTTGATAATGTAATGAAAATGTGCCAGCACCCGCGCATATTTTTTAATCATAATGAAATCGTAATGAAAATGTGCCAGGATCCCCATAATCACACATCACAAACCAACGAAGTTAAAATAAGTCTGAGCGCCTGGACCTACATTGTTCAAAGCATGAAGTGTGACCATTTTTTTTCCATAGCTAATAAACAGTACTCTGCTGCGTCAATACACTTTTCACCACTTGTTCAACGTCCAATACCAACCCTTTTGCCAATTTTTTTGACGTCTCATGACAGGGGCAGCGCTACGGATGGTCGCGATTTGAGTGCGATATAAAATTCAAAAGCGACATGTTCAATTCTTGTCCACGTAGCTGGTGGTACAGAACCAAGTGCAGAGCGGCAGCCAGGACTTACTACATAGCAACAAGAACCGCTGGCAGCTCGTACTACCCGAACACGTCTCCCAGCTGGTGTGGAAACTCTTGCGCTAAGGAGTTCGGTAATCCCGGAAAAGACTTAAGATAATCAAGAAATCAATGGAAAACAACTGAAGAACCCGTTGCAGTTAACTTTAAAAATTAAAAAAAAGATGTTCAACTTGAAAAAAGTGTGTTTGTAATATCTCCTTTCCCTCAAGAACCCAAAACACTCATTTCCACGCCCCCCCCCCCCCGGGGGGGAGGGGAGCTGCTCCCATACTTGGCAGTACCCCTCCCCGCCTCAGAACCTTCAAGTCCACCCAAACTATGAGATCTCGCGAGTTACTTCACTTCAGCGCATTATACTCGGTACCTCGACATGACCGTCTTGGATACATAATTATCTCTGTGCGCATGTGGTACAAGACTGAAACACACGATATTTTTCTTAAGATCAATGACGCGCCAAAGATAATTTCTAGGCCGACGTGGCTTTCAACAGAACTGGTAGAATTAGGTTAGATGACGCACTCGATGCAGCTATGTTAAAGCGAAAGACCAAAGCTAGAAACGTCAGCATCTCTTGAATTCTACAGAGTTTAAACTTCCTTTATCAACTAGTTTGATGAACCATTATTTGTGTTTCAATTTTCCACCGATGCTGCACAAGTTTCGTTAGTCTCGGCTAACTCCTTTCTAACCAGTGCACAACTTCTTCTTGCAATATCGACATATCAAACCGAAAATTATCCACATCGAGATGCGATGTGTGACCAGCCAGACAAGGGAAGCGAAGGAGACTAACCGAAGATTACTTTCTTGAGGTTATCAGTTGAAAAATGTTGAATGAACCAAAATCCTGTGTAAAAATAAATTGACCGCGGAGTGCATTGTTCAAATGTAAAACACCATGTTTTCTTTTTAAGATGCATTTTATATTTTTTATTGCATTCAAAATAAAATGGTTTGTATGTTTATAGTATACCATGTATAATCTTGTATTTTTACCCGTAAAGTCTCAAAATTTACACAGACCAGTTATCGCGCAAATTTCCACAAGAAATAAAAGAAAAAAAAAGGGTGCAAAAGGCCCCTATACCAAGGATTTCAGTTGTTTCGAATTGGACAAATATCTTCTACAGTTATCTATTAAGAGGAACAATACTTTGCTTCTGTTTAGCAGAAAAATCACAAGTCGCTTTCTGATCCAATTCTTGCATCATACTGTTACAATTAATGTCAAGTAGTAAAGAAAATAGTCCCTTATCTGAAATATAAAAGAAAAAAAAAACATTTTACGGTAATAATAAAAAGATTCCTTTCCAATATAAATAAAGTTATGCTCTCTCAGCAAGCACATTATAAGATCAATCTCTCTCACCAGTCTCCAGGTAGGCTCGATTTCCGCCGCTCACTCGGGTCCGGGCTTTCCTCCCCGAGAGAGCGGCGGAAATCGAGCCTAGTCTCCAGTGGGTACCCTTAAAACGTCCTGCTGGGGTAGGGTGGGGTGCTTTTTACTATTACTACATATAATACGAAATGGAATGCCTTGAAGTTAAACAAGGGAGAGTGCGCAGATGTCTTCGTTTGTTTGTGATTGGTTCAGCTTAAGTGAGGTTCCTTAGCTCTGCTGAACACACTAAACGCCATGAGCTCAAGCCAAAGAAATCCAAACAGATCATCACTGAAAAGAACGAAGTGTCCTGGGGTCCACTGTGGCGATACAAAGCCGTGACTGGCGATCTGTCCCACTCCGTGATATCTATAAGCAACCGGTCAGACAAGTTAAACAGGATGCAGACAGATTACACAGAATACAAACTGACCAACACTCAAACATAGCGATCTATCCCATTCCGTGATGTCTATGGGCAACAGGTCAAACAAGTTATACAGGACGTAAACAGGTTTTACAGAATACCTAGATTGTAATTTTTTTGTTTGTGAACAAAAATTTCGACACCCCTTTTAACCTTTTTCCTGGCTTGTTTCCATACCAAATAAGCTGTTTTCTTTTCACTAATCAACTAACCATTTTTTTTTTCAAAATAAGAGCTAAACTGAAAATTTCAGAGTTTCAATATTATAGCCTAGTCTGAGAAACATTAAGGATTCGGATAACCCATTCTATACCCGGGGGGTAAACCGTCGTAAAGGTACTACGAAGGATTATCCCCCCCTCCCTTACTCCTTGTGCTTAAAGTTTTTTACATTTTTATACCCTATCAGGAGTTTTATGGCACTGAAATAATGAACCCATAGAAACAGATTCATACCTTGCACGATAGAAACGAGGAAAATTCACGTATCTGGCTTCAAACGTCTGAGGTAGTTCAAAAACAAACTGTTGCTGACCATTTGGATTACCCTCCTCCCCTCCCCCCACAGGCTCATGATCGTCCACAATTACAGGCCGTCTGAAGTCCACTTCAAACGTCACTTGCCCAACGGGGACATTAGGGTCACCCTGTTGGGTTCAAGGCAACACAGTTAGTACTAAGACACAGTCACCTTGCACATAACTCGCTGAAAGATTTTCTGTTTTACCGTTATCTTCACTCCAGTCATTTTTTGTTCCGTGACATTGACCAACACGAGTTCAACACCGTGACTGCTGTAGGTGCCCTGTGGGAGACGCACGCATCACCATGACAGAGGAAGAATAAAAAAAGTAAAAGCTTAGGAACTGCTGTGTTGATTGGCTCCATTATCAGGGCTGCAAAGTAGCCCATTCATAATGCGCTACAAGTAACAAGAAAATACCTTAAATATTCCAGGAGTCATGATCAAGTCTTTTTCATTTGTACGCTGAATTTCAAGAGAATGAAACTCAAAAGATTGTCTAAAAAACAGAGGATGAAATAATATCCGACGAATTAGTACACAGTTAACATGTACTGTATTTACAGGACAGCAAAGATGCAGGATGTACACCAGGAGACAAAAACACATATGTGCTGGGACATTGGCCTCACTCTTGTCCAGTTTCACTTTCTGCTAAGTGCCTAATATGGGCATAAGCCACCAGCTGCCAATGAATTACAACAAACAGAAACCCATAAGACTTGAAACGTGTACCTGTCTTTGAATGTTTTCACAAGAAAATGGGTAAATCAAACGAGTTGATTAAGTAAGTTATACCACCGTAAGGTAAAAGGGAGGTGCTGACGTTTCGAGCGTTAGCCCTTCGTCGGAGCGAATGGGCTCCGCGAATGAGCGAATGCGCTCCGACGAAGGGCTAACGCTCGAAACGTCAGCACCTCCCTTTTACCTTACGGTAGTATAACTTACTTAATCAACTCGTTTGATTTACCCATTTTCTTGTGTTTCAACTTCCCACCGACGCAGCACCAGTTTCTTTAGAAACTATCCCCACAATATTTGAATGTTTTCAATCACATTCAATGTACCAAATAACATATTTAATAATAATAATTATTATTGATTTATAGTGCGCTTTTTAACATACCAGGTGATCAAAAGTGCATTACAACAATAATTAACCTAAAACTATACGAGTATAAAAAAATCTACAATAAAATCTAAGAAATATTAAAAGCTAATTTAAAAAGATAAGTTTTAAGATTTGACTTAAAAGTGGAAATACATTTGATCATGCCGAGGCTAACAGGAAGAGCGTTCCACAGAGTGGGCGCAGCCACACTAAAGGATCTGTCACCAAATGACTTTTTCATTCTCCCTGAAGGATGCTTTAGTAAAACACCTTCAGTAGAGCGCAGCAAATAGCGTGTAATAGTCTAAATATGAATTAAATCAATGATGTAACTAGGTGCCATGCCACAGAGGGCTTTGAAAGTAAGTAATAAAATTTTAAAATTAATTCTATATCTTACTGGTAACCAGTGTAAATTTATCAAAATGGGCGTAATATGGTCATACTTTATACATGACATAAGCAGCCACGCTGCAGCGTTTCGTACTCTTTGCAATTTAGCTATTTCACAGTCCGGTAGTCCATAGAGAAGTCCATTACAATGATCAATTCTACTTGTAATGAAAGCATGCAACACCATTTCTAATTTATCTCTAGGCAGAAAGTGGCTTATTCTCTTGATATTATGTAACCAGAAAAATGCTGCACTACAAGACTTAGAAATATGGGTTGACATAGAAAGATGCGAGTCGAACCAGGCGCCTACATTTCGCACTACCTTAACAGGCTTAATATCGATCGTGCCAACGGACTGAACTGTAATTAATTTTCAGCAACTGTTGTCTCGATCTGATAACAAGAAATTCAGTCTTATCATCGTTGATCTTTAATTTGTCCCGGTACATCCACGTAAGTCACTAATGCATCGCTCCATGGCTTCCAATGTCTTCACGTGATCCGTAGGACTGTTGGGATTAAAAGACAAGTAAAGCTGCGTGTCGTCAGCGAAGCAGTGCGCATTCGGCAGGTGGACTTGTACTATCTCAAAGAGCTTGGAGGCATAAACCCCAAACAGAAGCGGGCCGAGACAGCTGCCTTGTCGGACACCAAAACGCAGATCGAAGCTATCAGATGCAGCCCCCTCAAACAAAACACGCTGGCTGCGTCCCAACAAATACGACGAGAACCATTCTGATGCCTTCCCGCTTATACCAAAATCAGTGGTCAAGCGGTTTAGCAAAATCGCGTGGTCCACGGTTTCATAAGAAACCAAGAGAAACCAAATGAACCAATCTGCGGTGCCAATAAGCTCAAAGACTGGGGCAAGCAAGCAGTTTCCAAATATGGAACTTGGGAAACATTGAATCTCATGGATAGGTAGTGAACGTGTTACAACAGAAGCTTCTTGTCCTCTGGTATTTTAGGGTCATTAGTGGCTACAGGTGTGAAACAATCACAGGCCACAGGAAAATAATATCACAGAGCTAACCTGAATCAAACCAAAACATACAAAACTAAACATTTTTGGGTGCATGTAGTGTGAATTGCACCCAATGAAATAACACTTACAAACATAATGAACCTTTTGTTGTGAACAAGCTGTTAGCAATCAATGTTCTTAAATTAAAAGCTAGAACTGTATGTACAAGGTTATGGCTTACTTTACCTGACTGCAGATATTTAAACAAGAACAGAATTAAGCTATTACATCCTACCTGTGCAGAGAATGCATTGTTACATATTTCATCAAAACAAGCTGAACCATATGGGGTTGAAAAAATAACAAGTTTTCATTGTCATATTCTTCCTTCATCCATTTTCTTAAGGCACCCATACCCTAAAACAAGAGAAACAAATTATTTATCATTTAAGTGGCAATTCGCCTTAAGTCTTCTACACTTCCTTTTATGTAAGTTTTAAATAGAGAATTTGATGTTAGTAAAGCCTACCTCTTCTCTGTCTGATGGTATTTCATGACTTCTCCAGTTGTTACACTTAAAGCTAAATTGCTTAACTTTTCCTTCTGAAACATTATCCTCTATCTACAAAAGAAAAATCCCAATAGTATCTTAATTTGCCTTACGACTGTTCAACCCTTCAATTGAGTACAAATGACTTATACTGAAGCCTTTTCTAGTGGTAATCGTTCATAACAACTAAATGCAAAACAGACCATGGTATTTCTTGCAGTTTTGCAGAACAGAACAGAACACTTTTATTTTGACATGATAATGATAAAAGCTGAAAAGCCTGTGGGGTAGTGTATGAATTAAGAAAATCTACTAACAATAAAAGAAAACAAAAATTAATAAATTATACAATAAAAAAAAAAACAGATAAAATCAAATATGTACAAAATTTACAATAGAAATGATCAAATATAAATAAAGTCATTGTTCCGTTACCGGACAGCTGAAGCTGAATCAACATTGAATTTAAAGTCTCTGAAAATTATACATCTTTGATTTCAATTGATGGTGAAGCTCATTCTAATTTCTATGTAAGAAACCAGGTTCATTTAGACTAATAGTGTTCCACAAGACTGCATCTCTATAAACAAGAGAAGTTTTCATTTATCTAGTATTAAATCTTGGTACCAGTAGTGAATTACAGTAGATATGGTTGATTAGTATCACCCAACTAGTGGACTAATGCAAATGCCGCAATCTGATTGGCTACGCTACTAGAGGTCTATTAGTAATAGTCCTCGAGTAGCGAAATTCGTGACGCTTCCTTTTCTTTTATTCCCAAATAAATCTTTCTTCAACTTGCATTTGCTAACGTTGTTATTGCTTCTTCTGTCCGACTAGTTGGGTGATACTAAAACAATTAGACCCTTCGCCCTCATGGGCTATTGACCTGTAGCCCTTGCGGGCTACGGGTCTAATTGTTAAATAGTAATTCTAGCAGGGTCTCATTGTGCGCTTTATAGAAAAGCAAAGCTGGTGTCTTACAAAAAGGTTTTATTTGTTACCATAGAGAATTTTACCTCATATCACAAGGAAAAATAACAGATTCACATTGAAAGTTTTACAGCATAAAATGTAAAACGCAATTAATGGAGAATGACACTCAACGCCCTGTGGAGCTTTAAGTTGGTTACTGTTATGAATCGATTCATTGCACCTTTAAAATTCTCTGTTGTTGGTTGTATTCTAGGGACTCATTGTACCATTTTGCAACTGTCTCATTGCAGTATATTCCAGCCTTTCTAAGTGGCTCAGTTTGTAAATATCCTCATTCATGTCTCAGTTTTTTTTCCTTGTGGTAATATTTTCTAGATTTCTATGGTAGAACTGTGTCAATTGGCTTATGCTGTCTTGCTATAAAAATGTAATGTACAAGGTTCAAGTCACATTTCTGGTACCTGTACTACTCACTGCAAAGTAAATCCTTGGAATTAATGTGAATTTACTATGGATTGCGATCTTTTAAGGTATATAAGAAAAACCCTCAAAATTCCCAAATTTGGCAAAGCAAGACAAGCCCAAACAGGGAATTCCCAGCCAAGTTACCAACAGGAGGACATGGGTACTATTCTTATGCAATGACGCTGGAGGTGGATTGGACAGGTCATTTGAAAGGATAATGAATCCATCACAAAAACAGCACTACACTGGACTCCCGAAGGCAGGCGCAAGCGTGGCAGGCCTAAGAACACATGGTGTAGAGACAGAATCGAGGGGCTTAAAACAGAGCTGGAACATGATCCAACAGCTGGCTAAAGACGGACAGAAGTGTAAGAACTTTGCTGCTACCCTACGTGCCAGTGGGCACAATGGGCAGTGAGTTACTTGCTTGGGACAAGTCTTACTCTCCCAAATTTGGAATTTTTGAGGGTAAATACCATAAAAAATATCACATAAATGGGAATCTGGTATTTTTTCCTTTGATATTATATTTACCGTAAGACTGGTGCTGTGAGGTTCATTTTCCCAGTCACTGTAGCAGAGTGATACTACTGCTCCATTCTCTACTTTTACAACAAATAACAACTTGGGTCTCAATGGATTGTTAATGTTTGGATCAAAAGGTGCACGACAGTCAAAAGCCTCAATCATGCCAGTAGAAACCTGCAGAGTAAAGAGAATTCAAAAAGCTCTAGTAAGATTGAAGAGTACCATAAGAAAATGGTAACAAGCTGCACAACACACACTGCAAACGTTAGTGTACTCCAATAACAACAACTGGCCAATCAACAGGATGGTACTAATTTCTATGATTGTTGTTATTTTATTGGTTTAAGCATGCCGCTATTATTTATATTAATAAAGACTATGAAATGTTGCATTAAAATTTGAAATTTTTACAGAAAATTTAACTGTTTCTCCCTTGTCTTATATAAGTCAGACAGTTCTAATAAATTATTAACCTTAAATATGCAAGATCACTAGCATTAACTGACCTACATTTTCACTACATAGTTTTTACCCAGAGTTTCACCTTGAGAATGACAAGACAACTACAACAACTGTTTGTGTTATGAACTCTTGGACTATCAATAGTAGATATTTTAGATTCTTTGCAATTTGTTGTTAATAACTTTTTTTCTTAAGAGTTGAGATCAACATCAATCAAATTTCTCATGATTCAAAAAATAAATTGAATGGCTTTGCAAAAAGACTGAATTTTAGATTTTCCCACTTATCAATGATTCACAGTTGTAAGTAAATCTACCTTGATTACCTGTAATATTATTTCTATGGGAACTTTAAGCTATTCCATTTAGAATTGAAGATCTGAGGCAAGAGTGATTATAACTGCTTACTAACCAGACACAAGGGCTGTATTGAGAAATACTGGCCCCCGAGGTCATGACAGTACGGACCAAGTGAACCAAGGTCTTATGCAAAAATGACACAGGGGCAGTATTCCCCAGTACCGCCTGAGCAAGCAAGGGTAGTAAGTAGTTTATTACATGAGAGCTAGTCGGGACATTCATGCTTATTCTTCTGTTACAACACTTCTGCATTAAGCAGAATGTAAAAAAAATGCACTTCATAATAAAGCTCTGTAATACAATCTTTTATGTAGTTTCTTTGAAGATTACTTGTACATCTTCTTTTTCATGTGTTATTTGTCAATTGTGAATTTGCCTGCTTTTGTAAACAAAATATATGGCATATGACCGTTTCCATGGGAATGATCCAAATAGCAAAATCCTGACTAAAGAAGAGCCAAACAGAACGCTCAGATTCTCCTCAAGACTACCTTGCCATATAATAATGAACACTGTTGACCTTTTGTATATGTTGTGGTTCAATTTTTTCTTTGGTTCAAATTTTATTTTCCTTTGTTTTCTGGTATGGTAATGTGTGATAATGAGTTTAAAACAAAAGAAAATAAAATTTAAACCAAGGATAAAATTGAACTACAACATATACAGTACCAGTTACCTTGATATACACAAGACCACCATAAGGGTTTATATTGCACTTCCACAGACCAAGCAGACAGCCAAACTTGTGAAGCACTGTCCAAAAAAACATGAGAAATAAGCCAAGAAAAATGCTTGCACTTGTATGTACAGTACCACAAATACTCACACCACACTATGTACTAAAACCTGAAGAGATTAAAAGATTTCAATAAATTCATTATTTTGAGAAAAGCCTCTAGCAGTGATAATAAAGCTACAAGAAAAATGAAGTGTATCTGTCACTGACAATTACTATATCAAATTACTGTCAGTTGAAATGTAAAAAAAAAATAATATTATATGGCTACAATAGTACATGCACTCTAACTGGCTGCTGAGCGGGCAAGATTTCCTTGTAATAACCGGGTATTATGACAATTTTCCAATCTTTTTTTTTAAGTAAAGTAAAGAAAAGTAAAGAACCTTTATTGATTTATACCGCTCAGGGTAGCCCCTTCAGATGCAAAAAGCTGTCTGTTATCAATGGGAGCCCTGAGCGCAACAATGTACTAAAACTATAGCATACATATGCATTACACTAACATTAATAATAATATAGATAGAAAACTATGTACAAATAAAAGATTTAGAAGCAAATGAGTACGAAATACCATCAAGATAGTTCGTTAAAAAGTGTGCAACCATAGTAATAGAAGGATCGTTTTGCGATCTCAGTCCTTACAGCAGGCGGATGTAAAAGGTTGCTTTGTCTAGTGACGCGCGCATGGATTGTATTATTACGTTTAAAATATTCTTTAAAAGATTGGGGACATTGCCCTTGCAGGCATTTCAAATTTTAATATAGACAAAGTTGTCTCATTTTGAAAGAAACTGTTTCCTCCATCAGTTTTGGTTTCAATCACATGGTCAAATGTGTTTTGGTTCAGTAAACATAACCTTGAATGACCTCTAGTGTTCAAGTAGATATTAAAAAACCCTTCTGTTTTTTTCCCACTGTTAAAAAGGCCATATAATAAATAACTTATTAACCTTGTCCATTCAGTCATTGCAAGGAAATCTCAGACCTCACCCTTGAGGTATTGACCTCGCTATCGCTTGGTCAATACATCCAGGCCTTGGTCTGGGATTTCCCTGTAATAATCTCATTCTTGGTTAATAAGTAGTATTTATGTTTTAGTTGTAAACATACCAATGGTATACAAATCTCTGTATGATGAAAGATGCCACTGATTTAGTGATAATACTCCATAATCTACACGGAAAGTGACATGAAAAGAAAGTAAGTATTTATCAACAACTGTCAAGAGAGTCAGATATGAGAAAGGCAATATCTGAACGTTTCCAGTTGCTCCAATGGAGCTATCAAAAGAGGACTAGAAACACATCTTGGAAGGATCCCCCGCCAAATAAGCATTAGTGAACTACAAAAGATAACCTTGCTGGGTACAGCACACATTTTGAGGAGGGTATTATCAAGCTAAAAACTGGCTACCCTTTAGCACCTCAGGACCATGGTTTGGTCTCGGCCCTAAAGATTATATGAGCAAACATTAAGTGAGAACAGTTTAATAATAATAATAATAATAATAATAATACTAATGATGATGATGATGATGATGATAATGAACTACCATCACGAGCCAGACTCAAACCGGATGTTCGAATTTCGGAGGTTTGGTTGCTATGGAGTGACGTCATAAATCTGCTTGGTAGTCATCATCGCATAGGATTTGCGGTTTTTTATATTTGCGCCACCGCCGCGTTCGTTAATTACTTTATCAGACTCCTATGGATGTGTTGCCTGTTTATTTTGGGGGCTGGATCGCTGTTTTGACATTTCAGGAGGTTAGATTTCATACCATGTTTCACAAGAGCGGGAAAATTGGGGCATTTCTCAAGAACCTTCGATTGAAATGGATGCTTTCGGCATTCGGCGAGTAGAACCCGCCGAACTGCCAACCATCGATTCATCTCGAGACTGGTCAAAGATAACCTTGCTGGGTACAGCATACATTTTGAGGAGGGTATTATCAAGCTAAAAACTGGCTACCCTTTAGCACCTTAGGACCATGGTTTGGTCTCGGCCCTAAAGATTATCAGCAAACATTAAGTGAGAACGGTTTCATAATAATAATAATAATAATAATAATAATAATAATAATGATAATGATAATGATAATGATAATGATAATGATAATGATAATAATAATAATGAACTTTATTATTTTGAGTGTCAACTGTATCTAGCACTGACATACAAATTGGGGACATTGTAAAGCACAAATCAAATCACATATCAAATGAAATCAAATCAAATGTTGGTTTATGGGGAGAGGGGAAAACCAGAGTACCCGGAGAAAAACGTCTTGGAGCAGAGTAGAGAACCAAGAAACTCAGCCCACATATGACGCTGGGGCCAGGAATCAAACCCGGGCCACTTTGGTGGAAGGCAAGCACTTTCACCACTGCACCAACCCTGCTGCCAACACTGTGCCAACCCTGCTCCCAACACTGTGCCAACCCTGCTGCCCTGTTCATATATACACCAAATAAGTCATCATAAACACTACATTATTGGTCAGGAATCAGCAGAAAAATAATTTAATGATATTGTTAGATAAGGTTAGACTCAAACTTCACTTTGAGGTAAAATTGTGTAAACAGTTTTAGTCTCTTTCTTTCGCAAAACAATAAAAAAATAAACCTGTCCACTGTCAGCATAAAAATATAAGACAGAAATTTTTAAAAATATACCATATAGAAAATTTACCACCCTAATAAAAGAGAAGTTTATGACTTCAACTCGAACTCAATATTGATTAACTTTGACGAAAGAAAAGGATGAGTCTAGGCAGGGTAAGACCCATGTAACTCCCTTTAGAACCTTGAACTAGCAAGTAAAACAGTATTTCAGTTTGATTTGAATCAGTCATTTACAGTTTGGTACCCCAAATTTACTAAATTCTTAAACGTAACATTCGTTTTAGCTACCTAGAGCCTGGAGTGTCCAAGGGCATGACGGAAGCTATGTACAGTCTATCAACGCAGGTGTTTTTCTCCTTTTTTGCGTTCGCAACAGTGCATTAAGATAATTCCTATTAGAAACTGTTTACCTCATTTCGCAACTAATCATCTACCGCGTTTTCTCTTTTGAATCTGGTAGTCATATCAAAAAATTTTCGCGCTTTTACGAAAGGTACGTCCGCTTACCTCTGAGACACAAATGTTGCCAAATCTGGTCGATAGCAGCGGCGTCCCGGAATCGTCGGCAAGTTTTGGCCACCTCACAAAGTTCTGAGCCTTCTAGATGTTTGAAAATAGAGACAAGAACTTCGTTGGCTAACGTAAAGATCTCTGCCATTTAACTCATTTTCTTGTCTTCACTTTTACTTCCGCCATGTTGTTTTTTTGACGGTGAGTGGTGAATATTAATATTCATATTAATAATTATTAATAATAATTAATAATAATAATTAATATTAATATTCGCTCCAGGGCAACGCGAATGAAATAGCCCGCGCAAAGTCATTTTCACTGCATCGCCGTTGACAACGGCTTGGTTAGAAGACTTTATTAATTTAAAGCAGTATTCTTGGACCATTTCAAGCTTTATTCTTATTCCAATGTCACAACAAGGGGCTGCACTGCAGACGTACAATAACGAGCTGGTGAAATGTGAGAAGTTTTAAGTGTGAGAGTGATAAACCTTGTCAGTTGTTGTCAGTGACATCATTTAGTATTTTCGTGTGATTTTTTGGAGGAAATTTGGTACAGTTACCACTTACTTTATAACTCCGTTTATCATCTGCTAGGTATAGAAGATCTGTGCACCAAACGTGATGAACTTCAGAAACAGATAATCAGCGAGGAAGAAGAGAAAGGAAAGATCCAAAACGACATTCGCATTTTGAGCGAAAGATTGGCGAAAATCAATGAAAGCCTTGCAAAGAAAATAGCTTCGAGGAACGAATATGATAAAACAATCGCTGAAACGGAAGCAGCGTACATGAAGGTTAGTCTCGACTGATAGAGAGCTTGACACCTAATGCATAGTTTGATCATGACATACAACAAGCGTGGCGTGGCTACTGCGTGGGCATACTGTGACACTGGGTTTATCTAATATTTTTTTTTCTGTGGAGGAGAAATGGACCGTACAACAACTCCCAGGAACACTTATAATGGACAATTTTGAAATATTTGACAATCATGAAGATGAAAGAGTTAAGTTCTCACACAAGTAACTCATAAAAACACTATTTACTCTAAGTTGGCGCAATTTTTCTTGTAATGTGTAAGTCTCATCAGCTCATATTTTGTTTAATTCAGATTCTCGAGAGTTCACAGACTCTTCTAAATGTGTTAAAGAAAGAGACAGCAAAAGACAGACCACAGGCCACCCACAGCCAAGGATCAGTACGTGAAAAGCCAGGAACACAAGCTACATAAAAGAAATTTGGGACTAGCCAGACAACTTTTTCTATTTACAGAACTACAGTATAGAATGATATAGATATTTTGGCATCAAGTTAGTGTGTGTATCATATATTAAAGGCATGATGTAACATTGTGATGCATTGTTTATACTGAAGTGTTACTACAGTCTGCTAAATTATGTAATATGTTGTTCACTGGAGGTGCTTCAATAAAATTGTTTATTCTTGAACTAAATTTAATAACATGGTGCTAAAACACAGCAAAGGAAAAGGTGCAATATATTAACAATGACTTCCAGTTTTACAATTATTTACCGTTTTCTGGGTATGTAATAATATATAACAGCATCAATAGGACTGTGTGTTAAGCCCAGAAGGGGAGGAACTTGCATATGAAAAGGACAGAGATGCTCATCGTCTCGCTGGTAACCGTCTCGTTTAGGGGTGTAAATTTTGGATTTTGGTCTCACTTAGAGTGTTCTGGGCAGAATGCCATTATATTTAGCCATGAGGTCTGATTTGGGTAACACACGAAAAAAATATATGTAATATGTATATTTTTAATTTGTTTTATTTACTTGATTCATATTATCAATACCTAAAGTACAGAAGACTTTAAGTAATGGTCCGCGTAAGAACTAGGCAGGTCAAACGCAAAATCGATTAAAAAGTGTGAACTCTTAATTGTTAATATTAATTAAATCGACGAATCTGATTGGTGGACGGCCAAAAATCGCCGAAAAAACAATGAAAAACCCGACATAAACAACATTTTTCTCCTTAGTTTTCCCCAGGTCCCTCCTGTCTACCTCACGGTCAAATATTAGCATTGTTCTATGCGCCAATCAAAAGTTAGAGCTATTGCACTAGCCTATTGTTCTTTTGCCTAGTTCTTACGCGGACCATTACTTAACACGATCTCTCTTAGAGGTCATAAAAAGTTTGGGCCATGCCCAGATTGGTCTCCTTCAGGGCCCGGTTGTTCGAAGGCTGATTAGCGCTAACCCAGGGTTAGATTTTAACATAGGTTTCTTTTCCTCTTATTAAAAAGCGTTTTCTCCGATAACGTTTTTCTATTTTTCTCAGAGCATACCATTGTCAAATTGTATTCAAAATGAATTATACTGAATGTGCTTTTTAAGCTCTCATATCTGCATTTAAATTTCGCACTAACCCTGGTTTACCTTAACCTTGCTTCGAACAACCCGGCCCAGGGCTTCAATTCAAAATTTCCAACAAGCATGCCTGCCCCTTTCATATGTGAGTCTTCCTCCAGGGTGCTAAGCATGGGTATGTTTTCTCATTATGGAATGGTACAACTGATGCGTAAAGAAAGTAAATTTTGTACCTAAATTCCTACTGTTTTCTATTGTAAAATAACAACTGTCCTTTATATTTTATCCTTAGAGGTGCCTTTGTCATCTTGTTTGTTTTTGCTTTCCCTGGATACGTCTTTCCTGTTTTTTGTAAGGATGAGTTCGCACTTTCTCACTCTGTATGAGCAGAGGATGTTTTCCTGTAAATGATGTTTGTTTTTCTTCACCACTTTCCATCAGCTTCAACTTCGCTTCAATTGCATTGATCTTGGAATCAAAACTGATAGCAAACAGCAAATCTTAATAATAGCCAGCCTTAGAATTAGCCTTCCATGCAGACAAGAGTGGGATAACTCCACAGGATTTTTTAGGGTTAGAAATTCATGACAAAAGTTTTTTACTATGGATATTAAGTATCTGCATACTTGTTATTGAAATTAAATGAAACTAAATTTTGTTTTTAAGAGCTTGAACTTTTGGGTTTAAGGTGGAGAAATTTTTGTACAATTTTTGGCAAATTATGTACACCCTTACAAAGCAAAATGTAATTAGCTGGGCATTGCTGTTAATTTAGTTTGCTATAGACAGTACAAAGGAAAAGGCTGGAGTCCTTACTTGTGAAATGAGTTGCTTGGTGACCCTAATGGCATATCCTCAAGTTTCTTGTTGTTTTCCTGACGAAAGAAAAAATACAAAGCTTGTCAATGACTGTTACTTTTTACTCTTAGCATGAGAGCCTTGGCCACGGGTTAAGACAACACTTAAACTGGATGAAACAAAATTCTGCCTCTTACCACAAATGGAGTTTTTTTCTTTGCCCAATCAACCATCAGTGGCCTTGAAAGAGCCAATTTACCATTCAGTCCTTGCATGGCCTTTTCTGCTTCCTGTTGATCAAATAAATTAGACACCAAGTTTTGACCCTTATTTTCCTGATCCTCTCCATTCAAAAATGAAGAAAAATAAATAAGTACCAAGATTAGAAACAGTCATTAAATTTCAATTGGCTATCAATCCATACATTTTTTAACCTTCACCTTCTGCCACTATACCTTCATGAAACCATCCTGGATCTGAAACCTAATAAACGTTCTTCTTTTAAACCCGACTTTCAAATTAGTGCATGGCTATTGACCCCTACCTTTCGTGTTGTGAACTCAACGAAACAGTATCCACGAGGTTCTCCTTCTTTAATGCCGGTTTTATGAAATAAAAAGTCAAGGTTTTTTATTGTTCCAAAGCGTTGAAGAATTTTAAGTAAGTTGAACCTGGAAAAAGAGTAGAGTCAGACTGTAATCAAAGCTAAATATGACAATACAAATTTAGTAACATTACATGTCTATATCAAATTGAAATAATACAATTTAAGTTAGCTATTTCACTTCATAAAAAGGAATGATTTCTGCTCAGGTCCCTACTTCATTATGCATGCTGAAGCTGTCTTGTCAGGTGTCTTGTTACTTGTGTTCGAAGAACGAAATAGTATAGTTACAGAATGCATAATGAAGTAGGGACCTGTGCGGAAATCTTACCCATAAAAATTTGACATGATAAATTTGCAATTTGCGCAAATGAGCAATTACAATGTTCTATGGGGGTTGAGGTGGGGATGAATTGGCTCAAGGTTAAAAAGTAAACGTTTTACACCCCAACCACCCGTAAAAAGAGCAAATTTTTGAAGGCTAGATTGAAGAAATTAGATTTAAGGACGAAATTCTATGTAGTAGACAGCGTATTATCATATTTAGCAATTACTATAACCAACTTTTACAAACAAATAACAGCTTAAATTGGCTTCAGAATAATTATTCATGATGTTGAGTACGATATGGCGAGGAACACAGGCAAGTAGTCAAGTGTGTAACTGAATGTAAGCAAATTACTCGCTCAGTCGTCGGTCCAGGTTTCCTATCCATAACTTATGCTCGAGTATTTCATTTTCCTTCCTCTGAAATGAGCTTGAAGATGTCTAAAAAGAAAGAAAAAGCTTATAAGATAATAAAGCGAGGAAAAGATGAAAACATTTGTCGTTGTAAAGGCATATAAACATCGCTTACTTTTCCGTCGCTAGAGGCAGCCATATTGATAAAGTAGTATAACTTTTACATGACAAAGGCAAAGAAGATTTCTGAGCCATGTCCACCGCTGTTATTCACTCATTCCCATGCTCTCTCGAGTGAAAAGTTCAAGATGGCGGACAAAGAAGAGGAAAGCTGGAAAAAGCGCAAAGATTTGAAAACAGATGATTGTCCCAAGGTATGGCTTGATTTTCTTGAAAACATCTAAATTGCATTCATCTTGGAGTTGTCAAGGCCTCCAGCTTTCAACTCATTGCCTACGATTTTTTTAAAATTGTCAAGAATAATTTTATTCCATTTTTTTGTTTACAATTTTATTAATTTGTGTATTTAATTTTTGTTTAGATAATCTTGCACTCATCTCATTGTAATATAGATGAGCCCTATTCAAATGTAAATGGTCAACTGGTGATCTGGGATTCTCAGCAAATCTATTCGGGTCATGCCCTGTGTAATGTAATTTATTCATTTTCTTTGTTAGTTAGGGTTATAATTAGGTACATTGTGAAGAATGCTTTGTGTCCTTTGTTTTACATCAGTTGTGTCAATAAATTATATTACACCGGAGATGAGCCGTCTCTTCAGAGATACAATGTCAACTATAAATTTTGTGTTATATATAAACAGGATTTAAAGGATTTAAGGAGATCAAGAAAATGCAGTTCAGAGAGTTCAAGATCATCACATAGTTCCAGTAGTCCAGTCAGGTAAAGAGACATATAGCAGCCATTTATTAAATAGTCTGTGATTCATAATTTTGCATGCCCTTGTTGTACACCATAAGAGTACATACAGTGCGTATTATTAAATGTCAATAGCCTAAGATCTTTTTAAGGCTTATAAGAAAATGCCTGATTTCAGAAAAAAATCAAGACCATCATCAAAATCTAAGAAGAAAAGGAAACAGAGTTCATCATCAGAAAGCAGTAGCAGCTGTGCTTCTAATGATTCAGAGACTGAGAAAAGGAAACATAAGAAAACCAAGAAGAAAAAGGGGAAGAAAGAGGTGTGTCACTGCAGCTTTGAAATGCAAGAGTATTTAGTGATAGATTACAGTGATATTTGCACCAAGATGTATCTGTTGTTGTTCGATTTTTTAATTGGTATAAATTTTATTTTCCTTTGTTGTTTTTTTGTTTGATATGGGAATGCATGATAATGAGTTTGAAACAAGGGGAAATAAAATTTACTTCAAGGATAAAATTGAACCACAACATATCTACTGTACAAAAGACATTCCTCTGGTGACTCATGTCAATCACAACATGCTACATATAACATACAGACTGGTGGTTTCAACATGATGGACTATGGACTTACAGAATTATATCAATGTTTGACTGATTCCATTTTTCACTCCTAAGAATTGAGGAAGGGCCTCTGTTAGTGAGATTAAAAATCAGGATAATTAAGCTTTATTTAATATTATTTCATATAAAATCATGTATTCAGACTAGATTGTTTTTAAAACATAAATTTATTACATGCATAGTTTAACATTTGCACTTACTGACTGTTGTTTTTAATAACAATTGTTAACAGGAGAGGAAAAAGAGTAAGAAAAAGAAAGATAAATCAAAGAAGAAACAAAAGAAGTCTAGCTATGCAGTGAACCAACAAAAATTTGGTAAATATGGCATATTGATGGAGAGTGACATGTATAACAAACAACAAGAGTTCTATCTTTGGCTACAGGAAGTCAAAAGCATCAATCCAGAAGTTCTTCCAAGATTTGAGATGAAGAAAATGTTTGAGACATTTGCAGAAGACTACAATACAGTGACATTACCACATAAAAAGTAAGGCACTATTAAAACAAAGACCAACAACTATGGAACTGGGATGGTCACTGATTGGGTTCAAACTATTTTTAAACTGGGAGAAACTTGTTATCCAAATTTTAAAACAACATGATCTTTTTATTTTTGTTTCTGATAAAGTATGATGCCCGTTATCTTTAGTAATAAAAGTACCAAAATTTGTCCTGGGGGTGTGATGAATTTTCACATCATCTGTGGTGTGAATTTAAGAAGTATTGCTACTTCCTTGTTTTCTACTAATTGGATTGGATTAAACAAGTGCGTGATGTAAGTTATAAAATCATCATAATAATTAAAGAGACATAGTTGTCATTATTATGGTAACCAAACTTTGGTATATAATTGAATTATAATTCTATTTGATATTGATGTTACATAGTTGCATGTTAATGTCACCAAATTGTAATCATCAGTCATTTTTTCACCAGTTCATAATAGATCTTCATTCTTTCTTTGCCACCTCGTTCCAATAGCCAATCGTTTGTAATTGTTTATAGTAACTTTCTCACAAGTCATTTCAGCATATATTACGTCTAATAATATAAATACTCGCTGTAATTTTCAAGTCACTCTCTCCCTCTCCCTTTTTCACGTCATTTTATCTTATACGTTTTGTGTAGTTGTTCTAAAGTTTGTTCCGCTGTTGCTGTAAGTAAATGATTTATCCTTAGTGAATAAAACCAGTCAAAGAAGAAGTAGTTAACAATTAAATTGTACCAATTTATTGTGCCTCAAATTACCACTCCTACTCCTTCCATGCAGGAATACATTACTATAATTGTCTTAGAAACTAACCCTATCATGCAAATTTCAACTGTTTTGTATCTCTGTCAGATTTTATGACCTAGAAAAGTGGGAGGCCAAACAAAGAACAAAAGGTAGAATGAAAGCTCTGAAAAAGGCACAAAAGCCAAAGGTGTCCATAGAAGATGATGAACTCAGACACAAGTCACTTCACATGACACAAACTAAAAGTGGTTAGTGGATATTACTGTTCTATTCTTTGTTTTATGCCCTAAATTGTCCTTACATTTCAATTATTACAAAGAATTGAAGACTTATGATTTTTGGTTTATGAGATGTGATGGTATAGGATAATTAATCTAAACCAAATGCACATGGAGTGATCTTTTGACTTTGTTTGGAACAGGAATGAGCAAGGCAGACCTTCTGGAAATGCAACAGATTGTACGTGAGAGACAACAGGAGGATTATAAGAAAAAGGCTGGAATAAAGTGTGATGAATCAAAAGGTGTCAGATATCAAACCATCCTCTAATTCCCAGCTATGATCACCTTTATCAGACTGAGACATTAGGCTGTGTACTAGGCATGGTGCTTGAAGTGAGGAACGTAGGGAGGAAAACAAGAAATAACTGAAAACAAACCACTTGACTCAAGCCTGCATTGTGGGGGGTATTCTCTTTACCATATGAGTGTTAAGCCATCATATTGAGAAAATGTATGAATGACTTGTGTAAAACTATTGTAGCTCCTAGGGAAGTCCTCAGAAAGGGCCATATTGGAGCTAACTCAGTTGACATTTGCCTGAAAAAACCTGGGTTTACATCATAAAAGTTTTTTTTGCATAATTTATTGTAATACGTCTTCTTTTCATTTTTATAAACTATAGTTCAATGTATTTTGAAGCTCAGCTAATACTTTAGACACTGTTTGTAAATAGGTTACTGTAAGGATACATTTTAACACTTACAATGGTAGTTGAAACGTGCAATCATTATTCAGGGCTGTGTGACTTATAAATCTATATTACTGGTATCTAATTATCTAAGTTAACATGAATCAGTAGCCACTGGGCAGCTCCATTGTGCAGCCCTTGCCTGCAGTTATCAGACCTGTGCAAACTTTAGTCTTACAAAACAAAATTATGGGTAACAGCAAGGACCTGCATCAAATTTTAATGACCCCCCCCCCCCCCCCCTTAACATGAAGAACCTTTTACAGACTGATCTACAGGTAATTTTATTTCAGGCTTAATACCAAAAACACTAAGATTTAACAAATTTAAGTTCAACATAAACATTTATGTCTCATCAACAATGGATTTCCACACTCGCTTTGAGTCATGGTTACCAAATAATGGCTTGTATTTACTGCTACTAACTGGTGGTGATTTTAAATCAGAATAATCAGTTGGATTTACTTCAAAGTCCTCTTTCCAGTATTCTTTCTTTTTATGGCATACCAGTTGGTAAACTTCCTTCAGCAAGTGATTTTTGTGAGAGTCTGTCATTACTGATGTGTAAGAGCACATACATGGAATTTCCTTCCTATCTGTCGATGATGTCATAGGGTCTACTCCAGAATACTTCTTGTCACCGCACACGTTTAACTGATAAACTTTTCTCGTGTAATTGCTTGTTTTACGTTTACATTCATTCTTGTACTTTGTATGGTACCGTTTACTTTGCTTTAGGTTTAACTCCTTTCTTGGTAATATTTTGACTGACTTTTCAGCAGCTCGCTGGTATGGTGCAAGCTGTATGGAGCTCTTTCTTTTTCTATAGGACAGCTGTTTATTTAAAGCAAAAACCGCGAAAACTTTGCTGCTGTTTTCTTCCTGTACTTTTACCCCAACACCGACTTTGACTGGCAATGATTCTGCCTCCTTTTGTCCTGCATGTGAACGATGACATCCATTCTTAATCACAATTGTCTTACCACTAACTTGTTTCGACGTCAGTACAACCGATTTTCTCTTAGAAGCTGATGAATGTTGAACTGTAGAGAAGCAGTTTGTTGATACAAGATTGAATGACCTCTCTTGCACATTATCCTGCATTTGTCTCCCTTCTTACCTGTCCACTTTTACAAACATCTACTTCTTATTACTTCTGACGGTCACATAAATTGTTACCTTCAAAGGCGATTGTTTACATTCTTAATAAGCTTTACGACACTTTCAGCCATGTTTGTTGAGTGTCCGAAGAAAGACTGGGCTCCAGATGTAGACATATCAAAGATGGCGGAAGGTGAAACATCTGTAACACTGGATAAATTTAGCGAGTTAGAGGAACTCGCCGAAGAGATTTTGTGCGATAAGCAACAGGTACAATCCATAAAATACACTATAAAATATATGCTCACCGCGTTTTCGATAATACAGTTGCAAATACGAATAACGCATTCCTAGAAGATTTACTCCATTTCGAGTAAGCTCATTTCTTGGAGAGGAGTAGAAATTGCCGAAAAAAGATCTTACCATGGGGTTGGTCTAAATTTATTTTCTAATTCTAAGTTTCCCATGAATTAACCATCCCAAAGTTAAATTTTCTTCAACTAGTTTTGGTGTCCCTCCCCGCCCCCACAAATTCTGCTTATACCTCCTACCCACTACTCACCAAGACTGAATAATTTTGGAAAGCTTGACATATTGTAGTCCTCTGATGTCTTTTATTCTTATTTTGAATGTACATGCACTGTTGCAAATGATTCAGGTCATTGAACTTGACAAAAGGAGGAACACTAATAGAGAAGTTCTCCGTGCACTAAACAAAAGAGACCCAACGAAACGACAGCCAGGTGAGTACAATCATTTATACTGGTTCAGTGCGTATTTAAATGGTGCATCTACCAAAAATAATACATGTTAACATAAATGTATAGTCTTTACACTACCTATATGTATGAGGGCTGGTTTTTCAACAGTTAAGTTGCATGTTTTGTAACATCTCTCTAGCTACCAATTCCTGGGTTTGCATTGGAAACACATTTTTAAAGCTCCCTAACTCCAGTGTTCAGGCGATGCTGCAGGAAGGTTAGTTTATACTGACTGCATTTTAGATACAACTTGTTCTGAGATTGGAATAAAAGGTTATTTAAATGTAACACATTCAAGTTATGTAGTTTTAAAGTTAATAAGTTTTTGGCACACCTATAGCTATGTACCTTTCTTTGGGTTGAAATTATTATAAATAATAGCATTGATTTTTACTTTTTAGACCAAAAGAACATTGAGGAAGAAATAACAAGACTAAGAAAGGAGTTAAAACCAAAGGTTTCAAAACTCCATGAACTTGAAGGTTTGTTATCTCTTTCCATTTTCCTTTTCTGTATCTCTATCTAATCAGATTTCTCGATTCTTTAGGTCTGCCAGAGGTGAAAGGATTTGACTTAACAGCACTAACACAGAGTGACTTGCAGAGTTTAAGATGAATTCTGAAAATATTAATAAGGAAGTTTCACCACCAGGAATGACAAAAGCAGATGTATGTGCTGAACCAATATGCAGCATAAACTACGAACCATACGATGGAAAAATACTTGGTAGCATTTGTCTTAAGGGTTTTACTCAATTTACTGCCAGTTAGTAAAACAACTGCACTTACATTAAAAGGCTGTTCAGCTAAAAATGTTCAATGTAAACTTGATAGGAAATACGGTGACACTGACAGTTTAAAATACAGAGCTTGTGGTATACAAAGCATTGACAGTATTTCAGGGATACAGAAAATCTTGATACAAGATTCACATATTTTGTACAAAGCAGTGTCAGAATTAAGTATGTGTTGTGGTTCAATTTTATCCTTGGTTTACATTTAATTATCTTTTGTTTCAAACTCATTATGTTACATTACCATACAAAAAAAAAACCAAGGATAAAAAATTGAACCACAACATATATAATTAGGGTTGTAAACATTTTTACCATCAGAATTTATGCCTCAAAACAATAATCTAGTCCTTAATTACTGTCCATTAGAATTCTGTATTACCTATTACATCATACTAAATTATGGGCTGGTGTAACAATCAATAATTATAAGAGAAATGTAAAACCTTTAGTCACTTTACCATTTTATTATTTTTCTTATTTACAAAATGTTATCTAAGATATTATACAATTTCTAAATAACTTAATATTTATATACAATGCTTAAACCTGCTAGCAGGCTAATGGCACTACCCAAGGAGGATTACTACTGAGACCAAGGGACTTGGAAGTGAAAGGGTTTAAAATATTCACAGGCTATTGAATCCAGTCAAGAAGAGAGAATGCTTCATGTCTTCTTTGCTGACTGAGCATTCTTGAAAACCTGCCTTAGCTGTTTATCCCTGTCACTGTTATCACAGCCTGTAATTATGAAATAAGAACAATAAAACAATGTTAAACTCAAGCCTCTGATAGCTATTAGCAGTAGGTAGATGGTACATCTGTACTTCAGTTAGCATGAACAAGCCAGGGTTTATAGTTTTGGATCCCTGGCATCAAACTACACTGTACCATTACCCTGATTTTGTTCCAAAGTAGCTAATTTCTGCGTTGTTGCAATTTAAAATCACCATCTATTACCTGTTAGCAGGCTGGTGGAATTGAAGCATTCAAGAAACCAATACTACACTTTAGAACTACATCGTATATTCTTTACCCTGAAAAAGTGTTAGCACACTATGAACTGCATAAGGGCCAACTGTGTTGAGAGAACTCACTTTAATAATTTTGTTTCACAGAAAGATCTGTTTAGGAAAACCAAAACAAAATTAATGATCAACTAAATAACGATAATGATTTCCCTTCCCGCACAGTAAATCGGATTGTATTAATTTAGTGGTGTTCTCAGCTGTGGAGTGCCTGACCTAAGAAGGTGTTGGTAGGGTATGATGGAAGTGGGATACAGTCTGCTCCAATGGCATCGTCCATGAATACAGGGCCATCATTCCACATCAAGTCAAACCCTCCAACTCGCTTTTCACGTCCTGTCAATCTATGTAAAAACAAGAAGGAATTTGCACAAATAAAGTGGTCATGTGTGGTAATTTCTCTGTAACAAGACAAAGAGACAAAACATCAGCAGAAACAGAAGTCTATAAATTAGTATCAAGAGGGTGATTATATAGACCTCAGGTTGACAAAAGCCAAACCAAATTAATGTTCTTCTTTGCTATGATTACATACGGTAATTATTATTTATAGCAAATACAAATGCCATACCTGTTCTCCATGTCAATGATATGTAACATGTCTTCCAACAGGCGACATTTTAATTCGTAGTCTGACTGACTACTGGCAGTTAGTGAAGGGGAAGCATTCACTTCGATCAACCAACTACGAAGAAAAACAGATCAAAGTCACAGGTGAGAAGTTTATCGCAATAGCTCCAAAGACATGTTTAAAATAGCACAAAAGCCATAGTGTCATCTTGCACAAATTTTGTAGTAAAAGTGTAGGAAAACTTACGGTTTTAGCTTGGAGTCCACAAGAATATCATAGCCATACCTATTGTAGATGAATAAATTAAGGAAACTTAATTTCAACAAATAATTGATTAGTTAATGGATAGAAGATTGCAATTAATCAAGATGCCTCTGATATGACACCATTCCACTGAACCAAATCTGCGCAGCAATTTGAAACAATATACAATATAACTACACAAGGCAATGTAATTTTAGTATACAATTTTACAAGCAACTTTTTACTCTCGGCTCTATGACATTATTCCCAATTAAAGATCAAATTTCTTCAGGGAAGGCTTAAGTTCTATTTTTCAGTTAAAAACAAATGTTAAGGATACAGTTCAAAGCAGTGCTTGTCATTGATCATAACCTTCTGTACAGCTTGTAGACTCTTTATTATCAAATCATCCATGTTACGTAACAAAGCTTCAATCTGAAAAATGGGATTACAAGAAGTGTATCACAATTGAAACCTTAGACGCAGGAATATTAAATTATCACAATGGTGTTATGCTACCTTTACAACTCCATGTTTTGCTACCAGGTACCTCCTCAGTTGTTGCAAGGACCATTTACAGCCCTGATAAGATCAGAATACAACATTTTTCAGTCAGAAAATGAATTAAACAGCTGACACTCACTAGTGATATGGGGAAACACTGGCCAAAGAACTCTTTACTATCGTATGCTATTTTTCTCTAATATTTTAGCTTCTATTATATTCAAATTTCTAAGTGCATTTTAAATTTTATTTACATAGAACTTATTTTATTGTATTTTGTTGTTGTTTGTTACATATTTCACTGAAAAGCCCCTCGGGGACGTGGAATAAACGTATGTATGTATGTATGTATTGCCAAAAATCCAGGATACAAAGGTTATCAAATGACTTTCAACAATGACTCAAGACTGCCTCATTATATATGCAAAGGTCAAATGCAGTAACTGTTATAATTATTAACTACTGTGCAGGTAATTTTACAACCTAGTTCCATCGAAATTACCACTTCTACCCCCCTTGGAGTGTGTAAGAGAGAAACACTGCATAGGAACAAAGTTGGGAATTTTATATTCTATATGTGAGACCAATCATATCAGATTACTTACCTTTTCAGCATCATAGTCAGGAGCTGTTTTCTGGATTGCAACATTAGTGAGGTGTACATCTATTATCACTGTCAAGACCATTTCATCAGTGATTTTTATCCTAATGATATTCTTCTGTTTGATGTACTATAATGTTTATAACATCAAACTCTATTTATGGTGACCTATATTACTGCCTCTCATTGTCAGACAAAGGATACTAAACATTTCATGAAAGGATACAAGTGTCATCTATTGAATCCAAGGAGAACCTTGTGTTTGAAAATCTGGCAAATCCTTCTCTATACAGCCAGGCACACATAGGTAGATACTACAAAAGGAAAAACAAAATTTTAGTCAAGAAATAGAAACTTAAATTTCATAGTGGAAACTTGCAGTTTACTTACCGATGTTACAAGAACATAAACCCTCAAATCAAACTTTCTACCTACAATAGCAGAGAAAACAAGTTAACTTTTTAACACTTGAAGAAGTGGACAATAAATACAAATTCACTTACTGACAACATGGAATACATTGTCAAGCTTAATGCTCACAAGCATTGAAAAAAAACAACAATTGGACATCCAAGCAACCAACATGCAAAAGAATGTAAAATTTTAGATTTAGGAATTACTTAACTAACAGACGCATCAGGGTTCATACAAAAAATTGCAACCATTTTTCAAGGACTTTTCAAGGACTTTTCAAGGATCAAATGTGATTTTCAAGGACCCCAAACAGGAATTTAATTTCAGGGATGGCAAATACAAATAGACATACATGTACGCATATTCCAAACTAACAGGTTTTCAAGGCCACAAGTTTTTGCTCCACCTCCTTCTGACTTGCTGTTATCCTTAGTTAGCTTATTTTGCTGTGTTGCAAGTTCCTTGACATCAGAAAAAGAATAACAATGCAAAGCAACTTTGCTTTCGACTCCACCGCGTTCGAAGGTTGAGAAAATTCAAGGATTTTTCAAGGACTTGTAAAGAAATTCAAGGACTTTTCAAGGATAAATTGAGTTCAAGGACTTTTCAAGGACTCCCCCTAAAATTCAAGGACTTTTCAAGACTGTGCGAACCCTGCGCATAGAGGTAACATACTTCCAATTAAGTAAGGATCCTCAATATAGCGCTGAACAATGTAGGCTTCTGGTGCCTCCTTCTCATCTTTCTACAAGGAGATTATGTACACTTATTATCAAGCTGTGGTGTTTATAAAACTGAACGTAACAGTAAACTCAAGCACCTAATATATCTTGTTACCGGTATATCTCTCAGTTTGTATGGACACTGTGATTGGTCAACTTAGTGGGCCATACTTCACTGTACACTAGCCCGCTAAATTCAAAAGGTTGTTTTGGTCGCCAAAATGTCTCCAGAGATATAATAAATATCTTACAAACCTTGTTTTCTCGGCCGTACTCAGATTTATGGCCCTTGAACTCGGTTAGTAAGAGGTATATAATACAACTTGAAAAAAACAAAACAAACAAACAAGCAAGCAAACAAAAGCAAAAGTAAATATATACATTGATATGATACTTGCCCTTTCATCAGCCATTGCTGCTCTATAAGGATCTTCCTATTGAAATGACATAGAGAAATGTTAACTTTAGAAAGTAAAACATCTGTCACCGTCTTAAACACATAGCATACCAGACATATTTCCACCTTACAATGGTTTGAAATGATTTATTGTTCAACTTTTATAAACTGTACCAATTGCACATTTCTGACTGGCTTATAATTTGTACCATGTGATATTGGGCTGTGACGAAGCAAAACCTCCTCAATGTCATTATCGGGGTGTATTAGCCTTGGCGTAAATTCAACATACCACTGTTATTGCACTATGGCTTCGGCTGACTCAAAGTTTGACAATTTGTCAGGTGCAGACATTGATTCTCTAATAAATGATGCATTTCCTAAAAACATCAAGAAAGCAACTGCATGAAAAGTATCTGCTTCAAAAGGTAAGGTTGTGAATTTAAAATTTTTCATTCAAGCTACTGGTAGTTGAGGTGTTTTTGCATGTTGTCAACAGTTTTCGATGCAGTGTTTCTTTACACATTGTATTCAATTTGAATAATAAAAAATGTTAATGCACTCATTGCACGTGAATTATCGGGATTTACCTGCACTCGTTCACAATAAACAATGAACTCAAAATTTTAAAAACAGCACTCGGCAAAGCCTGGTGCAGTATTGAAATTTCGCGTTCATTGTTAGTGAACTCATGCAGGTAAATCCTGATAATTCACTCACTGAGTGTGTTAACCTGTAAGGGATGAATGTAACTTAAAAAGTTACAATTCACAAACTCATTGTTTTGAGCAACACTCCTGTCTAGTGTCTTCTTCAGGGGTGATTGGGTAATGCTGTGATTTTAACTATTTTTATACCAGTGATGAATGATGTTGATTAATTAAAAGGTGTAAATAAGCATTGGGTAACAACCTGCCATCATAGCAGTTCAATGGAGCCTGGACACTATTGTCTTTGATGGTAGTGGCAATTACTGGTGAAAATATGAGAGTTATCCTGTCTAAAAGCATGATTGCATTAGCATTATCCCACCCATATAGCATTAACAACTTACCTTTCACTGCGGTACAGTTTCTAATATATAAATTTAATAAACTATAAGTACCTTCTTTTTAATAAAGCAAATTAGAGACAATATATTAATGGGGTCAGTTACAGCCAAACCTTTCTCCAATCCATGATATCCTTCAACTTTCTGAACAAGAATATACCTTTTCCTTGTGACTTGCCCACCTAAAAATGAAGACTGAACAATGTTACTTTCTCCCTCACGCTTTTAAGATCTTTAAAAAGATCCATTCATTTCAGCTGAATATTGATAGATTACCCATTATTAGATAAATTACAATTTTTTCATCATCATCATAATATATTGAATAATTTACAAAAACATACTTGTAATTTGGACTTGACCTTAATAAGAAAATTCACATCTGCTTAGGTGTTTATGGGTTGGAACTTGAACAATATTGCTATCACTGCAAGAAAAAACTTTTATTTATGTTTCCTCATTGATGCTTTCTCCAATAATGAAGTTAAAAATTTTAAATTGAATACAGTCCATCACTTACAGGTTTCATAATCCATGTGGTGCCAGGGTTTCTCTTGAACTCTTCCACAAATATGTGGTACTCCATCTAAAATAATATTAAAACTGATTGACTCAGACAATCCACGTTATGAAAGGAACTACAAGATGAAAAGGAAAAATTGCAGTGTGGTAATTTTATTTTAGTCCTACGTTTAATGGAACATGATGATTATTAATTATTGCTAAAAAAACTACTTACTGGAAGTTCAAAAGTAGTTGGAAAAAAGTCACATCTGAGAAAAAGATAAGCATATTGTACACATGGTAAACAATTTATTATAATAATTCATTACATAAGATTTTATTTTTATTGACCTCAAATTGGCAAATATCAAAATGAATAGTAACCATGTAAGTACGGTACGTCTTATTAGTCATATTTTACAATACAGTAAACTTATTGGTTATATACAAAATAGGCCTGAACACCATCCAAATAAAATGTGCATTTTATATTGGGGAAAACCTTGAATTTATGACACTGAGCAAGTCATGAACTGAATATCAAAACAGAGCAGACTTTCCTTACTTAGCTGCTTCCAGTTTTCCAAACTCCCTCTCAAGCTGTTTCTTTAGTCTCTTCAGATTCTTTGCCATGAGGTTTTTTCGAGTAAGCTTAAAAAAATCAATATCAGTGTTATCAAATACATGAGATATGGTCACACGTACATGTGTAGCAAAACGTTTATTCTACAGCCTAGTTTGTAGCTTGTTTCATTATCTTCATCATCATCAACCTTTGTCCGTTCCATGCCAATAGGTATATTCAGAGGTGACTTCCAACCCCTCCTGACCTGGACTCTCCTCCTGATTTCTGTCCAAGACACCCTCAGTGAGAACAGTTCCATCCCTATCCACCCTCCACCCCTGTACCTACAACCCACTGTACAAAGTAAATGTCAGGTTGATGTAGGTTACCACTGACAACAATATTATTATTATACCCAAAGCTGCCAATAAGGGCCAGGCACCGGGGATTTCCCCCAGCTACCGAGCCCTGGCTACTTTGATACAAAACGAAAACATTAGTCACACCAGTAAATGTTTGTCCCCTGGCTACTTTGATACAAAACCAAAACATTATTCACACCACTAAATGTTTGTCCCCTGGCTACTTTTTTCATTTTCCCGCCTACTTGAAAAATTAGTGACAGCCCTGTATACCTCATAGTGATTCCTAAAATGACAGATCTTCACATGTTCATCCATGTATGTGTGATCAAAAAACTCTCTCATCCAACCAACATCGCACCAGTAAAAGTCCCACTCTCCTTCTCTGGAATATTTAAAAAAGTCAACAAGTGAAGACAAGACAAGACAAGACATTTATTATCGTAACATTACAAGTACAATTGTTTGGCACGCAGTTAGCAAGAAAACGCTAGTCGAGGCGTGCCAAATTAATTCTATTACAAATCAGATATTATATTATAATAAGTAATCAAAGTAGGACTATGGTGAACTCGTGGATATGTTTACAAAACAGAGAAAAAAGAAATAATTTAAAAATTACCGAGGTGTTTTTTCAGAGTTGTGATTGAATGAACTTGAAGATAATTTTAATAATCTATAATCACAACATAAAAGTGACCAGGGAGCTGAGTAGCTTTTTGAAATAAACATACAGTGAGTACATGACGCCAATCATTTGACTACACTAGGCATCAGTTATAAGGCAGGTGGCAAGCATACAGTTGTTAAAAAAATTGATAACTTAACATAAGGGTACAGGATTAAATGGCACCGAAACCAAATGTAGTTCTGGTATCCTGCTGCTCACTGTCTGTGAGTTCAAAGTTTCTAACACATGTAACAGGGTCCTTCTGAATAAGGTCTGAATTTTGTTGCCATGACATTGTCAATTTTATCATCATTATAGTTTTTGTTGTCTACAAGTCTATTCAATGTTTTCAACAGAAATATCCACCTTGATTCTGCAGCTGATAATGAACAAAACCATGTAGGATAGCCCAGCTGACGAATCATACCAAACAAGTCTTTCTTGCATTTTTGCAAAGTATGTTAGTGATGATCTTAAAATCCTTAAGACTCTCAATCCTTTATCAAGTTGAATTAGTTTATTTACATTACCATCTCATTTTAGGTTATCAGTGGTATATATATTCAGCGTTGCACTTAAAAAAAATCACACTTGCCATCATTAATACAGCAATACATATTTGTTCTTTTCCTTATAACTTCTTGTTTTTACAATGTAAATATGAGTCACACAACAGTAAGCAAAACAGGTAAGCCTATTTTTCCAACATGTCTACTTCAACACAATCTAGTTCACTTCAAGGTAAATTCGGAAATCAATACACAGAAAACTTTTCATTGTAACGGCTTGTGGTGTATTGTATATAATATAACGCTTAATACATTTTCTACATGACTTACTGAACGAACCCTTTAATGACTTTCTTACATTGTAACCTTCGTGGTTCTCCGTCACGGCAGCCGCCTCCATATTTACAAGTAAATGTTGACATACTTCTTGCCCGTCCCAATACTTCTACAACTCCATTCCTGTTAGTACTAACACTTAAATCAGTAGAAAAGTCCTACATGCGATGTTTCTTATCCAGGTTGGCTACAGAAGTTCTTCGGTTTCACATCATGGATTCGTCAATTTATTCTGTTTTCAGTAGTAGTTTCGTTCAATAACGAGTACTCATTTCGCTCATATAAGTTCTCATTCAAGTGCTAATTTCGCTCTATGAGTTCTCACCAAAGCTTACTACATTAGCAAGAGATTTTCTCATCTTCAGATCACTTTCGAGCCAACTGAAATTCATATACTGCTTGTAATCTTGGGGGCGGTCGATGGCGGTCGATGTCGGAAAAGCGAATAGTTATCATCTGTTCACGTTTAGCGCCTGGCCGAGTAAAAGGCTCATGAAATTCAGTTTCCAAGTTGGTCATTGTCCTAACTGGAAACATTTAAACTCCTTTTGATTTTAGTAAGACCGCTAATGAGGCCCTGTTGGTGAGGTTCTTTATGTCGCGCGTCTGAGTTTCAAACCTTTTCACGTCGCAATTTCGGAAGGTCGAAGGTCGCTGTCGTAATTTCCCGTGAGCGGCTCGTCGTTCGTCGCCATTTCAGGTCCTTTATGTCGCCGTTTCAAGGCCATGTTGCTTGTCGAAATTTACCCCTAACAGGGCCTCGCTAATCGTCCTCTTAAGCTACAAAATCATTACAAACTCTGGCAACGGTCCGATACACTTTCAGCGTGAACTTTCATCAACAGACTTCCGTGACTTCGGTCACGACAATTGTCGTCTTCATATCGGTGCCCCCGAGTTCTATCCGACTAATTACGAAGTGTGTCTACACTGGAGTGAGTGAGTGAGTGAGTGAGCGAGTGAGTGAGTGAGTGAGTGAGTGAGTGAGTGAGTGAGTGACAATTTGCATATCGGAGTCCCCACAAAAACTCGCAAATACGCTTCGCGTATCCACGAGTTAAAAAGCAAAGAAAAAGAAAAGAAGACGTGTGTAATGAATTCAAAAGCAAGAAAGACAAATCTGTTTAATGCAGCCTGTAAAAGAGGCTAAGGTTTAGGATTTCGCGATTTAATGTCTTGCGTTATCATGGTTGCATCAAGATAATCATCTTTGTCTCTTAATATTTCGAATAGCACACTGATTAATTTTCGTTTGAACACTTTTTTTGACATATCTCTCTTTCTACCTGGTATCTCAGGACTGGGGCAAACACTTTAAAAACAACCTATACAAATGATGAAGGGCTATCATTCAAAATGTTGGCACCACGTAGATCTCATGCTGATAAAATTGTCTTTATCATCACCTCATTTGGATCTATGTAAGTATCTGGGCAACTCTGCACCTACCCCTCCCCTAATCCAACATTAACACTAACTTTTTAACTTATTATAACTTGATGGGTTAGGGGAGGGGTAGGTGCACAGTTACCCAAATACTTACATTGATCCCTCATTTAACATTAAACATTTCTTCTTCTACCTAAATTTAAAACATGCAAAAGCAATAAAACAAGACACATGATTTTTACAATAATTTGCAGTGGATTAATATGCAAACCTAAAGAGATTCTAGATATCGTTTTAGCAGAAGTAGTCTTTGCTCCTGAAAGCAAAAACCCTGAAGGGTAATTTATTGTAGCTTACCTCCCCCCCCCCCCCCACACACACACTTATTGTTGACTTGCACAATAGCTATCTTGTCATCCATATTCCATGTTGTTGCCATAGTACCCTATTTCGAGAGCATACCATATCATACATACCTAATTTAACATAATACAATATTGTTATATTATAAAGTTGAAGACCAAAACATACTTCGGAATGATTTCCGCACAGGTCCCTACTTTATTGTGATTGCTGTTGATATACTATTTCGTTTCTCCAAAATATGTAAGGTTTGCGCGTACAATGCCCAAGACAGATACAGATACAGCATGCATAATCAAGTAGGGACCTGTGCGGAAATCTTGCCCCTTCTTCTTTTATTACAGCTTAACTCAAACACTTAGGAAGTCGTCGTTGCTTCCGAATATAAACATGCAACGTACTCTCTGACTTCAGTCCAACCCTTGGAACGAAGGACATCGAGAATAGTATTCTGGAGGGAGCACTTGAATCGGATAAGCCGACTGTTGTCACTATAATTAAGCAACGATAACAGCACATTTTAATACATGCTTGCATACATATAAACGGGAGGTTGGTCAAAGAAAAATTTATTTTTACTTACAATGGCTTCCTCTGAACCGGCTTCCAGTTAAGTGTGCTTTGCTATATAAATTTTGAAATGTACAGTAGTTAGTAGAGATAAGGCAGAGTTTGCAGAAAGAAAAAAGAAATGATAATTTAAGTATGTTCGTATGTCAAGACCTTCAAATCTCTTCTGGCCGCCATGTTGAAAATGCCCGGGAAGAGGTATATACTCCGGGAAACATCCAGGATGCAATGGGACTGACTGATTCCAGGCCCTCACTGAAATAGTCAGAAAGAAAGACAGTCGAAGTTTCGAATTAGAAGTTATAAACATGTTGTGGAAAAGGAGGTGATACTACGTTATAAAGTGAAACAAAGACTTGGGTGTGATCTTGTTGAAATATGCATCGAGCCTACCAAAGTCCTGGAGACACCATAAGAGAAATAAAACTTTGCCTTCTTGGGGTAATTTAATCAGGCGTTCTAGAATATAACTTTATGTGATATTTTATTTACATGTTTACCTCTGAAGTAACGCTTTGTTTACTTTGTAGGATGCTGGTGTTGGTAAATCTTGTTTAGTTCACCGGTTTGTCTCCGATTCGTTCAACTCGGCCTCGCCTCCAACGATTGGGTTAGAAATGATAGCTGGTCTTACATTTTTGGTCAATTTAGACAATGTGTTCCGTATACTTCAAGAATGGTAGTTTGAAAACTTATCTTATTATTGGCCGGGACTTTTTCGTTCAGCTTTTAATATATAAGGCTGGGGCTTTGGATCAGCGTGAGTATATGTTGATACAAATAGTTAATTGACAAGTGGCTCACGTTGAAATGGGTCTTTCCGAAAAGTGCGGTCTTGTTGAAGGTGAACTTCAACACTCTTTCAAGGCAAACCAAAGTGAAAGTATGTAGCTCCCTTTATATATCCTTTTCATTCCACTTATTTAAGTCACTAATATGAGAGAGCAGTGAGAGGGCGTTTTTATTTGTTCTTGTTCATATTTATTTCATATTTCTTTTTGCAGAGCTGCATTTATGACAAAAATGATGCTAGTTGGGAATCAGGCATTTAAATTTAATATTTGGGACACAGCAGGACAGGAAAGGGTGAATATTAAAGCATGAATTCCTAATTTTACATGTGACTTGCCTATACACCAATTTAAAAAAAGGGACTTGGCTTTCATCCTCTACAACTCATGGTTAAACTCAGGAGTATCACCTAGCTAACCAGTGAACGATATTTCAGGCCAGTGATGAACCTTTTCTCGCATCAAAATACCTTGTCCCCTTACAATATCAATGTACATCGTAAAGCAAACAGAATATGGAAATAGTAAATGACTGTCACTAATTTCAGAGTATTATTGAGCTATACCATTGATGTAACTCTTGCTCTTTTCCCAGTTTAAGAGTCTTGCCCCTCTGTATTACAGGGATGCTGCTGCAGCCATCTTGGTTTATGACATAACAAATGATGTAAGTGTCTAAATGAATTTGTTAAATTAACACATGATTCAATAGTAAATTTGTCCAGAATGGAGCTGATATACCTTTGCTATGCTTTAAATTGGAGCAGCCTTACACTGTATTTGATATTTAAAGAACACCTTATTGATTCTCTGTGACATTGAAGTTTAAGAAGTGTAGCAAATTTAACTAGATTTTGTTTGGTTCAGTATGATGATAGATGATGTATTAATCTCCTCCCCACAAAGAGCCACTTTCAAATTTGCTTTTCTACCTCTTTCCTCTAGAGTACATTTCATGCTCTTAAATCTTGGATTAGAGAGCTGACACGGTATGGCCCACCAGGTATAATTATTGCTATCGCAGGAAATAAGTGTGATAAAGCTGATCACCGTGAGGTAGGAAGCTCAACCATTCATTTTCATTGTTCAACCTTTGTCAATAACAATAATTTTACGTTGATTTTGTCCCATCCACCTCCACCCAATTGCAACCCATGGAATTTCATTGTTTAGGACCATCAACATACTGCCTTTGATAAAACAGAAAGTATAGATAAAGCTGATCATGGGGAGGTAGTAAGCTCAATCTTCTATTTTCTTTGTTTGACCCTTGTTGGTATCAATAATTTCACCTCAATTGTATGGCCCATCCCCCTTACCAACCCACCCTGGGATTCCTTCAAGCATGAATTTGTGCCATCCTTGGATCCCCAGTATTAAATATTTTGAGTTGTTTGTGATCATGGAAATGCTGCCATGTAGATGCAATGCACAGTACAAGATTATTTTATTTTGACTTTTAATTGTCAACAAACAATGTTCACACTTTTTATATTAGAATGGTAATGCTAGCAATACTTAAAAAGGTACCCTACTTGCATATAATGGTATCCAGGTTCCAGAGGATGAGGCAGAAGAATTTGCCAGCAGTGTGGAAGCTGTTTTTGCAGAGACTAGTGCCCTGACATCTAAAAATGTTAATTGGCTATTTGAGGAGTTATGTAAGTGCATTCTTTATTCCCACTGTTTTTATTGTTCAATTATCTTTGTCAGGAGCCAATTAGCAGAAGGTCAGATCTCATATCATTTTGCCTTGGTTCATCACTTTGAAGTTGAAATGGAAGTTTGTTTTGTGGTCAAAATGCACTAGCATTTAGGTTGTAGTTGGCTTTTCATGTTTTGCTTACTTATAACAAATACTCACTGCCTTTTACTGTTTGCTCATTTAAAAAGAACAGTTAAGTTGGTATAAATAAAAAGCCTGGCTAGGTTTAGACCAAGCCCTTCAGTTTCCCACTACTGTAATTTCAGGTCGAAGGCTTCCTCAGGAACAGACAGAATCCCCAACAGGAAATCGCACCCTTGTACGAACAAAACCAACAGAAGATCAACATAAGAAGCCTTGTTGTGCAGAGAAATAACATCGAGACTACTAACCAATCAGGGACCATTATCATGACCCCACCCCCATATTGTATTGTATGTTTTCATATTGAGGATATATCTTGGTCTAGAGGGGCTTAGTGAATACCATTCCACAATACCAATCATAGGCTTTTAGTTTTAGTTGACACTTTGGAATGATCCAAACAGGTTTGCATCTTGATTTTTGGAATATCAGATCCAAAATGTCAGTTCAGTTTCATCTGCCCAAATGAAGTGAATACTTAAAAGGCATTAAATTAAAACCTCAGTCAAGTACCTTTTGGAGATTAGTGGTGGCTAGAATAGGATAAAATTTTCTGCCTTATGGGCTTTTTAATTACAAAGCATGTTATTTAATAGCCATTAACAATATTTCAAGGAAGGTACAGTGGATGTGATCTGATACAATAGAAAAAAAGAAAATCTGTGAATTGAAGTCTTATTGAACTAAAAGACAGTGTACCAAGGACAATTTGCAGCAAATCAAGTACTGGTATTATTGTGTAGTAGTGTCTCAAGTATCAGAAAAACTTTACCCAGTTTCTTTTGTCAAGTAATTACTAATTTGACCTCTATTGGTATCCATCAGTGTGCTGCTTGTAATGATGGCTAGTTCTGTTGTACTTTTGGCTTGTCACAAGGTTTTTGTACATTGCCAAATGTCATTCAAATGCTATGTAACCCATCCTAAACCTATTGTAACTGAGACTCAAGATTCCCAATATTTTTAATATTAATTCAAAAGGAATGAAAAGGAAGTTAAGATTAAAATTCAGAAGGAATAAAAATTAAAGTGTTACTTCAGTCTATTTTTCTTTAACTGCTGACAAATACAAAGGAAATGTAGTAAACTTGGGTTAAGTGTGAAGAGTTAGTTACCACTGACCACCGCCATTTAGGCCTTTTTTTTTAATCACTTGGTTTACGGGACCGCCGACATTGAATTTCCCGATTTCAGAAAAAAATAACATTGAAAATTTTGTATTATTTTTTTCCCGCCGATCGTATACTTCAAATGTGCTTCTTTATTTTCAAAAGCGGAGAAAATAAAACCTCATATTGTCATATTTTTGGCCAAGGTGTGTTTTATTTTCATTCATTTTCATGAGATGTAATAGTCTACCAACACAACCTCGCACCCAGTGCCGAGTTACACTCAGGACTGTAATGTATTAGAGCACCAAACTGAGCCCTAGGTACGAGGTTTGTGTTACATTGGCTACGAAACATCTTATTTTTCCCTCCGATATAAAATTGTACACGTTGCCTGGAAAAGGTTGAATACTCTATTTTATTTCCCCCCTTTGACATTAGTTTTTTCCAGAAATGTCCTGTAAACCAAGTCATTAAAAAAAAAAGGCCTCAGCTTCAGCTTTGCTTTTATTACTTATAGCATTCTGCATACTCCAAGGTTCATACGCGTCTTGTAAAGCCTTGAATTTCAGAAGTCTGACTTTAAGGCCTTGAAATCGATTTTTGGTCCTGGAAAGTCCTTGATTTTTAAATGTGATCTATGGTTGATAATTGTTGCTAAGGTTTGCACTATCTGTATGCCCAAAACATTTGGTTTAATCACAAACATTTTGCTTGGTTTGTGGTGAATTCATACTAAGAAAAGTCCTTGACATTTCAAAGTAGGGTCGTGGAAAGTCTTTGAAGTTTTGGCCTGAAAAAGTGTACAAACCATGATTCTCCCAGTTTCAAGTAAAGCTTAGCACTTTCTTACTTTGTGGAGGCACAGTAGTGTAGTGGTTAGCGTGTCGGACTTCCGAGCTGAAGGTTTGGAGTTCGAGCCCTGGTGCTAACACTGTGCTGTTTCCTTAGACAAGAAACTTTACTCCACACTCTCTCTCCACCCAGGTGTATAAATGGGTTCCAGCGATATAATGCTGGGGGTGACCCTGCAATGGACTAGCATCCCATCCAGGGGGGAGTAACAATACTCCCAGGTGCTTAATGCTATAGAAACCGGGATAAGCTCCGGCCGTTTGGGCCTTAATGGCTCGTGTGCGCCTTTGCCTAGCACTTTCATTGTTCTCATGCTGAAACAAACATCCAAGAAATTGTACCAAAGTGGTAAATCGGGCAATAGGGATCATGTGCCAAAACTTGTTGATGCAAGGGCACCATCCACACTAACTCACAAACAGCAGAGACATATTTCCACTTCATTCACAGTTCAGGATGGCATCTCTGACATCAAGTTCTTCACCTGTCATCAGCCCTGAAATTAAAATCGCAAGTGGAAACTCTTCTGTCATTGAAATTGAATGTGGTGTGACACAGGTATCACTATTGCACATTGGAACAAGATCTTGAATGTGGTCCTTCTATTCAAGTCTGGCACAGGGTTTTGGAGATGATGCACTTAAACTGGGTAATGAATGGGGCTTGCCAACAGTAACGCTTGGTTCAATCATCAAACTTCACAAGGCAAACCACACTGAGGAAATTAAGTTCATGATAAGTTTGACGTTTGAGTCAGTTGAGTTCATTTTACTGAATATGGATTGACTAACATGTTCTATCCATCTGCTTCAAATGGGTAGAACACGTGCAGATGAACTGCAGTTCAAACGTCAATCTTCTCATGAATTCAACTTATTGCATAAATAAAAAAATTGTATGATAATGTATATTTTAACCTCAATATCAAAACATTGACTGGTTTTCTTAAAACTGTATTCAGAACAGCAAATGGTGTTCGTTGTTTGAATCAACTGAGGTATTTTTGGTAATTTGGGTCGGTCCAAATTCGAATTAAGTTTGGCTCATGAAAAGTTTGATGTTTGAGCCAGGCCTAAAGGAAGTGAGACTGAATTTACTCTTCTATCAGCTGAGCCAATTAGCAAAAGCAACCATAGAAAAAAACTCTGAAAACCCCCAACACTAACAGAGGAGGGAGATTAATACTATGGTCACAAGTATCACCAAGTCATTCCATTTGATCATTAATCTTTTATTAAACAAATAACTGTTTATTACTAACCATGAATTTCACAGCCTTACCACTATTTACAAGGGTCGATATTTGTAAGGGTGCACTGAACTACAGCCAGAACTCAAGTGTAGAACTCAAGGGGAGTGAATAGGACACTCCTAACAATGCACTACTGACCTGAAGAACTTAAAATCCTCAAGTAAAATTGGGTCAAAACATGACACTACATGGAACTCTTGTTCGTTCCTCCTCCTGCCCATACAATGTTACATAACAATGTGTTTTCATGGGAATTATGACTTGCAATGACCCTAACCAATGTTGTATGGTTGGGTGGCGTGGGAGGAGTCGCAGGTGTCCCATGGAACATCACAAGGTTATTAACTCCTTTCTTAAGACACTTAAAGATAAAACCAGTTAAACTAAAGCACTCAAAAAACATCTAGAGAACGTATTATGCCATGGGGAAGGTTTCACAGGTGGTGGATGGTAGCTGATAATCATATTATTCATTCAAAATGTTTAATTCTGACTGGCTTTGATTGCCAGCCTTGTTATTCTTAGCACTCAAGTACTGTATGCTGTCATCCAACAACTGCATCCATTGACTGGTGACAGTGAGTTAGAGATGGTTGAACATGGGTGAAAGTACCAAAAGTTATGAACAGCAAAGGCTCAGAATGTGCATGTACATTCTGGAAAAACAAATTCTTCACTGCCCAGGGAGCGAGTGGAAATTTAAACTTTTCACACTGGAGATATTTTGAATGAAAAATATATCAATTATGGTGCACATCAGGAGCACAATAACATCATAAACCTGCCTAGTGTTTTACATTACATTCAGTGTTTATACCACACACTGTCACTAAAATCGACGGGGGAATTTTTGTAACACTGGTGGCTGCTCTTGGGCAGATCTCTTTGCTGTTTCAGGCAATGTGTCTTTTATAGCAGACTTTAACAAAGAAGACTTCAAACGAACATATAGTTCTATGTGCTTTGCTCCCTTGATATGCAAGTTCTTAGCGGTAACTGTATTAAAGTAGCACTGACATAATTTACAGTAGAAGTTGGCAGTTCCACTCCCATGAACTCGAACAACATATTCAGCACCGATGGAATCAGTGGACTGAGATGCCAATATTGCTTCTTCCATTTCATGGTGCTCATCTGTTTCAGATTTTCCTTCAGCTATGTCTCCTTGCCTCGCTTTGGTTCCTTGTTCTTTGACTGGTTCGTGAGATGAGACAGATGGACTGGTTCGTATCATACCAGCAGACTGTTTCTTCAGCTGAGCAAGTCGTTCGCTGACCAGTTTTGATTTCTGAAGGTTCCCCGGTTGTGCTTGTGGTTTCTTTAAAATAGACTTCAGAGGTTTTGAGTCTTTACTACTTGTGTTGATGCTAGTAGGTGTTGTCACTGTTTCTGTAAGATCTGAGTGTTCCTCAAACTCTTCACTTTGTACATTTGGCTGTTCTGTGCCATGAACCACTTCTTGAGTATGACGATGTTCTTCGTAGAAACGATCAGGGACAGATTGTTGTTCATAACCTTCTTCAGCACTAAATGCTTCTTCGTGAGCACCCTCCTGACCTTCAGGTGGTAGCTCCTGCTCGACACCTTCGTACTCGACAGTATAACCTTCAGCCCACTCAGACCCATCCTCATAGTTGTAACCTTCTTGGTAGTCCCCACTCCACTCGCCTTCCACTTCACACCACCCTTCTAGTTGGTGAGCTTCAGACTCTTCACCCTGCCACTCATCACCTTCTGCTGCATACTGACAGCCATACTGCTCATCATCAACAGCATAACCCTGTTCAGCATCATAAACCTCACCTCCTACTCCTTCCTCTACATACTCCACCCCTTCCTGACCTTCATAACCCTCACCCTCTACCCAATAGTACTGCCCATCTTCCCCAGTATAATACTGGCCATACTGCTCTTCCTCCTGACCCTGCTCAATGTACTCAGGTTCCTGCCATTCTTGGTGCTCAGCTTCCTGTTCATCACCCACAACAGCCTGATCATCAGCCTGATCATCCCCCTGCCAATCACCTTCCTGCTGATAGGTATAATATTCCTCTTCATAGTAGCCTCCCTCTGCTCCCTCTTCATAGTAGTAATTGTCATGATCAACACCTTCTTCTTGGTTCACTATTTCATCCTGAGCGGTTTCTTGAGTGTCTTCATAGAAGTCACTATACGCTTGGTATGCAAGGGAGTTTTCATTATACCCCTCTTCAACATATCCTTCTGTTTCCCAGTCAACATTTGTTGCACCAGTGAGTATCGTCTCTGGGTATCGCGTATCACTTGTTTCCACTTCCTGCTTGAGTGGAACAGGGTGTACAATGCTAGCTTTGCTGAATGGTACATTCAAAATCCTTCCTTCATCTTGATCCACTTTAAGCCTCTTTTGCAAGTTTGCCTTAGGCATAACATCTGGTTCTTTTGGCAAAGGAATGCTTATTAAGTTTCTTCGAGTTGGATGGTTCTTAGAACCACTTCCATCTGATGCTAAGTCATTCTTGGAGTCATTTAAAATGGTGGTGTCAAGTTTCCTTCTTTCTCCATAGTGTACATTAATTCCCTTAACATTGTGTCTCTCACAGGGATCAAGAGCTTTGTCACTATCCATAGATTCTTCTGTTTTCCTCTTTCTTTCATGGCTTATTGATTCTTCACTGTAATCTGAATCTACTTCAGACTCACCACTATCTATATACCGCTTCTTTTTCTTAGATTTCTTACTTGTCTTCTTGGACTTCAATTTCTCTTTCTTCTTTCCTTTACCAAGAGACGATTTTGGTAACTTCCTCCCTGTCTCAGGAGTCTTTTCGTTCTTCTGCTGCTTTGTTTGATCCCTTTTCAAACCACTTCCACCTGCAAATCTATCAATTGTTATTTCAAGTTTATCAATCTTTGGTTTAGAACCTTCTTTTTCTCCTCCTTGGCGTCCTTTATTAATGATCTTAACTTCTCGTGCAGGACTGCCTTTACTATTTTTTGAGCCTGCCAACTCTTTGAGTTTGTCCTTTTTCAGTATTACCTCTCTTTTAGTATTTTCAGATTCCTTTTTAACTTCATTAGAAGCATCCTTACTTAGTTCTTTACTCATGAGTGCATCTTTGAGCCACCTGGGTTTATCCTTAACCTTTTCTTCATCATGTTTCTCCTGTTTAACTTCCAGTTGTACGGATCCCTTTACTTTCTTCTGTAATTCTTCCTCCATAATCTTGATATCAGCTTTGATTCGTTCCAAAGATTTTTCTGATTCTCTGTCAACCTTATTTGCTGGTTCTTTCTTGACAGATGCACGGGTTTTTGACTGCCTACTGTGCCTTCTGCTGGGTCTCTCAGGACTGCTATGCCAACTTGCACATGTACTGCAGCTGCCGCTACTGCAGGTGCTGCAATAGCTTCTGCTTCTACTCCTACTTCTACTCCAGCTCCTGCTTCTACTGTGGCTTCTTCTACTTTTCTTGTCTTTTCTACGACTTTCCTTTAGTCGACTTGGTGATACAGAACTTCTTCTACGTCTGCTTTCTGATGAGCTCACACTAAGGGAAGGACTTCTTCTAAAAATGTTCCTCACTGTTATACCAACTTGCGCTTTACCACGTGGAACAGTTCCTCTAGCTCTCCCACGGGGTATGAAGCCTCTCCCACGGAAGACACCACCCCTACCACGCATGAAAGCTCTACCTCTACCACGCAAGATACCTCTTCCCCTTCCTCTAACCCTGCCCTGGGTAGCAAGTGCCTCCGAGTTTCCTTGACTCTTACCAGGATGGGCACCTCCTCTTCCATGTGCCTTTAACAAACTTCCCCTTCCTAGAGGTCCACCATGACCCCTCAAGTTCTTCCCACCTTGCCCCACTAAGTTTGGAGGTTTACTGTCACGGCTATCCAAATGTAACCAATTCTGTGTGGTGAATTTGGGTTTACTGGGGAGCTTGACCTCTCTTGATGAAGTACCTACATCTGATTCATCTTTCTTGTCATGCAATCTTTCTGTGCTTCTTCTAGGTGATCTAGACTGTGACTTTTCTGCAAACCTTGGAACATATCCCCTTGCTCTTTTTAGTGGAAAGGGCTCTAAACGTTTACTTTCCTGATCAGCAGATTGTGGCTTAGTACTACTACTAACCTTCCTTACACTTCGCTCAATGTTTCTGTCATTACTATTATTGGCAAGAGCTTTAACTTGCCGTGGAAGGAACCCAGCAGGGAATTTGGGTTTTGCACTTCCCTTTTGTGATGGTGGTGCTAAACTTGGTTTTGATGATGGCAGTACTTCAGCCTTTGAAGTTTTTTCTTCAGATTTTGTAGGCAGCACAGTTACCTGCGTTACTGTGTATCTGTCTGGTATTGTTGACCAATCACTCTGCCTGTCATTTTTATCTCGTTTGTCAGAGGTGTATGCTGTTTTCCCACTGCGTGATCTGCTGGAGTTTGACGAATCCCTGACTGGCAACCTCCTACCTTGATGGTCTGTCAGAACCTCTCTATCAGTTTGCAGCAATGACAAGTTGTTATCCCGATCGAAGTCACTACTAAAATCACTGTCAACTGGTCTGTTACACAAGCTGCCTCTTCTTGAACTGTCAGGAAATTCTGAAACTTGCCAACCTGAAGCAAAATTTGAAACAATTACATCTACAATATACAACCTGACAATAATTTTATAGATACTGAACTTTTGCTTCAGACTTTGCAACACCCTATCCTGCCATCACATGCTAAATGGACGTCACTAGACAAAACCAACAAAAGCAACTATTTTAAATAAAAGATATCACTATTCCATAAAGAATGGGGCCTGCTAAGCAGTGGAGACAGTCAGTAATTACATGAACTGCCGCATACAAAAGTACAAAGTTAATGGTGCATGGTATGTTAAAAGTACATTTTGTGTGAAAACCACTGATGTAACTTCTTCTCAAATAGCAGGTTTTGAATAATTCAAATCCTATCTGAGAAAAAGTTTCTGATAGTGGATTCCACCCCAATTGAAATAACACATTTATACTTTCATTCTGGCTTAAAATGACGAATTATCTAGAAATTACAATATCTATATGTGCTTGCAATAAACAAGTCACTAAAAATGTGGTCAGTTTCAAAAGTGCAACAACCACTGATAGTGTTTAGGTGAGCAATTCCATCAAAGTAATGCACATGCTATCTGTTTAGCTAAGTAAGATAATAATCAGAGTCATTTGGTGAATGAAATAAACGTTTGGGTGAGCAGTGGTTAGCACCATTCCCAAAGAAATAGTTATGCAATTCACTCAGTCCTAACAATGTTCTTTGCAAATGCCCTAGCACTTGTACTTGATGATGCATTGAATAATTTATATATTTAGAGTAAATCCATACCTTTTTTTTCAGAATCCTCTGCTGTTCCAAAAAAAGGTCTGCCCATCTCAAAGGCACTTTGATACTTTTTACCTGATATTCGGGCCAGTTCAGAGATGGGAATATTCCTTAAGTCACCTTGTATCATTCCCTGCTTACCAAGGGTTTCACAATAGTCTGGTTCTGCCTGAATTCCAAGTGCTAGATTCCTTTCTATCTCTCCAGGTTTCATTTGCAGACCATCATACTGCTTATATCTTAGGTTATCAGTCTCTTGATCTTTGCTTAAACTTCTGCAACATAATAAACTCCAGTCAAAAGAAGGTAGACAACATCACATCTATCAAATAAAATACTGTTACAGTGGCTTTTCTCTTCACATCATGACCTCAAACATATATGCATCCCACCACGGAAATTGAAAGCAAATGCTAAAACACAAGCCCTTTACTTCTGGACAACTTTACAGTGTAAAACATGCCAAGAAATATGCAGAAAATGAATGGATATTCAAATGAAGAACAAACTGCCAGTATGATCAGAAGACGTTAAAAGAGATAGAAGAGAAATACAGTACCACAGTTTTAACATTAACAAGCATTGAATTCAGGCCTCTTATATTCATGTGTGACAACTAAAATTCAATTCCACTGTACCTCAACACCTCTAAGCTGCTTCGTCTGTTTTTCACATTTGTCCTGCTTCTACTGGTTCTTGAGTAAGATGAATCTCCAGACTCCCTCTTGTCTTTTACATCACCTCTCCAGTTGTCGTTGTCCCTGTAGTCATCTCTATCAAACTCTCGGGAGAGGAATTCTCTTGTATCACTTGGGGGATCCAGAGGGATTGAAACTAGAGTGCCCTGAGTGGACATGGTAAAGAGTCCAGTGGAGGATGACACTCCCACATCTTCCTTTCGTTCAGAGTCATATTTACCTTGTTGACCAGATCTAACCTTCTCTGGTACAGTTTCATTATCTTCATCCCATTTACTTTTTTGATATATCTTCAGTAGATCTCTCAGATCATCATTACTTTGACTGCCAGAAATCTTACTTGAACTCCGACTCTGTATATTTTCTCTGTTCTTCAAGCGGCTAGGTGATTTGTCTCGGTAGCTGCTCCGACCACTTCCACTGGTTCTTTTACCAATGGGGCTATCCTTTCTGTTCCTATTTCTCCTGTCTTTACTGTCTCTACTATCAAAATCTCGCAATTTGCTATCACGGCGCATGTCGTAAGCATCCTCAGAAAACTCATCTATGATTGGGCCATGAACCCTTGTGTCTTTACTTCTTCCTCTTCCATCATCAGTCCTCCTGGATGTATTATAGTTAGTTTTGCTATCAGGAGATAGCAATTTTCTTGTTATCCTATCTTGCAGCTGACGAATACTGGCATCCCCTCTCTTCTCAATCTGAAAAGGATTGGACTTCAATTAATTGCTCTATAAAAACATTAAAGAATGAAGGGTTAAGCAAATAAATGCATAGCAAAGTTTGCTTTGAACCTATGACAGTGTTGATAAGAACTCAAAATATGCAATTGATACATTCAATTGGTCCTTCACTGAAATCCTTACAACAGTTAATTACACAAAGCATGAGCTTGCTCTTCATGGAAGGAAGGGGGAAGGGAAAGGGAAGGGGAAAGGCAGAGGGTGGCAGGTTTAAGAAAAAGAGATAGACAATGCAGTGGCATAGTAAATTAAAAGGAAACATAGAGTTAGGTCCAAAGTGACCTTTGATGTAGGATTAAAATAATTCCTCCTTTAGATTTAAAAGCACACAAGACAAATTTGAGGGAGAATATAACAGTTCATCAAAAGTCATTTACTGCCTTATACCGGGCATCCCTGGAGGTGGTAAGGTTAAACAAAGATTACCAGCCTCACATACTAAACTTGAATAATAATAATAATAATAATTAACTTTATTTGAGTGTCAACTGTACTTAGCACCGACGTACTAATTGGGGACACTGTAAAGCACAAATGAAATCAAATTAAATCCTATGAAATTAAATCAAATCAAATGAAAATTAATGTTGGTTTTTGTGGAGAGGGGAAAACCGGAGTACCCAGAGAAAAACCTCTCGGAGCAAAGTAGAGAACCAACAAACTCAGCCCACATATGACGCCGGGTCCAGGAATCAAACCTGGGCCACGCTGGTGGAAGGCGAGCACTCTCACCACTGTGCCAACCTTGCTCCCAGCAAAATAATGTGCAAGTGATTTTAGATAAGAACAAAAAAAAAACAAATAGCACCTAAACTGATAAATTAATGGTTTATTAATACATTAAATAGCCTGCATCAATTTAGTTGAATTTAGGAGAACTCCAGAACATTGTACATTCATTGGAATGCTGAAGAGCCAGCATGTAACATTCCACCAATGAAATCCTGAAACAATCAAAGAAATAAAGTTAACTATTGGAACAAAATAATTATATACTTGAATAATATAATTCCTTATTGTAGGGATGGTTCTGTGACCAGGAAGATGAGATAAAATGCTGAGTTTTGACTGGCTACCAGAGCATCCAATCTTGCCAACTCAGGATTTCCCAAGTTGTCCCATAAAACAAGGCAAAGCAAAATAACCATAAAATAAATCTTTTATTATCTAACAAAGCTTGTTCCTTCAAGATGGCTGGATATTGGGTTCTTTCAGTGGCCAATATGCAGCCACCTTGACCTCATGCTTGGTTAATAATGCATGTATATTATCAACTCCTCCTGTCCAGGATTGAATACAAGTAATATTAAATAGTGTCTGAAAATGCTTTTGATTAAATTATACTACTTTGTGTTAGACAAAAAATGTAATTTTTTATGTGTTGTACTGAGAGTTTTTGTGGCAAGGACACTTCACAATGTCCATCATATGGCTCTTCAACCATTTGCATTCAATCCTGATCATGTCTCACTATCTAGAAGAGAAAAAATATGACAATTTAAGGGATCACAGTTTCGCTTCATGTCACCATGTTTGACACAACACTGTGTCTATGGGCATGCAGTGTATGGGTTACACTCAACATCTGACTTGAAACTTAGATCAAACACACTAAACAACACAAATATAATCATTTCACTTTTTGTATAAATTTATGGTGAACAACAGACAATATTATAGACTGACTCAGATCTGAACACAGCAAAGACTGACCTGATATAATAAGCTAAGATTACAGTATATATTTGCACGTACCTTACAAATCCAATAGTCCTTCTGTCACTGAACTTTGTATTTTTAATTAATGCAGAGCAGATCAGACTGTTAACTTGATCCATGTAATTTAAAGAACATAGCCACTGTTTCACTTTGACCATCTAGCTTCCTCAACACTTAAAAATATCCAGCTTCTTACCACGAAAAAAACAAGTTAAAATACAAAAAAAAGTAGACTGAAATATGGGCTCCACTTGATATAAATGCAAACCAGAATAAAAAAGGAAATCAACAGACTGAAGTAACAAGCCCTCATTTAGAAGAAGGAAGACTATCCTTGGTACTTCCAAATAATGCAAAAAAGCATTTGGCAAGTCCCCACCAATTCCTTACATGTTAGGTTGGCACATGTGGTGGTAAATTTATTCAGTGTTACTGAACTGATAACCGTCTCAATTCTTAATACCTGTTGGCTAGACAATAAAGGTCATAATACAGTGTTATAAAGGCGAAGTTGTTTATTGATCACTGAGAGCAACAACTTGTCACCAGCCCTTCACCCCATAAATGGACGTTGTTTTATAATATTGATATTTATCAAAACAATGACTCTGAAGAACACATGTTTGACTATAGTAATATAATAATAGCATAACAAAACAGATCCATGCTTAGTACAAAATTTAATATATCAACAGGGACATAGATTTTCAAGTATGGAAATTTACTCAAGGTTTCCAGACTCAAAGGAAAGTTGGAGAAAACAGGTGAAGATTTATTTGTCCTACATTCACTCTTTTCCCCTTGCTGATTTTTCTTTCTAGACTGAAGTGACAACTTGTCATCGGCACTTCATCCCATAAGTACAAATTAGGCATGTATATATTTGATTCCCTTGAGTATACCTGTTGTTCTTCAAAACAATAGCGTGAATGCATAATTAATTTGTTATGGATGCATAATGAAGTAGGGACCTGTGCGGAAATCATTCCCAAAATTTAACATATCAACAGGGATATAAATTGTCAAGTACAAAAATTAACGGAATGATTTCCACGCAGGTCCCTACTACATTATGCATGCTGTAGCTATACTGTTTCATTCTGTAATAACAAGAAATGTTTAAATGTGCATTACCCTAAACAATTCATCTGATGCATGCATAACGAAGTAGGGACCTGTGCGGAAATCTTGCCAAATTTACTCAAGGTTTCCAGACTCAAAGGTAAGTTCAAACGGGTGAAGATTTATTTGTCCTACATTCATGTGGGTGGGGTGGGGGGGGGCAGTACACAGAGGAGAGATGGTTGTGGATGACATATTTATAATTCAAAAATATTAAATATCGCATAACTGAATGGTCAACAAGACATTTTTATAATGGCTTCAACTAAAAGAGTTGTTACCTTGGTTTATAAACCAACTTTATTTTTTCGCATACTCGGATAGCAGAAGGATTTCGAAGGTATGGAGTTTAGAGGACAAAGAAGCAACAGTTGACATCTCTCTCTACCGCAAAAATTGCCCCTGTTGGCTGAATCGTCCGAGAAAAGAACTCAAGCTGCACGATGTCCGACATGGAGATGAGGAACGAACAAAGCAAGGTCGACCCAATGACAAGGAAAATAGCAAACTGGACCTGAAAACCTTTTTGAGGTTAGCAGCTTTTAATTTCAAATTTATGCTGTTCCTGCTGCTGGAATAGATGTCTGTTAATCAGTACAAAACTCACCAGGTTTTTGTCATCTTTAGACCAAAATGGTTTATCGCCACTGCTAGCACGATCTCTTTGATCTCTGTTGTCTCGCGAATCCCTGTCTCTGCTCCTTCGCGTCACGGTGTAGTCAAGCACCTTTTTACGGTTCATTTTCTTTTCGACAATTTAAAGAAGCAAAATTAAATCAAACAGAGAATCGAAACACTGAACTTCATTGTGACCGATCAAACAGAAAGCCAAGAACCACCGGAAAACCTCACCTGATTAGATGGACGTCTTGCATATCACTTTCAACACATAACTTCTATCGCGGAAAAGAGGGAACAATATTTATGATTGGGAAATAAAATAGTAGGAAATGATTGCCGTTTTAAAGCCAGTTCAACAATTCAAGCAGTAGCCATGTCTATGGCGAATAGCATGCTCCCGGCCAAGAATTGTACCCAGAATTCCTTTGGGCTTACTAGAAATTTTGCAATGAGGTCAGGAAAGGGGAAGAGAAGAAAAGCAACTACACTACCCTGGGGAGGGTGGCGACAACAACCCAATGCAAGTGCAAACAGTTCATTTTTAGCTCATGAATGACGTAGTCATGCAGTGAGCTGTAGGAGTGGACCGCGAATTCACTCGATCACTCACTCCATTCTGTTAGACAATTAATTTATGCATTAAAATTTGATTAAACGCTTCTTACCGAACCTCCCCTACAAGGTATTCTATATACCCAATGTTGTGGCGTTGCTGTTTGGGCAAAAACTTTGCGGGTAGTACTGTGGCAGAAATTTGCTCAATCACACAAATGAATGCAAAATCATACAAAATGGCGTCAGCCTAGCGTGCCAACGCAGACGTATATATTTTCCCGCCGTGGCTTGTGTTCTTCTTGTTCAGAGCTGATCAAAATACAGCTTTATAGAGTTCAAAAATGATAGAATACTCAGCTGCGGAAGAAATATGTGACCTCTCACGCAAAAACGTTCCTTAGGAATGAACGCACGGCAAGCGAACGCACAGCCAGCGAAAGGATGAGAAACGGATAGCCAAGCCGTTCGAAACGGAACAGCTGAACGGATGCACGGATGAAGAAAATTTTTGAACGGATGCAGTCAAACGGATACACGGATTTATTTATTAAGGTTTCCCAAACATCAAACATTTACAACTAAAAAGATAGATATATAAGAAAAATAAATAATAATAATAAAAAATAATAGTAATAAAAAAACTAATGGGAGGATAACAGCAGGGGGAAACTGAATTCCCATATAAAAGCTGTTCTCCTAGATAAAGCTAAAATAAACAAATAGATAAAACTAGTTACAATTTAATAAACTAAGATAAGTAATATTAATATATATATGTTCATATTACTAAAACATTAAGTGGTTTAACAGCTTTTTCTTAAATAAACTTAATGATTGAGCCTCGAGGACATCACTCGGCAACGAATTCCAGTCGTTTATATATCTGTTAAAAAAGGAAAACTTAAAGTAATTAGTGCGGGCATACTTAGGTCTTAATTTAAACTTGTGATTGGATCTAGTACGAGATTCGCGTACTATGTCAAAGAACTTAGCAGCATCGATGTCACAAAGTCCAAATATTATCTTATACACTTGCACCAAAGAGAGGAACTTTCTTCTTAGTTCAAGTGTAGGCCACTTAAGTTTATCAAGTCTTTGTTCATAAGATAAGACATATCCACATATTAGTTTAGTCGCTCTTCGTTGGATTGCTTCAATTGATTTGACATGACTGACCAGGTAAGGATTCCATACAGGACAGCAGTATTCCAGTAATGGTCTAACTAGGGTTTTAAAAGCCACTTCAACCGCCGCTGGAGACTTAAATCCAAATGCTCTTCGAATCAATCCCATTACACGTCTCGCTTTGGCACAGATGGAGTTGATGTGGTAATCCCATGATAGCGTTTCAGAGATAGTGACTCCAAGGTGCTTGTGATAATTGACAACTTCTAACTTCTTACTATCCAAGCTATAGTCTTGTTTGAGAGGATGTTTTTGTCTTGTAACATGAAGTACACGACATTTCTTTTCATTGAGTTGAGTAGTTGCAAACGGCCGATTCTGGGACAAAAAGGGTGTGGTCAATTTCTTTAACGTGAAAGTTGGGCGTGGTCGGGGTCGGATGGGTGTGGTCAAATTTTTTTTGGTTCAATCGAGTTTTGGGTGTGGTCGATTTTGCATAATTGGTTGAGTTTGGGTTTTGACTTGGTTGATTTTTGATCGATGATTTTCTTTAAGGGTGTCAATTTTTTGGTTGAGACTGGCGAGTTGATGGGTGGGGTCGGGAATGAGAAAATGGGATTTTGGGTTGAGGGTTGGAGTCTAGGGTACAGCTTTGAGAAATGGCAAACATGAACATGCAAATGAGTTCAGATGATATACAAATTATTTTGGAGGAGAAAGCCCAACTTGAACGAGAAAAGATACAATGGATGGTTGTGGGACCAGACTATCCAAAGTTTGACTCTATTTATGATATGGAAGAGGTTGATTTTTCACTTCAGTATCCAAAAAAGGATGATTGTTTTGAGATATCGTTGTTATATCATTATGAGAATTGTAATTTCATTCAGTCGTTGTTCGCGTTAAGATCAAATATCAAATATTGGTGTGACATTACTAGAGCAAACAAGTTGATAATACGTTTAGGTTTTGAGGATTCACATCGGAATGTTCATGTTCAAAGACTTGGTGTGGATTTGAATGGAAGAAATTTATTGCTTGATAAAGTGAGAGCTTTGAGAGGTGAAGAGGTTGTTTTTAGTATGATATTAGAAGATGAAGGTTTGTTTGGTATGTTTGGAGATGTTTCTATTTGTCTTTATAATGATAATAAGTTATCTAGAGATTATAAAGATCTTCATCAAGAGTTGATCAGATATACATGGCATCCAGACAGGTTTATTGATTGGTGTTATGATGAAGACCAGAAAAAGTCTTTGTATGAGTATGTTGAATGAATTTGTTGAATAATTATATGGAAGACATTTTGTAACACAGATCGTGTTACAAAAGTTAAATAAGCTTTTTCAATACCATAGTGGTTGGTTTAGAGATTACAATTTCAAAATATAATTGATGGAGAACTTGACAGTGAAAGACTTGAGGTCAATAGCTAAAAGAGCTGGTGTCAGTGTTCGAGGATTTAGAAAGGCTGAAATGCTCACAGCGTTATCTGATATACAATTTGAGAACTTGACAGTGAAGATATTACGAACCATAGCCAAGAAGTCTGGTGTTCAAGGTTTTGGCAACATGCGTAAAGCGGCTCTCATTAATGCTGTTGGATCCCCACGAGTGGTTGAAGCTAATGTTCCAATTACTGGTCCAGTTAGGCCTACAAGAACAAGACCCGCTAGAGCTTCATATGGCAGGGCTATTGCTGTTGCCAGGCGTGAGATTATCCAGACCACAAAGTGGATAAGATCTAATGTTAGAGAACCAAACAAGAGGGCCATTACCAGGAGATTAAGAAGGGCAGCCAATGCGGTTAGAAGGGAACCCGATTACTTCATCCCTGAAAGACATGAAACGGCTTTGAAAGGTTTTTTGAGGACTTATATAGTAAAGGGTAGAGTTGGATTCGATCCAACTTCATTCCTTAGTAAGGTTAGATCACCATTCTATGGTTTGATGCGTAAACATAGGAAGCCATTCAAGTTGAAGTGTATTCTTTCATGTGGATTCACGAGGAGGAACAACCAGGATAATCGTGTTACTGAGCGTAGTCAAGGTCATTTTCATTCATTGATGGAGACAGTGACAGCTTCAACAGACACATTTGTTATGTTTGATAATATCAAAGCTAGACTGGTTGAATTGGTGCAGAAATATGAGAATGAGCGCTCTGGATGGGTGTTTGAAAGTGTGATTGATTTTCGTATTCACATAAACCCATTTCAACCGTTTTCTGGAAGTTCATATATTAAACTACCACCTAAATTAGCTGCTAAGAAGGCAATCATTAATGTCAAGAATGAAGACCAGGAGTGCTTCAAATGGGCAGTGACATCTGCTGTGTTCCCTGTAGAGGTTCATCCTGAGAGACTTAATAAGGAGATGAGGGAGAACTCAGAGAAACTTGATTGGTCGGGGATAGAGTTCCCAGTGGCAGCACTCGGTACAAACCAAATAGATAGATTCGAAAGACAGAACCCATATGGGATCAATATCCTTGGTTATGAGAATGGCGGGCCAACTTTAATCAGGCGTAGTAATAAGTCAGGGGTGAAAAAGATAAACTTACTCTTGATATCAAACGAAGAGACAAATCACTACTGTTGGATTAAAAACATGTCAAGATTTATCGAGTATAATAAGAATGGGCATGTCCGTTTCTATTGTGATAACTGCCTAAACTCGTTCAATTCTAAAAAGTCGCTGGACGACCATATGGAGTACTGCTTAAACAACGAAGCAGTCAAAGTCCAGATGCCCATGGAAGAGGATGGCAGCCCAAAGTACATTACTTTCAAGAACCACAGGCGAAAGATGCAAGTGCCATTTGTGATCTATGCTGATTTCGAGTGTTTCACAGAGAATTTGGACACTTGTTTCCCGGATGACAGGTATAGCTTCACAAATCAGTATCAGAAGCGCAAGCCATCAGGATTTTGTTACCTTATCAAGTGTTTCGATGATGAGGTTTTTGAGCCTAAGTTGGTGATGAGAACAGCCAACTCACCTGAGGATGACATACCACAAATGTTCCAGGAAAGCTTGGAGAATGACATCAAGAAGATCTATGGTCAATTCAAGTCTGAAAAGAATCTTGTAATGAATCATGGCGATAATAGGAAGCATAGAAAGGCTACTCATTGCCATATTTGTGAGGGCGAACTGGGGAATGATAAGGTGGTCGATCACTGTCATCTTACAGGTAGGTACAGAGGAGCAGCCCACATGAGATGCAACCTGGAATTTAGCACTCCCAAGTTCTTTCCAGTCATATTCCACAACTTGTCTGGATACGATAGTCATTTGTTTATCAAGAAGATGGGAGTATCAGAGGGTAAGATTGATTGTATTCCACTCAACGATGAAAAGTACATCTCATTCACCAAAGAGATTGTGGTTGAAGAGTTCACGAAGAAGGGAGAAGGGGATGATGGTAATGAGAAGGAGGTTCAGATTAAACGCTCCATTAGGTTTATAGACAGTTTTAGGTTCATGGCAAGTGGTTTGGCTAGATTGGCTGACAACTTGCCTAGAGAGTCTCTGGAAAACCTCTCGAGATACTATGAAGGGGTAAATTTTGATCTTTTGGCTAGGAAGGGAGTGTTTCCATATGATTGGTTTGATGGCTTTGACAAGTTACAAGTGTCTAGTCTACCGCCCAAGGACGAGTTCTATTCGATATTATACGACACTGGCATATCAGATGAGGATTATCAACATGCTGGAAACGTGTGGGAGACATTTGGTATGAGAAGTTTTAGGGATTACCATGACTTGTATCTCAAAACAGATGTGATTCTGTTGGCTGATGTTTTTGAGAATTTTAGAAGGGTGTGTATGAAAAATTATGGATTGGATCCTGCGTGGTACTTTACTGCACCCGGACTGGCATGGGACGCTACATTGAAGAAGACCAAGGTTGAGTTGGAGCTTTTGAGGGATCCCGATATGCTGATTATGATAGAGAATGGTATTAGGGGTGGAATATCAATGATCTCGACGAGGTATGGGAAGGCCAATAATCGATATATGAAGAACTATGATCCCAGTTTGCATACAAAGTTCATCGTATATTTGGATGCTAATGGGCTCTATGGCCATGCAATGACGAAGGCTTTACCAACCCATGGGTTTGAATGGATGAGTGATCAAGAGTTGACAGATTGGAGGAACCATCCATGCATATTAGAGGTGGACTTGGAGTACCCATTGGAGTTACACGATCTTCATAATGATTATCCATTAGCCCCAGAGAGTTTGGATGTTGATGGGGTTGTTAAGTTGGTTCCAAATTTGAGAGATAAGAAGAAGTACATTCTACACCACGAAGCTCTGAAACAGTATTTGTCGTTGGGTTTGAAGTTAACCAAGGTTCATAGAGGGATTAAGTTCGAGGAGTCGGAATGGTTGAAGTCTTATATTGATCTTAATAATAGTTTGAGAGCCAGGGCCGAGAATGATTTCGAAAAGGACTTCTTCAAGTTGATGAACAATTCAGTGTTTGGCAAGACTATGGAGAACATTAGGAAGAGGGTGGATATTCAATTGGTTACTGATGAGAAGAAAGCACGTAAGTTGATTGTGAAGCCAAATTTCCATCATAGGAACATCTTTTGCGAGGATTTGACCGCCTTCCACATGAAGAGAACGAGATTGGTCTTTGATAAGCCCATTTACTTAGGCTTATCCATTCTGGATTTGAGCAAGACGACTATGTACGATTTCCATTACAGGTACATGAAGCCCAAGTATGGGGAGAAGGCCAAGTTGTTGTTCACAGACACGGATTCTTTGGCTTATGAGATACAAACCGAGGACTTTTACAAGGATATCAGTCCAGATGTGAGGGCTAAATTTGACACCAGCAACTACTCAAGGGACCATCCATCCGGGATTGAGACCGGAGTGAACAAAAAGGTTGGAGGAATGTTCAAAGATGAGGCTGGCGGTGAACAAATCACGGAATTTGTGGGTTTGAGGGCTAAACTGTATGCTTTCAAGACGGACAAGGAGAAAGAAGTCAAGAAGTGTAAGGGTGTTAACAAGGCAGTGGTTAGCAAAAGCATAAGTTTCCAAGATTACAAGACTTGTCTTTTCAGTGGCCAATCCCAGAGACGGAAGATGAACACCATAAGGAGTCATAATCATGACATCTATACTGAAACTATCAATAAGATTGCATTATCACGCGAGGACGATAAACGTGTGATAATGGAAGATGGGATAAATACTTATGCACATGGTCATTTCAGGACGCTAGAAGGTGGTGATTTGGTGTCTTGAGGTACAAATTGAAGTTCTTCACGAACGAATCCTCGTTTTGGACCCCCACTCAAATAGTACAAGACTGGTTGACCCGGTTCGATTATGGTTCGAGCCAAATCATAGACTTCAAGACTCCATATGGGATCGGTAGCCCGCCGTTTGTCCCCACCTTCATCTTCACCGGGGGCATATAGATATCTGACCTGAACATCTGGAGGTAATCTCTTCTCATCCAATCCCACAGGTCGTTTATAGTCTGGAGTTTCAGTTCCAATTGAGTCCATTTTCAAAGCTTCGTCAGGCTCTTTACCAGTAATACGGGTGGGTTCACTATTGAGGGTCTTCATGATGGCGGGCAATCTGTTCACCCAAACTGTGGATCGGGTATCACTAATCATCTCTTGAGCGTATTGATGGCTGAATAACTTCTCACCGAGAGTCCTGTTGGCCCTCTCCACAAAAGCTTGAGCTCTATGATTCCCAGCTTCACTACGTTGGATTGTGACTTGATGTTTATTCATAAGAGTTGTTACATCACCCTTGAATTCTGTTCCTGGATCCATCATTAATGTTTGTGGCCACTTCAACTTACGGGAATAAATCCGTTGAAAGGCATTGGCAACTTCACCACTCTCCTTTGAGGTCAATGGCTCGGCATCGTTGTATCTCGAAGCGATATCAATCACGACTAATGCATAGCGGTATGTTTTTCTTCTCACTGTATCGTGAGGAAGAAACAACAAGTCCGCTTGATGAATTTGATTAGGTTTATTTACACTCCAATGTGGTCTGGGTATATACTTGGGGGCTGGGAGATAAATTTGCCACAAGGCTTGCTTCTCCAACCATTCTTTGGCTACCTTTTCACTAACTTTGGCTGCTTTGGCCAATTTGGGTATGGCTGAGTATCCTTTCCAGTATCCATTAGTGAAATAATATAATCGATTTAAAACATTAGAATCAGTCATTTACAAAACAAGATTATAAGTGTTTAAAATGACTGCTATACCAAGTATTCTTGATACAGATCGTGTTCCAAGGACTACTGACGGGTTGAAGGCGGAAACTTCGTTGAATAGGGTTACGCTGAATCCATCATCAGCAGAACCTGGTGAGACATTATACATTGAAATCCCAAAATTGAGTGAGAATTTAGTGATTGTGCCTGGCAGCCTCTACATAACTTTTGATGTGGTTTTAACCGGGCACAAAGATAACACTCTTGTTAACAATTTGGGAAGGAATCTAATTTCACAATATAGGGTTCTATTTGGTGGTGAAATCATAGAGGATCTTAGTAGATTTGATTTGTTCAAAACTTATCATGATTTGTTTTTGTCGGAGGTGGATCTTGAGAATAGGTTGAGACAGGGTATATCTAATGTTAATACAAGAAGAATTAGAACCAATGCAGGTAACAAAGATACAACAAAACCAAAGGATAATACTTTAGCTATGATTCATAACGCTAGATATGCTATTCCATTGGATCACACAATCCTCAAAGATCATGGAATATTTTATCCAAGAGGATTACTACATCCACTTAGATTTGAATTGACTTTGGCTAAAGTTTCTGATGTTGTGGTTTATTCAAACAATGAAACACCCGCTAATTATAAATTAATAAACATGGAAATGGAATACCAGTGCATATCAAATGAATACTTAGCAACAAAGGCTGTTACGTCCTACAAACTTGGTAAAGGATTCACTTATGAAAAAGCAATCCTTCACAAAACTTTCACAATCTCTGAGGCTAATGATGCTGTGATAAATCAGCACATTAACGTACCAAGGTTATCCATGACTGGTATACTATGCCTTTTCACGGCTCCTTATGCAGAAGGCCTTAGGGATTCTGAGATTTTTGCAAATCCAAAGATCACATCAGTCAAGATTGACATAGATGGGGTGCCCAACAAAGTTTATTTGAAAGGTATGATGGCGACTGATTTGTGGCAATCCATAATTAAGCGAGTTGGTCTTAGTGATTCAGTTAAGGAATCTGATTTCTATACAGATAAATTTGCTTTGTGGATTGATTTGAGGACTTATCCGGATAATGATATCCATGGAAATGGTTTGTATATTCATGCTACTCGTGATGGTGTGACTTTAGAAATTAAGAGACAAAAGGTAGGAACTAAAGTTATTACATGCTACATGTTCGTAATTGGGGATGCGGTTATGGGTATTAAAAGTAATAATCTAGATCAGATAGAATTTTAGGTTGCTGTGTATGTCTTTCTTCTCACATTGTCATGAGAAGAAACATCAATCTAAAGGGGTTAATGTAGTGAGTAATTATGAACGAACTCAAAAACATGGTTCCATTCAATTGCATCATCACTGGTCCCACGAATTGTGGAAAGACCCAATACATAGTGGAACAGCTTCGAGGGCACTATAGGCAAGTGTTTGATTATATTGTGTTGATTTGCCCAACATATGCCCATAACAAGACTTATAGAGGCTTTGCCAAGGGGGACAAACGATTCTTTGTACTATCGCCAGATGCGAGTGATCATGACGAAATCAACAATTTGTTGATGGACTGTGAATCGTTCTTCTCAGGTATGAATGCGCTCCTAATATTGGATGATTGTGCCGTTTCCAAGGATCTGAAGAATAGGTCCAACAAATTCATCGGTTTGGCCTTCTCTGGGAGGCATATAGGGATATCAGTGTGGGTTCTCACTCAACAATTGACATCTATAGCCAAACCATTCCGTGAAAATGTAGCTTGTGTGGTCTCATTCCACAATCCATCACAAACGGCGATGAAGATGCTTCTCGAGGAGTACGGCGGGGACCTGGATGCTGAAACGTGGAAGACACTCAAGAAGCTTCTTATGAATGAAAAGTATGCCAGGCTATGCTTTTCTCTTAGACATCCATTCAAAAACTATTTAGAGGTACCGACTCTAACGGCACAACCATGACAACTCCCGAAGAAATCATGAATGGTGAAACTGTGGTGGATAGTCATCAATCAACACCAACCATTAGCGATGATGATTTGAAATCCAAAAGAGAAGAGCTTTCCATACTAGCTTGTCTGGGCTCTACCAAAGAGTATATTGGTATGCAAATGACACTAGGCGATGTCCATAAATTATCGGATAAGGACGTCGAGAAGTACTACAAGAGGTACAAGATGGTGTCGGGTAAGAATGTGGCTGACGGACTAATTGATCCTCCTTTACATCTATTGGTCAGACTAGTCAACTGGTGTCTTAGTGGTTACGGCGGAATAGATGAGCCAGATGCTTTAGTAAAGGATTGGAAGAACAATCAATTGATCAAGCAGTGGCTGTCAGAAGCTTCTGGTTCAATAGTAGTACATGGTGGTGTGATTGCTACGTTACTGATAATAGCCATTACCGCTCTCAAGTATTTCAAACTAAGAGAGCCCGCCCCTCCCGCCACATTATATGATATGGCTAATACGGATGAAGTTGGAGTCGACACTGTTCGGTGAAGAAAAAATTGAAATTGGATTTGGTATTTTTAGGTCTAAAAGCATACGCAAACATGTCACAAAGAACAAACTCAACTTCCTCAAATGCTTCTTCAACTTCATCATTGAAAATTTGTTTGGCAAAGCCTTATTTGATAAAACCGTCTCATAAAATGAAGTGGAATAAGGTCCATATTGGAGAGCCCAAACCCAACAAGTGGGGTGGTTCATATTCAAAAGTTTACTTCACTGATAAGAAGGAAGTAAATCGTCCAAAGTGTCCTGACAAGAGTGTCCTGAACAAAACGTTTGGAGTATTTCAAGATCATGGCCATGGGGAGTTGTCGATACTCAAAAGACTGTAGATAACATTGATGGGTTACAAATCATATACCCATTGACAAGCATAGAAACTATGAATGAGCCTACAGATCTTGAAAAGTACACTTTTGAAACCTTTGAAGCCTTGGTAAATCTGGTGGCTAAATCTTTGAAGAATGGATATTCCAAAACATCAAAGGCAACTAAATCTGCATGTAAAGATGCTGGCAACGATTTGACATCGGCAGTGAAACCCATATATAGCTACAACAAAGAGGGGAAAGCAGTAGCTTACTTGAAATTACACACCAAAGGCACTGGTAATAAGATGAAGTGTTGGACCAAAATATACAATTCTGAAGACTATGAACAACCATTTGGAGAGTTTTTGTCGGATATTGGTGTTATGCCTGATTTAACAACTGCCAAAATAATTCTTGATTTACAAAGTATATATTTTGGTAGTCATGGAAATACTCCATTTGGTGCATCTATTCAATTACGTGTGAGAGAAGTTAAACTTACACGAATTGAGTACAACAAAACCTCATTACTGTATGATAAGGATTCTTCATCAAGTAGTGATGAAGAGAGTGGTGATGATGAGGAGAGTAGTGATGAAGAGAGTGGTGATGAAGAGAATGGGGATGAGTAAGAATAAGACTAAGTATGTGACAGTTTCCTAGTATACAACTTACTAGGAGACTTAAAGCTTAGAACATATAAGTTCATAACATGTCTGAAGAAACAAGTCAGGTTGAGCAAATCACTAGAGAGCCTTCTGTCAAAACAAAAGTCAAAGACCCCAAGCGAGTTCAGGCTGGTAAAACGTTATCAGAAAAGAACAAGAGGACCAGAGAGGCTTTGAAACGTGAAGAGGAAAGAGAGAAGAAGGAAAGGGAAGAGAGTGAAAAGGAAGAGGATAAGGGTAGTTCTGTTGGTGGAGGGGGTGATTGGATACCAAAATATATGTCGTCCCAAACTATTATATTGGCCATAGGCGCAATTGGCCTCACCGCCTATAGCCTATGGAACAAATATCGTGATAGGATACCTAATTTGAATTTTTCAACCATTACACTCAATCCATCACCACAGCCCAGAGTCATAGAAAGTCAGCCCGCCAAAGAAGAAGAGAAAACCAACTTAAAAAGTAGATGGATGTGATCATAAATGACTGAGAATAAGCTCGTAAAGACAGTTACTGACTCTGCGGTGCTCGTTGGACTTATAACTGGTATGGGCTGGCTGGGTAAAAAGGCTCTTCGGGAGTCGTTCCTTGGCGACCCATCGACCAATATCATGAACTATGTCAAGTTGGTTATCCTGCTGGCTATAGCTATATATGTCAAAAAGTATTTAGAGGATCAGAAGATACTACCCACACAAGTGTCTAACCATGCCTGAAGAGAATGATGTTTTTGATAAGCTTGCCAAATATGAGTACCTGTATGCATTAAGGACACATATTCATGATTCAATAGTTAATACATTTAGGAACAATAGAGAACTTAAAATTAGCGATGTGCCAGATACTATTGAAGGGGCATTCAGATGGTATTACACGGGAGACAATCGATACCATAACTACCATGATGAGCCTCAATTGGAAGATTTCGTTTCGAAATACAAAGATATGGCTGTAAAATATGAAAGACGCAAACCACACCCATTCACATCCTTTATGTTTGGAGTGCTGTCAACCATCGTAGTATCATATCTATCATCAAAACTTTTGAGGGTATACAGAGGCTATAAAAATCAAACTGCTGATTTTGTGTCACCGCGCATGCGTTGAAAATTGTTTAAGAATAGGACAACAAGTGGATAAATGGCGACTATAGCAATCATGCTTGGAGGGGCAGTCCTCAATGCAACGGCCTTCATTGGCGGAAATTATTTGGCTAAAGTCATCAGTGGTTCATCTTCAACCGATCTCCAACTTGAAAGGGAGAGGCACGACAAAGCCATGGAAAAGTACCAGAAAGACTATGCTGCTTATCAAGAGAAACGAATGGCTTATATTGACTTTGAGAATCGTAGGAAGGGTGATGAGAATCAAGCCTCTGAGAACATATCAAAGACGGATGAAGCGCTGAGATTGTATAATCAAATCGGTAATCCCCCCAAATTATCTGACTATTACCGACCCAATTCAGATCAAAAGACTGGAGAAATGGTTTATGTTTCTGGCGGGATGTTAGCCTTGGGATACATTGCCAGCAAGTGGATATAATGGCTGACAAAATAACAGATGACACAATGACCCCGCATGAATATGTTTGTTTGGTGGGATTTAGAGCTTATCAATTGAGGATGGGTAGTAAACCAGTCATAGACTGGCCATTTGCTTTCGACCCCATAGCCATTGCCAAGAGTGAACTCAAACAGCGCGTCTTACCCATTAATATAATTAGAAAGATCCCAGACTGTAATTCAGAGATTGGTTTCCGCTATGAAGTATGGGACCCAAATGATATGAATATACGAGACTTCTGAATTAATTTAGAGGTTTCCATATTTGAACACTAATATGGACACCGACGATACCCTTGATCCAACTATATTAAATGAGCCTGGTGTTGCAGGTGGTGATGATGGTGATGACACCATATACCTAGATCCAATTGATGAAGAATCTCCACTGATTGTGGAAAGTAAAGAAGACAATAGGGCTCGCGCCTTCAGAAAGATAGAAGAGAAGTTCTACAATTTCGACCCACTAAATTCACCATTCAGTGCAAGAATCGATGATGAAGGGGTTTGGGTTAGATTGACTGATCGATCCAACAATAGGGAGCATCTACTTATTGACTCCAAGGGGGATTTAGTGAAGTATGACCGACTTCCTGAGACAATCAAGAGATCAATTGGCATGGATTCTCAGAATCTTGTTCTGAATAATAATAAACTAATTGCTGAGTTGAATGAAGCCAATGAAGAAATTAAGGATTTACGTAATGCATTAGACGGGTTAAGAGCAGTCACAGAAACAAGTCAATTCGAAATTGATCGATATGTTTCACTTGAGAAAGAGTTGAGGGGTATAATTGAACGACATCAAACCAGAATAGCTGAAAGTGAGAGTTATCTCGAAACTGCAGTGAAAGAAAAGGTTGATGCAAGACTATATGCAGAAACTTTGTTGAATGATTTGAAAGTATACAAAGATGAGATTGATAAGAACAAGAAAGACTTGGCCAGCCTGAAGAAGATTGAACAAAGTCGAGATAGCTTGGTCAAAAGGGTTAACACCTATGAAGAACTAGCCAAGAATAGAATCATTTCCAATCAAGAACAAATAAGCACTCTGGAGAGACAAAATGATGAAATACGTGATAAGATGCCTCTTCGTGATCGTGTGAAGGCCATCTTCAAGAAATACGGATTCACAGTCTTTGCTGTCATGAGTGCCGTTGGAGTGGTCATTGGTGTCATAGTCTCCAACCTCTCCAAAGGGCTATCGAAATTGGGCAAAGGGGTTGGTGATGGGCTAAAAACCCTTGGGAAGAAACTTGGTGAAATATTGCCTGGGATGGTGGGCGCTATTGTAAGCTTTCTATTCAAGACTGCTGGAGAGGCCATCTCATTCCTGAGTAAACATGCTTGGCTGTTGATAATGGCGGTTGTGCTTTACTTCATAGAAGAGTTAAAAAGAAAACGTAAATGAATCAAATGAAGACTTACTGTATCAAAGAGAAAAAGCTGACTAATTGTGTGCCTGGTAGTGAAACCTTTACCAAAACATACAAAGGAAGGCCGATGATGAAGTGTAAATGTTCAAGCTGTGGCATCATCAAAACTCGATTCCTCTCAGATGCTGATTATAGAAATTTAAAGATGACTAAGAAGTAATCAAACAAAAATGTTTAGCATTACTATGTACGAGTCTGAAACCAGAGTGTATTTGGATCCCCCACTGGAAAAGGTTCGGGAGATACAACTCCTTGACTGTATTATACCCAAACGATTGGTCAACTTCAAAGATCAACAGAGCTTTCTCAAAGAGGATCGACCCATCATAATAATTCAACCCGGCACATACTCTCTACGTGATATACACGCAATACTTCTGAACGATACAGTTAGGGCCAAGCTATCCATCATTGAGACTGACACTGTTGATTACCTGTATTCCAACAAGAGTTCTAACATTAAACTCACAAGAGGGCTCCAAGTTGCTCTTGGGGTACCTGAAACCGTAATCCCTGGAAAGCTGTACCCCATAAACATACAGATTAAGGAGCCGCTTAGACTCATGTGTAGTATAGTGGACAATAAGGCGTCATATATGAATAAGACTCAATCTGGGGAACCCGTGAAGCTCTCCCCCTCCCACCTCCTGGCCAACATACCATCACAGGATTACCCAGCCATTCCAGTTCAAAAACATAAGAGCCCCATACACCACTTCGATTTAAGCATCCTTGACATTGGATGGAAGAAACTTGATCTGAAGAGTTCTCCCATCACATTCAGTTTACGATTTAGATAACATATTAAAAACAAGCGATATTCATTCCAAAATGGGCGAATATAAATCAATATATCCCAACTTGGAACCCACTGCGCCTCCTCCAACCCCCACTGATGGGCCGTCATTCAGGCTTCAACAATGTTGTAATGCTTTGGACAAGTTAAAGTCTGAATTAAACCACTATGAGACAGTACTCAAAAAATACAACCGATCCAAGGGTGTACTCATGAATACAAGCTCGACCTGTGGTATACTGTCTTGCGTCTTGGCAGCTGGTGGATTGGGCACATCGCTTAGTGGAGTTGGAATCATCGCATCTGTGCCATTGGGTGTGGTGAGTGGTGTATTTGTGTGTGCATCCATAGCGTGTCAACAGATAGCCAAGAACCTGTCCAAGAAAGCTGTAAAGCATCAAAACACCATCACACTGGCCAGATCCAAGATAAACACCATTGAAGACCTGGTTTCCAAAGCCCTTCGTGACAATAAGATCTCTGATGAGCAATTCTCTTTGATCATAGAAGAACTCAAGAAATTCGAAAAGCTCAAGGCTGAGATACGGGCTAAAGCTCAAAAAAATATGAGTGCAGAGGACCCCGTGGTATTGAGGCAGAGAGTACGCGAAGAAATCCTCAAAGAACTAAAAGGAGGACCATAACTTTAGTTTATGAGCACCAAATCTACTAGACCAAATAGACTTAAAGATTGATATACTAGTAACATAACCATGGCTAATAGACAAGTCAATGAAGCCCAAAAATGTTTAAGTGAAGAGCAAGTCGAAACTTTAATAGATATGTTCCTACTGTCTAATACCGTTGAAGACATGATTTCAACAGACATCTATAACAAAAAATTAACTGACCCATCGATCGAAAAAGCCTTCAAGGAGTTCAAAGATACCAAGTCCAAACTTTTGGCTGAATACCAAAAATATATGAATGAGATGGGTCCAGCGGCAATGAAACAGAGAATGATCCAGGATGTGTTCGAGATTTTTAACAGGAGATCATAACAAAACACATACTAGACTAATGGCTTAAAAGTTTGAACTCTTCTACCCAAATTCTGGATAGAAGATGGGCTTACTCAATGACTTCAGAAATAGGTACCCAAAAGCTGACCTTGACCAATTCAAATTTGTGAATGATCAATATGGGGGTTACATTAGGTGGAAACATAACAGTATGACAATAATGTCCTATGATGACCCTTCTGGAAAGACATGGACTGATGGACTACGACCAGGTTTGAAATTACTACTCTGGATTGATCTTGGACTGACCGATGATGACACACTGAACTCATTCCCAACGAGCCTAACCATGACCAAACGATACTACCCGATACCTGCCGTTGACTTTGACAGCCCCACAAGCAACACTACAAACATGCTGACATCACTGGACATATACGTGTCCAATACGAAGAAATTCACCGCCAAGATGCGTAACATGTTTACCTACCAAGTTGTAACTTTCAAGTCTGGTAAACAAAGTCGAAAATGGTTGAACGCCCTCGATATGAACTACTGGCCTCAACAGCTGAACTTTGCAGTATGGTGTGCAACTTCTGGTTGTGGGATAAGCCCCTTCGAGAGCCTCAACTACCCCAAAGTCGTGAGCAGTTTCATTAAGTTTCATGTATACTTCACCATAAGACGTATATTGTATGAAATGAGTCTTCCCCTGCCTGATGAAAAACCTTTTGTAATCAACAACAACCCTTATAGTGAGGTCGCTTATAAACGATTGTGCGCTGAATTTGGCATCTCAAACAACTCTGATTTCAGATGGAAAGGTGGAAGAAACGGAGGTTTAGGCGACATATTCCTTGATTATGGTGCTGGATACCATGGAGTAGGTGGAGGATACCAAAATGTCCATATGATAAGAAATTACGACAAAGAGGCCGATCAATGGCCTGGTGAAGGTGGTAAATTTGCCGATGATGGTGGTAAGAAGGAAAAGGGTGACCTCATATCATTCATCCGTAACGATGACTTTGCCGATTACAAATATGCTTGGTTCATACCAACCAATGGCTATGGACTCACTAAAGCTGGACTTGGCAGATTGAATCGATCTGCTGAAGCCTTTGTTTACTGTGTATTGGGGGCGCAAGTCAACACTAGAAATTCGATTGTGGGCACTGGTGGTGGAGCAATCGAGACTCAACAAGAATTCTTGGCTCTGTTTGAGAGTAGTGTGATCGAGAATAACATTTCTAGTTCGATCCAAAGGTATCAACTGGCCACTCAAGAAGCTAAGTTAAGACTTGATTTGGCCATTGCTCCTGGAGTGTGGCTGATGCCGAGTAACATGATTATAAACACAGAGAGTGTGGTTGGTTATAATAACAACCTCATGAAAGCCACTGATGATATGAAATTTGGTGCCAACAATAATATAAACTTGGAGACTAAGACTGTGGGAATCAGCCATAATCTGGGATCCTCAAAAGTCAAGTTGCCACATGCAGCTGCAAAGACTAAACAACCAACACCAACACCAACTATTAATCCTCAACCTAAAATCAAAGAATCTTCACCAGAAGAAACAACTAGTGATCATGAAACCAACCTGATAGTACTAATCCTTGTAGTTGGAATTGCCGCTTGGATGGTATTCAGATAAAAATTGAGATACACAATTCATAAATCACATCAATTCTTAAATCATGACATCATTGGCAATCATTGGCAGTAGATACTTCGATGACTATATTTTCTTGAAAGAGCAAATAAGTAAAGCCCTCAAGAAATGGAAGCTGGATCTCTCAGACATTGAATTGATTGTGTCTGGGGGTGCTGAAGGAGTTGATGAACTGGCTAGAGATTTTGCCATTGAACAAGAGATCCCATTCAAGGTATTTGAACCTCAATGGGACTATTATGGCAAGGCGGCTGGGCCAATTCGCAATAGAGCGATCATGGAGTGTGCGACGCATGTATTGGCCTTACCTTCTCATATCTACTCACCAGGTACTAAATCAGCTATTAAGATGGCTAGGAAATACAAGAGAGAGGTTATAGTCGTCTATGTCTAATGATTAAGTGAACTTTTGTAACGTGAAGCGCGTTACAAATGTCTTTGGATACCTCACAGAGGCCCGCACTCTTCACAATCCCTTCTTGGCTTATAATGACGGCAAATATAATCTCCACTACACATATGACACATCCATTTCTTATTATTAGTCTTAATTCTACCATGTTTGCAATACAAATGAGGTTTACATTCTTTACACCTTTGTTTACCATGTATGCAAAAACCTGACCCGCCACATTCCTTACAATAATGTTTCTGTTTACCATGTATACAAACACCTGCACCACCACATTCCTTACAATAATGTTTCTGTTTACCATGTGGGCAATGTTTTATTCGTTTAATTTGATTACAATCCATTGTATACCAATTAAGTAATACCATCAACAATCAGTTCCATATTTTTTGTAACACGATCCATGTTACAAAAATAACCACTTACATTTAACACCCCACCCTAGTAAATATTGTGTTTCAATGCCAAACACCACCCCCATAAGTCTTACGTCTCAACACATTGTTAATCACGTAACGTATAAACACATCATAATCATCACTATCAATCAAATCCTTGTTAACATCCATAAAAATGTTCACTCGATCAATTCTATAATCGTTATAATCAATTGGTTTGTCATACAACTCTTCATACATGTCATGAAATTCGCTTTCAGACTCGTAAAAACTCATTACATAATCATGATCATCCATACAACCTTTATGAAAATCATTACACAAACCTTCAATATTAAAAATATCCTTTAAACTTCTTGTAGTTGATATTCTAAAATCACAACCCTCGTATGTAAATGAAACACCATCTTCAAAAAATTCACAAACATCATTAGGTAAGAAACGTTGAAGACAATCAATCATTTCATTCCTCATCTTGGTAATGAAATCAACATTCTCCAAATCATTGACATTCCAAAGACTCAACTTAATCCACTTGAAAATTGTATTGAACTCAATTTGCATAATCTCGTCACTCATGTCGTTTGCCATTTCTCAAAGCTGTACCCTAGACTCCAACCCTCAACCCAAAATCCCACTTTCTCATTCCCGACCCCACCCATCAACTCGCCAGTCTCAACCAAAAAATTGACACCCTTAAAGAAAATCATCGATCAAAAATCAACCAAGTCAAAACCCAAACTCAACCAATTATGCAAAATCGACCACACCCAAAACTCGATTGAACCAAAAAAAATTTGACCACACCCATCCGACCCCGACCACGCCCAACTTTCACGTTAAAGAAATTGACCACACCCTTTTTGTCCCAGAATCGGCCGTTTGCAACTACTAGTTGAATTTGTGAAGCACCGCACCATTGCCCTACTGAAATCAGATCATTCTGAAAGAGTTGACAGTCCTCAATTGACGATACCTGCCGATGGAGAACACTATCGTCCGCAAACAAGTCCACGTTACAGCTGGAAACACTAGAAGGAATATCATTGATGTAAATCAGGAATAAAAGTGGGCCCAGAATACTCCCTTGGGGCACCCCCGATGTAACTTCTAGCCAATTAGATGCATGACCTTCGATGACCACTCTCTGCTTTCTTCCAACTAATAAATTTCTAATCCAACCAAGTAACTGGCCTTTAATTCCATAGGTATTCAGTTTTAAAAAGAGATGTTGGTGGGAAACTTTGTCGAATGCCTTTGAAAAGTCTAGAAACATAACATCAACTGCTCCACGTTTGTCCAACGTTGAATACCAATGATGTAATAATTGGAGCAACTGCGTGAGACAAGAGCGATATTTCCTAAATCCATGTTGGTTGTCGCATAACAGACTCTGGTCAGTGAGAAAGACCATAATGTGTTTGTGGATTAAGCGTTCCAATGACCTAACAACAATGCTTGGTAATGACACAGGACGATAATTTGTTGCTAAGACGCGATCCCCTGACTTATGTATCGGTACGACATTAGCCACTTTCCACTCACTGGGCAAGTTACCAGAACTCAAGGAGATGTTAAATAACTTGGCGAGAGAAGGTGCAAGCTCTTTCGCACACACTTTCAATATTCTTGGAGGAATGTTATCAGGTCCGTGTGATTTGTTAGTTTCAAGCTCAGCCAACACTTTTGCAACATCATCCTCAGTACAAAATAGGTCACTGATAACATGGCTGGAAGACATATTAGACGGTGGTGAAAATTCCTCAACTGGTCTATTAAACACAGAATGAAAGAACTTGTTAAAGATTTCAGCTTTATCGGCAGGACAGTAAGCCTTGATTCCAGAATGAAGAAAATTCTTGAACGGATGCAGTCAAACGAATACACGGATGAAGAAAATTTTTGAAAAGATGCAGTCAAACGGATACACGGCTGACGAAAATTTTTGAGCGGATGCAGTTAAACGGATACACGGCTGACGAAAATGTTTGTTTTTACTTCTGTGTAAGTTGTTGAATATTCAAGTCTTAAATAAAACGTATACCGAGAAACAAATGTAATGAAAGCCAAGATGCCTATTCAGCAGAACACGTACCGTGACAATTCACTCTAGGTTTGTCAACAAATTCGCTTGTATCAAATGATTTACATTTTTGACAGGTTTGTCGCGTGACTCCCGCCAGAGCGAACCGATTGACTGTTTGAACGAATAGCTCGACAGCCGTTCGATTTTTTTCGAACAGATGACAATTTTTTTTCGCACGGATAGCCCATTCCGTTCGAACGGATGCCAATTTTTTTCGCACGGATAGCCCAAGCCGTTCGAGCGGATGCAGATTTTTTTCGAAAGAATAGCCCGAGCCGTTCGAACGGATGCAAATTTTTTTCGCACGGATAGCCCGAGCCGTTCGAACGGATGCAAATTTTTTACGTACGGATAGCCCAAGCCGTTCGAACGGATGTCCAATCCGTTCGAACAGCTAATGCACGGCATACGAACGGCTATCCGTGCGAAAACGGCAAATCGTAAGGAACGTTTTCTCGTGAGAGGTCACATATGCTATACAGAGGGTCGTACAGGGGTATTCGTTTTAGACAATCTCTTCACAAATCCAATTCATTCATGAGCTGGCTCACAGGAGCTTTTGATAACTCTAGCAAATAAGAGAAAGGAACTTTAAAATAACAATATCAAGTTGGCCACACACATTTATTAATCACTATTATTATCACAGTAAATCAGAAACCATGCAGTTATAGTCTGATTCCAATAATAATAGTTTATCAAAAATTCAACTAAGATACCACAGGCTAAGGCAGGGAGAATCATAAATGATATTGTTATTTTTTTTCCTTTCTTGAGGGTGGAAAGAAACAACTTTGGAATCAAGGTAAGCAAACTGCACACTGTAATACTGGATGGATGTAATAATGCCTGGCAGGTCTAAAATAGTGGTTGCTGGTCACTGTTAGCTGGTCACTGGTCACTGGAATTTGGGATATGCAGGGGGATCAAAATGCATTAATGCCAATAAATTTACAAAGACTTTAATTTCAACAAAAAAATAACTTAAACCAATAAACATAATTGTTGATATGATATAATTGTTGATACATGTTGATAACATCTACCTATAGTTCTATACTGGTTTTTAAATAAAAACTGAGAAATTTGAAACATGGTATATTGATTTTGAAACAAGTTTAACATTAACAGTAACAAAGAAGCAAAACTGATATTTCAACTAAATTGACTGAACAGAAAACGTCACAAGTCTACTGACTATTAATAATACCATAACACCTAAAAGAATGGCAACCAGTATACTTGACACCATCACATGCATACCACGTCTACACATGATTTGCAAGATATTGAATGTCCACCAGATTTGCATTACATTCCCAGTTAGTATCACCCCATGTGACCATAATTTTCTTGAAAACATGTTTACACAATCTTGAGGAGGTACGTCATCCTCTTACTCAGGCTCTGAGATCTAGCTCGAGGGATTCAACTATAACTATATTTTCAATTTGCCTTCAATTTCCTTTTAAGTGTGACTCCTTGGAATCCACTTCTACTGATGAACATTTTAAAAGTTCATTAATAAATCATAGAGAGGGGACGAGACTGTTATTTCTGAACTTCTACGTTGTTTGCAAGGAAATGTTGAAACTGTATGGTGCTGCTGGCTGAACCGATACAAGGCTATGTTCTCACCAAGCTGTAAAAATGTGAAAATGTAACTTTTTTTCTCCTTCTGTCTACACTGAGGCGTTATCATTCACAGACAACAGAACTTTTTGACAAGTGACCAGTGAGCAACTACCTGCCGAATAATACCCCACAGCATAACCGACCATATTGTAACAGCTCCTTTTAGTCTGTATCACTTTTAATCTTCTTTACAGATAATACACACACACACACACACACACAAAAAAAATGTATTTCCACACCAAACTCATTAGAGCTTGAAAAGTTCTCATAAATGACAACAAAGTATATCTGTGGTTGCCAAGCTACCACAGGAAATTCCCATCCAATCTAGCAAACAAAAAAAAAAAAACACTCTAAGACATAATAAACTGGTGGGTTCCATGAATCACTTTTTCTCTTGTGCTTTCTTGACTGTCTCGACTCTATCAGCAGCTTGGAAGAACCTTTGAAAGAAGATGTTGAGCTGTAAAGACCACAGCTGCAACTGATCTTGTTCAATTTGACTTTGTTCAGCTGGAACTTCCACACTTTGAATCTGGACTTCAACTGAAAGAAAAACAACACACATCTCAACCTAGTGAAAAATAAAAACACAACTTAAGAGTGTTACAAATCTATAAATAGATATTAAATCCACATAATTTGTGTTTTGGTGACATGGAATAAATTTAATTGTTTTTAGAATTAATGTCACTGTTCCTCACATAGGAGTGACGCTAAGTTATTTTAAAATTAGAGAAAGTACAATGGACAACGTGTGGCGTAATAGGGGGGACACTACTCTGCGATCGGCAAGACAGACGACTTCCCATTGCGTGACCAAACACCCAACTTATCTCCCCAGCTTGACAACATGCTGGATCGGATAAGTAAAGGCAGCACGCCAGAATGAAAATTAATTGAGGAAAATGCCTCTAATACTTTCCAAAGCACTATGAGCTGAAGCCACTGGCCAGAAAAACGTGCTTATTGTGGAAAGAAACAGCAAGTCTTATTTGTATAAGCCCAAGAACTATCTCTCCAGCAATACATGCTAGATCAGACAGAGGTATGGACAGAAACGTTAGCAGCAATTACATAATTGTAAGCTTAGGGAATGAGGCTGTTTACTGTATCAACCACTCTTAGTACACAGTAGAAAGGTTACTTAGACATCTAGCAACAAAAAAAAACAGCGTAGCTATTGTACAGATTAAACAAAGGAACATTTGAACAAAATAACGTATGTTGCAAAATACTAATGCCCTGCCATCTTTACCGTGGGGCGTCACGTTCCATTAGCGGTTTATGCAAAACTTTCTTCATACTTTTAAATCACAATGTCATTTCTATTGCAAGTATATTTAATATTACATAAAGACATGAATATTTGACAACGGCACAAACAACTGTCCAAAACATAAACAGACCTTGCCTCTGAAGCAGATATTCAAATATTGTCTATGGAACAGATGTGAAAGACCAATGAATGCAAGTGGAAGAAAGTTGTGAGGGTCATACATTTATCACATACCTTCTTACAACAGACAGGAATCTGATGGTGACAAGAAACAAGGTAGGTTTGTGATTAAAAAAAGCCATCTATTAAGCATAACTGTTTACAGCTACTTACTGGTGTGCTCTCCTTCTACCTCCCCTGCAGACTGTCGAGTGATGTTGGTACTGGAGCGGTGTGACTGAATCTGTTTACTGCTCTCATGAGAGGCAGGCTGTATGAGCTCTGTGCTCTTGGCTAGATCAAGTGTAGAAATGCAATAATAAATCTACTTATTAGTCTACAGCAGACTCTTGGTCATTTTATTATTTAACTTAGATTTAGGCTCTTATATAGTTATATTATGCATTTTCTATTTAATATAATTTGCAGGATTATTAGAATTGTATTTATATATTTATTGATAGTATATAGGTCCACTAATAATTAGCCTTAGCTACTTAGTGTAACCCTCTAAAAATAAAGTCCTCACATCAATTTCACAACCTTATAAGTCAGAAAGAAGGGCTAAAATTTAACTCCAGTGCTTGGTAACCAGTCAGGCCAGTTTCCTTGAATTCTTAGTGGCCCATCCCAAAATGAAGTAGACCTCGATTTTTTTTTTCAGAGTCACATGGCAATCACAAAATCAAAGTGGCATCTGTATGTTGTGAAGGTGGATCACTAATGAAATCACTTTAAAATGGCTTGCTATTTCCACTTCAGAACTAAAAATTCATTTAAATGGAAGATCTTAGAGTCCAGGCAAAGAAACGAAGAGAACGCTACGTAGTCCAATTAAACTACACATTGAGTTTTATTTTTAACTTTGTACTTTGCATAATTTACATTGCAACTTTTTGAAATTCTGTCGCATAGTCGCACATCAAGCGTTCAAACCTTAACTTTTAGTAGCCCTGGTCAGTTTTACCTCACCATTGGCGACCGTGTGACCACCAATTTTTAGCCCTCAGAAAGTATCTTGTGGTCTGGTATTTGACTGCCTGTTTTCCAGTTAATCTGTAATTGGAGCCTTATAGACTTAATCTCCAGCCCATCTAAACTAGTTATAGGGCTCAAAGATGACTGTGCATCCCATTTGGAATAGCTTGCAAATAGAATTTAGCAGAACCTTTACTAATTCTGTTTCCTTTTTACTGTACGGAAAGCCATAAACAACATACTCCAAAACAAAAAGGCTTGTCAAAATTTGTACTTACCAGAAGCACTAGGTACAGGGTGTATAGCTTCTCTGCTTTTTGTTGGTGATTCAGCTGAAGCTGTTTGTGAAGGTTTGTGCTCAGATGTTTCCGACATAACTCTAGATCCTCCTCTATCTGGTGACTCCACTCCTGCAGGAGTCTCTCCTGCTGAGATCACAGTTTGTTCCTGGTCTGGAAGAAATTACACACACACACACACACACACAATCAAGAATGCAGGGCAGATGCACTTCAAAATACAGTCAACTCTCTCATAGTGGCCACTTCTCGTACGCAACACTTCCACTAAGCAACCACTTTGTAATATCCATATTGTTTCTCAGTCAAATACCGTTTCAAAAACTCTCTAGTAAGGGACCACTACTGAAATTTCTTAAGTAACTACGACCACTTCTAAGGCTGGAAATTTGACATATTCCTTTGTTTTCTGTTTCCAGTAAGCTACCACTCGGCACGATCACATATGATTGTAAGAAAATCATTACTCGAACGTCACAAAAATAATCAGTTTTTAATTGCGCTGACCAGAGAGATGATAGATAACATTTAGTTTGCTTACCAAAAAGCTGGCTGTAATAAGATCTGAAGTTAAAGAAGCAGATTGTTACAGTGATATGATATGCAAAAGGAGCGAATCACTGCTGCATGATAAGCAAATAAAGAAGATTTGGAGTTCTGTTGTTGCACATCTCACTTTAACATGCTATATTTTGATTCCCAGGTATTGTTTGCTGAAAATTGGACTTCAGGTGATTTTGATTAACAAGTGAAACATTTGTAAAAGAACAATTGAAATTAGTTTCAGGTATAGGAAATGTCGTCTATTTGCCTAATTTTAGCATAAAAGGTAATATACTTATGTAATTACATTAATCAATTGAGTTTGAGCCAATCTTAAAGATTTTTCCAGTAAGCAACCACTTTGTCATGCACCAAGGTTGGTCACTTACAAGAGAGTTGATGGTATACTATTCACAGCTTGATCGTTGTATACTTAGCTGGAAAATGACTATATACTTAGGCTTGACTGTATGTTTGATTGAGTGCCCTTACCAGGCAGAAATCTGAAATATATATTTTTTATATCAGACAATATAATCGGAGTTTTGTATCACTGAAGGTTCTGTAAGTAGTCATTAGGTTTACAGTATGCTGTATAGGTACCTTCTTCTGGGCTATCAATGCCTGGCTTAGATGTTGCTGGTGTGAGACTTGCAGCACTCCGAGATCTTGATGATGGCACAGGACTTTCCTTGGGGGTCAGATAGCCTTTCAAGACTTCCTCTGTCACATACACTGCTGCACAATCAATCAGTGCCTCAAAAAATTCCAGGAATGTCATCTCAAGCTCCAAATTACAAAAGTCATCCTGTGCCAGGTCTGGGTTATCTAGTGCCAGGACATTCAATATTTCCTTGGGGGTTAACACTTGATTGATCAAATGAAAGTCATTTAACATAAAAAGAAACTGCCTGGCTTTAAATATTGGTTCATGTGGGTAGTGAAAGTTGGGTATGCAATGTCCACAAAATATTTCCCAGCTCTTGGGCATATACTGGATTGCATCAAGTGCCTTTGATGCATCAGAAAATAAACTCCCCCTGACTTTGCAAGCATTCTCCAGGATGTTTTCTGTGATAAGCTTTGAAACACACCATGGTAAAAGAGGTTCATTTCCATGGTGTTCATCTTTATAAAGCTTGTAAGCAATGGTTACAACAGCATTGAGAAAGTCTCGTACAAGGACTTCATGCTGGGGCTCATGGAAGTCACTTGACCTCTCTGATGCAATCATACGGTCAAGCTCAGAAATAGTAAAGCCATGTTGGTGAACCTTGCAGTCTTTCAGAAAGCGCCAGAACTGGATTTGGCTCATTACAAAGGTATTGTCAATGGACAGCTGCTGTCCAAGACCTGAGTAGAAACTATATATCTGCTTTAGCTTGCTAATGTATCGCAACATGACATATGTAACCTGCTGAAGTTCCTCTTCTCTTTCATAGAGATCAAGATCTCTCTCGTCTAACAGAAGATCCAAGCTCAAGTTGAGATAATTCCCAGAACTTTCCGTAGTCATAAAGGGTGAGGCAGAGCGTACTGGTGTGCCTCGTCGAACTGGGAGTCCTGTGTTTGCTATATCTGGGGACAGCATCCCAGATGGGTTTATATCTGGGAAGTCCAGCATGTGATCCAACTCAAAAGTACCTGTAAGTAGACAAGAACTATCACTTCCCAGTTATGTTAAACAGGAATATAAAATGTACCAAGAAGGAAACTAAAGGGTATCTGCAGCCATTATCTTTTTGTAAGGTCAGTTAACATCTTAACAATTTTTTACAATCCAATCCCATAAGTCTAAACTTCGATGCATTCTTCTTTTCATGTCTAGTAAGAAAAAGTCTCACCTTCAAAAACCATTCCATTTTTGAATACATACTTTCCATGCCCATGCTTCATGTTGTTCACCCATTCACCCACATACTTAGCACCAGTGGCATAATAAAATGTCCCATGTCCATGCCGCAACCCACTCACCCACTCTCCTATGTAGTAGTTACGTAGGGGGTACTGTGAGCCAGGAATGCGCTTCAGATACCAAGAGTGTTCTCCCCACCCATGCTGGACTCCATTCTCCCACTGTCCTTCATACCGTTCATTCTTATCATACCAGTGCATGGTTCCCATTCCATGTCTCACGTTGGCTCTCCAATCTCCCTTATATATGTTCCCAGAGGCAAACCGTCTCATACCAAACCCATGCCTTTTGCTGTCAGTCCAGTGTCCATCATAATATGACTGGCCCTCTTTGTCATATCGTAGAATACCTTGTCCACAACGTTTTCCAAATCTCCATTCGCCGGTATATGAGGAAGGTATCCCGCCACAGACATAGGTACCATGACCATGCCTTAAACCATTTTTTACTTCACCTTCGTATGAACTTCCATCGGTCCAAGTGTAGGCTCCGCGCCCATCAATTACGTTGTTCTTGAAGTCGCCTTCGTAGGTAATTCCGTTGGCCCAATTGTACTTCCCTGATTCATGCATAAAGCCGTTTACAAAAGACCCTGAGTATATATGACCACCTTGGAAATGGGCGGTTCCAATTCCGTGGAAAAATCCGCGGTCATCTTTTTCCCCGACATAGCCTTCGACAATCAGGTTTGTGAGGCAAGGTTCATTTCGCATGGCGTCGTATGGTTCATTTTTTTTGTTTTCCACTGTACGTGTCTCTTGCTCATTTTCGGTCTCTTCAATTCCCTCTCCTTCTTCTTTCTCAACATTCTCTTCCTCAACGCGTGTATCTTTATCTTTTTCCAGCTGAATTTCAGGTGTCTGTTCTGGCATTTTCCTACAAAAACCAGCTCACAACGAAGTCACGACTGCGCTGTTTTCATTTCCCGGATGAATGTACCGTCGCTATAGCGACAAGGAAGGGGATGAAGGCACGCGGGCTCAGTTTAAACTAGCAGCTGGACAATGGCGGAAAAATACCTCTCTTAGGGAATATTGCACTTCCTTAACATATTGCGCACAGGATGGCTCGCAGATCAAAGTGTTGTAAATTTTCTTGGTTTGTAAATGATGGAGTTGGTATTGGATGTGCAGTTTTCACCTATTTACTCATAGGATACGCGGAATTCGTAGTGGTTATAGTGATGCTTCTACCCGAGGTTATATCTGCAGCTGGTTTTGGTGTGTTTCACGCTGTTGCTTTTACATTTTTAGCGACTCTTGCTCTGGTTTCACATAGTCGAGCCATGTGCAGTGATCCAGTAAGTGCTCCTCATTTTCAGATGATGCAGATTCGTTCGGTTTCAGTGATGTTGTTTATTGCCTCATTTCATTTTGATTTTGAACTGCATGTCAGTTGCAGTCATTTTATAGCTGTAGCGGTTCGTCTGTTTCCAAGGTAGGCATCATTGCATAGATTCTCAACGTAGATAATTGTTCCTAACTGATCTCTGAAATCGTAACTTTTACTCCGTATTGTTTTCAAATTTCCATGTATTGTTTCGGCTTGGTCGTTTTTAATGGATGTCTTCCACGCCTAGTAGTCTGGAATCCTTAAATCAAAACAAGTATATGGTCGTTAAGTTTGTTTATAATTATGTTTTTGTCGATTTCCAACACCAAACAGTATTTATTGTAGTATGCCTTTTCACCAGTTCGCTCAAATTCAAGCGCTCTCTTATGTTTTTCAGGGCACTATTCCTTTAGGCAACTGTACAACAGAAAATTTAAAGAAGCTACAGCTAAAAGAGGGAGAAGTAGTTTTACGATGTACCAGATGTGAGTGTATAAAAGTCGACAGAGCCCATCACTGCAGGTAACTATCTTGCTGAGCTTTACTAACATAAATTTGGCCTGACTGCAATATGTTCTCTGTGAGTGCTTCAGTTGTTGAAAGTGTTATGTAATGGGTTTAGGCGCTACCATTTCCTTCACCTGTCAGGCCTTTTACTGCCAGGATAAATTGTGTATCAGTTTTGTGCAATATGGTGCCTGATCCTACTAGGAAACCATGCAGTGCTGCCGAGCTTCTTAATAAATGGTTGTAATGAGGGAACAGTGTCCCATTTTGCTGAAGTCCCATTTCATGCCCTCACTTTGCCTGCATCTTAATTTTATTCTCTGTTTATGTTTTGTGGTGTTCAGTTGTACAAATCTGGTTTAATCCACAATAAAATTCAATCAAAACGGTCCAATGTGCAATAAGCTATAATAATCATTTTACCCCTTTTGGTACAATCTCTAATTTACAGTACTTTCATTTGGAGTTTATTTTGAAGCACTTTTAGTTTAAGCCTCCAGATAATTTTTAGTGTACTGTTGCTTTCAAAGGAGTAAAAAATTTAAAGCAAACAATTAAAATAATTTAAACTTAATTGAATGTTATAATTCATGGTCTGGCCTTGAGTTAAAAGAAATTGCCTTTAAGACATAATTATTATGCACAGTTAGCCACTGTTCCTTTACATATGCTCAAAAACTTTCTGAATGCAATTTTCCTGTTGCCTTAGGTGAATATTTCCTGTCATATCACCCTGTTGAAAGTAGACTTGTATACTATTTATATTTCTTTGAATAAAATTATGGAAGGAGATTTTCCTCTTTCTCTCAGGTTCATGCATGTTTGTTTATATTTTTTCTCTTAATATGATCTTTTTTCCTTTACATTTTAGCACATGTCAGAGATGTATTAGGTAAGTCAGAGAAGCTGGCAAGTAAAAAAATCTTAAAATCATAAAGGCTTGAAAGAAACTTTAATAATGAATACACTTGAATGCTGACAGCAGTCAATAATTATTTTAAAAAACCCAGTATCGCCTCTTTCAAGAACGCTTTGAGAGATTATTTTATTGATTCTTGAGGTTTTATTGTAAATGGTTTTTTTATGCACACATTCTATAGTTATATTTTTTATAGTCATTTTGTTAGGTTAGTTCTCATTTTCAATTTTAGGCTTGTGCATATCACTTACTAAACTTTAATTGTGGGGGCCACTGGGCTATCAGCGTAGCTGTTGTGTGTACATCCTCTTTAAATAAATTTGATAATTATTATGTTCTGTTTATCTGATTCTAAGAATGGTACTATTGTTTTTGTCCAATCCATAATAAGAGCGACTTACAGATAATGAACAAGTGAGTTTAACTTAATAAACACAAGTCTGTTCTTGGATTTTATCTTACTCATTTACTGCAAATTTAAAGGTTTGGGGGAAATGTTCAGTGGTGTTAGTGCATTTTTCCTAGTTATATTTACCTTAAAATAATGAAAGTAATGAGTGTATATGTTGTAGTTCAATTTTTTCCTTGGTTCAAATTTTATTTTCCTTTGTTTGAAACTCATTATCATACATTACCATACCAGAAAACAAAGGAAAATAAAATTTGAACCAAGGAAAAAATTGAACTACAACATATACACTTGTTCTGTTTTGCTTTTGTACTTGAACACTCTTTAAGTAAAGAAAAAAGCTTTTAATTAAACCTAGTAATGTACACTACACATTAATTGTTATTTGAACAGTGTTCTTTTGTTTAAAATTAAATGGACCTAATTGAAATTTCTTTAGCTATTACTGTACAATTGTAGGAAAGTTTGTTTTGACAGCCAAACAACATTATCATGTAATGATAATGGATCAATCTTGCCCTAAATAATATTATTTTGTCAATGATTATGAACTATATCCTTTTTCCCTTCAATAGGAAAATGGATCATCACTGTCCATGGTAAATGTAATTCATTATAATACCTTGAAATAGTGACATTTAATCAGCTGAGAAAGAGAAAAAGTAAAGAAAGCACCATTATTCCTTCTTTTGCCCTTTTTCAATCCTCTTCTCTCTCATTCTCATTTGTGGTTGGAAACAGCCTGGTTCATCCATGCATTTGGATTGTTTATTAAAATAAAAGCTTTTATTTTTTGTCAAGCACCTGAGTGGGCCGGAATCCTAAATCCTTGAATTTGATTGGCTAATCAAACGTGTATGACCAGTCAGGCTTTTTATGGTTTAGCACACAGGCCAGATTTTTTCCCCGCAGTAGCAGTTTCCTATATATTTTCTTACTTTAAAAAGAAGACATTCAAAAAAATAAATAAATGTTATTTACGGGGCTAGGTCAGTCCGTATAGGAAAGAACCGTGCCCCCATTGGTCTTGAGTATGGTTTCTTCCCATACTGACCTTCTGCTTTGTAAATAACATATATTTCTTTCTTAACACTTTCAGTATTTTACTGACATAATAGATTGTACAGCTCTTAACCAAAAATTCAGATGGAAGATACTTTTTAATTTCAGGAAAAATTTGTAGTTAGTGCCAAGACACCAAAAGTGTCTGTCAACAATTTTTCACTTCAGCAAGGTAAATTAGACTTTAGTAAGCAATGGTCAGAGGCAAAGAATGCAGTGGTATATATTCCACTAGTTTGCTTCTACAGTAACTCTTGTAGTTCACAAGTTCTTAATGAATATGTTAAGGATCCATTTCGATTACACTTTAAAGGGTTATGAAATATTTAACTTTTTTTACCTCTCCTTACAGGATAAACAACTGTGTCGGCGAAGACAATCAGAAATTCTTTGTTTTATTCACTGTAAGTAAACTCCATCATACCATATTTCTGAATTGTGTATAGGAACCTTCTTATTGTAAACTGAATAATATATTACAAGAGACAATGTTTTTGATTAAGTATGTAATTCTTACCTTCTTTTCAGCTTTATATATTTGTAATATCACTGTATGCGCTACTCTTGACGATTAGACAACTCTTCATCTGTACAGAAAAAGAATGGGAGCGTGAGTAGAAGCTATTACAGTAAAAGTTGTCAAAGTTTTGTCAGTGTAAATATGTGCATATACAAATCAAATTGCATGTCCATTTGTTGCATTTTATGGCCTAAACTCACAAACACAATCAAGCATTTTGTTGCTATATATATGTTGCAGTTAATTTTTGTTTTCAGTTAATTTTTATTTTGAACTAGATAATTTTTTTCTTTCTAGTTAGTTTTATTTTTAACTAGGTGATATTTTTTAACTAGGTGATATTTTTTTAACTAGGTGAGATTTTTTTAACTAGGTGATATTTTTTTAAAAAAAATACAGGTCACAGGTCATTGTTTTACCAATACAGAAAGCATCCTAAACATTCATTAAAGCTAACCTTGGGACTTATCAGACCTAAGGTTAGCTTTGATGAATGTTTAGGATAATTATCGTATTTACAACATTCTCCGCGACATACTTCTTGAAATAATTAGCCTGGATAAAGCGTAAAATGAAAGGTACTTTTAATGCCTACAGCAATATTTTGGAGGTTACTTCTCAGCCTTCCAGTCTCCAACGCTAACCTGCGGTTTTTTGACACAAGCTTCCCGTCTGTGGGAAGGAAGCACACGCTGAGAAAATGTTAAAAATACGTAAACGCGAAAAGTTTCCGACGAGGCTTGTATAAAGTTGTAGCTTAAACAAAATAAAATGTCATCCTCCTCAAAAGTGGGGGAGCTAAAGCCCCCCCAGCCCCCCCCCAGCCCCCCCGGCTCCGCCGTCCCTGTATACCCACTGTACAGTGGTGATTTGGAGACCCATTAAGTTGAGGATATTGATCCCATTGCATACAACACCATAAAAAGCCACAAAGGTTGCTAGTAAAGCTACTGTTTTTCTCTCTTTTTTTGTTGTAACAACGTTTGTACAGAATGAAGTAGTTATTGTTGATTAGTTTAAATAAAATTACATGTCTTTTTTATATTTGTCTCCTATCAGCAGATTGCACATTTGTTCCTGTGGCTTCGGCAATTCTTCTGATGATATTTTTAGTATTTGAGGGTCTGTTGTTTGGCATTTTTACTCTAGTCATGTTCTGTTCTCAAGTCTCAGCTGTCATGAAAGATGAAACGGTTAGTGCATTGCACTTCACTGCCTCGAGTTGTTTTTCTGTATTTTCATTTCACGTGTTAGCCGGGTCAGACATTTGTTTTTAACGAAAGCTAACACATTTTATTTTTTTTTTTCCATTACTTGGACTAACGATCAGCGAGAATTCCCAGAGCGATTTGTGGCACTATAATTCACACTCGGGGAGTATTCCCTGTTCTGCGTTGGACGTAGATAAGCAAGCGGTGACGCCCTAAAAATTGCGATCCGTGTCATCCCCGGGTGTCATTCATGGTGCTTGGAAAACATATTTGTCTCACGTTCTTTCTCGACAGAAAGCACGCAGTTGTTTTTAGCTCAAAATACTCTCTCGGGTTATTTTACTTGGCTATACATGACCTATCTCTTTTGTCTACAGGGGATAGAGAACTTAAAGAAGGAAAAAATTTCGCCAAAGGGATCGGCGTAAGTACTCTTATTTTACGACATAGCTTTTCAAACTGCGTCCGTATTCAAAGTGAACTCTTGCCTGCGTTAAGATCTTCAGAAACCGTAAACTTCTGCGACGCTCCGTTTCATGTTCCATCAGCTTATGTACTAGTATGTAACCCGCGAGCGCCTTTGTCTAAACAGTAAGGCTGTGAGATGTATTTTCCGAGAGTGGAAGTGTAAATGCAGGAACCGTGAGAAGGAAGTAACTAGACCTTGTGTTTTTCCTTTTGATTCACAGGTATGAAAACCTTCAGGATGTGTTTGGAGGATATTTTTCAATAAGTTGGTTTTCTCCCTTCTCTGCGACCCCATCTCGGCGTTCCAATTACGCATTCCATGATGTCTAACAGGAACACATAATTTACACAAAATTATTTAACGGGTACTGATATGTGGTCAGTGGTACGCTGACCACACTGATCTCCACCGTTTTCAATTTGTCTCCCAGGCAAAAATCTTACGTCACTTCATTTGGGAGGCTGTCTCATGGCTTTACATGCGCACCCCACACACCCTTCGGTTTCGCGCCAAAATACGTCATAACATTGTGAACCCAACTGGACCCCTGAGGGGTCATTATTTAATCAATCCTCTCATGTAAAAAGCTGCACCATTGTTCTCGGCATGAGGGGTGGGAATACTTACCAGAGGCACGAATTGCTTATCATATGACGTGTGTATTGTTTGTTTGTTTATTGGCTGTCAATATTTAATCGAACAGCAATGGTGTATGGTAGTCACTCAAAAAAAAAAAAAAAAAAAAAAAAACGACCGTTCGAAGTAGTTTCTCTAATCCTTAGCGTAGCGTTCTTCAGAGAAACGACTGCTGATGGGGTTGTAATTTTTATACCGTAAAAAGTGTAGAAATAAAGATTTTGAATAGCGAATGTATAGCACTTAAAAACGAGCTTATACATGATAGTTGTAGCTACGGTGTTGGTGTTCAGGGAAGCATGGTACCTGATCTGTAGGGGGTATCACCTCACTACTCTCATCCCCTCCTGCAACAAAAGCATGGTACCTGATCTGTAGGGGGTATCACCTCACTACTCTCATCCCCTCCTGCAACAAAAGCAAGGTACCTGATCTGTAGGGGGTATCACCTCACTACTCTCATCCCCTACTGCAACAAAAGCAAGGTACCTGATCTGTAGGGGGTATCACCTCACTACTCTCGTCCCCTCCTGCACCAAAAGCATGGTACCTCATCTGTAGTGGGTGTCACACGATAACCCTCATTCCCTGTCTGGTGATTACCCCTAGCCCAGGACGCGTCATTTCCTCCTTTCACAGAAACTGTACCGGTCTAATCAGGATGGGCTCCTGACCGGTCACCAAACATTTCGAGCTTCTTATGTCTTGTCATTTGCAGATTTGTCAGTCATTTGTCAAGTCATTTGTCAAGTCATGTTCGAAAACTTCATAGCAGAAATGGCTCATGTAGTTGTACCATTATTCAAAAGGGCACCGAAAAGTTTCTTGTGAACGACGATCATGACACGTCAGTCGCAAAACGAGAGCGAGAGAGCGGAAGATCCGTTTGTTTTTCTAACGTTACTCTCCTCGCGTGTCTCGCGCTTCCCTTTCATAAAGAAAATTTAATATTGGCAGAATAGTTTGATACTAGCAGCTGCTTGCCCGCAGGGAAAGGCAAGTTACACGCGGGAAACGAATGACCTACGACAGGTGTTGTCACAACCAATGAGACTCCTTCCTGTCTCGAGATAACAGCCTATGATCATGCTGATGTATTTGACGAGTTCTTGGCTTGGAACACGACACACCATGAAAAACCTACTTTACTTTTCTTTCTAAATGTAGCACCACATTTGAGAGATTCATTTTTCTAGATCTAAGGCGCAATGCAATGTGTAGTCTATATTTGTTTGAATTCAAACCAGATTTCCAATTACGGTTTTAACTTTCTTAAAATTCTGAGGCAACGAGAAATGCGAATTTAGATTTGAATGGCGATTCGTCAACTCTTACAGCTCTTAAATAACTATTATCAATAAGACCTTCCCTATGAAAAATGAAAAATATATCTGAATCTTTTTCAAGCGTTTTTCACAGTATATGTGAGTAATGTTGAGGTGTAAAAAGGAGTCAAGATTTACTGTTGGGTCACTTTCTCAGCAGCGGGAAAATTAGTTCCATTGATATCGGTATCTGATATTAAACTTCCGTAATCATTCTAATTTGTGGTAAGGACTGTGAAACTCTTTTTAAAACAAGAAGCCGCGTCTGTTTGTCAAATATGATAAATAGCTATATTGTGTTAGAGCAGCGGCAGGCCTGCGGGTTGGTCCCTTGCAAGCATTAAGGAACGTTCTCACCGGCCAAACTCGCACCGCTTTCACCTGTTAAGCATTTAACAAATTGCTTAGGTTTTTTAGCCAACTGGCGACAAAAGAAATTACCCTTACGACAGTATATTCCATCCACTCTTAGCACTTCGGTTACTTATTAACGTTTAAGAACTTTGAAACGTTCTAACACGCGGCAAAATTGGAAGTTTTTGAACAGCTTTTACCTGTCTTATATAACAAACTGGCAGGCTTAAAACTTTTAATTGACGAATCAGTAGCGAAAGAGGTACCTTGAATTGTAGATTCAACAGAACAAAACTTGGGAAAAACAGAGGATTTATCTGGCGGCTTCAAGAACGAGAGCAACTATGAACGAAACATTTTTAAATAGAAGTGCGCAAGTTTGCCGCCCCTTCGAAGACAGCCCGCTCGCGAAAGGTGTGAAAATAACGGCCTATGTTGTTGTTATTCTAGCTTCCCTTATTGGCAACTCTGCGATGATTTTAGTGATCTTCAGAGCACCTCGAATGCGAACCACAACGAATTACCTCATAGCAAACATGGCTGTGTCGGATCTTCTGCTCCCGATTTTTGCCATACCACGAATGGTGGTCGGCGTTCTATTCGGCTCACATCGGTGGTTCGTCGGAGGTGGCATTGGCCTCGCGTTGTGTAAGCTCATGCCCTTGTTCCAAGACATTTCAACAGCAGTGTCCATACAAAGCCTTGTTTTTATCGCAGTGGAGAGGTTCTATAACGTTTTCTACCCAGTCAAGGCTGCTGCCATGAGTTCAAACGTACCAAAGATTGTTTCACCAATCACGTGGCTCGCGGGTCTCCTACTACACTCGCCGTACTTTTTCATTTTCAACATCACTGTCAAAAATAACAGAACGTTTTGTTTACTGGACTGGTCGCCGCTGTTTGATGACACCCTCAAGGCACAGAAAGTTTACTTCATTCTTGTTTTTGCACTTCTCATAGTACTTCCTGTAACTGTGATCGCCCTTCTTTACACCGCCATTGTGCTTCGTTTGAAGAAACAACAATTCCCAAGCCAGCAGCAAACAGAAAACACAAGAAGACTCCGGGAAAAGCGCAACAGGGCCGTTATGAAACTGTCCGTTGTTATTGTATCGGTTTTCGTTCTGTGTTGGACTCCCTTTGTTACATACGTTTTTTTACAACTTTTTAAGTTGACACCGCCCTTATGTGGACTCGAGAACACCGCCTTCGCTGTCACTTTCGTGGCACACTCCATAAGCGCCCTCAATCCATGCATTTATTTCCTCTACGGTTCTAGTTATCGTCAAGGTCTGAAGGACGTTTTTCCTTGGGTGTCTCGCATTTTCTCATCCAGTCGAGTGTCACCAGCCTTTGAGATGAGGCGTCGCACTGACTCGCAATGAGAACGCAATCCTCTATAACTTGAGAACCTCAGAGCCGATTCTTGAAAGGTTACTTTAATTACGCGACAAACATCTAAATTGTGCACTTGTTTACTGACTAAAAGAAAAAAAAAGGACCGAACTGGTCGAAACTAGAGGTACAAAATGTAACTAACATTAGATTTGCCAGTAAATTCAATTGGTCTGGTTGCCAAAGGAAGACAGTTCTCCTATACTTTTCACTCCACCCGAAGAAAACACAACGGATTGCATAAAGAAGCATAGAAACTATGTGCCAGTCACACAAAGCACAGAATTCGAGTAGCAATAAGAACATGGATAAAATATGACAAAAGAACAGCACATCATAGAAAAACAACGACAGATCCGCCCATTGACTATCAGAATCACCAAAGAGGTCAAGGCACCCACAACTTTATTTCGATATATTATCAGCAAAAATATACTGTATAACGTTTATTTATATCATTAAACCTACAGTGTAATCCCAACTGAATACTTAGCAGTATGAGTAGAAAAACCGTTCCTCACTTAAATTTTAGTGGGAAAGTAGAGACATTCAAAATGCGGTAGTGTCAACCTATGGCGATTTCACTTAATAATATCCAATATCCAACATTAAGCACCATATTGAAGAATATGAAAACTTTTAACGTATTTTAGTACTAGCACGAGTGTTCACCACCAGTTTTAAAAAGGAATACTATAAGAAAATTTACAATTCCTCAAAACTTTATTTAGTGCTTTGTCAAGGTCAAAGTTGACATAGTTGATCAGACTGAATGACCGCATCCAAGTGGAATTACGCACTGTTCTCGTTGCCAAGACATTTTCTTAAAAACTCCTTCTCGATGAAGACAGCCGTTATACTCTTCCCGCCGAAATAAAGCTGGTTTTCGCGCGCGCGAACTGTTCCCTCCGAAATGCTTGTGTAACGACACTACACGCTTCCACTGTTTAAATATTCGCACTCATATAAGAATTTTAAGGTTCCTATTATTTGCCCGCTGAATCAATAAACGGCCAGCGTTAGTTGTGAAAAACAGCTATGAAAAGAAAGTGAAACTATGAAGGATAAAAACAGACTAAATTCTCTACTAAAATTACTCACAGTCACTTCTCCATGACGAACACTTTTGCTTGCCCCGAAAGACTTATTTGTTGACGTTTTAACGGTCACATCCCTAAAGTGCTCGTACCGGAGAAGTTCGACTGTATTAAAGGGAAGAAGTGACTAACTAAACCTAGCTACCTAACAATTCCATCGTTGTTTCTCAGCTCACTGAGTCACAGCATTGTCTCCTTCCAAGCTGCCTTTCGACTTGGCAAATCTTCGCTCTGAGCCTGCCACCAAAAATAGAAAGAAGCTTATAAATCTGTTTGAACGGTTTGCAGCCAGCGACCCCTTGTTTAAAGTGCCGTGTTCACCAAACCGCGTTTGAGCTCAAATACCAATATCAGGTATTTACAGATTGTCATATGTGGGGATCCCGTAAAGGGCTGTGAAATCAGCCTGCGAGCAGGCTCACTTGAGCGAGTGCGAGCGAGCCGGCGAGATGAATGGGGTTACGCTTTAGACGTTTACTTTGTCAGTGAAAAGGAAATCCCAGAAACGTTAGTTTCTCACAATAACTTGCGGTGCAGTGATTATAGTGCGATATTTCAGGGTACGTTTGTCGTCCCAGCAACTCCTTAAAATTTGAAACACCAACAAGGTGAATCTGTTTACGTACCGACACTGTTCATAACTAGCAGTAATCAAAGATTAAAGTGTGTCGCCTTAGGCCCCCAGGGAGCTGTATTGGTTTCCATAAACAGGCCTTCTGATATTACGCGATGGTGCGATTTCGCACAATCGACCTCAAATCGCATCCGATCGCACAATTCACGAAAAATCGCATAATTCAAAAAATAACGCACAATGTTCATAAAATAAAGCATGAATCAACAAGTTTCTTTGGAATTCCTGCAAAAATACGCCATTTTCAAGATGATTTACCTTGGAAAAAGGCTAACAAGACTCTTTCACCTTCGATTTCGTATTCATTTGAAGTTAAGGCGTTATTTTGAATGTCAAGGACCTGGTACGAGTCTCATTCTTAAAGAGTCGCCTATTGGTGTAACACAAACACGCCCCTTGTTCAGATTAGCCAATCTGAATGGCTGTAATTTCCGGCCGTTTACCCGCACGGCGGACTACCCCCACGGGTGATTTTTGCCTAAAGGAAAAAGGGAATCGTCAGAACACGCACTTGCAGATAACCCGCACACAAAAACAAAAGAAAGTTATGCAAAACAGTTAGAGAACTCACAAAATTTGAAGCGATGGAGCGCTTTGAAAATTGCTTTGAGCCTTTCAGGCATTTTTTAATTGAACTCGTATTTCTCGTAATTGAGTCGTGGAAACACTTATCGTTTCGTATTAGAATCGAAGAAAACTTTATTCCTTGTTTTTTGCTTAACAAAATACTTTTCCGCATGCTATTAGCAAGTTTTCAGAACCACTGAAAACTAATGAGAATTGAAGAAACTTGTAAAATTCGGTTCGCAATTTCCTCAAGAAACAATATCTCGGGATCTTCCGGGTCTTAGAAATTGCTTGAAACGGGATGCATCGAGTATTTTGGTATTATTTCTATTCTTGCAGGAGCCCATTACCCCGATCCTGGGCTCCTGATCCTTATCAGTGTTTTGTTTACATGCGTGCCGACAATTATATTTTTATCGCCTTGAACTGATTATGCGGCGCTATGAATTGAACAGATCACTAAAACATTTATTTATCTCAGGTTCTACTTAGTCTAAAAAATCACTTGAAACGGGAATATACTCCACAACGTAAGGCAGTGCTAGCTAGGAATATTTCGCTAATGCGTTGAGTATTCTTACATTATTTTTTTATCACAGACAATGTTAGGTTTGCAGTGCACGTGTGTCGACAGACGTCAGCATCGTGTTTCAGTTTAGCTCCACCTCGTTCCCAGGGTTCTCTCCTACTCGGGGGCCGAGTGGGAGAGGACCCTGGGAACAAGGTTGAGTTTAGCTTTGTGTTTTACACAATAAAATTGTTTCATATAAAGCAGAAACGCATTCAAAATGTCTAAAGAGCAGCAAAAAAGTGTTTTTCGTATCCTGAAACCTTATAAAACAAGCTTAAAATTGCTCAGAAAAAAATCGCACAATCTTCATTATTTATCGCATAATTGGCCTCTGTAATCGCATAATCTGCCCTGCAAATTTCGCATAATTTGCATTTTTTTATCGCACCCTATCAGAAGGCCTGCATAAAGCATCTTAACCTTGACACGCTTGGCAGGCTGGATGGATGCTATTGTGACGTTTCAAGATGGCGCAGATTTGGAACCGACAGACCGACAACCTCTTTTCTCGATTTCTCGCGCTTGGAACATGCACAGGATACCCATGAACACAGAGAACAGCCAAACGACTAAATTAGGAAGCTTCTCCTTCGTCGACGCAATTAATAACCCTTCACCTGTCTCTCGTATTCCCATAAGTTGTGTAAGTTCACCATGAACTGATACCACATGAGCCTTATTGACAAAGCTTGTTCAATCAAGATGGCCACATCTTGGCTAGCCTACGTGTAGCCGCACCCTCCCCCCGAAGGAAAAAAACGGGAGGAGGGAAGGTCTACGAAAACCTGACACAAATCGTGTTATGTGACGTCACTCTAATTTATGCAAACGTATGTCTCAGCACTTTCCCCGATTGTGTAACAATGGTATCACGTTCCTATTCTTTCGAAACATTTGCAATTTAATGGCCGTTTACAATTGTGCTCTTTTGTTTTAAAGAGATCGACAAGGATTATGAGAGATATTTGGTTAAGAGCAGAAGGAAAACTATGTTTGATGTAAGTCTAGCGCTTGAGAATTTAGCAAGTTCTTGGATACTTGCGTTTACAAAGGCGATAGATTTAGACAAAGATCTATCCTGGACTTGCGAACTCACTACAAGCCGACAGAAACATTTCAGTACACACATTTCGCTTCCTGCCACCCACCAGGGGTCAGTAAAGGCTTCATCAAAGGCGAAGCACTTAGGCTGCTTCGAACTAACTCTTCAAAAAATACTTTTGAAGTGAATATTGTAGCATTCAGATCACACCTTTACACGAGAGGTTATCCTGATATTCTGGTAAATAAAGTCCTCTCAGAAGTGAAATTCGAAGAGAGAAAGTCGGCTCTTCAACAAAATAAACGAACCCACAAGATAATTCTTCCTTTTGTCACACAATACCACCCAACGGTGCCTATTTAAAAAAAATCTTATTGAAAAAATGGCATTTAATACAGGATCAACCTTTACCAGGAGCCCATTACCCGGGTAATGGGCTCCTGCCTTTACTAAGTGAGATATACAAAGAGCCTCCCATCATCTCTTACAAAAGAGGAAAATCGCTCAAGGACATACTCGTGAGACCCAAACTCTAAAGGTAAAGAAACCGTACACTTGCGAACAGCGGGAGTCGTGTAGGCCTGTCACAACTTCTTTAAACCAAAGAACAGAGGCCATCAACGGTATTGCTTGAAATATTATCGACTTCCCGGAACCGGTTGGTAGAGAAACGAAGATATCCTTCCTTTCAAGAAACAAATCGATGGCTTTCTGCTGTTCTCCATGAAATTTCTCTATTCCGAGAGCCGCTCACGAAAAAGTCAAAGCCGCGATATAGCTCGTTGTTGTGCGAGAACACGGTTAGCCCGGCATTTTCTTTTATGGTTCTCACGAGACTATAACAGACTTAAGCCAATCAGAGTTCATGTAAGAATTGAGAAAATGGCTCACCAATGAAAAAGTACTACACATTTTCTTGCTAAAGGGTGACGTCACATAACACGATTTGTGTCAGGTTTTCGTAGACGTTCCCTCCTCCCGTTTTTTCCTTCAGGGGGAGGGTGCGGCTACACGTAGGCTACATCTTGGCCAAGTTTTTTGTTTGCGTTGCGTTTTTATTAAGCGAGACATAGTCGAGATGTAGAAAAACGCAAAAAGAGAGCATTATCCAGCCATCTTAAACGAAAAAACTTGGTCAATAAATTATTTATTATCTGGCCACTTTGTTTTGTTTTGTTTTGTTTCACGGGACAAAGCGGGAAAACCCGAGGGGGCAAGATAGGCTCACTTTCCCGCTAGGGTAGCCAATCAGAACTCAGGATTCCCTTCATCTTGCGTGCCCGCGGAACCAGTCATATGATAATAGTTACTATAAAGTGATACTACAAGAACTTATTGAATGCTGATCACTAGTGGGTCTTGCCATAAACAGAGCTGATGGTAAATCGGGCAGGTGTATTTAGTCAACTCACCCTGAGAGCCAGTTGCGCTTTGTACTGTTGTCGGGCCATTTCGTCCTGGACCCACTGAGGCACATCCGGGATCACAAGAGCCAACACAAACTTCACCCCAAGTAGAACATGCTGTAAAATCAATAAAAAGAAAACTAGAAATGAGCAAAGGGGCTACGTACAACTCACAAGATTTTAACACTGGTTGTAGTACGACCTGATAAAGAGAAATGACACGGGAACAAACTGCACACAACCAGGGAACATAAAGATATTCTTTTCCAGTTTTCAGCTGTACGTACGGGGATTTCCCCTGGCTACTGCAAGTCTCAGCTCTTGCTACTTTGATACAAAGCCAAAACATTAGTCACACCAGTAAATGTTTGTCCCCTGGTTACTTTGATACAAAACCAAAGCATTAGTCACACCAGTAAATGTTTGTCCCCGGATACTTTGATACAAAACCAAAACATTAGTCACACCAGTAAATGTTTGTCCCCTGGATACTTTGATACAAAACCAAAACATTAGTCACACCAGTAAATGTTTGTCCCCTGGCTACTTTGATACAAAACCAAAACATAAGTCACACCAGTAAATGTTTGTCCCCTGGCTACTTGAAAAATTAGTGAAAGCCCTGTACTTATCACTAAGTTCCACGTCAAGAGTAAAACCTTGTTCAAACTAAGTGGTTCTGACATTTAATCTGTAGCCTTGACACAATACAGCCCCATACAGTATTGTTGTTCTCTAGTCACTCCGCTGTGAAACGACAACAAATCTTTTCCCCACTGAGTACCATCAAACGCAGACAAGAGTAAAGGTCGACACACACGAAGGGACTAGTCCCTGCAACTCGCCCCCCCCCCCCCCCGAAGAGTTTACACGAAGGGACTGGTCGCAGGGACTAGCCCCTAGTAGTGTTTACACGCGGGAACCAATTGCACAGGAACGTAACAAAAACTGGGGGCAAACGGTATCATTCTTTCAATTTGCAGCTTTTTGAGAAACCAAAATTGTTCGAATAGCAATGCAGCATTGAGATAAATCAGCTCAGTACAAACCGCACATAGCTCAGCGAAATTAATCAGTTCTTACATTGTTTTGGCAATACGGAAACAAAAGGGGCGAAAATTCGATTAAGATCTTCAGTACTCGAGTAAATTATTTCAAAAAGAGCTCGGAAGGAAATGTGGGAGCTTGTGATACCAATCTATGATTGGTTTATTTTCATTTGGTCGCAGGGACTTGTCTCACGAACAGTTCAAAGGAAGCGTTTTGAGAAACAAGTTGCAGGGACTTGTCCCAAAAATTCAAACCAGTTTGAATTCGTGGGGCTTGTCGCAGTGACCAGATTTTGGTCCCTGCGACTAGATTTTGTGGCCAAAATGGCTAGTTCACACGATGAGACTTGTCCCCGCGACTTGTCGCAGGGACCACTCCTCTCGTGTGTGCTAACCTTCAAACAGGGAAGCATCTTGTTCATTGACAACAAGATTATCACATCGCATGCAAAACAAGACAAAGTGGTCCTTACTTCAATGGCAACAAACATGAGCACTGCATTCAAAGGAGTCATCTCCGGCAACCAATCAGCACTCTTGGCTTGCATGCCAATCAAAGCACAGTTCGTGATGACGGCGACCACGCCCATCGCTTCAAACGCCGCCTGTAAGATTAGGGGCATAAGCACTTACACTTCTACTCTTAAGATCTGAGTAGAAATGAATGAATGAATGAAACTTTATTTAACCACGGGCAAATTCATCAGCTATTTACAAAGGTATAAAAATTATAACTGCTCAACTAAAAACTATAAACTAAAATATATTAAAAAGCTGCTTTCCGTGAATGCCGTGCCTTATAGAGCTTTACTGATATCTCGTTTGAACGACCTTAAGGACTCCGCGCACCTAACCTCATAAGGAAGGCGATTCCAAAGTGTGGCGCCACTATAGCTAAAACTATTTTTAAAATAATTTGTGCGTGGCAACCTAACATTAAGTTTGTTCTCGGAGTCCCTCAAGTTGTAGCTTATATTTCGATCAGAAAATTTCGATATTAAATAGTCCGGAGCTAACCCATGCAGGCATTTGAATACCATGATAGCCCTTTGTATGTTTCGCTGGCGGTCGAGATTTTTCCACCCCAAAATTTCCAGCAATTAGAGTAGTAGAAACTCTCCTTAGTGAGAGCCAGTGACTTCCTTGTTCGTTTGATAGGAGAATTAAGTGATTGTTTAAACATTCGAAAACTGACACGGCTCTGACTTCTCTTTATCTGTTTGCTTAACATTGTATTCACTTTGATACCCTACGAGCAGAACCACACGTTACCTTCTCCACGGAAAGGTAACCGGAAGGGAAAAGAAAAAAATGGGTTTCTTTGGTTTCCTCGAATGAAAGAAAACAAATGAGAAAACAGAGCGTCGTCGTTTGGTGGGGCACAATGGCTGAATAGCATGCAATGGAATTACCGGTTAGGTTTACATGTCGTTTGCTTCAGCGATGACCACTCGTAACTCCACGTGACCTATTAAAATACACCACTTTATTGGCTGATTGAAGTTCTAACTGATAGCCTTATTGACCTTCACACTTACCCCTCAATGGCTATCTGAAGTCTTACCTGCCACGCGCCAATGGAGTTTGCAGGCTGTGCGAATGGTCGCTGGTATATACGACACATCTTGAAGGCGTCTGTACGAATCTCTATGACATTATTAAGAAGCGCCCAGAATGCAGCCATGGGGTAGGCGGAGGAAAAGAGAAAGGTGTAACCAAACTGAAGAAACAGTTCTAGATAATCAGCAAAAGTGCCCTGAAAAGAATAGAGAAGTACCGTAACTGAAGCAACTTTTTGAGAACTTAAGACTTTGCAACTTTTGTTAAGCATAGACAGTTTCTACTTTCGACGCAAATATGGTTCAACACCCGACAATAACTCCAATATATGGTTAAATATAAATTCACTGAGAAACGAAAAGAGCCATTTTGACCCAAAAAGATAGGGCCATTTCAGTGGGTACAAAATAGTACCATTTTGGGGGGCCGTTTTGATCTTAGTTTTGGTTGGGGCTTTTTTGGGACCATTTTGAGACCCAAAACGACACAAACGTAAGTGATGAAGTGGATCACTGACAGTGTTGGTGGGTTTGTTTTGGAAACCAGCTGAATGCTTTTAAGATTTAATAAGCAAGGTTCTTATTTTTGAATGTGACTATAAGTATATACAAATTTCATATATGTTAACTGCGGTAGAGACATTTTTGTTAAGTGAAAGATCGTCCTTAGTTATGTGACCAACTTCCAATCCCGTTAAAAGCATGAACTTGTTCAGGTCTTATCTTTGCAACTTGTTAAGTTGCTTTCATAACTGCGATGATCTTTCACTTATTGAAAAGTTCTTATTTTTACTGACCGAAGTTATCACAGGAAAATTGATAGCAGACACCATTTTTGTTTTGAATGGCATAAAGACATAAAGACAGTTACTATTTTTATTACAAAAGGGGAATTCAAGAATGCCTGATCGTGAGGATGGTTTAAGGGATTACAGTGCTCACCAGATAGACTTCCTGTGTTCCTTGTCGTTCAATGTCATCTGATAAATCAACAGTCTTCATTACCAGTTTCTTTCCTTCCTTAGAGACTTTCGTGACCCGGGTTTTGAACATGATGTACGGTAGAAGAGATTCTTGAATTTGTTGGATAACTTGCTGAGTTATCAACAGAGCGCCAAGGTGCTATAGGATAACAGGAATGGATAAGAAGAACATTGCATCTGAAAACCTAATCACACACCACTTGTAATTTGAAGTACAGATCAAAAGAACATTTGATCGCACAACAGTTACTGTTAGACTGCAATTTTTTGAACATAGGAGTCTCAGCAGTTGTTTATTGAGTTCTACCGTCCAGGTGTAGGTAGTTCAAGGTTAACGGTTAGAGTTACAACCACCATTATTGTTGCTGGCTTAAGGTTCTTCATCTGTTTATGAAGAGCGACATAACTGGAATCTGCACAAAAGACATGTCAAGGTATCACTTACCCTCTGAAGAAGATCAATATCTTGAAGATAAAATGCGATGTAGAAAAGCGAGTAAAAACAGTTTACAAAGTAGAACTGGAAAAGAAAAGAAAAAAGGACTTGTAAGTTTATTAACAGAAGGGTGTCCATTCTTATCGTAACTTCCAACAGACCACAATCAAACATGATGTCTGTTTCTATTTGTATCTGATCTCAAAAAGTGGGTCGGGGAAGACCGTCTTGCCAACACTGGCTGACAGAAAAAAGAGACATATGCAATAAACACAGAAGTGCTGTACTCACAAAGATACTTACCAGAACCAGCTTGACAATCAGGTGGTTGTTGAATGCTGACTCAAGTCGATGATTCTCTGAAAACCAGTAACAAGTGCACATTAGAAACATCTCTTGTGTGTACATGTAAGATTACAGAGTTTGGTGCATACAGGGATGAAAAGGGTTGCATATTGCAGACTGGAGAGGATTCCTAGAGTTAGAATAATGAGGTTAACAAAAAAGCACACTGTGTTACCTGATATAAGGAAATTCTAGACTAACAAGCTTTTATATAAGAATGTATGATGGAACAAAAGCAGACATACCCCATTCAGTAAGAAATGTTGCCAGACAATGGTACAGATTATTCAGCACAGCAATGACCACAGCATACACAATACTTGGTATCAGCAACATAATATTAGCAACAACTCCTCCAACATTGTTGTACTTTGACTCTATCATGTCAAGAAACTGGAAATATAACAGCATGACCACTGTTGCCAGCCACATGCTGGCAAATACAATTGGATAAGACACAGCAAAAGTTTTAATCTTTCTCTTCCAAGGTGGATAGTAATACTCTGTCTGGCCTGTAATGGGGCTGGTTCGTTTCTCGCCCCAATATAATGGGCGTGGCTCTTCCACCTCTTCTGTCCCTAAGAAGATTTAAGGCATCTGCACTTGTAAGCACAACCTGACTAAAACGCAGACACATTAAACATTTTGCCCACCTTAAAGTAGTAGTTCTCTTACGTTTTGTATGGAAGAAAACCTTTTTTAATCTATCGGTATAATCTACCAATTCTAAGGGTACATGTCTAAGTACAGTTCCTAGATAAAAGCATTTGTAACAGAATCAGAAGTTGACTATTTAAAGTCTGAGTTACGGATTTCATGTTCCCAGTATTCTAAGACAATTTGGACTGTAAGTTACCTATTCCAGACTTCATGGTGCCCCAATTGAAAGATATCTCTGCACAGCGCCGTTTCCAAGCTTCCAAGAACACAGTGGCCCAAATAAGGTTAAGAACAGCAAACACAGTGTTTTTTGTCTGTTCATGAGCTCCAGACAATGCAAACACCACCACCAACAGAACAGGAGGAATGAGTGACATAGAATAAAAACCCAGAAACCCAAAGTACATTGCTATTGTTTCACCATAGTACTCACGTATCTGATCTGGAAAGCAAACAACAGTGAGGGAATGTATTAATCAGAGATGGTAATGTTTGCAAAAGACTCCTTTCAATTTCACTCCAATAGTAAGTTAATAAGTTATTTTCAGCAAATAAACAGGGCCATACTCCAGTACGGTGTCTTTCCTGAAACTGAATTAGTATATAATTTATTTATTACCTAGTGGTTGTTTGCGAGACAGACTCATATACCACTTGTGTTCCAAGACTTTGAGTTTATCTTTATTATGAAGCGGGTAAATCTGAGTGATAACTCCCTTTGACAGACACCTGGGAACTAAACAATAAATATGGGAATAAATTTAATAATTATTGTGATTATGACATAACAAATACATTTCATTACAGGTGTATAGCACCCCTGACCCTCCTCCTCACCTGATCCAAATAACAATAAATTAATTCTCTTTTTGTACCCTTCACAATAGAGCGTTTTCACTCACGTGGCCAGCAGTCATGCAAATTTTTTGGAACAAAAGAAAGTTTTCACATAAGGAAAGAGTTCAACTCCCAGGGGATTAGTTTGGAACACCAACATGGCCACTGTTTCATTGTTTTGGAACACCAATATGGCTGCTGTGACATCATGTGAAAACACTCTATAGTAGATGGTACCTGAAAAATTTAATACTTCTTTGAAATAGAAAGTGGATACAGAAGCCTAAAGCATAGTGCTAATACCAGCTTTTAACATCGCATTGAAAGTACATTCCTCCAAATCTAACAGGTGAAGGATCTCATGATATATATGTTCTGGTATGGTAATGTATAATAATGAGTTTGAAACAAAGGAAAATAAAAATAATTTGAACCAAGGATAAAATTGAACTACAACATATACACTGTACAGTCAGTTGAGTTGATGGTTCTGAAATGATCTGATTAAGCTATAGTACAACCAACAAAAATATTACCAGTTGCTCTATTTCTGTAGAGTTTAATGTCACCATATCCAGGCACAGTACCATCCTCATAAGGTTTCATGTTCTCTAGAGCATTGAAAATAATGCGCTGACTTTCACTAGTTGTCAGAAAGCCTTCACCATCATTAGAAAAGTCCTTAAATTCATGGCACAACTCTATACAGAACTCCACTGGTGCACCAAGCTTGTGAGGCTTCTTGATCTTTAGCCTTTCTGCGCCAGCTAGAAGACGCTTCACATCAGCAGATATGTGAAGAGTATCACATCCCTTTAATATGCTTGGAACTAACTTTGCTTTCAGTCCAGCACCTCCATTACTGACTGTCAGGTAAACAATAATTTAATGTTGTCAATATCAAAATAAAACTTAGAGTTACCACAGAATGTTAAAAATTGTAAAATGGACATTCAATTCAAATTTTAACATGTTGATTACATACCAGGAGCTCTTATCAGGGCTGTAAGCCAGTCTTTTGTCTCTGATGGAGTTTTAGGTGAGAATTCTAACACAACTAGAGTGTCATCTGATGCAGTAGAACCCATCTTTGATTCCTCCATGACAATATTTCTGACTTCAGTTGATCCACTCATGTCTGCCTGCAACAAACTGTAAAATAAGAAAAATAGAATTCCTAATTGTATATAAAAGCCATAAAAGTCAGAGACTTTTAAATGAGATTGTAAGATCCCTCCTTGAACAAGAAAACTGTTCACTTGCAACTTGAGCATAGGGTTGAATGATCAGATCACAATACCTCCTCTGGGCTTGCGGGCGTTAATAATGATTTACCTTAAAATGGAAAAATTGGTAACCTTGACAAGCTGCAATCCCACTCAAAAGCAATCAATCAACAAGCAAGACAGCCAGAAATGAAAATATGTTGATGTATTTTCATTTTCACATGTATGTTACAAAAAAAAAACATAAGAATCTAGACGGTTCACGTTGTTCAATTCAAAAATTATACACGACAATATTTTAATAATACAGACTGATTATTCCTTTCCAGGTTGACACGAGAGTCGCTATAATAAACTCTTAATACTCCGATAAAAATAAAGGTTAGAATAAGCCAGGTTGCATTACTTTCAGGCAAAACACAAGCTTAAACCCAAACATTTAACATAATATATTGTTATCAATAAGTAGGCCTGACCTCGGTCATCTGCCAAATGCATACGTGATCGATCCAATCAAAGCTGTCCACTCTTACAACAAACTACACGCGTGAAAACATCAGAATGATTTCCGCACAGGTCCCTACTCAAAACATCTTCTGAAGCCTTTTTTATACACAATTACGACTTAACGTGAAATTTAATTATTTAACTACATTGAGATACACAGACTTGCGGAGAATCCTTAAAAGCTAAACACATAATCTGGTTTGAATACTTTTTATAAACAGTTCATAATTCATTGAGTGCTGCGATCAAGAAATCCAGCTGTGTTTCCTCGTTTGCAAGTTATATGCAGCCCTTCAAACCTAGAACAAACTATTGCTGACTGAAATGCAACTTCTCCACTCCTAGACGGTCGTTTAACGGCTCAAATTTTGTGAAATTCTTACCTCGAAAGACAAAGCTCACAGCAGCCATGTAAATATGTCCAACTGCCCCACCCCAGGGGGAATTGACAAAGAGTTTTCGCTGCAAGGAGGGGAAAGGAGCCGGAATCGTGACGCATACATACAGTTGCACAATGGTTGTTGGGTAAATTTAAAACAAAAACACTCAAGCAAAAACTTTCAAACTGAGCTTGCTGGTAGGACACGACCTACACAAACATACAATAGACTCCGACTGATAAATGGAGCTCCGTGCTGGAGTAATTATCGGGAAATTTGCGAAACGGGTCCCAGGGCCAGGCAGGAAGGAAAGAAAGAGAGAGGTGACGTGAAAAAACAGGAGCAAATTAGACAAAAAAAGAAAAACAAAACAAACTAAAACAAAAAAATCCTGCTGAGCTCGTACAGGGTAGAAAAAGAGCGTTATGGTAACGAAATCAATCTTATCGCCGTTATTATTTTTTATTATTATTTATTTATTTATTTCTTTATTCATTCATTCATTTTCTATTTTCTTTATTTATTTGTTTTTTGAGGAATAGGAAGAGGAGGAGCAGAAGCGCAAGCTTATGAACGCACGTTACATCAGTCCAGTCCCCCACATTCCCTGTATATCCTAGGCTAATAGTATTCATGTTAAAACAAAGAGTTTTGTATGTTTACAACACTTGGTATCATCTTGTATTAGGCGGGGTTTTATGAATCCAGGGCCCACATTCTGGTTATAAGTCTTATGTGCCACTGCATGTTATTTGATTGACACCTATGAGATGATAAGTGGAAAAATACTGAGGTGCATAGGACATAATTGCGAAATGATATTATAATCTACAGAGCACGAGGGAATACGTGATAAATTGTAGTCAGTATTCGGTCTTGCTGTGGAAATTTAACCATTGTACCTCAGATAGGACCATATTACATCTACTTTATGAGAATAACGCCAGCAGTAGATTTACCGTAAGTCTCAATCAGGAAAAGATTGTCTGAACTTATTGCACAGGAGATAAGGTTATCCAAGCTTCCAGAAGTATTTGGAAGACAGAAGAAGGTTGATGGCTCACTCCAATTGCCAGTTTGCTTTAACATCGTTTCAATGTCTTTATTCCCTTATCTAAAGATTTCAAACAGTCTAGTAATCCATCTGTTTTGGACAACTGGAATAAATAATCTTTGAGTGTTTTTTGTTGCACGTGTATTTTAAGTTCTTTCCCCTTCCCGAACCCATACCACTCCCCTATCTTTCTCCATCTTACTTCACATCTGTTAGGACATCCCATGTTTCGTTTGTGCTGTGCTTACAAGTATTTCCATTTATCTCCCGCTTTCCAAGTTCTTCAAATTACATAAGAACCGTGGATACAGTAGAACAGCTTGGGTGACCTTAAATGGCAGAGGAAAGCGCCATGTATTTTCCCGTTCATAGACAATCAATACAATAACCTTGTGACTTAGTTTCAATTATATAACGGAACGTTACCAACTATTTTATGGCTTAGCCGACACTCTAGCCTAGTGTAAGCTCACAAATCTTCCATCAATTTTGGTTCCGCGTCATTCTTACCCCTTGTTTATGAGACCACATTGCTTGTTGGTAGCCTCATGACTGTATCAGGGTATCCTATGTCCAGTGGAGTCCTTCTCGAAACCGATATCGAAAAACTCGTGACATACTGCATGTCAGTATTTACCCATAACACCTTTTGACACAACGGTAGAACTGTAGTCTCACGAGGAGTATGTTGTTTTCAAGGATTTTAAACAAAGAAGCATTGAATCAGTTGTAACGTTTTGTAGATTGCGTAATTATCAAGGAAACTAGCAGGGGCGTGCCATCGTTGTATTTTCAATAAAAGTATAGAATCTTACATATTCAAGGAGGGAGCTGGCCAAATTGCGAGTCCGAGTCTCTGTGGGTGTAAAAGCTATCTGCTAGCCCCCTCATAAGACCCCAATTCCGATATTTTTATAACAGCAAATATACCTTACCGTATACCGCTAGTGCATATAAACTTGGTTTAAATGCGATGCTTCTGGAATTGATTTTTTATTTGAATTGCGTAATAAGGAAATCATCAAGTCATTTGCGAGAGTTGCAAATTTATGTCTACTATGAGAAAAAAATTATTTCCTTTATTATCCTTCAAACAGCAAACCTCATTTCGCATGTGTCAAGGGGTGTGTTCATTGGATCATACGCGTTTTGTTCACATGTGATAAACAGCATTGACAACGTACTGATCTATTAAATTTAGACTGGACACATATGGATGTAATTATGTTGTCAAACACTTGATAAAAAACATTATGTCGATGAACGCAATTTGTTCCGGCTTGTCTATATCTGTTTTGGATACATTCTTATATTTTATTATGATTAATCAACAAAATAATATCCATAGGTCCAGCTTTCAACTTTCCATGGCGTTGCAGAAGCTATTTATCACTATTTTTGAAATTGGACGTAGGTTTAAAGAAAAATATACAGATGTAAGTTCAAGATTCTGTAAGTTTATCACAGCATCACAGATCATAATGATTTTGTTAAGTTTTAAGAAATAACATAATCATTTGTTGGCACGGTTCCCGCACGAAGCCGGTACCAACAGAGCAATGGCTCACCTCACGCTAACAACAGCTTCCTCGTTAAGCTTAATCTACTGCGCGTGACAAGTGGTCGGTTTTGACAAATCGGACGTGATGGACCGCTAACAGTAGCGACGGTGAGAGTTTCAGATCGAATGCACAATCACTATAAAGCATAAATAAGGCTCATTGACTTATAATCCTGGAATAAAAATTCCACCCAGCCAGGAAACCGTTTCTCCGTAGCTGGTTTAAGTTCCAGGAGAACATAATGTCATATTAGGTGAAATGTGCTTCGAAAAGTCGTTTACTCCCGTTCTGTTCCTTGTTCCTGTAGTTCATTTTTCTTTCAAAGCGCCATCTTGAATTACGTTATGTGCGTTATCTCGTGCCTTGTTCTGGAGTTAGGTTCCGAACCAAGAAAATGGCACTCTCAATTAAGATGAAATCTCGTGCTTAGGAACATAATGAAAAGAGTGAAAGGATTCGAAGGAGAGGAAAACGGTGATATTTTTCATAAAGTAACGGTCATCAGTTTGTAGAATGGCATTTGCCCTTTTTCAAGGTTTTTTTTGGCCATACTGTTCAGTAATTTATGTGTTAAAGATATGAACAGACACGCTAAAACCGTGAAAGGATTAAATTAAAACAAACTAGCTAGCCCCCTTGTGCCATCCTCCCCCCCCCCCCACCCCACACAAACCAGTCTTGGTTTCGGCCATCTGCATTCACTGATTAACTCTGGATCGAGAAATTTAACAATGCTCCTAAAACTCCAAACAAAAACTGAAGCTTACTATTATCGGCTCCTGATAAGCATCTTTTATATGTGTGATTAGTACAAACGATATCTATGGTGGTGTGTTGCCTGTACTTAACAACCAACCCAATGATAGGAGTGAGTAGCCCGTGATACCCCTATACCTCCTAACACGGCACACAAGGGCGTGGTCACTCGTGTGTCCTGGCTGGGATCACGTTTCGGATCACGAAAAAATTTTCTGGGATTTTTTGATACTGATAGCAAAACGCTCGTGACAGGCAGCGTGTTAGTAATCATCTCAAAGTCGCATACATTGAAAAAAACAATGATACAAAGCTTAGACCCTTAGACACGGATTCTGAAAGGAATCAAGAATTGAATTTGTATAATCTGAAGGTTTAATAACTGCTATGTTGAGCAGGCAAAGGGTGTGGCATTGTTGCTTCATCAAATTCAGCTCTTGTTAAGTACGAGTTTCTTTTAACCCACGCAGAACCGACCAAGTTTTAAAAATGCGCCGGTTAGTATTATTAAGTCTGGGTCTCAGTTCGTCATAGTTGAAGATATTACTGCTTTCATTTCCCCAAGCTTTTGAACTGCCGGACAACGCATTACTTGAAAACTTAAAATTTCAAGCTCCGGATTCACCAAACCCCCCAAAGCTAAGATTCATTATTAACACTGCTATACAATGCTATACTAGACTTTGCGAATCTGGCCCAAAAGTATTCATTCTTCAACAACTTAGTGAAAAACTAAGGTGTCAACTCTTTGGTATGTGGCTCGGTCTATTAAACAGTCCGAGGCATTTAAATGAAGTGAACAGATATGGCCGGGTATTTTTACGACTCGTTCAAATTGTCCGTTTATCTCGCTCATGAACATGTAGACCGAGGAAAGCTACATGGTGTGAGGATCAAGTTTGTTTTGTAACCGGACACCGTTTTTGACAAAAAGGAATTTGAAAAACATCTGCTGCAGTAAAAGAAGAAAATGAGCCAGAAAAAATTCCCAGAATAAATCAGGAAAAGACTACAGCGATGTTTTGAAATTTTCCATTATGAACCTTTGTGTATTAATTGACAAAGTGGCAGTAAGTTTGTAGTCAATTTAAAAAAGTCGTGGGTCAAGTCCCACTCGTGCCTCATCAGTTCCCACCCTCCAAAGTACCATAAAAGGGCAGATGGATATTTTTTCTCTCATTAGACTTCTTAGGAGTGTTCTTCAAACAGTAGGCAGAAATTGTTAGAGTATAGCAGCTAGTTATACAAGTTTATTGACCGTTGGTCGGTGTTCAGAGATGCCATTAATCGTACCTCAACCTTGCAATTGGTTTTCACCTGAGACGAAAGGTCGAAGTCGTTGCCGTAATCAGAAAAACCAAGCCATACAATCTCGTGAAACTGAAGTTTCCGTTGGAAACAGAGTTTTGAAGAAAGGTACTGTGTAATTGGGTTAACAATACACGCTACACTGCGCATCACTTCTCATTGTACGCTATCTTAGGTTTTTACGACATATGTATGTCGGTCATAAATTGACATTTTCACCCGCGCCTGTTAAACACTTTAATTTCGCAATTTCACCTACGTTACAAGATTAAGTAAGCTTTGCTTGAAACTATGGATTTCCATTCTTTGTTAGTTGTCCAAGTTAAGCGGTATTTATGGACATCAATGTTAGCAAAAACACCACAAAAAGTAACAGCAAAACTGTTCTCATGTCCGTTTTTGTGTTTCAGTAATATATTGACTGTGTTCTTCCTGGTCTTAGGGCAGTTTTCCTCATAAATTGTATTCCTTTTCCATTTAGTATGATAAAAAACGATTTCCAATTATGATACTCTTCAAGTTGTGTTAATCAGTCATTTTTGCATCGTTTTATACTGGCGACCTCCTAACATTTTATCAGTTTTCCGTTAAGCTACTGCACTATTACGATCACTGATGTATTTAATCGTAAAATTCACTGAGTTCATTTAATAACTGACGTAAGTCGCTGCTCACAACCAGGTAAAGGAGGGAGAATGCGAGTATGAGGATGGAAATCATTGTCAAACTAAGTTAGTTTACAGAAGATTTACTGGTGTTATATACAATCTTTCGGCTCTATTGCAGAGTGCATATACTGTACCACATCTTTAAGATGGATTATCCCAGTTTACATTTTTCCGGAGAGAATGGGTTAAATCGTTTGTTTATGGAAAGGGCAAGTAACCTTTTTAACCATGTAAAATTGTAAAATGAGCCGTCGCCGTTGACGGATGGAGAACCCTAAAAGCGGAGAGGAAACAAGAAAGCAGGCGAAGAACTCTTCAAATCAGTGAACAAAAGCATTTCGTTTTAGGCTAATCGGAAAACCACTTCCAGGTTAGGCGTTCGTTGGACTTAACTCAATCACATCATTGTCGGTCGTAAACTAAAAGTTTTCTCTTTTCCATGACAAGTTACATTGGGCTGAGAAACTTTTGGATCAAAACCAATACTCACCAGGAAAGATGGGAGAAAAATGGTAAATCCAGGATCATAAAATAATTCCGAAATGGGACTGGGGTTACGTAATGACTAAGTGGTACATAACCTAAAACACGAGAACAAGGCGAGTTTCTTCTTTACGCCTCAGCCGGTGCGTGAGCGAAAACCATGTGACCACAGCACAAACAACTGAAAGGAATCCGCTCGTGGTACCCACGAGTTAAGTAAATAGTTTTACAGGAACGAGACTCGCTCGACCGTGAATGACCTTCATGCTTCAGAGAAAGTTATACCGTTAAATAAAGTTGGATGGGTCTCTCAGGTTTCAGGTCGCGCCCATGAATGTGGTGTATCACTCGCGCGAGAAATTCACGCGTGGAAGAGCGTGGTAAACGGCGTGTTACGTAACCAATGAAGTCGTCATCACGCCAACTGTCCGTCAACAGGCAGGATTTCTGGAGGGGTATAACTAAGGTTTTTTTTTATCAAATTTTCGTGTCGAAAATGCATCATTTAGTGCAGTATTGTAACCAACCAGCTGAAAAAAGGAGGTTGTGGGATTGTGTATAAAGTTTTTTATTAACTTCCTAAGTCTTCACTACATTGCGATTTTGCACATGCTCTAAAGGAAGCGCAACAAACATTGTAAAACAACAACAACAATAAATAGAACAACAACAACAACAACAACAACAAGATTACGAAAAAATTCGTCAAAAATTAATTTAACTTCCTGGGACCCAATTTCGTCATGGGAAAAAGATGCATCCTTTAAAATTCTTTTCAAAAATAAATTTGTCTGCAAACTTAATCGTATTACTTTAGGAATGTTCTTCCATGCTGCATCAAGTGATCAACTAAAGAAGTAAGAGAGAGAAAATCATGTGATACAATTTATACTCTTAGTGCTTGTTGTACCTCACGAGTCAAACGGTCTCTTTTGAGTTAACAAGTTTCCTAATTTCCCGCTCGACCTTGAGTGACCTTCATTCAAATTGTGCCGCGTGCAAGTACATGGATGGCTTCTCAGGTTTCTAGTCACGTCCATGGCTGCGGGATGTTGTCAAAAAAAAAAAAAAAAAGGGAAAGACAAACTTCTAGCTCGCCGGCCCATTTGTAGAACGTCGTAAACAAAGGGATACAATAAAAAGACTCTATCACGCGATCCCCACACTCGTAAATAAAGCGGGATTTTAAGAGTATAGGGTGGGATTTATATCAAAACTTTTCGCAATTTTAATGTTTCTCTCATGAAAAAGTCACGGGTGATCGCATAGCCTCCAGCCTCAGACATTAACGTTTCTGCTTTCCTTCATAACTACGAAAGGAAGTACGAGTTTTTCGTGCCCTTGCGGGTCACATGACTTGTGTTAAGCACCACCCCCAATCCCTCGCTCAAAACATTCATTGCGGTCTTGTACGTGTGTGATGCGTGGCAGCCATGTTATATACGAAGCTAAAATTGGGGACTCCTCGAGTTCAAAGTACAATTTTCTGATTATAAATATAACGTGAAGGGGCCCAGACGGAAGCTCAGTGATCTATCGAGATTACAGCCCAGTTTTTGCTAGCGCATAAATGTCAATGAACGACAAGGTAGTAAATGGTATTAAGCAGGAAAGCTCGGGTAAGAAGTGCCCAAATATTCCGTGTTTTCTCGTATCTTTGCATCACGCATACTTTTTGCAGTTTTATTAAAAGCGTTTTTACCTTTTACTGTGGATATTTTTGCAGGGGATGATGGAGAAAACGGATCCTGCTTGATCTGTGGCGACAAAGCCACAGGCAAACACTATGGCGCTTCGAGTTGTGATGGCTGTAAAGGTTTCTTTCGGCGTAGTGTCAGGAAAAACCATCACTACTCTTGCCGTTTTCAAAGAGCTTGTGTTATAAACAAAGACAAGCGAAACCAATGCCGTTACTGTCGATTGAAAAAATGTTTTCGCGCTGGAATGAAAAAAGAAGGTAAGGGGAAATTGACACAATATCATGTAAACGAAATTAACATTCATAAAATCAATTCTCGTTTTATATAGATTCATACGTTTCACGAGAACGTGACATACGTCTCCTAGCGATGTAGGCAATTTGTAATAGACCCTTGACTCAATAGATAACTTTAGGTAAACAGACTATAACCTTTCTCTCACCGTTAGATTTATCTGAGGAACACATAGCCGTGGTTCAATTTGTTTGTGTATAAGCATGCGATGTAAGTTACAATCTTACCGTATCCCCAGCTCTCGGAAACTTTGAAACACGAAAAGGCTTGCCTGTGTTGCGTTACTTCAGTTGTGAGAATTGTTTTTTTTTGTGAGAGGTGTGATTTAGGACAGTGTTGATCACAGCAGTTTGATCAAAGGAGCAGATTTCTTTGTTCAGGCAACTTTTGACAACGTTTAATACCCGATTATGCAAACTTGGAAATTATATTTGTAAACATAGATAACTAAACAAATTGGCAAGGCAAATACATTGTAACTATTAAAAAGAAAATAGAAAAGGTATTCATATGCATGCATGTGGCACTTGTAAAGTAGTAGTTTCTTTTACCTGAAAAAAACAAAATTCACAATGCAATTTAACTCTACATAAAGACACAGCTTCAAAACAGGAGGCCATCATGAACTACATGCCAGCAGTTATTTCTCCAGTGTCATCAGGACACAACATGGGGTTAGACAAACTGGTATTATATTACATTAGTAACACAAAAAGCAAAGAAACATCCTGTAGCAAATTACTTTAAATACTGAATTGTTGACGAAGCCTACCCCTCTATAGAGACATGACAAAGAAGTCAAATTGTTGGGATAACTTGCATTTGCTATTTTCTATGTTTGCCTGTGACAGTGCCAAAAGTATATTTCTTTCACAAATTTCCAGTCTCAAAATATAACATCTTAATTTTTTTTCACATTTTAAATTGTGTTTGCTGCCTAGTTAGTGATTTGTAATAGTAAGAGAGAAGAAACATGTTTGATACATAACACAATGAGATAATAACAACGACATAATATCATAATGTTTAAGCTTGTTGTAAGTGTATCTTTCTTGGATGAAAAGCCTAAGTTAAGTTTTGCTTTACTTGTGATCACATTATTGTAGCTGTCCAGAATGAGAGGGACACAATCTCCAGGAGGCCTCGTGAGGATCCAGAAAAAAAACATGGACTCACGATTAATGTATTGCTATCAGCAGAAATTTTCTCACGGCCAGCAAGTTCTCCCCCAGGTGAGATAAATTGTAAGATTCCCCTCTCATTTCTGGAGAAATGACCTTCAAAGGGAAACTGAGGGGAATCCACTTTCTTAGCTTTGGTACATTCATTTAAACAAGTATTTGGCAACAAAGTTTTGAAGTTACTTTGATAGCTCTGGTGTAATTGTATGACTTGAAGTTGAGAATGATCAGAATATCATACAGCAATTCATTTACTTCTTGGAAATGGCCCTTTGTTTGGAATGGAAAACACTGCCCTAACCGTACACTTATTAAACAAAAGCTGTATTTCACAGAACTTGCCCATTAATGGCAGACACTCCTTGAGAATCCAAAACTACATATAGTTTTCCTACAGAACACAGGTGCTTGCTGGAAGTCCTTAATTTATGTGGTTGGCTTCCCATGGAGAATATGCGGAAAGTGTTGCCTAGCAACCTTAACTGAGTATGAATTATTTCTGCTAGTTGAATATAGACAAAAAAAAACAACCACTTTTTTTGCTTTGAGTTTTTCCTAGACAATATTATGTGGGCAGGTTCCCCCAAAAAATTTCTCTCTTGTGGCAAAGCTACAGATTAATTCAAGCAGTTAATCTTACATAGTTCCTCTTGCATCCACCAGTCCAGTTCAATTCATATGCTCATATTGCTCAAAAAAGTAGAGGTTTTTTTTTTTCAAAAACACTACCAAGCAGATTTTAATATCTAATTTGTCAGTTTGAAACCACAACCTATGTTGATTTCATTACATCCTTTTGTGATAATATTTACTGTATAATTCTTTTCTTTCAACACAGAAAGCATCAACCTTGAAAAAGAAGCTAATTACCATGACATCTGCGAGTCAATGCGGCAACAACTGCTTGTGTTAGTAGAGTGGGCAAAACACCTGCCTGCATTCTGTGAACTTTTACTGGATGATCAAGTGGCTCTTTTACGGGCACATGCTTCAGAACATTTAGTACTGGGTGTAGCACGACGATCCATGAAGATGCACGATGTGCTTTTACTTGGAAATGACCTGGTTATACCACGAACTGCTGGAGATGTAGAGGTACGACGGATTGCAATACGCATTTTGGATGAACTGGTCGACCCTATGAGACAATTAAATGTTGATGATACAGAACATGCTTGTCTAAAGGCTATTGTGTTTTTCAATCCAGGTGAGTTATTGTAGTAGTAATTGTAGAAACCATGATCACCTCATGACCATATACTTTCCTCTGGAAATGATGGTTGATGGTGCAGCAAAGATTGAAAACCACAACGAGTTACTCTGCAGGTTTTCAGTGTACATACCCCAGACAAACAACTGGTAGAAGCCTATTTAAAAATTTGATCACAGTAATATGGTGAGGGTAAGAAATCCAGATCTCTCTATACTACATAAAAAACCCATTGAACTTAGCTGAATTGTTCTATTGTTGATAAATCATCTTTGTGATCCACAGATGCAAAAGGACTAAGTGATTCCCAGAAGATTAAGTCATTAAGATTTGAAATTCAGACCATGTTAGAGGACTATATTGCAGACCAACAGTACGAGTGCCGAGGAAAATTCGGCGAGCTGCTTCTCATGCTTCCAACAATGCAGAGTATCGCTAAAGAAATGATTGATCAAGTTCAGTTTGCGCGACTGTTTGGTGTGGTCAAAGTGGACAATCTCTTGCAGGAAATGGTATTAGGAGGTTAGCACAGTGAAACTTCCATTAAGTAGATCCCCAATTATGTGGACACGTAGTCTGGTTGGTTACAGTATAGCAAAGCTGTGCAATGTTAATTGTTTACAAACATTGCACAATTTTTATTAACCCTTATTGAGTGGGCACTCGGTGAGGTCATGAGGGTACCCACTCAATAGACGTTTTTCTGTATTTAGGTGCTTACAACAACCCAACTGCACACATGCAGCCAGACTGGGTTGGTTGAAAGCTGTTTAGCACAAGTCATCAAGGGTTAAGATTTGCATGGTAAACAGTGAATGACCCTGGATATGGTGGACAAATTGATTACAATTGCACGGGAGCTCAAACATGTTTTTAGAGACATGTAAATTTGAAGTTGACTTGATAGTTAAATCCAAAGTCATGTAAGGTTTCTATTGCTACTCATCTTCCAGGTACAAGCGTAGCTGAACAGCTGGATGCCACAAACATGGTGCCAATTCCTTCACCACCTTGTGCAACCCCACATTCTCCTGTTACCAGTCTTGCGGGCCCGCTGTTTAATTCAGGCCTAGTCCCTCCAGTAAACATGGCTGCCCCCAGTCTACATGGATCTTTGGCTGGTGTTCCATTAGTACAAGATGGCAAATACACAGTTGCTCAACCGACTGCACACGTTGGGGGTGTAGTGCCCAAAACAGAGAGATTTGATTAGTGAGGAATGTTGTACTAGTATGCATGTTACAGTGTAAGAGGCTGGTTGGTGCTTTGAAAGCCTTAGCACCCAAGCGCCAAGTCAGTAGTCCTCTAGCTTCATTTGGGATGGAATTGGGAGTGGCTAGAAAACACCGGCAATTTTGGGGGATGGCATCCTTCTCATGGACTTGTCTTTAAGTTTGTAGCATAGTGAGGTGATGTTTTTTTACACATTGTGCACAAGCCCTTGTAAATGTATTTCACCTTTGTAATATTTCTAATTAGAAATATCACCTATGACTCAGGATCTGAAACAGTGCTATACATGAATACAGTCAGTTTATAGTATTGGGTATTTTCAGGGGTAAATGCATTGAAAAAAATTGACAAAAAACTGGTGTTTGATACAATATAGATTCACAATTTAAGTACACTGTCATATGGGTGATATGTTCAGTAGTATTAAGGACAATTCATGATATCAGACAAAAGATCATTCATGTTACATTTGCAAGGTTTGTCCAGGGAAATAGAAGATCAAACAATTAATTTTAGAAGTACCATTTTTACTACAACATAATTTTAGTTTCTTACAAAATCTTTAAGATTTTGCTTTTCATTAGGTTATGATTAAACCAATAGAAATCTGTTGAAGGATTAGAATCTATTTGTGAAGTGTAGTTATGAAGCTATAAAACTTTGAGAGTGTTTTGTGAAGTTTCTGGCCATTGTAGGACCTTTGTATCCATAGAAATTAATGTTATAAAGTTGTAAATGTTATAGCAGTAAAAGAGCTATGGGTGTTAAGTTAAAAAAGTTCCCATTCTTTCATTATCTGTTAACTCTTTCACTTCTGCAATCTGAGTAGTAATTTCTCTTGGCAAGTGAAGTACACTTCTTTATATATTGGAGGGAGATTTTGGTATTAGATCAGTTTGGTATCCTTTACTTGCTAATAATTTTAAGCTGCATTTGTTCATTTCTGGCAGTGGAAGAGTTAATCTATTACTAATAACCACAACTTTAGTCATTGACACACAGAAAAGAAATGTGGTCACTTACACAGTTGTCAGTTTGCACTTACAGTGTAATATTAGACTGTACATAACCAAAAAAAACATGTGGCATTACAATATAGCAAGCAGTTATTTTCAGTACAAGAATAATAGAAATTTTGTATCAATGCCTCCTTTTGCTATTAACTTAAAGGCAGGAATAGCATGGGATTTTCATCATTCATTAAAATTTGTTCATATCATTTCACAAAATAAATTGCAAAATGATAACAGCTGTTTTCCTGAAACATGTGCAACCTTTGCCTAAGAGCAGGTTTTTTTTTTCATTTTAAGACAAAGAAGGGAAAATGCAGTGATGTGATGGTAACAACATAGCATTTGGCAGGTTGTGGCAAACCTTTTCTGCCACTTCCATCCTGTGAAAGTAGTTTGCTCTACAGGCCATGAAAATGTACTTTGTAAAATTATTAACAATCTTTGTTCAGCACTGATATGTATGTGGATACTGCAATTGAGTGTCTCCCAGGGGTTTTTGGGAACAAAGGAACATGGCTAATTTGAACTGGGGAACAGGAGAAGAACAAAGACAAAATGTCCCAGGTAACTCAAAGGAACACAAAACCTTTTTAAGGATCAAAAAGCTGGGAACAAGTTCAGAATTAATTTTGGGAACAAGGGAACACAAGCAAATTTTTAAAGGGAAAAAGGGTCCCCCCTTGGGAGGCCTTCTGTATTTGTCTTCGGATGTTGCCAGTGTTCTAAGCAAGGAGCAAACATTCTTTGCTTTCAGAAAACTGGAATGTTTGAGGAAAAGATTTTGTTCAAGGACAAGTAACCTTATGATTTTCCAAACTAATGAAAATTACTGTTAATCACAATATTCTCCTCCAAGTATTTTTGTAACCAAAGATGCTGGCACATGTTTTAATACACAGCTTATTGCCAAAATGTTTTGGCAATTGTTAAAATATAGGGCACATTTCTTACCTGTACATCCCCAAAGTTTGATTGCCTTGGGATTCAGGTTAACCGATTGCTCTCAAGTGAAAAATGTTTGAAATATTAGTTTTTCATGCATGTGGGTTAAACATGTGCTAAGGGACACCCTACCCTCTGCAGGACTGGATAAAACACCGATTGATATTACTAGCCCTCACTGTGTTTAACAAAGCTGGGTGACAAAATCAATCCCTAACCCACCAGCATTGTGGTTATTTTTCCTTGTTGGTGTTTTAAAATATTATTTGTTAAGTTTTCTCTTTCACTTTTGCCCCACTGTAAAACACAACCATGGCAGGAGTGAATTTCGTTTTACCCATTCCTGCAGAGGGGTGTAATATAATTTTCCTCCACAATTTTCTGTACCCAAATTAAGAGTGTATTTTTTGAGGGTTTATTATGGCATCTTACACAATTATACAGAAACGCATGTAAAAAGAATAAAGTTGCTGCTTTGTAGACATGCCTCCCTGTGTGATATTTAGTTTTTGACCAGTAAAAGTGATGGTTTTTCAAAATGGACTAAAAACATTTAACCCAGTTTAAGGACACAAGCACCTTTGTGTTCTTTATCTGCTACTTTCCACTAAGCCATTATCTAGTAAGTGAATATTTATATGTGGGCAAGATGAGCCAGATCCTGAGGTCTGATTGGCTACCTGAGTGGGCAAGATCTTGCTTCCTCAGGATTTCCTGCTTGTCCCATGAAAGAAAGTAAAACAAAATAGCCATATAAAAAAATCCTCTCTTGACGAACCTTGTTCATTCAAGATGGCTGGTTATTGGTCTCATTCTTTTTTGAAGCCATGACCATGTATCTGGGACAACTGTTAAATACACTGATGCAATGCACTGATGTTTTTCAAGACAAGCTGCCATGTTGGTGAAGGAAATGCTGGCAAGCCTTGGGGGATGGAGATTCTGAATATCTCTAAGGCCAAACATATATGCCATCCTTGGAGAGACTCAATTTTTACTTATTATAAACTTGTGTCTATCTACTAAGCTAAAGTTGACTACATATATATTTAGAAAAGGAGTTATTTAAAATTGAATGGTCCACTCTGTCATGGTAAGAAATGCCATCAGACAAAACAGTTCATCACTTTAATATTACCACATCATGTTGGGGGAAATACATACCCCTCACTCTGTGAAAATCAATGTTACCAAGCACAGTGAGTTTCTTCCTCACCCATCATCCTCGTAAATAACGAAACACTCTTTAGGCTAACAATCTTCACACAGATGTTTGACACAGAATACACATGGTATACATTGAAAAGAATAATTTTGAGAATCATTTAAGTTAGATGATAGCTAGGTGTTTCAACTTATGCTGTTCATAAATGTAAACACAATGTACAGTATTATAAAATACAACCTAATTAACAAAAATGTTTTTGTAAGATTGTTTTTTACCTATGCCATAACAACACACCATCTGCTTTTCATGTCACAAAAAGCCAGGGGAAAAAGAAAACAGACCAGTACTACAATAACCTTTTTACTTCCAAGATATTGCTAGAAAATTCAACTTTAAACAATTGAATCTTTATACAATATAAGTTTGCAGAATTTGTTGCTTGTGTTTGGCAATAAGAGCTCCTTTGTACAGTAAAAATGCTGTAAACACACACTCTAGAGAAAAAATTTTATCTGTTGGTTTTTAATCATACTGTATTGTTTTTGTATGATCAACCGATAAGACCACCTCTCAAAAAACGTATTCAAACACTCACCTAACGACAAACACCTCTAGCAACAAAACCATGTCCACACAAAGAACTTTAGTACTTCACTTACACCCTTCTTTCAAGGTTATCATTCTATTCACTTGGCCCGAATATTGATAAAAATAAATTGTCACAGTTCTATTAAATAATGAACTTGCATCTTTTTTTGGGGGAGTGTTCCTTTGGCAGCTTTTGCCCTTCTCTCAAAAAAATAGGAATGCCTTATCTCAGGTTAATGTTTTTTAGATATCTTGGTGGAACTGCTTTTCAGGGAAATGGTAATGCAGTTTTTTCCTTGTCCTTCAGCTGCAAGAATGAAATATGGACTCTGTTTCATTAGGAGGATGGGGAAGGGAAGTATGTAGAATGTATTGAGTAACTGAACTGCTCAATGTTGTGTTTGAATTGGACAATGACAACCATGAGCAACCAAGATTCTTTACATCATTATACAAGACTCCATTAGAATTCAAGCCGAATTGATCGACGTAGGGAACACTTCTCTTTCTGTGACTTCTGTGATGTATCTATGTTGTTTTCGTCACAGTTATCATCACTTCTTTTGTAGCTCCACAAACCTACAGATCCATCCCACTAAAAGATCAAACAAGTACAGCAGTCACTTTCCAGATAGAGACAGTAATGATCGTTAATTAAGAAATAGAAAACATTTTTCATGAAAGTTTGCGAGAACTCAAAAAAGCTGTGGAAACACTTGCTATCAGCTTAAGTTCCCACAGCATTTCTTGTTCTTCCAAATTTCCACTCGTGTTTCATCTATAACTCGATAGAAACATGAAGAAAATGTTCTCTATTTCTTTTAGAAAATAGCCAAATGCCCATGACTACGACAACTTTTTTGTGTTTCTATTGAGTTTTTATATAAATCTACAAGCATTCTATCACAAATGCCGTGCTCTGATTTGCTATGCTACCCAATATCTATTCTGTGATAGATACTGAGCAGCATAGCAGTGTGCCCTTGTAACAAACTGGTGGCCGCTTCTTCATGTTTTCATAATCTAATTGTTTAATACAAACACAATTTTAACCAATCAGCGCACATATTTCCCTTGGGATATTTTCTAATGTTTCATAAATTAAGGCTGTTTTTATCAGACTAAAGACTTACATTCAAAAAAATTTCTGTTTAGCTCTTATGCTTCAAATCAAAAGTCAAACAGAATAATTATAAAGAAAAGTGCGCAACTACAGATTAAGCTCCCTTTCACAAGAAGTACTTTGCTGTGGTAAGCACTAATTTTAACAATTTGGTTGGGAAAATGGCACAATTTAAATGATGTTGTTAGTCCACCTCGGATGGCATGCTAGTCTAACACAGGGTTAGTGCCCCCAAGATTTTTCTGCCAGTACCATTAAAAAGAGACTGTGACATTAAGGTTTTCTCTTCTATGGAATCGATGCAGAGCTATCAACCTGTCTCAAACTCTGGACCTTCTGATCAGAGGTCTGACAGGTCCTGACTGCCTATCATTATAGTGCAATGCCTCCATGAACACCAAAAATGTAAACAAGGTTATCATGCGAGCTGGAAATACTTACTGACGTGCTGACAATCTGTGAGTCAAAAGGATGCCAGGAAACGTCCCGTACACACGACCGCTACAAGTATTGTGTCAAGCAAAATGTACTGGTCTACGTATGGGAGGAGTTGTGAAGTGATGGCCCCCAATATGTCAATAAATTTTCTCAAAACCCTATCACGATAGAGCAATAATGTCATCTCAAAATAAGTTTTGTATTGTGATCAAATACAATAAAACTTGCTTGGATTTGAAACAACATCACAAAATAATGGCACCTTGTGTGCAGTCAAGAGTATACCATTAAGGTTGCACTTCTGAAGACAAAGGTATAAGAATAGGGCTAAAAAGTCATAAGATACATGTCCTGATAGTCTCGACACAATCTTTCCAGTTAGAGCATCGTAAACTGCAAAAAAGAGAAATTAATGTTAACAAAATGTTATTGTTCTTGGAACTACTTATTCAAATATCTAATGGAAAATGTAAACAACACTTACTTAATTCAATCCAATTGTTTTATATGAATTTCTGTGGATTGACTCCAAAACAATACTCTACTTACTAACAACAGATCCAGTAGAACATCCTGAGTAGATATAGCGCTAAGGAGGACAATAAAAATGTTACAACATACAAAGCTTCCAAAATATTTGGACAACAATCAGTCCATCTACATTATTATAACATTTATAGTGTGTTCATCTGTAGACTGTACAACAGGCAGTTTTCCAAAAGATAATGGTGCAAAGGATGCCACACAAGGGTGTGAAGAGTGTGTGCCTAACAAGCCAGTATAATGTCACTTAATTCTTTCATTCTTGCTCTTCAATTACCTGTCCTGTTGTATGCACAGGCGAAAAATAACAGCGAATCAAGGTGTGAAGAACACTGTGTCCACGATATGTCATCAAAGATGAGTCACCCGGTAACTTGGTCTGTCTAAGTGCTGCAGAAAAAAATTGATACATGGTGACAAAACCCTTACTATCTTAAACTGCAAAACAACAAAATTTACTTTAATCTCTCAAATTCATTTATTTTGCATTTACCATTTATAAGAGCAAAACTGCCCAAGCAAAGGACAATTTTGTTCAATTATCTGTCTGATATCAAAAGTTAATTTCAGAGCTGACTGAGTTAAAAGAGGAAGACTTACATCGCCTTGGTACAGGCTGCCAACGATAGTCCCAACGCTGATTTGCTACACTACGTTTTGTTGCCTAGAGAGTAAATATGAGAGTAAATATGAGAGTAAATATGAGAGTGGGGGTAAGCACTTTACACATAATCAATAATTCCTTTTCAGTTTTATAACAGCATTTTATTTGACTTGGATCACGTTTTATGACCACACCAAAATTTATAGTTTGTTTAATATATACCGGTATGTGCATGATACCTGTATATGCTGTCACTGTTAAATACAAGATTGTGGTTACCTTTTAGCCAAAGGCAGCAAATTGGGAAAAGAAAGAAACTTAAGAGCTGGTCAGTTTTGAAGTAAGGTAAATCATTTTATACAAGCCACAGTTTATTTGCTGGTCAGAACTGCAACTGTATCTCACTAAAAACTAAAAAATGGCCACATTTCATTTCCACAGGCTTCAAGATTCCTCACTTCTTACCTGGATCCCTTCTTCTGAAGAAAATTTTCTCATGTCCCAGAGTTTGATTGTCTGGTCTTTAGAGTTAGTAATAAGATGACGTCCATCTCCCTATGTTGTTTGAAACAAAATGAACAAGACTGATCAGTATAACAGAGGATCGAATGAGATTTGAATTGGCTTCTGAGGAATTCACATCTTGGAATACCATATTTAAGAGAAAATAAATAAAAAATAATGCCCTGTCCCACTAGTACAAATCTGCAAAGTTTTGGAATTGCAAAGATTCTCCAAGCCAAGATATCATAGAATAATTTTTATTTTAGGGGCCCACGCTTTAGTCTTAATTGCGCATGCGTAGATACAAACAGGATTGAATCTTTAAATTCTCATTGAAATCGAATCGTAACAATCAAAATTTTAATCCCAAAATAAACTTTACTGCACACTCCACTAAAACATGTATATAAAAGATTAGAAATGATTCGATAACTTACTCCCTTAGATGACGGTCTTGCTGCCCATACAATCTCTTATAATGTATTTTCACCAAAATCAGTGACATCATTTTTATTTAAGAGTTTCATTCACTGGAAATATAAAGGGTCAAAGTAGGGAGCAGTGGCTGGCTTTAAGAAAAATATTCAGGGATCTGTATGTTAAAGATTGGCACAGTATGCATTTCCGGGAGTATACAGTGAATATAACAGGAAATTATATAATCTTGTCATGAAAATTATTATAATATTACTAATAATGCTACCGAGTAAAATTTAGCCAGTTTTTTTTCTAACAGTCAGTAATACATTACCCTTGAATCAATATGTGTGATGCCATCTGAGTGCCCAGCTAAAACACCAACCGGACAAGGACAGCTTTCATTCAATGTTCGACGATCCCACACCTTTACATAAAAACAACACAATAAGCAAAGCTACTACAACTCCATCTTTTAAAAAGCTGATTTTAAAACTATGATAATTTCAAAGGTGTACAGGATGTACAATATATAAAAAATATTCCATTAATTGAGCAGTGATTCATTCCTTTGGAGTTTTGCAAAAAAACCCATGACCTAATCAGTTTTAAAATTAAAGATTGGACATGCCAATACCAGCTTTGACCACAACTTCCAATAATAGACATCTTGCTTCTGTACTTGCAACTATAACACTGCAACATTCCATCTTCTGTTATTAATTCTCACTATCAAAATTATTTCTGATCACCACCTCTCTAGTACACAAGACCACTGTGTTATAGAATAACCTGCCTTGTCCCAAACTTAAAAGACATTACAACAAGGCACTACAAGTCTACCTTACAAAGACCATCATCACTGCCAGAGAACAAAATCTGGGAACTGGTATCTGCAAAAACTACGCAATCAACATCATCTTCATGGCCCTTGACCTGATTGCAAACAGAAAAGATAAACAGATTAAATCTTTCTGCCTTCCCAATTATCATCATATATAAACACCACTAATAACAACAACAACTATAACAATAATAAAGATAGTACTAAAATAGATAAATACAATAATAATAATTAATAAATTCATAGAATAATAGCAACAATCATTGCTTGTAACTACTGATGACATATTGTTCTTTTTATTGCTGTTTTCTTTTCACATTTCTACCAACCTGTTTAGTTTTGTTTTACACCCCTGTACTTACCTTTAGTGTCCGTTGATTACTTCCACGATCAAACACATACAAACTGGCATCATTGGCCCTAGTGGATAATGAAAAACTATGTTGCCATTACTTGTTAAGACAGCAAGCTTGTGTCTGAAGAAGTCCATGCAGCATGTATGTTGAGGAAATGACAGAAGCTCACAGCTCCCAGCAGTAATCTACATACAATTTCAATAACTTACCCTACGAGGATTTCTCTATTATCTTGAGAAAAAGAGATAGAGAATGCACAGAATCTTGATTCTTCAGGTCTATAAATTGAGAGAAAAATTGAGATACAATGAATCACTGGCCATGATAATACTGTAAATACAATTCAGAAATCTGTTTTCTTCTCACCTTAAGCATAATGCAGTGTGAGTCTCATAATCCCCATAAATATTACATAGATGAACTGCAACAAACATCAAGAGAAACAAAAAGACAGTACTGAGATAAAAAAAGCGATTATGAATATTTTGTTTTCCTGTTAATAGATCAGGCACACTGATTACTTTAGGAAAAGCAGTGACCATAAAATTAAATGTACTTACTATAGTCTGACCAGCTAGAGTAAATGAAATACTGTTGATCAGGGCTAGGGAAAAAAAATGACATGAACTAATTAAACAAAGATTCAAGAAAATTATTTGTAGACAGTAGCATTCTAGGTGCATCATAACTATGTTACTTTTCAAAAAAATTGTTATCATTCTCAATTAAAAGTAATTTAAATTCACTTGGTCTATGTACATAAAAAAGCAAACCAGGACAAAGACTCCAAAATAATGATATTTAACAGCTAGTAATTTATATATGCAGGAGCCCATTTACCGGGCGGAAGGATCATATGGGAAAAAACTGTGCCCGAGGTCTTGAGTACTGCTGGAGGCTATTTTGAATGTCCTCTTTTACAAGTAAGAAAAGATATAGGAAATTGCTTTTGCAGGGAAAAAATCCAGCCACTGGGCCAAATCCTAAAAAACTGGACTAGTCACATGCACATAATTAGCCAATCAAATTCAAGGATTTAGGATTCCAGCCTGCTTGGATGCTTGATAAAAAAATATACAACAATATTTACTGTATACTTTCATAATTAATGGTATATGATATGATGCTTTTGAGTGTATATGTTGTAGGTTAAAATGAATCTCAGGTCAAAAACAAATACAAATACCTGTATGCTGTATCAATAACACTCCAACCAACATCTCGCGCCTCTATGTTGCGGAATTCTTTAAACCCTCCATGAGTTGTATCATATAACCTAATATGCTGATCTGATAAAAGAAATGGAAGGAAGGAAGTTGTACAACAGTTGAAAAACCTTCTAAAGCCTAACTGTAACTGAAATGAAATATTTAGAAAACATCTGCTGCAAACTACATCATATATAGTAAGTGTTTCCTCTCAGACTAGGATTTTCTAAGTATGATATGCTGTACTTTAAATTAGTTGTAATAATTAAGGTGAGAACCAAGTTACAATGGGCAGAACACTGTAAAACGTATGAGTGAGTTGCTCTAAGAGCACTGTAAGTACAATCACACAAAGTTGAACTGGAAGGTGATGCTATGATGTTCCTGCATGGCCAAGCCTTGTTTATAGCATAGATGATAAGAGTCCCAGAGACATGTAGTCATTACCATAAAAGGTGGTTATTTTGTTTCCATGATAAAAGTGGTCTGTCATTTACTGACTCAAGATGATGATCTGTGCAAAAATCAGTTTCCTAACTGTGTTTAAATTATGCATTGTGTATGGAATTGTAGTGAACTAAAGGCAACTGATATTAAACAAACCTTGACAAGCTGAAAGAAAAACACTGCCATCACTGGAGTAAGTACCACAGAATACTTTGTGATTGTACTGAGCCTTTATTTCCATTTCATTGGGAAGGAAGCTGAGAAAAGAGACAGGATCAGCCGTGATACATGCAACTACACATTCCAGATGAATATCAGGCTTCTTGGTTATGGTAACAAGAATCATTTAAACTATTATGCTGCATTCACTTAAAACTTTTTAAGCCCCATTATCAATATTCATTCATTATCAATATTCTCTTAACTGTTCTCATATACTTGTAATGGTACTTAGGTGCAGAGAACTTGTATAAATATCAATACAGCTCTTCTATTGGTGATCATTTTCATTATTCTCATAACTTGAATGTTTGATGAACAGTGAAAATTGTAATGAGAAATTGGATGCTGGTCACTACTAGGACTTAAAGGGTTAAGTAAGCCAAAAGGCCTGCTTGTATAAATGCGTATCTGCATGTGCACTTGCCTTATTCCTGAAAAATACAAATGATTGGTGAAAAATCTGGGCCAAATTGAACATTTGCAATATATGCCTCAATTGGTGTTAGTTGCTCAAATCAAATCATAAACCTGGAGAGAAAGGGACCAAAATCTTAGGCCAGAGTCCAGGAACCTGACCACCACTTATGTCCAGAAATGCATGCAACAGCGAATATATCAAATTTGTCAAAATTGCCAACAATTCTAATGATAAATAACAATTCTAACAATGCAAATGATAGGCAGGAGGGACCCCTTGGCAGATGGCGAGTATGGTGAATTTGATGAACATGGAAAATATGATGAAATTGCCGAATTTGCCAACAGGCAAGAAGGGCTCGTTTGTGAGTGGTGAATATAGCAAACTAGATGAACAGGGCGAATCTGTCAAAAATGACAATACGTCTAAAGCCAATACAAATAGGAATGTATGAATATGGCAAATAGCGTAATATTTATCAAAATTTCTAACAATTCTAAAACCCCTCCAAATGATAGGGAGGGACCCCTTGGCAGATGTCGAATATGGTGAAGTTGACGAATATGGTCCACTCTTCTCTTGTCATTGATGTTGCCGTGTTCCTGGTCAGCAAATTTGGCAAATTTGTCAATGTGAATTTGACAATTTTGCCATACTCATTGTTATGTGCATTTCTGGACATATCTCAACATTATCACTAGAATGCCTCAATCTTAATAAGTGAAGATGAATGTATAAAATGTATAAAACTAGGTTTCACTTACTTGGCAGAAGCAACTGCTCTATCACCAGCAGAGAACTTTGGGCGTTGACATGTGAAATTTTCTCTCTGGGGAAGACAGAAATAACATTATGGTAAGAGGGAACTTTTCTTGGTAGAGTTCAATCATTTGGGTGTTGTAAGTTCTCTTTAGAACTCTGTTTGACAAACAAGTACTGAGACGTCTGGGCTCAAACCATCTAGAGAAATTCCTCCTGCTGTGCAAGCATTGGTTTTCTTGAGGGAGGTTCAGACATAAGGTATTCAGTGTCAATGCTACGTTCATCTTAGTAAGCAATGACGGACAAAATGAATACTAACCATCTGAAGCATTGAACAAACATTATGCCATTTGTAAATGGACTGTCCACTTGAGAGAAGTGTTTCTTGTTTGAATTCACTGTGCTGTTTGTGGCAATGACAAAAATCAAAACAAGGTATTAAAGTTTAACTTCTTTATTAAGGAATCAAATAAACATGTGATGTTGGGACAAAAGCACTTACATCAATACAAAATGTATCAGGATTTGGATCAACTAAAAATAAAAATAAAAAAGTAGTACTTTAGATGAAGAAACAAATAACAATTTACAAAGTAAAGGCAAGTTAGGTAAATAACTGCCAATTATGCAGCTTATTGTTTCATGGAAAAATTTCAAAATTTCTGACCATATTTCAAATCTAACTAGTTCCCTCCAAACTCAAAGACTATGACTGGAAAATAAGACTATTCTATTTCTTCTCAAAATTTCTTGGATATTTTGTGTGTATTTCTCTGAATGATAAAGGAGTTAGTTTTGCAAGAAACTGGAGCTGCAACAGTGGGAAATTGAAACAGACAAAAATGATTTATCAAATGAGTTGCTGAATCAGTGACACTGATGCAAGGCTAACACTTGAAATGCCAGCAACCCCTAAATCTTATACTGGTAAAAGGCACTTTATATTACATTTTACCGCCGCCCGGATAGTTCAGTTGGTGGAGTGCCAGCCTGTCAACCTGGAGGTCGTGAATTCAAACCTCAGCCGGACCAACACACAAGGTCTTAAAAAATAACTGAGTAGAATGTGCTGCCTTTGTTGTGACATCCACAAATGGTTAGACATTTTAATATTCTTGGATAAGGATGATAAACCGTAGGCCCTGTCTCACAGCACTGTTCTTGCATGTGGGACGTTAAAGATCCCAAAACACTGTTCGAAAAGAGTACGGGACGTAGACCCCAGTGTTGAGGTCGTCCTTTGAATAATAAGTTGATTTAATCTGGGCCACAAGTTTTTTAGCCTATGGCTATTATGTGTTACCCTGTATAAACAAAGTCTTATTACTACTACTACTACTACTACTACTACTGCTACTGCTACTGCTACTGCTACTGCTACTGCTACTGCTACTGCTACTGCTATTGCTACTGTTACTGTTACTGTTACTGTTACTATTATTATTATTATTATTGTTGAATGCAACCCTTGGTCAGCTGCTATTAGTAACAGGAATGTCATACCTGGTGGGCTGGGTACATCTCCATTGTGGTAGGAAAAATCATCATCATCTTCATCACTGCCACTAGATGACATGCCATGGATTATGTGGATTCCACTTTCACCATCAGATGCACGTACAAGACGAACCTGCCCACTGAACCACACATTGTAAATTTACACCATATTCTAAGAGTCAACTTTCAAAGCACTAAAATTCAGTTTAACTGTCTTTTTCACCCCATCCCCATATAAAAAACAGCTGCCATTTCCCCTAGCTTCCCAAGAGTTTTATGGAAAGGGTCTGTATTTGAATTCACATCCTACTGCAAATTTAATCTGGTCTCGCCTTGCTGTGATGTTTGGACAAAACAGTAGTTATTTTATTACACGCTTTCATATGACAGGATAACAAACACACCAAGATTATAATTATCTAATTATTCAGTGATAAATTAACCTGTTAATTTTACAAACTACAAAATATTTATAAATGTGACTAAAGTTTGCAAAAGAGATATAAAGATAATTGTTATTGTCGTAGCAATATCATTATTTAAAGTGCCTATGAAGTAAAAAAAGATTGCTGCTTATTTGAAAGGCTTTTCAAAGTTCAGAAGAATGGCGTTTTCCTTTTTTGAATATCTTTTTTTGTTTTAGAGATATTTGCGTTTTTGTATTATGTAATTGAGGAAAGTGATGACATCACAAGTTGTTCCACTCAAACAGTACAAAACTCAATCTCGAATATCTCCAGAACCATTAGAGCAGTGTTCTTTTAACTTGACACCAGAAATGTCCATCACAAAAGAAACAAAATGACACCTGTTGTGCCATTGCCATGGTAACAGTTATGCTGCTGGTTCTGTTTTAATCAAGATTAAAATTCCCAGATTTTATCTTAAACAAGGATCATACACTCCCAAAGTAGTTGCAATAGGCCGATTTTGGGACAAAAAGGGTGTGGTCAATTTTGTCGGGGGTCGGTCAGAATTTTTTGGGTGTGGTCAAAAATTTTTGTGCATATTTAATTAGTTGGGTCTCAACTTGTTCGATGATTTTTTCGGGTCGAGTGATTTTTTGGGTCGAGTGATTTTTCTAGGCCAATCGATTTTTTCAGGTCGAGTGATTTTTGGGTCGATGGGTTTTTTCAGGTCGAGTGATTTTTCATTTGGTCGTGGTCATGAATAATTAATTAGGAGTGGGTCAAAAATGTATCTTTGTGGGGGGTTGGGTCGGGGAGGGGAGGAGAGGGGGTGGGAGGGGTGGGGTCGGTCTAGATTAGATCATATTTGTTACTTGAACCGAGTAACAAATATCCAAGAATTAGTATTAATTAAGAGGGACTTAGATGAAACTCTATAGATAATATTCTTAGATTCTACAAGTATTCATGTAGACTGTATACTAGAAAGTCTCGATTTTTGTTGATATATCAGTGGACTATTCTAATTTTTTGTTAAGCATTTTAATAGATGATTTCCTAAGAACATCTAAGTCCAATAAGAGTGGCAGAATAAGTAATGTTTCTAAACGTTTTAGAGATTATTATGATTATATATATACAATGACTACTATATTAGAAATTCTTGAACCAAATCGTTTTCCTAGAGAATTACATGGTTTGAGAGCGCAAACATCATTGAATCGAATCACATTCAATCCTTCATCTGCTAATCCTGGTGAAACACTATACATTGAAATTCCGAAATTATCAGAGAATCTTGTGTTCGTTCCAGGTAGTGTATATCTCACCTTCAATCTGAATGTCTCAGGACATAAAGACAATACTCTAGTCAATAATGTGGGGAGAAATCTCATCTCCGAACTTATAGTTAAATTCGGTGGAGAAATTATACAAGATACTGAGAGATTCAATGTATTCCAGACGTATCATGATTTGCATTTACCAAAGAAGGAGCGTAGAGATAGGTTGAGGCAGGGCATCTCTTCTGAAAATATGCGTTAACTTAGAACAAATGCGGGTGATAAAACACTTCAAATAGAAAGGAGGTTAATCTTGCTGCTATTCATAACACTAAGTATGCAATACCTCTAGATCATTCCATTCTCAAGGATCATGGTGTGTTTTGTAATAGAGCGTTTACTAATGACTCATTAGAATTTGAAATTAAACTAGCCTCAGTTGATGATATTGTCGTTTACTCAAAGGCTGAAGAACCTCCAAATTATAGAATGACTAATATTGAGTTGGAGTATTCATGCATCTCAAGTGATTATTTGACGACTCAGGCGATAGCTTCCTACAGAGTGGGGAAAGGATTCACTTACGAAGACATTATCTTACACAAAACGTTTAAAATTTCAAGACCTAATGATGATAAAATTTTTAAACATGTGAATGTTCCCAGAAGATCCATGACGGGTATCCTTTGCCTATTCACAAATAGCTATACACCAGGAAATAGAGATTCTGAGACTTTTGTGAATCCAGAAATCACATCCATCAAAATTAACTTGGATGGGATACCAAACCAACTCTATTCCAAGGGGATGAATCCAACCGATTCATGGAGATCGGCTATTAAACGCTTTGGATTGAATGATTCTATCAAAGAGGAAGATTTCTACATGGACAAATTCGCTTTGTGGATCGATTTGAGGTCCTATCCCGATAATAAAATTCATGGGAATGGTTATTCTATAAATGATAGTTATAATGGTGTGACACTTGAAATAGATCGTGAAAAAGGAGGAACTGGAATTATTACATGTTATATGTTTTTGGTTTCTGATGCGGTTATGAGTATTCAGAATTTAAATTTGAAGCAAATCATCTATTAAGAATCTAAATAGATGTTCTTAGGAAATCATCTATTAAAATGCTTAACAAAAAATTAGAATAGTCCACTGATATATCAACAAAAATCGAGACTTTCTAGTATACAGTCTACATGAATACTTGTAGAATCTAAGAATATTATCTATAGAGTTTCATCTAAGTCCCTCTTAATTAATACTAATTCTTGGATATTTGTTACTCGGTTCAAGTAACAAATATGATCTAATCTAGACCGACCCCACCCCTCCCACCCCCTCTCCTCCCCTCCCCGACCCAACCCCCCACAAAGATACATTTTTGACCCACTCCTAATTAATTATTCATGACCACGACCAAATGAAAAATCACTCGACCTGAAAAAACCCATCGACCCAAAAATCACTCGACCTGAAAAAATCGATTGGCCTAGAAAAATCACTCGACCCAAAAAATCACTCGACCCGAAAAAATCATCGAACAAGTTGAGACCCAACTAATTAAATATGCACAAAAATTTTTGACCACACCCAAAAAATTCTGACCGACCCCTGACAAAATTGACCACACCCTTTTTGTCCCAGAATCGGCCTATTGCAACTACTCCCAACAATCTACTAGGAAGAGTCAGGACAATATGGGAACCATGTGTGTTCTGAGCAAGACCCTCTGTCCCACTTTAAACGGTTGCAAATGGGTATATTTGGTTTTTCACAGATAGAGACTGGAGCCAAGAGCGTTGCCATGGCAACAACACAGTAGGTGTCATTTTGTTTCTTTTATGATGAACATTTTTGGTGCCAAGTTTGGAGAATGCTGCTCTAATATTTCCAGAGATATTCTTGAATCAGCATTTTTTGTTTGAGTGGAGCAATTTATGACGTCATCGCTTTCCTCATTTGCATAATACAAAAACGCATATATCTCTAAAATGAAAAAAGATATTCAAAAAAGGAAAAGCCATTCTTCTGAACTTTGAAAGCCTTTCAAATAAGCGGCAATCATTTTTTACTTAATAATTTGCAGCTAAGCACATCGAATGTAATGTTTCTTTAATCAAGCCTACAGTGTTGCTGTTTAATGTTGCCATGTTTTGTCATACCCAAATCTTTTTAAGACGAATCAATACGTAGACTGTATGTCATGGATTATGCATTACACAGTTACATAGTGAGGAACTGAATCTCGAGCCATGGTGCACGCGGTTTACTAGAGTAAGCGATGACAGATTAGCGTAATTATGTAAGCAAGGAATTCTTATCTCTACGCATGTAAGAAAAAAAAATTCCCCATCGATTTAACTAAACTACGTCTAACAAGTAAACAGAAATCGAAGTTTTGGACTTGGAATGACACTGTACAATTCAAAGTACATATATGTTTTGCATCTTTTAGTCACCTTCGAAGTAGGTATGCAAGAACGCTCACAAGGTCTCCTTCGCCATCTTCGTTAGATGCAGAGTTAGAAGCGCTTGATTGTGATTGAGTCTCATTTCCTTCTCCACTACTAGCTGAGCGCCGAGTGTGCCTGCTGCCCATGATTAGGGAGAAAATGAAGAAACTTTCAAATCCTCCATCAACGATAAGAAAGCATTGGACTCGAACTGAGTGTTTTGGAGATGCCTCTTTCCAGTGTTCACCTGAAACCACGCGAGAAGTCTGGGCACCTTTCACTAACGAAAAAAATCCAACATGGCGAACAGGTCGCTCTCAAGGCGACCAACAAACAAGTGGTCTATAGACCTAACAAGTCGGTAAGTTGGAAGGTATAATGATTTTCCTAGATCTCCGTATCACCACATACTTCATTATACATGTTTCAGCTGGATTGTTTTGTTCTTTAAAACAAAAATTGTGTTTCGCGTGCATTATCCATGATAATTCAGCTGCAATATGCATATTTTAATATGATCAGCTGATACGGAAATTTGGCCTTACCTCTCTACATTAGTTGCTCTAAATGTAAATTACATTCGTTCTTTTTACAGGCCACGCTATTCTACAGACAGACAGCTTATTCAACACAGTGATATCCCCGCTCCTCTGGGTTACACTGAACACAAAGTTCAACATATGGTTAGTTCATTTGGTAAACCGTTCATTTCTACAGTTCACCAATTTTGGAATGATTTCCGCACAGGTCCCTACTTCATTATGCATGCTGTAGTTGAATTGTCTTGGGAAGTACGCGTTCAAACATTTCTGAGAACGAAATCGCACGGCTACAGCATGCATAATGAGCAGGGACCTGTGCGGAAATCTTACCCCAATTTTTGCCAGGAGTATCGAGATTTTTGAACGCAGCTGAACTATTTGCATATTATTCTACATTTTGACAGGAACCTCGAGATGCAAATAGTGGTCATCTAGTGGCAAAGGTCTGACGTATTTAACTTTTGTTAACTAGCGCTTACAATTTGAGGACCATTCTTATTGAATCCGTTATGTTCCTTATAATGTATTTCTCTCTGAACAGAAATCTTGGGACATTGCTCTTGGGCCTTTCAAACAAATTCCTATGAATCTGTTTATTATGTACATGGCAGGCAGTTCAATATCTATTTTTCCCATAATGATGGTTGGTATGATGTTCCTAAGACCAGTTAAAGCTCTATTGGCTATCAAATCAAGTAAGTGAGAAGCATTCCAGTTAGAGAATGTTTGTAATCCAGTCCCTCATGAATGTTGTAACATAGCTTCTTCTTATACATGCATTTCCTTTTCTTTTGTAAATACTTTTTTAATCAATTCACTTCTTGATGATAACATTAATGATGACATGTTGATTAAACATGAGTATTATTATTATTGTTATTATTATATTACAATTCTCTCCAGTTTTTTGTGTTTCTCTGGGTATTCTTAAATCATGTCTCAGCAACTCCCCGCAGCTTAGAGACGCAACACTTTCCGCAACAGATGTTCATTTCTGAGGATGGCCGACAACTGTGTACTTCCAAGGATGTCAGGAAGATCTATCTTCCCATACCAGGCCTTGGTGTTTTTTCAAGTTTTCAAGATACTTCCAATCATGATTAGTATTACTGTCACTTTCAAGGCTCCATGAATCCTTCTCATTGTGAATGCTAGGTCCTGATACCTTTCCACCTTCTCCTTAGTTATGATGATATTCTGGTCCACTGGCACAGCTATATCAATAAGCATCTATTCCTGTGTGTCCTTATGTACTAGAGTAATATCTGGCCAATTGTGCTTCAGTTTGTATTATTATATTATGATTACCAGTATTATTATAATTAATTAATATTAATTAGAATATGAATTATAATATTCTATTATTCTTCAGTTTATTATTATTATTACGGTATTATTATTATCATTATTATTATTATTATTATTATTATTATTATTATTATAGTATCTTACTGTACTCATCTAATTGGTAAAGGCATATACCTGTTTCATCACATTGCCCAATTTATTAAATGTTATCTTAATCATATTTCAATACGCATTCTGACCTCCTCAGAATAAAAAAATAAACAATTTTCTCTAATTTTTTACATTCTCATGAGAACCTGTTCTTGGGGTGCAAATATGTGGCCTACATAGATTTGGTCAGATATCTCCCAGATGGGGGTATACATAGGGATCACAACAGGGTAGTTCAGGTTTTGTTGTTTGTTCTTTTCAGAATAAAATGTAACCCTAATTATTATAATAAATCCTTTTCTTGATTCAATTTACTGGTCAGGGCTCAAATTTATGAAAAGTTTGTGGTCTCAAAAGTCACAAAATTTTGAAATTGGAAGTTACTAATTCTCATGTACTAACTGTAGTCACATTTTTCAACTAATACAATTTTGTTCAGTTACAAAACACAAAAAATCTAGTTGCTTTTGGGACCACATTAGTCACAATTTTGAGCCCTACTGGTAGACCCCTTATGCACAAGTGTTCATGTTCTTTGTTTTTGTAGCTTTTGTTTCTCTTGAGGGTGAACATGACCATGTAATACTTCAAAAGTTCTTTTACCTTCTTGGGAATTTGTTACTGGTTGCATTAGCACTGTACAAGTGTCATTCAATGGGACTTTTGCCAACAGCAAAATCAGACTGGCTGGCATTCATGGAACACAAGAGTGTAAGTATTCACTTTGTTAATAACTATTTTAAGTATAAACCTTTACCTATTTTAATTTATTAGGCAGCTTTTTTTGCTTCAGGTTTTGGTTCTAACGTTATTCTTATTGTCATTTGTGTGTCTTTCAGAGAGTTGAGTACAGTGGAGGAGGCTTCCATCTTTAGCAAATCAGAGTTGATGTTATCTACATTTTTTGAGTCACAAACTTTCCCTATTACTGTATATTATTGTGCCTGTTTCCCAAGTGTTGCTATATATTTCATCCTCCTTTAAATATATCTATGATTTCCTTTAACCAAGTGAAGGTTGTCTTCTCTAATCTCAGATGTTAAAGATACTGTAATAGCAAAGTGTGTGTGGAAGTCTTGAAACATAGTCTGGACACAGAGTACTTGGTAGAACCCAGTGAACTATGCAGTTAGATCACACTTGTGTATCAGATTTTACATTATTACAGTATTCTCATTTCGATCACTTGTGATAGTTCGTTGTACTTATGGGATTACAGTAACGCTGTGTCTAAGAATAAAAAGTGTGAACCATGTTAAAAGTACAGATGCTCTTGCTATTTCATTTATTATATCACCTGCTACGTGTGTGAGCTCAGATATCGAGAGGAACAAAACAAATCACAGTGTTGGCCTATGCACGTGCCCACTTGTGTTTGTTACTGAGGCCACTGAATTGAGTATTTATGTAGTTATTTGTATGGGTTTCCCACAAGTTAACAATAAATTCAATTTGCTTTATCTTCACCAAAGGAAGACAATTGACAATCCTGTGATTTACCGGCCGAACAAGCATGTTACCTTGCACAAAAACAAAACAGTAAATAAGTTTTTTGATTCACATTTATTCTGTTTAAATGGATTTCACATCTTTTCAAAGCTGATCACCTTTTACACATACCTTTGACCATTAACAATGGCAGTGTTAAAATTAACACCTTATGACTTCAAGAAAGAAGACAACCTATGCTGCATGGTGCAGGAGTCCAACTCAAACATTACAACACTTACCATACTTGAGACTTTTTGTGAGCAGTTACATGTTACTGCACATATTGCTTGCAAGGCTTTTAAAAGCATCCCTCTTTTGCTCGGTTACAGTATTATTGGTAATAACTTGAAACTGAGACAGCAAGCTGTGCTTCTTGTCCGATAGCTATTTTTAGTTTTAAGAAAATCTGATCCAGGTCTTTGTTGGTGTGGTCCAAATAGTAATAAGATTATAATCTATCCACGGATCTTCCAAACAGATTTGTTGGAACATTAACTTTCAATCAGGGATTACAAAACTGCAGTCTACAGGAATGCAGCTGCCTCTACTGCTTTTAAGATGCAGATCATAGTAACCACACAGTTTATGTTTAAATAAAATACTGAAGTGAATTATGTTTTAAGGCTGAAGACCAAGGAAAGGAACTGCTCATAGTTTATGGTAATCCATCCATTCCTGTTTGTATCGTAAGCTTGGAAAGCACTTGTCAGCATCTGTAAAAAAGGGCAAGCAATCAATTGACATAAAGATAAAGACGAATGTAAAGGGGTGCCAATTCAAAACAATAAAATTGAAGTAATAGTTGTCAAATCTTTAGTTTGCAACTAAAGAAAAAGTTTAAGTTTCCAATCTGGAAGAAATTACCAGTAACTGCATTATCTGAGAATGACAACTTTGAAAACATGTAGCTTTAACTCTAATTAGTAATAGCCCCAACATCAATATTCATTTTCTTCTAACTGTTCTCATATATTTGTTATGGTACTAGTGCAGAGAATTTGTTTAAATATCAATACAACTCTTGTTTGGTGATCATTTTAGTTACCGGTATTCTCCTAACCTTAGTGGTTGATGAACAGTGAATATTGTAATGAAATTGGATGCTGGTCACTAAGGGGACTTAAAGGGTTAAAGTCCTAGCAAAATACTTTAATATCATAATTCATGATAAAACATCAGAACTGTAAATAATGTGTTATGTAGGAATTGTGAAGAAAGAATCAGCTTGTTCAGTTCCAAGGAATTCTCAAGTTTATTTTGTTGAAATTTTCCATGTTCATTGAGCAAAATGGTTAATTTCAGCTGAACTTCAACTGACCTGAATCACCACACAGCATTGAATAAAATCATCAAAAGTCACCATTCCTCTTCCACTCCTATCAAACTTCTTAATCAGAATATTGTAAAATCTTTCTGATAATCTATACCCTGCAAAAAAAAAAATTCAGCAAGCTACTAAGGACAATGAAACAGTTTGCATATATGCGCTAAATAAAAACTTATTTATGAGGCATAGAGGAAAGACAAAGGAAATTGGTAATTTCTCTGCCAAGTATATAATGTTGTAGATTCACAACTTGTACATTACCCTTACTGTGAAATTTAATGTAATAATAACATTGACTTACCAAAACTAGTCAGTGCTGGAGTTGGTAACATTTTGCATGAAAAAGAAATTTTCAAATAAAATATTAATAATTATTGCACCTCTACTGCTAACATTTAATTTATTGGATCCAGTACCCTGACATTTTTAATTTTAGTTATTTCAGGGTGCTGATACCCTTAAAGTATATTTATATTTAATTTATCAAATCTCTGGGTACAATAAACATCTCTTAATATCATATCATAAACATTAAAGTTACATATTAGGAAAAAATGGAAAATTTAATATTCCAATATCAGTTTTGCCTAGCTTGACTGAAAAAAAAAAAATGAAGAAATATCAAGCACCACATAATTTGCAAGGATATAGTCTCTTACTTAGTCAATGCCATGATTCCCCAGTGGAAACAGCATTAGGCCAGAGGTTATTTTGAAAACAAAAAGTCAACTAGAATCCTTCATGTTGCTTATCAACAGTATTGGAGGATGATCAGATAAAAGTGGGCTTGATTTTTGAATAACCCCAGACTTCATTATGCATGCTGTAGCTGAATTCTTTACGGTAGTGCACATGCAAACATTTCTTGTTTTTTTTTTTTTTTGAAGAATGGGACATTAGGGCTACGGCATACACAATGAAGTATGCTGTTATGCAAAAAATCTAGCCAGAAAATAAAAAAAATATTTCTTTTCCTAATGCAATTCTTGGCTAACCCAGCTGAAAGATCTGTGCTCTGATGTTTTCAAGGGTTGGACTTAAAAATCTCAAACATCTGACATAACTGATCACCTGTTTGCAGCTCTCCCTTGTCGATTGTGCCTGAATTATCTTTATCATAATTCCTGAATGTATTCTGCCAGTCTGTTATGTATCTCCAAAGAGCTGCAAATTCATGAAAGTTGATGGTTCCACTATTGTCCCTATCAAACATTCCTAAAAGTAAAATATAATATTAAGTGTTACATACATAACAACAACAACAACAATAAATTATAATACAAAGCAATCTTTCAAAGAAAAATATTAAAAATAACTAATTGATTACAATGATATATGTATTGTAGTTCAATTTTATCCTTGGTTTAATTTTTTTTGTTGTTGTTGTTTCAAACTCATTATCATACAATACCATACAAAAAAAAAACACAGGAAAATAAAATTTAAATCAAGGAAAAAAATTAACAACAACATGTGCATTACAATCAGCTGGGTTGACATGACATTGGCATATTGGTCCATAACAAAATAGATCAACGATTATTAAGCCATCTTCACCTCATGCTTGATCAGTAACACATACAAAATAATATAACAGATATAAAGCTTTTTTTACACTGAAGCCACGTAAGTTAAAAATTTGCTAACTGAACAAGAAAAATTCTTTAAAAATTAAAGATAATATTAAGTACAAACCGATCATAAGCCTGACAGTTTCTGGATTAAACGGGGTCCAAGTACCTGTCAAAATAGAGCATCAAGTAATAATTGATAAGCACACTGTGATTTTAATGACTTCTGCAACATTCCATATGCATGAAGTTACAACCACTGAACAAACCGACACTCAATACCTGTACATCGATCTGCATGTATTTAAGCAAATACACTTAATCAGATTTCCAACACGTTAAGTCAGGCAAGCAAACATGTAGGACTGAAGGAGACAACTCACTGATAACAAATCATATTTCATTGCTTTTTCGAAGATCTAAAGTTCAAATTACAACCTTACCGTTCGACAGCGCCTGTTGCAGTTCTTCCATGGATATTACACCACTACGGTCTTTGTCGACCCTAATCAGAGTAAACAGATTTGCCACTAAAAACCAAATCATTAACCATATGGAAGTTCATTTACTATTACCTCTGAAAGACGGACCACAAGAAATTTTGATCATGATGTGCTGCAGGGTGAGCTTGTCCGTAGTACGCCATTTTCTCAAGAAATGATTCTTCCAAGCGGCGCGGTTGCAGAGCTGTCGCAATCGAAATTCATTAGGGAAGGGAGGGTTTGAAAATTACCTTTCTTCCCATTCGATCGCATTCAAGGCATGCGGAAGAGTTTTTGTGTTCAAATCTACACACCACTGTCTTGGTTCATGAAGCGGAGACTCTAGACCTGCGTCCTTGCTTCACTTGAGTCTCTACATCATGGCGGGACCACAAGTTGATAAGAATTTCTTTTGGAAAATTTTACAGAGATTGCTATTACAAGGGAATATTTATATTTGAAAATTATGCAACAATATTTTTCTGTATAACAAAAAATTTTAGGCAAATGATTTTGTCTGTATAAATATAAATACTAAATTATAAAAAAACAACACAGAACAAAATTTAAGCAACTTCATACTTGCTTATCGTTTTGTTATATGAGACTAAAATCCATGCCACTAGATACTCGCTTATTGCTTTGTTATGTACATGTTTATACTATTATATAACGGATTATAAGCCACCAAATTCTTGCTTATCGTTTTGTTATGCGTGACTGAATTCCATGCCACTAGATACTCGCTTATCGTTTTGTTATGTACATGTTTATAATATGACATAACGGGTTATAAGCCACCAAATTCTTGCTTATCGTTTGGTTATGCGTGACTGAATTCCATGCGACTAGATACTCGCTTGCCGTTTCGTTATGTACATCATATAATATCACATAACGGGTTATAAGCCATACAACGAACAAAAGAGGGAAAACGGCCAAATTTAAGAATTGGTGCACACGGGAAGTTTGGAGAGCACGAAAGATGCGTAAGAGTTGTCGAGGCGATTGTTGTAGTTTTCTATATTTTTCTTGCACAAGAATCATTCAGATTTACACAATTTCTTGAGCTACAAAATCCAAAATGGCTGCTCGGAAGCACATGTTTTAGAACCAAGGAAAACGGGGGACTGGGACTTAGTTAACCACGATGCAACAGCGATAGCCGAGTTTCTAGCTTCTTGAGTGCTCTCCAAGCTTCCCAAGTGCACCATAACTTGATGTATGCACAGCTAAAAGCGAAAAGCATGAACCAATTCTTTTATAACATTGCAAGATTTTTTGGTGATGACTGATGTTTGCATAAAATTATTACGGGAGCTACGATCGATTAAACCTGCCGTAGTTTTCACGATGGCCTGGAGTTCTAACACCCGTCTAAACGGCTCAAACGTCAGCTTTGAATTTCCTGAAATTAACTTCATTCATGGATTGACAATGTAAGGTGTAAAATCGATTAGTATAAACTTTATGAAGAACTTGAAAAGAACCGTAGTTACTAAAACGAGGAACCACCCAAAATGACCCAAAACGACCCACAACCATCCACAACGATCCACAACGATCCACAACGAACCCAAAACGATCCACAACGACCCACAACGAACCAAAATATTCCAAAACGACCAAAAACGCCTTTGATAGTTTTTTATAAACACTGACTTGTTGACTAAACTCGTCCCCAGGGCTCCCCTATGTTAAGACATCGATTTCGAAACATTTTGTGACAAGTTTGCCATGAATGAGCGAAAGTAAATCGATATTAAGTCGAAACATCATCGGATCTTCCTCGTCAATTTTCGGAAATTTTCGAAAAAAGTCGGAAAATCTTTGGAGACATTCGTACGACCTTCGGACAACATTTTGCAAATCTTTTGAAATCTTCGGAAAATCTTCAAAAACGTCGTAATTAGTATTTTTTTGTTATAATAAACAGAATATTACATGGTTACTTGGACATATGAAATTTAAAGACTTCATATCTTGGTGCTGAAGGAGTTCTATTTAAAGGGGCTGACGTTGACGATCCTGACCGCAAGCAGGCCCTCGACATTTTATAACATAATAATAAATTAAATATGAGACATACTCATCCTTCTAATTTACTTTATTGATTTACCAAACAACTGCCTATTCCTACTTAAATATATTTTTCTCTGAATGCATTTCCCAAATTGTAATTGTAATGGGTCACGTGGCTCTTCCCTTTGCCTCAGGAAGTCGTAAAGTGTGAAGTCTCCTCGGGGGTCAAGGAGAAGGAGCAAACAACAGATCACGTGAAAAAACAAATCGCTGTCTTTGCGGACTCATTTTAAGACAAGGCATTTTCATAATTGGAGATACACCCCTCCTCATGCCGACCACCACACCCCTCCTCCTTCGAGGCTCACGAAAAAACAATAAGTATAGGAATTCGCTCGACCTCAACAAAATTCCTCCTCGGTTCGTCTTCAGAATACTCCAGGTAAACATCCGAAACCTTCCTAAGTGTTAGGGCTAACATTGGAAAATCTTCGGAAAACTTCGGTTCAACTCCAAAAGTCTTCGAATCGACATCGGAAATTTTCGTTAGTGTTCGGATCAACTTCGAAATTCGTCGGAAGAGTTTTTTGTTTTCCAGTTATTTTATTTTGTCGGGGAGCCCTGGAGATGAGTCAAGTCAACCAATACAATCCAAGTCAGTGTTTAAAAACTATCAAAGGCGTTTTTGGTCGTTTTGGAATATTTTGGTTCGTTGTGGGTCGTTGTGGGTCGTTGTGGATGGTTGTGGGTCGTTTTGGGTGGTTCCTCGTTTTAGTACCTACGTGAAAAGAACACGGCAACAAAAATGGTTCGCGCGTTGAAAATTATAATTTTATTGCTACCGTGGCGAACGATTTAACTGCAGCATTTCTGCATTCTGTTTCGCTCTTAACTTTGTCAAAACTCGTTTCAAGCTGGAAACTAAATCACTGCTGATGAAGGCTCTAACTAACACTTCTCAGCGTATTTAGTTATGTATAGTAAGAATTTTGCTTCCGTAATTCGCAATTTGCTGTCGTTCCATTTTGAGGTGTTTTTCACTAAAAAAAAACACCACTTTTGTGTCCGCTGACGGTTTTTAAGTGTCCGTTGTTCGCCTTGTAGTAGTCTCTTTCGCAGCCGTTGTTTGTGCTCGTCACGCAACGCTTCCTCCGAAACGAAACGATATGCGAGTATCTTGTCGCGTAAAGTCCAGTCATTGTGTAACAGAACGATATGCGATTGTTTACTCGCTTATATTTTGTTACATTTAAGTCACGTCAAATAAATATTTAACGTAACGATATCCGAGTATCTAGACGCGTAATTTACTAAAGTCAAATCATTGTGTAACAGAACGATATGCGATTGTTTACTCACTTATATTTTGTTATTAGTAACGAAACGATATGCGAGTATCTAGTCGCGTAAAGTCCAGTCATTGTGTAACAGAACGATACATGTATGCGATTGTTTACTCGCTTATATTTTGTTATTAGTAACGAAACGATATGCGAGTATCTAGTCGCGCAAAGTCCAGTCATTGTGTAACAGAACGATATGCGATTGTTTACTCGCTTATATTTTGTTATTAGTAACGAAACGATATGCGAGTATCTAGTCGCGTAAAGTCCAGTCATTGTGTAACAGAACGATATGCGATTGTTTACTCGCTTATATTTTGTTATTAGTAACGAAACGATATGCGAGTATCTAGTCGCGTAAAGTCAAGTCATTGTGTAACAGAACGATATGCGATTGTTTACTCGCTTATATTTTGTTACATTTAAGTCATGTCAAATAAATATTTAACGAAACGATATGCGAGTATCTAGTTGCGTAAAGTTCAGTCAGAATGTAACGAAACGATATGCGACTGTTTCCTCGCTTAATGTCCAGTCATTGTGTAACAGAATGATAAGCGATTGTTTAGTCGCTTATATTTTGTTACGTTATAATCATATTTTCCACGGAATTGCTTTTTTGCATTATTTATTTTGTTATAATGGACGTTCTTTAGCGCATATTTTGCGAATGTAATTCATGCCCTATTACAAGGTTAAAAACTCTTTTATTACTTGTGGTTACTTATCAATATTAATTAAATGCATGGCTAAAGAAACTAAATCTTCTAAGACTGAATCTTCATAATTTCATGTGTCCATAAAAGGCTACTGCAGTTCATTAATATACGTGGAATTAAATGTTGAATTTCCTATTGCAAGAGTCTGCTATTTTAGGAATGTTTGATGTGGACAATTCTGGGGAATAGAGTTCAAAGAATTTACTGCCTTGTGGGAATATGTCTCAGATTGGCAAAGAACGTTTAGAACTTACAACCGAGACAATTCTGACACTATTGACATGCAAGAACTTAAAACAGATACCAGTAATTTATTATAGATTACTATATCAAGTGCAAACCATGAACAAAAGAGGAACAAAATAATGATTGCTGCTAATTTCAAGTTCAGAGAGTTAAGAGAGAACTAGAACTTAAAAAACCCTACCAATGGGCAATGGACTTTATTGGGCAAACAGTACTATTACAGAGTGTATACGTATACTTTTCATCCACAAATACCAAGATTTGAAAACTTATAAGAGTGTAAAGATGAATTTCATTAGATTAAATCAGACATCAAATTTAAATGTTTGTCACTAGGTTCCTGTTAATAATGAATGATATAACAATAAGTGGTATTATAATGACTGCTCTGTTTTTTTTTCATTTACTGCCCTTACAAACTTTGATGAGTGTCTTAAGCTTGGTAATTTTTTTTCTTTTATTAGAAAGTGATTTAAAACTACTTCCCTAACCCTTTGTGCCCCACAAGTGACTTTACAGATTTTACTCTGGCTAATGCCAGATGATATTATTTGTCACCGCGAGACCCCCCGGGGCAGAAAGGGTTAAACACAACCTTTCATGTTAATTTCTAATGAAAGTATTTTTTTCACATTCAGTTGGTAGATTTTTTTATCTGCTTTATCTAACTATGTCTACTAAACCTGCACTTAAATAGTTTTTGCAACAAGAATTTTTCAATTTCTCCATATCGCTTTCTGTTCTTATTGTAGGGTGCCGACTCTCAGATCATATGTATGCCTTGCTTATAACCAAGTTTGACAGGAGTGTTGTGGGGACAACACTCTATACAGTGCTGCAGATAAGTTGATTCAGAAGTAAACATTTTGTGAGCTGTAACTGCACATGCAGCCATTATTACAAAGATCAATTGTCAGTGTGTTTGTAGTATGGCCTATTCATTAATGGTGATAAGTTCTGATCTGTTGTTTCTGTTTTACCAGATTCTGACACCATGACTACTATAAAAATGGTGGATCAATATCAGTTTCTGGGCAACTGTGCACCTACCCCTCCCCTAATCCAACAAGTTATAATGAGTTAAAAAGTTAGTGTTAATGTTGGTTTAGGGGAGGAGTAGGTGCACGGTTGCCCAGAAACTGATATTGATCCAAAATGGTTGGGTAACTATTGCCTATGAAACCTTCCTTTCAATGGTGTTTAGCTTACAGTAAACTTGTAGGACGACAGTTTCCACTGCGTGTACAGCTAAATAGCTCCAACACGCTGTCATAGTGTACTGCTGTTGGTTTTGGTAAGAATTAGCATAATAAGCCAAATTCAAAATTTTGACAGAATGCTTACTAGTTGGAAGACAAACATTTGTTTTGTAGCTAATTGAAGTCTAGCTAAACAAGCAAATCTCTAACATGCTGTTTCACATAACAGCTGTTCATTGATAACCAAAATTTTGGCAGACTGCTTGTTAAAACATGAAGAGTGACATTTAGTAGAATTCAACTAAGAAGTGTCAACACTTACTTAGGATCATGTAATGGTGTTTTGAAAAAGATATTTTGTATTCAGTTAGCTTGTGAAACAAGTATTGCTTCAAAAACTTAAGAAAATGATGGTTTAAGAAAAATACTTGGCCTTTAGCAGATTTGACAGATAAATTTACATGAAATAGTGATATTGTAATAACAGAAGTAGACAAAGAACAGTTCAAATTTATCAAATCATTAATCGCACATGGAACTTATCTATGAATCTGTAGAACTCATGTTGGTAAACATCAGATTTGCCCAATGCATTTTATTATTCTGAACAAAGAAAATACACTCGCTCAGCTGGGGATGGTGGGAGGTTTTTTAATGTTTTCAGTATTTAATCAATAAACATCCTTGCATTTAATAAACATGACTGCTTTGTGGTGACTCTATAGCCTTAGCTTAAAGTTGCTTGCATTGTTAAGTTAGAACCCTAGTACACAATTAACACACAAGGTAGTTGCGATGCCCAGCATAATCAAGGGTCAGATAGGAGTTATTTGCCAAAGCCTGATTGAAGCTGATTACTTGATTATAATTTCTGATTATCACAAAAACTATTTTGGCAATGGTTCTATTAAACCTCAAGGGTACTTATTAGAGGATGCTTAAAAGACAAACTACATTTCTCTGTCCTTTCAAAAAAATAACAAACAGCTGAGCCTACTTCTCTTCCTGAGCATCTGAAAGATTCATCTCTTTGGGGTGTTCTAGTGAATGGTCTCTTGACATTTTTTGGTTACAAAGTATTTTCAATTATTGCTTTTTATTAGTTCTGTTGATTATTGCTGCTTGTGTATGGCCAGCACTAAAAAGCAAGCAAATTTGGCTTGATTAATATGATGATCTACCCTGTAGAAACAGTTTGGAAAAAGATCTTGATTTAACATTGTTAATGTAATAATTAAAATATAAATAAGATCTTTAAGTGATGAAGATACCTGTCATACACTTCAAATACTCAGATTATCCTTTAACCATTTCATTCCCTTGATTTGAAAAGCAGTTATACTTTACCTTATTTTTAAGTTTGGAGAACTTGGTAACTGTGAGTTAATCATTCTTGACATTATTGCTTGACAATGTGTGACAAGTATATTGGTCTCTTCTGGATGGAAAGTTTCACGATTTTCGCATGATTCAAACCAAATTTACAAAGTAAAACATACAGTACATAAAAGCAGGATTTTTCTTGAAGCCTTCATTGTGTTAATATTTATCAGCACTAGAAACAGGATATACTGTAGAATTACTGGCCAGCTGTAAACGTCTTGCTATTCACAGGTTTTCATTTAAAAATGTTCTGCTTTCCATTAAAAAATGAGTGATGCCGTTCTGAAGCATTCGAAAGAATGCCGATATCCCCTGAAGCACATCCCATCTGACCACCTGGGCAGAGGTTTGTATTGCAGTAGACAACACACTCAAATAGAAGGCTCAGCCTCAATTAAAATGATAAAAATATTTAAATTAATGTCCTAAGTTATTAATATAATTTGATCTATAGTTCTTGCTTGTTCTCATGGAGGGTGTTTCAATGGCCACTGGGTGAGACTTGTGCTTGTTGATGGTGAAATTGAGCGGTAACCTAAACAAGGAACAAAACAATGATAACGCATTTATATGAAGCCAACTTAACATACTCCCAGACAATATACCGGTAATTGTTTTATTGCAGGTGATGAAGTATACATTAAAGTTAACAAGCTAATGTGGGGGTTTCAGCTCTATCTTGATACATGTACAGAAATGGCATCCAGAAAAAACATAATTGTAACAAACTCAAAAATGTACTTACCACTGGTAACATGAGACTTGCTGCTATGGAAAGTAGACATTACTTCTTGCAAATGCTGCCTCTCGCGATCCTGCATCCATAACGAAAATATAATAAAACAAATTCTTCACATACAAAAGCTATAGTTACAAGGACACACACTTTAATTTTTTAAATGGCATATCAAAGCTTTGTCACAAACATCTCTACACCAATCACCTTGCCACAGTTGAGTTCTGCAATAGCTGTGAGTATCTGCTGTCTGGCATCTTTGCGGGTGACACCAAGTTCACTGAGATCTCCATCACTCATGGTCAAGAATGCTTCCATGTCAACCTAAAGACACATATAAGAAATTAAAGTTCATACTATTAATCTATGTTTGAAACACTACAACTTGGTTCTAAAGATGCTCTATAACATTACTATCTCAAGGCCTCAGTGAATAGTACATACTGAAAAAGTAATCATATTTTTCTACTATATGAGGCTCATTGGTGCAAACAGGAAAGAATTAAGCCCCAATAATAATATACATTTTGCAGCATTAAGTGTGCAGTTTGACAATGAAATAAAATCAAACCAACAGGAAAGCCAAGTGAACAACTGTGGTCACAAGGATAACATTGTGCTTTAGCAACAGAACTTTAAATGAAAGATTCATGATGTTACTGAAACCCTTTGTAAACTGATTTCCTAATTTTAAAAGCCTAAATATCAAAATTAAAGGTTATTACCTCCTGTTCTTCAAATATTGGATGGTACCTTTCCAAAGAAAGTTTCTTTAGAATGTCTGCAAGTTCATCTGAAATATCACAGAATATCAGTCACAAAATTTCAACAGACAAATTTTATCAAATCCTTTGACTAAAGACATTATTTGTTGTAAGATAACTACTACCTACCTTCATTATAGTTTGATATGCTTTTCTGAGAGAAATGATTTCCTGAGTAGGTTGTTGACGATCCATTTGTGGCATGGATGGATGAGTACTTTGAATCTTTCAGTGGAGGACTGCTTAACTCAATTGGGGTAATCCCTGTGGAAGGTACTTTTGGTGAAGGACTGATACAACGTCTTCCAGGCTTCTTCTGCCATAATGAGGATGACATAGCAGACACAGGATGGAATGGTGAGTCAGCAGCAGGGTTGGATGAAGCTTTTAATGTCCTGACCAGAAAGGCAAATAAACCAATCATCAATTTTCACTTTATTGTAACTTTATTGTAACTTTATAACTTTATTTGGTTTACCACAAAATACAAATAACGATAGAACAAGACAGTTACACAAAAGCAAATGAAAGTGGCGAGGAAGCGCAAAAAGAAACCATGAGGCTTATAGACATTGGGCTCCCTCAGAGTAAAAATAAAGTTAACAGTAACAGAAAGGCCAAGATCGAAAGTAAAATACAATGAAGCAAACACTTCCCTCAGGTTTAAATTCCAAATCATTGGAAAATGTTTGACAGCTTACACCATCTGAAAGGTCTAGAAAATCTAAAACTCTAACTTTCAAGTTTACCTTGGACTTTTTCTGGCCTGACCAGGAAGACAGCTTGCCTGTATTTTTTACCCAACATCCATTCTTTGTCTTAAACACTGTTCATTAGATATCTGTTTTAAACAACTTCTTTACCAACCTGGAGCCTGAGTTATTAGAGGCTGAAGAATAAAAACTTGCAGTGGAATACGAAGACTCGGGACTGCCAGTGAAGTTCACACTTTTGTGTAATGTAGGGGACATCAGTGGCCGGTAAGAAGGATAGGAACTTATGCTACTCTGCATAACAAAACAATATAACATGGTTCTTTAAAAACTAAAGCATGCAATCTGAACAAGTAATTCTACTGTTTTCATGCTATTGCCTGCTACCATTCACTGTTGCTATATTTCTAGACAAAGAAGGGAGGGTAGACATCAAACATAATTACTATTAATACCAATGACTAAAGCTAAATGGGAATTCCCTATGCAAGGTGTCATACAAAGGGCACACTCTTATTTAACCACAACGACATAACATGATAAAAACACTTGATTCACCAAGGACATTTTTTTTATTCATTTAATCTTGAATCTTTTAATTTGCTCTTGGTCATCACACTTATTGACATTATGAGTTGATAAAACAATGCAGTGTATATTTAACAATTAGATTATGAGCCTTTGGCCTCATCAACTATCACCCCATACAAATCGAGAGGGAATGATTTAATTGTTTAAGTAAAAATCATAATAAACAAATCATACTAAATCTTCCTGCAACATTTTGCTAAAAGGCGAAGACATCACCATTTTGAAAACAATCTTCACCCAAGTGCTGTCTAATGGGTGATAGTCTGCAGTAACTCAGCAAATCAGATTATATAATAAATAGATAATATAATAACTTTTATATATTTAAGTGTAAAATGAGGCGTCATGAAGCAAACTTTTAACTGTTCCGGCTTTTAATGCAACGTTTCGGCCTTTGGCCTTCTTCAGAGTGGAACAATATTTACACGTTAAAAAGTTAAAAACACTAGTATTTTTAACTTTTTACTTTTTACTTTTTAACGTGTAAATATTGTTCCACTCTGAAGAAGGCCGAAGGCTGAAACGTTGCATTAAAGGCCGGAACAGTTAGAAGTTTGCTTCATGACACCTCATTTTACACTTACCGGTAACTAAAATTCACATTGAAGCACAGTATCTCTTTTGATTCTTCTACTGGAAGTCATTGTTTGGAAAACCATATTATTCATACCATATTATTCAGAATAAAAGTCTGTCTGACGATCGCCACAAGGCGTGAAACTCAGAGTTACAGCAAACCAATGCCTCCTTTTTGACTTAACTATACCGTAGAAAAGCTCTGCTTTATAGCATCGAGCACTTTTTGCCAAGCAAGACTCCTCTTCAAGTAATATATATATATATATATATTGCGGACGAAAAAAACACACAAACAAACTACACGTTTATCCCTACAAGCCTGTTTCGTGGTTGCCCACTCGTCACTGAAACAGGCTTGTAGGGATAAACGTGTAGTTAGTTTGTGTGTTTTTTCTTCCACAACATCTACTTCGCTCCATTTTCATGCATTGAGCACTGTTTTATGTAAATCAACTTTTACACCTATTATATATATATATATATATACATGTATATATATTCAAGTCAAAATTCAAATACAAATTACCATTGGTTGTCACTACAGGCAAAGGTTATTTTGTCAAGTGTTACTAAATGCATAAGTACAAAGGCAATTTACTCTTTAGAATACAGTGTTGCAGTTCTTTAGTAATATTCTTAAGTTAAAGAATCACTCATTATATCAAGAAAACTTCCACAGATGTTCTTTAATAGTTATGATTACATGAAGGGCAACATTACTTTCAATGGCTTCTTCATTATGGTTTAAATGCAGGTTTTCATTTCTACTGCATAGTGTTATATTCAACATTATCTTTGAAAAACTGGGTGTGGTCTTTTAAAATAAAATTATGAAGAGTTAAATAAGTTTATTTACAATGTTATCCAGGTTGTCATCAAAATATTGCCCATGACCATCATAAATGGATTCACCATTCACATAAAGACTTGGTACCTGATGTCAAAAAAGAATCCATCTAGAAGTGAGTCATTTAGTCAACCAAATGTATTTCCAAGTATCTTTCAAAAGAACCAGGAACTAAAGTGAACTTTTATATTTCTATATTTCAAGAGTTAACGTTGCTTTGAGCATTTACAGACAATGACAGAATGCTTGTCATGTTACTCATTAATTTTGATTTCAGGTCAAAATGATTTAACTTAGGTTGGTTTGTAATTTCTTTGTCTATATTTATGATAATAAATACCAGACACAAAAAAATTACAAGTGAATTTAGGTTAAGAGGGAATTATCCATCAGGAAACTGAGTACGTAATTTCAAATTTCAAAAACCTTGTACCAGAATAATTTAAACAAATTTATATCAACTTCTTGTTTAAACTTTTTAAGGGCTATAGATACAAAGAATTATCTGTAAAAAGACAATCATAAGAGTCCAAGAAAATAAATGTCAAATTTCACTAGAGCTGTGAAAACACAGGTAAACTTCTGAACATTTTATGTGGAAGATGCCATTTTGTGAAATTTGACCTTTATATTCTTGGGCTCCCATAGTAAATTTTCTTTGGTATTATTACAGATAACCAATTACATCTATAGCCCTTGAAAAATGTAGAAAAAATGCTAGATTGTTTAAATTATTCTGGCACAAGGTTTTTGTCCACTGAAAATTGAAATTACTCATGGATTCCCTCTTAAATCATTTTGACCTGAAATCAAATTTAACCAGTAACATGTACATTTGACAACTTGCAATATGTTAAATAATGCTTATTATTGTGGTGGAGATTTAGTGCTCAACTTGCTTGATAATCCCAATTACTTCTGAGCAGTACAGGCCTGAAAGGAGCAGTCTCAAAAGTATACATACTGTCTTTTGTGTCAGTGTTAAGGAGATAGACAGAAAATACATGGCAATAATCTTGGTTTGTTACTTACTTGACTCTGCGGTGTTGATGAATCATTTATATCATCACTATGCTGTTGACGCTGTATTCTTGTCATTTCAAATGCTGCAGATGAAATGGGTGGGGGTAACACGGGAGTGATGACATCATCTGGAAGTCTTGGTGCTGGTGAACCAATTGCCTGGCACACGTAGAAATCACATCCTTGTCAACTATATACAGTTAAACCTTTCTATATTGAACTTGCAAAAAAGAGTTTGAAATACACAGAGTTCAAGATACTAGAAAGTAAGGGGCTAAAAACAAGGGCAAGGCAAAAATAAAGTTAAAATATTTAGGAGGTTCTGTTGGGAATTCAAAGTAACCTTCCCAGTTTTGAAATGGTCATGTTCAACGGTTTTATCAGAATCCTTAAGGGATACAGTAGGCAAACAAAAATCTATGTTCTGAACTATTCACAACTCACCAAAGTTTGCGGTCTTTTTAAATCTCGTCCTGGGGCTTGTAACGCTGAATCGGTAACAACTATCACAAATAACAATTAACCCTTAAGTCCAAGTGGTGAGCAGCATCCAATTTCCCATTACAAAATTCACTGTTCATCAACCATTCATGTTATGAGAATAAAAAAACAATCACTAAAAAAGAGTTGCATTGATATTATTTTAAACAAATTCTCCTCGCTAGTACCATAGAACAGTCTGGAGAAAATGAATATTGATCTTGGGGGTTAAAGGGTTAAGAGCAAAAGTACAAGCTTGAGTAATGATTAAGTTTAATCTTTAAACAAGCACACAGATCCATGGATAAAAAATGAAAAAGGTACCAGTTGCCATTGATGTTGGGTTGGAATATTCCAATCTGTATTTTTAGCAATCAGATGTATTTAAGACTGATTTCAACTAAGACTTCTTGTTATTGATTCTTAAAAGGTATGCAGACTTTGCAAGGAGGAAATGAAAGATTAAGAAATAATGTAGACAATAATCATTATGATACACCAGCCCATGCTAACCTGAAGCCAAAGACCTCACACTCATATCTGGCCCTTCATCAATGCCAAATTTGGACTTTAGATTTTTACTATTCTCTTGATTAAGGAGGCTCTCCATACTCTTTGCACTTCCCAAGATGTGTAGCTTGCTACTGGATGGCATTCTCAGAGTGCGACCAACATTGAGATTTCTAAATCTGCTCGACATTTTTGACCACCAATTCTGAGAAGCAGAAAATTCTATAGTGAACTAATATGTGCTTTTATGCACTACAGTATTAATAACATTCAAAATTTACTCAAAGTACTACAGTGTTTAAAATACCTACAACTGTTTAAATAAGTTACAACCATTATTCATCTTTAGGTAAATAAAGCTGTTTACGAAAACAAAATAATGGACAGCACATACCTTCATTCCACTTTTAACTGCCAGTTCAGTACTTTAAAAGAAAGGGAAATAATTTCCATTTTCATTTCTTAATACTGATAATCAATAAAATGAACAATGAAATCTTATTCACAACACGACCTGTTAGGAAAGTTATCACATCCCAAAGAGTGCCAAAGTGCACAATGAAAATCAATTTGAACAAACAATTGGTAGATATTTATAACATGGGTTCAAGCAGAGGTAAGATGATTTATACTGAAACTGTAGGACCAAAGGAGAATTTGATGTTACATCAGAGGTCACTTGGATCTTATTCTGTGCAGGTTAACTAGTCTAGGATGATTGCAAAATGTCATTGAAAATGAAAAAAAGTTGAAAGTTTCTAGATTTCCATTCCCTGTCTGTCATACCTGTCAATAACTGAGACATCTTTTTTTGAACCACTCACAGCATATTTTTGAGTATAGCCCATTGCTTCATTTGATGAATTTGTAGAGCTATAATCTGGAGAAGTAAGGATTTAAAAATAATTATTGCTAATTGTTCCATATGCTGCTAACTATTAATTATCATTATTATGTAACACATTAATGCAACAAAAGAGATAGGTCCTAAATCGTTTTTAAAACACCTTCCTTACATCTCTTTGGTGTGGCAGGAAACTGCATGCTTGCAGATGCTAATAACCGTAACATCTCTGTATTACCTGCAATGTAAAAAGAGGATTAGTAAGCTCATAAAGTATCATATTTGCTCAAGTCCACTGCAATGCAGCTGTTTTTAAGAAAGCCAACCAATATTTCTATACAGTGGTAAGATTTGCTCTACTGCAAAGACCACAATTTGGTTCTTGATCGTTAAATTTCCATGTCCCTAAAGAACTCACCTATTATAGTGGCCATGTCAAATGCTGTACAGCCATTATTTGCCTGGATATTCACGTCAGCTCCAGAATCAATCAAAAGTTTTGCAACTCCTATGTGTCTGATGTTTACCAAAACAAGTTCCAGTTAGTACTAGCTACACATATTCCCAACAAGCAAAATAAACACATACAATAAGGGACCGTTCATTTTTTAAGGGATAGGGGGGACTGGTGGGATTTGGGGGAGTGTCAGTGGGAAATTGAGTGACCCCCCCCCTCAGCTTGCCAATTTTTTCACATGACCCCCCTCAAAAGGGATGACCTCCCCCCCCCCGCCAACTCGAAAAGATGTTTATATTTCGTGAATAAAGCAGGAGAGTTTCTCATCAATTTATGAAAACTTCATACCACTTTTTCATTGCTTTTTTTTCGCTTGACCCCCCCCTTTTCTTCATTTTTTTTGGGGTGGCCCCCCCTTTGAAGCCATTTTTTTCGCGTGCCCCCCCCCCAAATCCCACCAGCCCCCCCATCCCTTAAAAAATGAATGGTCCCTAAGTGCCAAAGAAAAGTGGGATCAGAGAGGAGCTCTTATCCAACTCAGGCTATTCCTCACCCATAATATGTAGCTTGCATGAGAGCTGTCCAGGCGCTAGTCTCTACCTGACTATCAACGCTTGCACCTTTCTCTATCAGCAGCTGGACAACAGGAAGGTGTCCACCCATTGCAGCATACATCAGGGGTGTTGCACCATCTTCATCTGTGGTTACAGACAATAACCAACAGACAATTACATATACAAGACAATTTTTCCAGGAAAAGACAGTAGAGATATAATTATACATATTGTGGTTCAATCTTATCCTTGGTTCAAATTTGGTTTTGTTTTGTTTTGGTTATGGTAATTTGATGATAATGTGTTAGAAAAAAAGTCAAATAAAATTTGAACCAAGGATAAAATTGAACCACAACAAATGCATGCAAAGTTCTGCAGGCAGATAAAACAGCTGTGAAAATGTATGTTTGCTTTACATTATTATCAGAGACACTTCCTAATAAAAAATGTTATCCATCATCTCCATAGCTAACAATTAGTATTAACAAAAAACAAAAATTTAACACATTACACATACCAGTTGCATTAACATCAGCTTCACCCTGGTCCAATAAATGTCTAACACAAACTATATCACCTGTAATAAAATCAAAGCATAAGTTGTGTACATCAAGATCATTGGATATATTGCGGGGCTGTGTGGTACGACAGCAGAAAATTAAGTACCACAAAATGGCAAAAAACTGTCCTTGAGATAGTCATAATAAAAACAAATCAGTACCAATAATCAAGACTTACCATTTCTTGCTGCCTCAATAATACTGGGCCTGGTCACCTTATGACCTAAGAAACAAAACTGTCTCCATATTTATTTATTTTTTGTTTATGCCGTGGGTTTGGATAACCCCCTCTGAGAAGCTGAGCCTTTAAGCTACACTTATATTCACTGACACGGCAGGCAAAACGCTGTAGTTATACCCAGCCAAGCCCAGATTGCTTCCACATCTTTGTCATACCAACTAGCACAACTAACCAGGTGTTTAATAAGGAAAGCTAGAAGAGTGCTATTCCTTGGCTAGCAATAAGAACTTATTAACTAAAAATAAGTTTTGTGTATGTTTGATATTGCTCCAACACTAAGAATTCCTTATAACAATTATTATCCATGGCATGGTACAATTGATGGGTGACTGGTACTGCAAGAACGTTTTCCAAGACTTCTAGGGCCAGAAACTGTTTACTTTGATATTTCATACGTTAACTGCTTACAAAACAGTGAATTGTTGTGTTCAATTGTCTAAAAGGTTCTGGAATTTTTAAGGCAGCATCTTTGGTTATCTCTGTCAGACATGTGCGGAAAAAGAAGTTCTGCATGCCAAGAAATATGTCTAACAAAATCCCCAGAGAAACGGAGGAAAATTATCGTCCAAAATTTAAACGACCAAATAACCAAATCGCGAGATTCTATTTTGTTTGGCAAATTAGGCTAATTTATAGAGACCTGTGATACAGTATTACCAGGCTTAGCTTTGGTGTTGCATTTGTATCAGTATTGTAACCTTGCGCATCGCTGAGACATCTCCAAGCTGGTCATCAAGGGAAGTTTCAATTACCTAGAGGAATATTCTATAACGATTTCTATAAGGATATGGAAAAATTCCCATCACACTGAGAGACCTGTAAATTGGTCAATAAATTAACGCCGGGATATATTGGGCTCATTTCACGCATTATTAACCCTAAATTGATGGGACGCAACAGATCACTTAAACTGCATGCTTCAAAGAGTTCCAACGCAAACAGCACAAAACAAAACAGTCTCTAAACAGAAACGATAAGCTTTTGTTTAAAAGAAGTTCTATTATGCAATCAAAGCACGCGTCAATCTGTGTTGTGGCTAAGACAATAGCGCCATTGAAACCCATAACAAGGGTTTTTAAAGGACCAAATTAAATGAATTAAAACGTTCAATGATCTTACCTTTAATCTGTGGTCTTGTCGTAGTTCGCTCGTCGAGGAATCCTTGAACCTCGGTTTTTTGTCGATCGGCGGCAATTTCAAGCGCCGTGCGATCGTCAACATTAAGAATATTTGTATCTGCTCCAAACTCTACTAGAATTTGCGCCACTGTCATGTGTCCATTGAGAGATGCTAGCATTAAAGGCGTCCATCCCGTTCTTTCTTGTCTATGATTAACATCTGCTCCTTTTTCAAGAAGCAGTTTTAAAACTCCTTCGTGGCCGTGTTGGGCCGCGTTCATTAAAGGAGACAAGGATAGTCCAGAAGGTTGACGATCAAGTACATTTATTTGCGCGCCTGCTTCAATCAATAAAGCCGCGATTTGTACGTGACCGCTTCGAGCTGCACAATCTAAAGCCGTCGAACCGAGCTTATTTTGAGTGTTTATATCGGCTTTGTGTTGTAAAAGAATCCAGCAGACCATGAAGTGACCATAGTAAGATGCTAACATCAACGCTGTCCAACCGTAAATAGTTTTTGCCTCTAAACTCGCTCCTCGTGATAGCAACAAACGTACCACGTTTTCGTTCCCATTCGCTGCCGCTGCGTGCAGGGCACCAACTCCTTCTTCATCCGTTGAATCAACATGGTTGCCATTCTCCAAAAGGGCTGTAACCATGAACAAGTTTCCTTGTTCGGCAGCGGATAGAAGTCTACTCATTTGAAGACCAAGCATGCAAGGACGCACAAGAGGAATGCCGAACGTGCGATCATGACAAAGACGAACTGAAATTCACAACTCATTGTTAACGGTTCATCTGGCTCATCCCTCTAACTAGTTCCATTGACCACAACAACAAAGCCAAGGGCTACCTACACATTGCTTTAAAATTACGTTTCACTTGACAAGTTCTCTACAAATCGTTTACGGCATGTCATTCAGCGTATTTTGGCGAGAGATCTTCAGAGGATGACGTCATGACATCTGGTTTTGACGCTTTACTTCCGTTTGTGTTGCATAATGCTAGACTGTTCTGTTTTGTAACGTTTTTTGATTACGCCAATAATGTTATGTAATGGGCAATACTTTCCCAATTAGTCACGTTTCACGCCAAGTTAAGAATAAACGTGTCTTGCAACTAAAAAAAAAAAAAATTTAAAATCTCAACCTCCACATCGGACCCTTTCTTCGAAGTCTTTTTTTGCGGCAAACTTCTTTTAAAAGTGATGAAAAGGAGGAAAAAATACATTTCTGGAAATACAATTGATGAGACTATAACTGAGCCTGCTTTATCAAGTTATTCCACGGGGAAAAGTTAGTTAAATCACATAAAACAATTAAGAACAAACTCAAAAACCTCAACGGCAACGAAAAATGATGAAACGAAACTTTCAATATTTTTGAAATTGTAAGTCGCATTCTTATAATGCAAGTTGAAGCTCGAGTTTTAAGCGTTAGCCCTTCGTTACTCGCTCTGACGAAGCTGAATCTGTTAATGCAGTGATCATGAGTGATCCTAGCTCCTGTGAGAGTAACAGCGACCCTCTAAGATCGTGATCAAGCCGTACTGAGTTGTGTGCGATTCCGGGGTGGGGGGTACTGCCATATACGGGCTACATAGGTATGTGCCGCTGTGAAGGGTATGGTTTTCAAGCAGTTTACTCGAGCATAGGGTATATAAATCAGAGCGTTTGGGTCTAGAATAGGGTATCATTTTTCACGAACCTGACCAGTTGGTTGAAAATTTTATCTATACTAAGGAAACCAGGAATTGCCACTCAAAAATATAAAAAATTATATCGGCAAGTTCAAATTTTCGCAACTCAGCCTAAACAGCGTCGATAGATGACTATCATTTAACACTACTGGATATTGTTAACTATCAAAAATCGGAATGCAGACGTAAATCGGTGGTTTTAATACTGGTTAACATTAAATGTCTTGATAATGCATACGTGCGTACTTGGCATTGCTCAGCACGTAACCAGCGATCCCATCCAGCGACGCGACAAAGATACGGGTTTGACTGTGACCTCGGTTTCTGGAAAACAGCTACTCTAGGATAGGTGTGATTGGGGGGGGGGAGGGGGTTACTCTAGTATAGGGTAGAAAAATTCAGCTGAACCAGCTCTGGTGAAGGCTAAGGATTCCATGGTTCCAGCGGCACATCCCCACCCAGAAATTCCTAAAGTAACCCCGGGTGTGCGAGCCACAACAATCCCTAAGGATTGTGCGACATACTATGTGGGATATTTTTGATAACGATCCGTGGCGATCGCTAGCGAGCCGTACCGACGCTCGGTGAACTATAACAACGATCATTTTTTTCTCGGAATAAGTACTTCATATTTGATCCCGTGTAATTTCTCTAATATTTTATTTGCAATAATACATGCTACATGGTAGCAATTCACTTGTATATTACAATCAGAGTTTTTCACAATAATGCAAGCAAGGGATTGTACAAGTTAGATGCAAGACAGAGATTAGAAAGTAATTTATGTCTAAAGCTAAAATATACAGAACAATACTAACGTATTTGTCAAAGTGAATAATTCATATATCCTACACACTAACATTGTCTTTGACACACAAAAAAATCAAAAAGCCTGCCACTACAGTTACAGGTTGTTAAGGAAACTCCTTGACTGCTTTGGAGCAATTACATATAAGGTACTTTACTCTTCTGTTGCACAATCCTTTTCAAAAGAGCTGTAAAAAAGGTAAACCAGTATTGGCTGAAAACACAGTGACCACGTACAACACATCCAAGTACAGCAAACTGTAATCTCAGAACTTCAAGATCAGTTCACTTACAATCCACTGGTTAAAGAACAAGTATAGCACTCCCCCATTAGCTAGTATCCTCTAATAGACAGGTTTGGGTTGCTGGGTGGGTAGGATTCCAAATCTCCTTTTGAGGGTCACTCTGTGTCTTGAGTACTTGTCATCTGGAGAAAATCGAGCTACACACAAACAAACGACATACTCCTTTTAGCTTAAGCACAGTGTACAAGTAGATTCATTTTGGTGAAAAAAGTTAGGTTACATGTAAAACCTAATTGAGCTAAGGTATGTCATCCAAGACAATGTAACGTTTGATTGATTTGATTACTATTATTATCGTTCAGGTTTCTCAGCTTTGTTATTATTATTATCATCATCATCATCATCATCATCATCATCATTATTATTATTATTATTATTATTATATAAATAATACAAACTTTACTCATAAAACAGCTAAAAATATTTATGTAACTTTAAAATATAATTGTCACAAAACAAATACATGTATTTATTACATGGCTACAATAGTACGCACGCTATGACTGGCTGCTGAGCTGGCAAGATTTCCTTGTAATGACCGGGCATTATGAAAATTTTTCAAAAAAAAATTTTCCTTTGATTTGGACAAAAGTTGTCTCATTTTCAACAAAACTGTTTTTTATGTTCCTTCTGGTCTCGATCTCATGGTCATGAACATGATCTCGAATGACCTCTTGCACAAGAATCATATATTAAAAAACCCTTCCGTTTTTTTTTTCCAGTGCTAAAAAGGCCATATAATAAATAACTTATTAACCTCGTCTGTCCAGTCATTACAAGGAAATCTCAGACCTCAGCCTTGACTGTATTGACCTCGCTATCGCTCAACAAGGTCTCGGTTGGAGATTTGACCTCATTCTCGGTTAATAAGTAGTATATACATTGAAGAAACTATTTCCAATATCAATGTTCTGCAGTATATCGCTGCAGAAATCTGAAACACCCTACAAAAGGAATGCAAATGGAATGGGATAATAGGAAGTCATGTGGCAAAAATAATTTTGTACCCATCTTTATCCTTGGTGTGCATCTCAAACAGAAATCAGGTGTCTGCAGCACAAAAACTTTCTTTCACAATGGCTTCAGCAATTATTTCCAATTTGCTTGAAATGGGGAGCTTTTATTGTTTTTGAGCTGGTTACCTGGGTCCAGAAAAACGCATACTCATATCCATGCATATAGATTTACTGGGCATAGGAACAAAATGGCGCTGAGGCATACTCCAAGAGAGAAAAACCCTACCTTAGCCATTATGAAAACAAATGAAATATGAGTCAAAATGTCTGCTACAGGTGTAGTGAGGGTAGAAAAAGCTAAGTCAGGTCAGTCTTTCGACTATGAGTTTGGATAATAAAGTTACTACCATTTTGCGTTCAACCCCGAAGCGTGACAGTTTTTTCGTGCAAGTTTACTTTTCAAACGTAACGGTTTCCTAGACAACTGTCTCGCATAGTCCAATGAAAGTGTCTCGTTTGGAGCGTGAAACTGCTCACCTTCCAATGTAAATACTTGCATGTTTTGCTCTCGCTATGTGCTTGTTTTGAAGATATGTCAGAGGGTTTGCAGGTTTCACTGGGAAGTTGAGATGTCAAAAGCACAATCTCTTTAGTATATATATTGTAAGGGCACTTTCCGTTTCGAAAAGGTCACAATGGATCAAGGATTCTGGAATGCGACCTCGATTCTTTCAAAGAAAGACCGGTTATTTCCAGTGATGGAGTCAAGAAAAGTTAATAAGTTTGAGAGAAATTATCGTCCAGGGATTCCTCTAGATGAGAACTTGAAAGGGATGATTATGGATAGGATTTTGGGTGAAGGAGGTGACCATACTACGGGTTATATTCCACATTCATTCAAATGTTTTTCTGACTCGGTTCTCGGTATCCTCCTGTTGAACGGACAGACTGTCAAATGAGAACACTTGTATTGCAAGACTTCGCTGCTTTCCAAGCATCTCTTTCATTTGCAAATTAAAATATACAGGACTTAGGTCAATCTCCAAGTCTTCGTCATTCATGGTTAATCGAAGGCTCACTGCGGAAGTTGACTTCGCTAGGTAAGGCACTTCTCTTAAAAGCTGTGCTTTGAAGGAATCAAAGTCGTATTCCAGAATTTCATCTTCTGTGATAAAGAATGGTGTTGTCCTTTTTGAAGCATAATAATCATAAACTACTCTTATCTGCACCAAAGACATCGCACTTTTGACTTGTAAACTTCTCCAGCTCCAAATGAGACACTTTCATTGGACTATGCAAGACAGTTGTCTAGGAAACCGTTACGTTTGAAATGTAAACTTGCGCGAAAAAACCGTCACGCTTCAGGGTTGAACGCAAATGGTAGTATTTTTGAAATCTTGAAAGTTCATTTTGTAAAGTTATATAATTAATTACCGGTAAGTCTTTTTCCACTGAGGGAGTATAAAATCTAATTAGCAAGATCTCGCATTTCATTTCGTGACTAAAGCCCAGTGTCGATAAAACGCGAGGCCACGGAAGGTAAGATTTTACAGGGAGGGGGAAGTTATGTTCGATTCTCTTACTTCATGTATGTGACATGTTGCCGTCTCACCTTATTTTAGCCATTTATGCCTTGTTTCAGATGGTTTTAGATTGTTTGCAGGAGGTTTTAGATGATTTTGAGGTGGTTGTTGAATTTTTTGAGGTGGTTGTTGAATTTTTCTAAGGTGGTCGTAGGTGGTTTTTGGTTGTTCCATGTTTTAGTGATTACAAAATTGCTTCCCCCGTCCCACTGCTACATGCAGAGCTACCCTGTGACTAGGTTGCTATGATATTCCTAGGATAGAGTACCTAGATTCCTTCTTAGTTCAAAAGAACACTTTACTATTCCCTTGCAATTCTGACCACCTTTGAAGACTGTAAATTATACAACCTTTGGATTGTAGACATTAAGATTGTAATATATGGCCGGAGAACTTGTCAAAGACACTGAAGCACTACTCCAGTACCTAGATAAGGCAGCCGCTCTTATTGGGCTTTATTGTAACGAGTACAAAACAGAGCACATCAACACCATTGAAAGCTTTCACAATCTGAAATCTCTTTCCGGAGCAAACATCAAAAGAGTACAAGACTTCAAATACCTTGGATCATGGATCATGGACTCTGAAAAGGACTTTAAAGTTCGAAAATCTCTAGCATGGGCAGCCTGTAACAAGCTTCAAAAGCTCTGGTACTCAAACTTGCCAAGGGGTTATAAAGTCTTCCTGACACAAACAATCAAAAGAGAAGACTGGACGGAACATATACAAACAGTCTTCGCCGGGTGCAGAATGTTCATTGGTCTGAGCATGCAACAAAGGAGAGAATTTACAGAATCCTGACCCCAGGGGGGGGGGGGTACTCCCATATATGGACTATATAGGTATGTGCCGCGGGATAGGGTATGGTTTTTGAGGTTCTCAATCCTTAAATTGGTGTGATCCTTAGATAGGGTGCCTAAATTGTATCAGCTAGTCTACTATACTATGCTTGATGCTAACTTCTCAAACTCATTAATTATTCATGAGCTGATGACCCAATCAGCTCGCATCAATTGGGTCAGGTGCATGTATGTTGATACCCAATGAACATACCAATCAACACACGGTAGATTAGTTCAAAAACTGATCAAGACACTGATCAAGAAACTTGAATTTTAATCAGGCTTAATTATAATTCTAAATACAGCATTTTTCCCGCTTAAATCATTGCTTACAACAACAATACAGCAACATATTATTCCTTCTTAGACATCGTTACATTAATTGTACAGTTTTTTAATTTTCCTTTCTGGAAAACAACATCCGTTAAAGATTGATCCTGTTTCTCTGTGGTAAAACATGTAGTTGTACTAACAACACTTGGACCTAGTATCTTTGAAACTTTAGACACATTTTCTTCTGTAGGCTTTTCGTACTGCAACAATGCATTTTAAATTATTAACCAATTCGGTCTAAAAGTTGTCAAGTACCTTTTGTCACTAGCGTCCAGAGGATTCAAAGCTTCTGATCCATTTTTCTACTCCAAATAACGCTTGAGGGCACAAATGATACCATAAACAGACTTCGGAGGGTATCTTTCACCGGACTTTTTAGCTACCTCTATCACAAATTTTGACAACCAATAGTTCAGCGACAGAGCGTCCATTCCAGCAATATCTACACTCACAGCGGTAACATTGTGTAAATCGTAGTCCTTGAAGAGATCGCCACGATCTAATACCGGAACTTTAACCTCTCTCAACCTCTGCCATTCGGCAAAAATGTTCACAGCCCACTTGTTTTTATACTTAGTTGAAACTGGAACAGCATCATTCACCAAAACATTTTCTTGAGAAGAGGTTTTTGGAACTCGAAAACGTTCTGATCTCCACTCGATCTCCATCACGCGGCATAATGTTAATTTATTAAAAATTCAACCTTTAAAACTTGCCCACATGGCCGCATATAAAAGATTCATTTCATTTACCATATGAATAAAAAACAGACAATAGCCTATTGAGCATGCCTACTAATTACCTATTCTTCGAAAAAAATTCTCATGCTACTTTGAGAAGCCATCTCAAAAACTCGTGCTTCGTTTTTCATCAGGGGTTCCAAACACCTCGAAACAATAAAAGCACTCATCGTGCTCTCATCTGTTTCTCGGTGTTTGGAACCCCTGATGAAAAACTTGCACTCGTTTTTTATCTATTACTTCCAGTAATCTTACAGAAACAAAATAAAGTTGACCCGTTCAAGTTATTTTCAATTTTTGTTTTTCCCTTGAATAGGGTGTCATTTTCCGGGTTTGGGCCTTAAACAGGGAATCAATTTTCGTTTGCTTCATCCTTAACTAGGGTCAGGGTTTAAGACCCCTCGCGGCACACACCTATCTGAAATTTATGGGAGTACCCCCCTGGGAACCTGACCTCTATTTCTGATACTCTAATGCGTCGACGTCTCCAGTTTGCCGGACATTGCTTAAGAGCAGAGACTGAAGTCAGAACTTAGTCAGGCCATGAGAGACCGCGCTGTGTGGCCTGCTATTGTTGCTGACATCCCGGCCTCGGTTGCCGAAGGATGATGATGATGATATGGCCGCTTCACTTATTATATATCATTTATATATGGTAGCTGTAGTCCTTTATGTATAAAATATATCGCATTTTATTCCCCAAACATTAAAGCTTTTCAAATAATGCGCGCCATATACATTGACAGCACCGAGATCATGAACCAAACTTTCAGCCAAATGTTCACAATTATTCTAACAAGCCTTCTCTTCCGTTGTACTCGTTGGCACTTCTACTGATAAGTACAACTAGTCTATAAAAACATTTTGATATGCTATCGATGGCTGATGCAAATTATACTACACTTAAGTTACAGAAAGTTCTTTACGATGAGTGGTACAACAATAACATTTGGTTTTCAGCAAGCGTTCAATATTCTTGTTGCTTTTCCTAAAAGATCTCAGGAAAAGTTGTAACATCGAAATATTTAGTTGAACATAACCTTACCTGGATGAGCAGATTTCGTTGGCTCGCCGAGAGGGTCAATTTTCTGAAAGTAAATTGTAGAAACAGCTAAATATTGATTACTTCAATAGTTTACGCCACATCCAGTAGGTAGCGCACGTGCTCGACGATCGCGGCTTAACTATCAATCATTGCTAGAAGCACAACAACTGATGCCCTTCCTTACCTTGAGGGTGTAAATGCGTTTCCCCTTATCATCGACATAGTACATCAAGTGCATTTTGAAAAAAGTTATCCGCTTTACAGTAGAAATAAAGCCAAAGTTTACAGAAAACTTTGAAACGGGACTGTGTACGTCAAAACGAGGCAACTAAAGAAAGCGTGGTTTCTTTTCTTTTCGCTGTTTTTAAGTAACTTATTATATTGAGTCATCGCTTGTGTGAGCCCGGTTAGCTCAGTCGGTAGAGCATCAGACTTTTAATCTGAGGGTCATGGGTTCAAGTCCCATATCGGGCGCGCTTACCTTTTTTGTCTCAATTAGTTTCCAAAGCCTTCTTCTATTCTTTTAAACACATTTTCTTTCACTTATTAAATATTTTCTTTCCATACCTACTGAAAATATGCGGTATTTGAGATTTTGTAATTATTTCAATATCTCAACACAGCTTGTAACCATGAGTTACTTAAACCAATGAGATTACAAATACCACACTATTAAATAGATTTAGGCAAACCTAAAAGCGGAGCTCCTCACACAGTCCCTCCAAAAATGCTTGAAAACTTGTAGAAAGAACTCAGCTTTATGCTTATGTCCCTCCAAAAACGCTTGAAAACTTGTAGGAAGAAAATTTTTCCTCCAAAACCGCTATGAATAATCCGTTTCTTCAGCAAAACATTGTAGACTGCTGTAGACTGCTGGCTATAGGTTGTGTAGCCGCGGCAAGCCGCGAAAAGCGCGCGAAAGCAAAGCCTCGTTTCGGTTTAAGACCTTCTAAATATCCCGGATGACTATGGCCGCCATGTTGGGGCAACGTCGTCGTCGTCGTCGCTAGGCGCACGCGCCCGCGAGCCATGCCGCTAGCCACGATGACCATGAAAACTCAAACGCACGGTTTTCTCAATTTCTATCCTCGCACGGTAGTTATGGGGCTCCGCTCTGCGGTTCTTCGAGCCGCTGTGGAGCTCCGCTATTATTTACAGCAAGCAGACAGCACACTCAGAGTTAAGACTACTTATCTTCATGCATTTCTCTTCTTCCTGGTTCAATGCTTTAATTCAAGATATAAAAAGTCATAAGCTTAACAAGCAGTGGTTCCATGTTTGGTTTATTCAATACTATTTTTTTGACACATTCAGTATCAGGAAGTAAATCCCCCTTACAAATCTCCACATTATCTTCTATCGAGTTGGCAAGGAGAACTTAATGTTATGTAGGGATGAGCTCTTTCTGTTGATCGGAAACCCAATATTGTCACAAAATGAGCATGTCAAGTACTGTAAAAACCTGCATATAAGAAGCTAGACTTAAAGAACCTGTTAGGCTAAGATAGACCCCTTTTATATAGGAGCCTGCTTTAGCCTACAAGTTTGAAACAGGTTCTTACTTTGAGAAATTCAGCAAACACAGAAAATGTTAATTTTTTTTAGCAAACACTGAAAACACAAATTTAATAGAACAAGCTCTAACAGTTGGTAAATGAAGATAACACCCTGACGAGACAATTAACAAGTAGATCTATAAACAGGCCACACTCACCAATGACAAACACCTTATTTATTTTTTAAAAATAAGAACCTGTTCAAGAACCTAAGTAGCCTTATTTTCCATTTGCATCATTTTTATAAGAACCTTCTTATCCTAGCTTGGAAATACTTAGGTTCTTATATACAGGTTTTTATTGTATTGATAGCATTTCATTTCAAGCAGATTCATGCAAATTTACAGAAACTGCTGTAACAGTGACAAATGTTTCTCCTGTCATCAGCAAAAACAACCAATATTCATATAACCTCTATCTTAATAACATGGACATCTCACTGACAACAACAACAACATCCCTCAAGTTTTGATTTTTTGCACTGTCCAAGTTATCAGTTATTGTACATTTTATGTTTCAGGAAAATATCCATAACTCTCCCATGGAAGCTCAAAAGGAAATGTTGATGGGAAGGGGTGTTTCAACAGCCAAAAAAATATTCAAAAGAAAAGCATAAAAACAAAATGAGATATGAGGAAAAGCACTCTCTAAGGGAGGGGTAAGAATATTGAATGGAAACCCAATTAAATTTTAAAAGCCTTTTAACTTTTCAATAATATTGTACAAAATAATTATTATAAAACATAAAGGATTAACAAAAATCAACCTAAATCAACTATTGTGTTTTAGTAATAACCAGAGCTAGAAGCATGATAATTACAACAATGGACAAAAGTATTATGCACAACATTTTACGGGAAGCCTTTTGGTGCTTTTCACCCTGAAAAGAAAGTCAAAAGTGAAAATTAGTAAGTCATAAATACCTTTCCTTTAAGAGTGTTGGTGTCCTTATTTGCATATCTCAACAGAGCAGGTTTCAAAAATTATTGAGACAAAACAAAGTGTGCTCTTGTTTTGGTTTTTTACTGAGGTATTATTTTTTGACTTGAGGATCCTCTCACATTTTTCCATGTTATCAGAGGTAACCCTAAAACCAATTGTCAGAAGAACTTTTCACAATCCACAATCAAACTCAACCAGAAACTACTGAGACCCCTGAGTCTGAGGTATTTACAATACTTGTGGTTTCCAGCAGATAGTACAAAAGAGATGGGAATGGACATCTTTTTTTCCTGACCTTCATACCAGATGGCATTACTAAGAATTTCAAAATTTATTGAAGCAAATGACAACTTGAAACATTTGGGTTAGCCAAAAATTTAACGGTAGATGCATTTTAAAACTTGACCAAAGTAAATACACAGACGAGAATGGTATCTTAAGGACATAGTAAATGAACTAACCTTTCTCAATTGCTCTAAGCCTTCTTCTACTTTTACAGCTGCTTGCTCTACATTGTAGTCTATTCTGTCCAAAATTGAACCCTAAAAGATATTTGCAAGATTTATAGTTGTTAGTTTTACTAACTGTGTTGAGTATATATTATATAACAATATTGATTATTCGCTCTCAATTTCTGTGTGGTGATAGTTGATGAGGCCAAAGTCCAAATCAACTATCACCTCACAGAAATCAAGAGCGAATAATCTAATTGTTTCAGTAAAAATCATGATAAACAAATCATGTGTCGGTGAAAAAATATCAAAATAATAAATGTTGATGTGAAAGTGTGAATACCGGTATATCGCCATTTTGAAAACGATGTTCAACCAGGTGCTGTCTAATGGCTGATAGTCTGCAGCAGCTCAGCCAATTAGATTGCAGTATTTGCATTAGTGTATTAGTAGATTTTTATGAATAGCAAATAACATAGTCAATATTTGTGTCTGTGACATCTATATAAAGGTGGTAAAATATTTTCCAATACATCCCTCAGAATCTTACCCTTACCTGTTCAACAATCATTGTAGCAAGGTCACGAAATATTTCATTAAGTTCAGATATGGACTGTACAATTGATTGAATTTCCTTTTCTCTCTGCTCTACCAAGGCTGAATTCTCCTCTGCCAGCCTCATTTGATCCGAAGTAAAACCCTGTTGGAACAAAATAATAAACCAGAAACAATCACTATTATACTGTATAACACTGTATAACATCGTCGTCTGACAAACATTATTCACTTGACTCTGAAGATGACTTCCACTCAGGTTGTCGAAACGTCAGTCACCAACAACAGTTCTTTTCAGACCTACCCTCACCCGGACGATCAAACTAGACGAACTACTGTCCTTATTGTTATCCTGATCATTATCATTACATCATTGTCATCATTATCATTACTATTATTGTAATTATTAAAAAAAGATATATCTTACAAAGCTTGCAACATCAACTTACATAGAGAAACTACTTGATAATATATCATTAACCTGATATACTGTATTTAACCATTTGTTAACAACAGCAGATAAAGCGTTTGCTTAACATTCATTACTCTTAGGCTAACTTTGACCCACTGACACATTACTCAAGTAAATATGAGTTATTATATTTTTCAGAAGCATCTCAGCGGGCCGAAATCCCAAATCCTTGAATCTGATTGGCTAATCGCGCGCTCGTAACCGGTCCAGCTTTTTGCGATACGGACCATGGTCTGGATTTTTATCCGCGCTATTCGCGGCAAATTGAAAAAAAAACAAAGAAAACAAACAGAAAAAATAAATAAGTTATTTACCGGTCTAGGTCGGTCCGTATGGGAAATCAAAGTAGGACTATGGTGAACTCGTGGATATGTTTACAAAACAGAGAAAAAAGAAATAATTTAAAAATTAACGAGGTGTTTTTTCAGAGTTGTGATTGAATGAACTTGAAGATAATTTTAATAATCTATAATCACAACATAAAAGTGACCAGGGAGCTGAGTAGCTTTTTGAAATAAACATACAGTGAGTACAAGACGCCAATCATTTGACTACACTAGGCATCAGTTATAAGGCAGGTGGCAAGCATACAGTTGTTAAAAAATTTGATAACTAAACATAAGGGTACAGGATTAAATGGCACCGAAACCAAATGTAGTTCTGGTATCCTGCTGCTCACTGTCTGTGTGTTCAAAGTAACAGGGTCCTTCTGAATAAGGTCTGAATTTTGTTGCCATGACATTGTCAATTTTATCATCATTATAGTTTTTGTTGTCTACAAGTCTATTCAATGTATTCAACAGAAATATCCACCTTGATTCTGCAGCTGATAATGAACAAAACCATGTAGGATAGCCCAGCTGACGAATCATACCAAACAAGTCTTTCTTGCATTTTTGCAAAGTATGTTAGTGATGATCTTAAAATGCTTAAGACTCTCAATCCTTTATCAAGTTGAATTAGTTTATTTACATTACCATCTCATTTAAGGTTATCAGTGGTATATATATTCAGGGTTGCACTTAAAAAAAATCACACTTGCCATCATTAATACAGCAATACATCTTTGTTTTTATCCTTATAACTTCTTGTTTTTACAATGTAAATATGATGAGTCACACAACAGTAAGCAAAACAGGTAAGCCTATTTTTCCAACATGTCTACTTCAACACAATCTAGTTCACTTCAAGGTAAATTCGGAAATCAATAGACAGAAAACGTTTCATTGTAACGGCTTCTGGTGCATTGTATATAATATAACGCTTAATTTTCTACATGACTTACTCTTTTCGAACCCTGGTTCTCCGTCACGGCATACGCCTCTATATTTAATGGTAAGCGTTGACATACTTCTTGACCGTCCCAATACTTCTCCAACTCCATTCCTGTTAGTACTAACACTTAAATCAGTAGAAAAGTCCTCCATGCGATGTTTCTTATCCAGGTTGGCCGCAGAAGTTCTTCGGTTTCACATCATGGATTCGTCAATTTATTCTGTTTTCAGTAGTAGTTTCGTTCAATAACGAGTACTCATTTCGCTCATATAAATTCTCATTCAAGTGCTAATTTCGCTCTATGAGTTCTCACCAAAGCTTACTACATTAGCAAGAGATTTTCTCATCTTCAGATCACTTTCGAGCCAACTGAAATTCATATACTGCTTGTAATCTTGGGGGCGGTCGATGGCGGTCGATGTCGGAAAAGCGAATAGTTATCATCTGTTCACGTTTAGCGCCTGGCCGAGTAAAAGGCTCATGAAATTCAGTCTCCAAGTTGGTCATTGCCCTAACTGGAAACATTTAAACTCCTTTTGATTTTAGTAAGACCGCTAATGAGGCCCTGTTAGTGAGGTTCTTTATGTCGCGCGTCTGAGTTTCAAACCTTTTCACGTCGCAATTTCGGAAGGTCGAAGGTCGCTGTCGTAATTTCCCGTGAGCGGCTCGTCGTTCGTCGCCATTTCAGGTCCTTTATGTCGCCGTTTCAAGGCCATGTTGCTTGTCGAAATTTACCCCTAACAGGGCCTCGCTAATCGTCCTCTTAAGCTACAAAATCATTACAAACTCTGGCAACGGTACGATACACTTTCAGCGTGAACTTTCATCAACAGACTTCCGTGACTTCGGTCACGACAATTGTCGTCTTCATATCGGTGCCCCCGAGTTCTATCCGACTAATTACGAAGTGTGTCTACACTGGAGTGAGTGAGTGAGTGAGTGAGTGAGTGAGCGAGTGAGTGAGTGAGTGAGTGAGTGAGTGAGTGAGTGAGTGACAATTTGCATATCGGAGTCCCCACAAAAACTCGCAAATACGCTTCGCGTATCCACGAGTTAAAAACTGTGCCTTGGTCTTGAGTACAGCCCTCGGCCTTCGGCCTCGGGCCGTATGCAAGACCTCGGGCACAGTTTTTTCCCATATGGACCTCTCGCCCGGTAAATAACATATATGTACTCTAGTTAATGCAGTGCAGAGCCAGTCTTCTGACCAACAGACCATTCTGATGTTATTAAAGTAAAGAAATTTCATCAGTGAGTTATGCTACAATCAGTGCTTCCTTTCAGTTTTGATGATACTTTCCAAGGCTGCATAACCCTTTCACTCTCTTTTCCATATGCTAACAAGTACTCCAACATAAGAATGAAAAACATCATGAGAATAAAGCCAAACGATCATCAATAATCTACTCTGTTGATATTTAACACATTCCTATGGGTACTGAAGGCAATGTATGGGAATTACAAAGAAGAGTTGGTACCTTGATCTGGAAGCTTTAGAGGCTAACAGTTTATTACAGGGTGATAAATCTTACCCTGTCATAAAGCTCATCATCTTCAACAACATCTTCATTCATGAGTGCACTGCTTGTGGTTGGTAAGCCTGTGTCAAAGTACTGCCTTTCTCTCTCCTCTCGGTTCTTGAGTCCTGTAAAGCCAAAAGAGAAACATTAAAACTCAACCCTACAATATATATAACACTTTTTGCTGTATTTAGTAGATTCAGTTTGGTGATTTGTTACTGTTAAATATCTTTTCTCTCCAAACTGAATATGTGTATCTATCCTCTTTAAGTGTACTCACTTTTAAGATAGGATGATTGTCCCTTCCTAAAATTGGTTGACAGATCCTGAAGACTAACAGCCAAAGAAGACATAACATTCTTTAGAAGTCGTTGTTCTTGTTTAGAGTTGTTTCGGCTTTGTCTTCCAATTCTTTGTATGGAGCTTTGACATTGATGGAACATCTAATCCAAAGACAGCAAATAGTGTAAGCAAGAACCAAAAAATGATTTGTAAGGGTACATGAACTGAGTACGGTAAGTTTCAATTTGGACTGTAGCGATACAAGTGATGGCAAAATCAGATGACAACATATTTTACTATCCAGCTCTTTAACTCAGTGAATATGTACATTAACATATTATGTGTAATATTCATTTATTATTAGTGCTTCCATACACTCACCTGAGTTATTTCCTTTGTGGTAATTTCTATGGTCTGTTCCTCATCCATACTGTCATCAAGGGTGGGTCGATTAAGATGTCGATCATGCAGAGAGGCCAGCTCTTGCACTTGTCAAAGAGATTAACAACGTAACATCAATTTTCAAGGCTGTGTGTCCCTTAAACGAATGTCCATTTCTACTGTTGCATTCAGTTGTTTCTTCCTTTTGTTTTTGTTATAAGGGTTTTAATTGACAGCTGATTACGTTGTTTGGGGGCAACATGCAAATAAAGTGTAAGTATTTTAAAGGCCAAATCTTCAACAAAGATTGTAAATGAGTAAACATTATAAATTATGCAAAACATCATACGAAGAGTTAATATTATCATCGCATTTTCCACAATGAACAACCCATTTCTTAAAGTTATCTCAATCATTTTTAAGAAACATGCTGCTATCATAGTAACCTGCTTGCTAGAAACACTTTCAATTGGTACGTGCAATACAAAAGTTAATAGCCACTTACTTCTCTGTTTTATTCTAGTGATTTCATATTGAATCTGTGAAAATAAAAATGAAGATTTTTTGACAAGTATAACTAGCTGTAATTAAGGTTGCTCTGACATGTAATAAATAAACCGACAATCGTGGCCAATCATATTTAGATTTATTAGATTTATGGAGGATTCATTTCACCAAAGAGTTATACAAAAAGAATAAATGCCAAGGGAAAAAACGTTACCTCTTCTACTACATCAACCCTAAAAGAGAAAAAAAACGGTGATCAGCATAATCAAGTTAACACTGAGATAAGTTTTTTTTTTCTTTTTTTTGTGTAGAGATGTTACAGGGGCAATGATGGTGGCGCTGCTAAATCTAAATTTGATTGCATATGGCAAAATTATTTCTCAGTGGCAATAAGGAAAGGAAAAATAGAAACAGAAATAGAAACTGGGCAAATTAACTGTTGACCAACAGAGGATGGACAAAATGTCTCACCATTGCGGGGGCAAAGAGTTGATTCCTCCAGAGTGTACACCAAGTTCAAGATCGCTCGTTCTTCTAACCAGCGCAACGGTATCATCATCCTGTTAACATAGGAGAGATCAGGTTCAAAAGATCAGATCCTAGTTTGAACTTTGCTTTTAACATTTGCAATGTAATGTACGTATGTTAGCGAATGTGATTATATACTCTACCCCAGGACTATCACTACGTACAGTCGTATCGCCAAAGGAATACGCTTTAAAACGACTGATTTCGGTGCGAAGGTTTATATAAATCTCCGTTAGATTCCTCGTAGCCATTTTGTTCTGGAATTCCCATCCACGCTCTAGAATTGCAGCACCTCAGTGACTAACTAATAGATTCCTTTAGCCACTGACAGCCAGCTACCAATTGATCACGCATCCGCCATATTGGAACAGCTGCGATCAATGTCCGTGAGAGACTAGGAATAGTAGTCTTCGTGAACATTCGGAAGTGACGAAGAAAACCGAGGAATATATAGCTCCCGCTTCCTCGAAATCCCCCATTTCACCCTCCCCCCCCCCCCCCAAAAAAAAAAAAAAAGCCAAGAAAGCTTTCAAACATTTTAGAGTCATTTTAGACTTATGAAATACTATGAGCCCAAGCTCCTAAAAATGACTGCTACTCATTGGAAAAGGTTTTGGCACACGTGTGCATACGCGAAAATGAAATGCGAAGGCAGAGAATAGTAAATCTATTGTACTTACAATGTTCCAAAATTCCCCCGGCTGTACACGATATTTTCGATGGTTATTTCGAAAACGAAGGAACGTGTCATATTGCGATCTTCTGACAAGTTTTGACATGATCACTTGCGTCTAGCTGCGAAAAATGCTACAATTGGAGGGATCAGTTTAACATTCCAAATCGCACTCACAAAGAAGGGTCTGCCAAGAGGATTCACGGTGTCGCCAAAGAAAACAAGCGGAGATCTCGATCTGTCCAGACAAATGTCACTTTTGAACCGTCTTCTCCCTCTCATTTCTTACACAACATAACAACAAAATTCATTTGTTATTTTCGTCGTTTGTAAACCCGTTCACCAACAATGGAGCTGGTAAAATTAAAGCTCAGTAAGAATTGCTTGTGGCATTACTAATCACGTGACTGTGAGCGTTCCGATAAATGTTCCTCAACTCACAAAAGACATTCTTACGTCAAGACGTGGCTAAAGAACGCTTTTAGTTGACCGCATATTGAAAACGACTATTACTGGAATCTCTGTAGTTTTAACTGAATGGGGGTCAGTTTTGTAAAGAAAGGTAAATCGAACTAGATAAATAGGATGCAACGGTTGGGAGTAACAAACACGTGGTTTTGAGCTTTGCTCTCAGCAGCATTTTCAGACGTCAACACTAGTATTGAAAACCACCACTTACGTGACATATTTGGACTTCAATTGTTGTGGATTGAAATTTTGCCATTATGAAAAGGTAACACGCCATTGCCCACTCGTTATCATAGTGGACATGCACTTGAACCAGCATTTATACGGGACAGTTCTGTCAAATGTTATTATCTTTACTGCTTAATAATCTCGAAGTACAGAAGGAACGACCTGCCGAAATGCACCGCCATGTAAGTGAAAGTAGCTAGAAAGTTTTGTTAACTTTGTATATAATTTGAGATTTCATTACAGAAATGTGTTGTCACAAAAGCCCAAACAAAACTGAAAAAAGAGCAAAATTTGAAACATTGTTTCATGACAATATGTCGAATTGAATTCTCATAATTGTGGAAACAAGGCGAAAAATGTTCTCTTCTGCTCGGTGGCGAACAGGGAACTCGTCGAATTTTTTTACTTCTTGTTCTAACAATGGCGGTAACAATGAATCATAACAAGGTATTTACTCCATTTCTTAGCCATTTTCTATTTTTCCACTGCGAACATACCAAGATACATAATTTCTCAAATTGCTTGCGCCCTTATCTTTATGTTAACATAAAACAATGCTTCATAGATCAGGCCAAACAGGCTTTGTCTTTCTATTGGTGTCTCACTGGCAGGGTCTATCGAATGGATTATCGTAAGTGTCTCATACATTCCGAAAGAGTGGTGAACTGGCCAAGTTCATAGATACAAAACAGACCCGAAAACTCCTCATTATTATTCTGATTCTTTCTTAAATCTATCGCAATACTAAAAACATTTATTCATAGAGGCGTAAAACAGAGAAACAGCTTCTTTCAACCAACTAGCATTAAAACGTTTTCATGACAAATCAGAGCGTGACTGTGTCGTGATTGACCAAGTAAGGTCACGTGGCATATTTACTCTGTCGAAACGAAAATTTCAAGTTGTTGCTCATAGCAGCCGGAAGCAACGAGCCTGTTTATTTTCAGACAGAGTCTTTAAATAGCACTGGGTGAAATATAAACAAAGCTTGCTTTAAACAGTTGAATAGAATGGTTTGTTGTTTGAATATAAACAAACAGTGCTCTCCGTCATAGCTAATGTCTGTCGTGCTTTACACATAGTCTCTTCCGCAGGCAACCTACGCTTTCTCCCGCTGGGCTTCACGGTAGTGGCCTGCAACACAGGAACGGGAGAAAGCGAAGGTTGGAGGCCAGTATGAACATAACACTGTTGATTTTCTAAATGCTAACACTACACGTGAACAAGGGAGCAGACTTTCTTTGTATCTCTCATTCATAGCGTGCACCGCACGTGTTCAAGCATGATACCTTAACTTATTTCTTTCATGTTACAGTTTATTGAGGTGTTTAACTGCAGTGTTACCAGCTCCAGATATTACTCATTCCTACCGGTTTAGATACGTTTCCTTCCTTTACTCTTTATTTAAGAAAAAAGTGCCACTTAGAATGAAAATTAATATTTAATAAAAATAACAATTAATAAAATGTTGATAATGGAGATGATAGTCGTTGTAATTAAACCAGGAAAAAGTGGCACATTTTTGTAAGATTACTGAAAAAGTGAGAGATTTCAAGCCAAAAACTGCAGCACATCATTAAGTCCACCCTCGGTGATTGCGTGACAATTCACAAATTATACAGTGTGACACGAAGATAATTATATGCTGGTATTTTGTCCAATCCCAGTTATCCCACCTTATATAATTAGTCTTTACCAACAATGGGGTGTTTATGTAATGCAAGTTCGTTAAATATCCCCATTTCGACGTAAATAATTTTTTCCTATTTTCTTGTTTTGGTTATCGAACCCGAACGTTGTCCAGATTTCCTAGTCTAACCCTTGAACCCGGGCGGGAAATCATCCTGCAGTCCTGCTTACAGTCGATTGCATCTACCCGTGAACGCACGCGCTCAAAACATGTTTTCACGTGATGTCAAACGTCTGAGTTTCAGGCGTCAAACTTTTAAGTTTTCCCGCCGAAATGTGAAGTTATCTTTCTCGGCACTGCTCAAAGGGAAGATGTTTTCAATATCAACAAGGAAGAAATTATCAAAAAGGTGTCCCACTTTCAAGCGATTTGCGGAATCAAGTAAAAGAACTTGCGCAGGATTATTGTTTTTCAGAAGTTGGGAGAAGATTACGCATCAGCAAGGGTGCAGTTTCAAAAATCGTTAATCGAGGGAACTTCACATTTGGGCGGGAAAACTTCAAAGTTTGACGCCTGAAACTCAGACGTTTGACGTCACGTGAAAACATGTTTTGAGCGCGTGCGTTCACGGGTAGATGCAATCGACTGTATTGTATTTGAATAACAAGGTTGGATGGACCACTACTTCGTTATCTGATTGGCTGGAGGCATCCGCAAAGGGAATTCGACATCCTATGCTAGCTGACGGTACAAATTTGATTCCATACTGACATAGCTTTGCTCACACGTGCAGCACTCCGCTGGTTACCCGCGCGTTGAGATAGCAAACATAATGGATGGCCCAGCATCAAATGGTTCTCCTTCTAATCACTGGGGAAGCGATGAAGACTACCTCTCCCGTGAAGGGAGAGACAAGACTGTGGATAACTTGCTTCCTGACAGCGATCAGGAAAAAGGACCACCTCTCACTCTTCAGCGTAAGGTCGGTCTCGTAAGTGGAATTTCTCTTATCGTGGGGACCATGATAGGTTCAGGGATTTTCGCTTCTCCTCGCTTTGTCGCCGAAAACAGTGGTTCTGTTGGATTGACACTGATTGTTTGGAGTTTGTGCGGAGTTTTAGCGATGTTTGGTGCCCTGTGCTATTCTGAGTTAGGTACCATGATTCCTCTTTCTGGAGCTGAATATGTGTACCTGCTCAAAGCGTTCGGACCTCTTCCAGCCTTTCTGTATTCTTGGACATCAGTAATTGTGCTTAAACCCTCGCAAGTGGCCATCATCTGTCTCGCCTTTGGCGCTTATGTAATTGAACCGTTCTTTCCTGGTTGTGGAGACGAGCCTTCCCTTCAACCTCTGATCAAGTTGCTTGCCGCTATTGCGATCGGTAAGTTGATTCAAGTTGTTTGTGTACTTTATTGCTTGTACTTTTGTTATGGGGATTTGTTAACGTAGAATTTACGCAAACTCCAATGATTTCAGCTACTTGACTTACTTATAGCTATGAACCGAGTGCCTGGTATTAGTGTAGTCAAACAGTTTATTTTGAGAACATCGAACGACAATTGTACGAGTCAATTAAAATAGCCGGGGAGTCGAATGGAGTAATGAGATGTCGCAAGATGCCAAACGTGCTATTGTTTTCTCGAGTACGGCCTTACGATTTTTACGATGTGTTCGGTGTGTGTCTTACTCCCTTTCACCGTACGATTGTTTTCGCGATTAGTAACGGCGTCCAGCTGAGACCATTGCTTTGGACAGAAAGCAGCTGTAAACAACTCTGAGACCGGTATCATGAGATTACTTGACTACGTACTGCTCGACTTTTCGGATGGCTTTAACTCTGGGTAATATGAATTGTTGTTAGCTGAACTGTGTAGTGTACGATCGGCCTACTGATAGCATTTTAAAAGGCTCACCGACTTAAAAACATGTTTACATTTTTTCAAAGAAGCTGTGAATTCTGTTTTCACTTTTGAACGAAGATCGCTATCCATAGTCTACACTGTTAAATTAAATGTTTGCCTTCTAGCTTGATTTGGATTTTATAGCAGAATAAAGGAAGGCTATTTCATTGGCCTACAAACCTAACCGATTTATGTCGAAACAAGACGCTCTTAGAGGCCACACTCGTGCCAAGTTATCAGCCTACGCAGCCTTGGATGGCACAATCGTAAAAAGTATCTTCAGAGAAAGTAACGATGTAGAGGAACATATTAAACTTATTAGTATTAATTGGAGATTAGGGGAGTGCATTCGACAGGTTGAGGTATCGAATTATAGTAATGATAACTTTGTTGCTACATCCTATCATAGTTAGTGGAGGGAGACTGCAGTCTCCCTCCACTAACTATGATCCTATTAAAATGGATTTTTACATACCAATTACAACAAAATCTAATGTGAACAATGGAAATCTAAAGTAAACATTCACAGTGATTAAACAATTGCCATATTATTTTAAACAAACAATAGAAAAACTTGCTAAACAGTAGTGAATTTATGATGGTTATAAGCGTAGACCTATCAAACAAATGTTTCACGTAACTCCAAAACCCTCCGGCATATGAGCTAACATCTGCAGTGTTCCAAGAAGCAATAACTTAGTCTTGTCTGGATTAATGCGCAAGCTGTGTGTGCAACACCAGGCGGCAATCCATTGCAAGTCTTACGACAAATGGTCGACAGCCATGGCTGTCTCCTGGAGAGGAAACGAGAGATAGAGCTGGGAATCATCCACATAACTCTTTGGTGAACACAGGTTAGGGACGGCTGGGAGATCACTGATGTATATATTAAAAACGGATGGCCTCAACATTGACCCTTGAGGTACACTGTTAGCTACCTGGCACAGACCTGACACCTCACAACCATTCTCACCTGCTGATTCCTGTCCTTTAGATAGCTTCTAAACCATTTCATGGCCTGTATAGAGACACCCAGTTATCAAAGTTTACGTAATAGTATCCCTGATGCTCGATATTGTCAAAAGCCTTTGACAAGTCCAACAGAACCAACGCTGTGACTTGTTTCCAATCCATTGCTTTGAGAATCATATCTGACATGAGAATATGGAGTGTTTCTGTCAATTGCTTCTTCTTTTTTCCATTTTAATGTTCAGTTAAACAGTTCTGATGTGTTGTGTGCTCCATTAACTGATTAACAGCTGCTAAGAGAGGGTAGCAGTGATACTGGCCGGTTGTTATTAGCAACCTTGTGATCCCCTTCCTTTACCTGGAGGTTTTTCCTAGTTTTGTTAACATCGTGCGGGCTGTTAAAGTGCATCATCTAGTATATAAAATAGGCTCAAATCAGTGCTTCAAATAGGGTGGGGCCGGGGATGGGATGTTCTTGTTCTTCTGCACCTTGGTAAGCCCTTGGGCCCTAGGGGGGGATTTGCACAGGTAGATTCATCACCAAGCAATGTAACGTAGTGGTTTATTTAAAACACAACTTTCTCAAAGCATTTGATTAAAGAACTTGTTTAGTACCTAACTGAGAACAATATGGTAGCTGCAGTAGTAGCTCAGAATCTGTAACAAAAGTCACCTGTTTTGACTTAGCTTTGTGTCTTATGAAAACTACTGGAAATACCAAAATGGTTTATGTAGCTGAAACATCAAGTTATGAAGAGTTTGTTACCATGAGAAATTGAGGGGGTTGTTTTGGCAGGGAATGTATTTTGTTTTTCATCTGTTATGCATAGGAGACAAGTTGAATGTGAGCAGGATATTTGAAAAAAAGAAAGCAAAAACATTGACTGCCAGGCTGTAATCTTTTCACATCCCTCTTTAGTAGCTATATTGGGTAATTTCACTGCACATATAAAATACAACCTAAACTTTCAAAACGATGCTCAACTTCTTTTAGTGTGGGTCCACAGCAAATGGCGTGTGCATTCGTTTGTAGTTTGGGCATCCCAGAAGCAAAGCTACTTGGCACGATCATTGATGAAGGGAAGATCTACTGTGATCTAGCACTTTCCCACAGTTTTGGAGTGGGATCTTGTAGACAGAAATGATGGTCATATGAAAATAAGTTGGAAAGTGTCTAGTTGACAGTCAACCTGTTGAAAATTATATTGCAGCTATCTACTGTGGTTTGTGATCAGATGCATCAAATGGAAATGGTGTCTCTAGCTTTGTTTTTTTTTTCAAAAGTCATTGAAATTTTAGGATCTGGCATAGTTGATTATATGAGTCATTTCTATGCAAACAGAAACAGGTGGGATGAGGAAGAGAAATGTATAACACAAAGGATTATTGCACTTCCCCACTAGCATTCTTTAAGATATCCTCAGAGTTGCCACATAATTATTTTTATGATCATATGGAACTAAAAGTTAGCCATGTTTGAAAAAGGCCTAACTGTTTGCCATACCCTTTTCTGGAATTGGTCATTTGCAAGAAAATTGATAAAAAGCAAGAAATAGGCTTCTGATAAAAGCTAAGGTGCCTTGAATTTCTTTCTGATGTAATACCTGATCACATTACTACAAATGTTTTAGCGACACAACAACAAACATGTTACTGTTATTGAAAATTCTGTGGAAAAACTGGGAATGAAGAATATTGGTGCTAAAACAGAAAAGAAGACCACTGCCACAAAAGTCTACCAACATTTTCAGAATTGCTGCTTGGCTGTATACTTTTCTTTACAAATCCCCACTGCTACTTTCCCTCACCTCCCTTAACTTTTCTCTTAATTCCACTTTATTCTAAACATGTTATACTTATATTTTTTTTGTTGAAAAGCTAAAACCATTTTGCAAATAGTTTTCCCGAGTAATGACACTAACATGGGCTCCTCCTCCTTCATCCCACCCCTGCTGACAAATTGAAAAAGCAAAACAAAAAACAAAACCTTTAGTCCAGTCCAGATTTTCCATCTGGCTCTACTCTGGTAGGTACATCAATAGGTATACCGGTAATTGCTTTCTTGCAATTGACCAATATAAAAAAATATAAGTTTCATTTACTGTACTAGAATGCTAACTGCAAGGCCAGTTACAGTATGCCTCCTTGCAATTAAAATGACTGCTGTGATTGCGCTGCCACCTAAACAGCTAATTGAAGACTTCTATTACTGTTTGATTAATTGTTGACTCACTGCCAATTATCAGCGCCAAGTCGATCAGGGAACCGTTTCAGATTTGTTCATTTTTGTGTGCATCTAAGGACTGAACAGAACTGAAAACGCCTCTTCACTGCAATAACCAATGGTTGTAACCTAAACGGAGCTGTAATAAGTTTTGAAAACACAACAGATCTCTTCTGATATTTGAATTCATCTGTCATTCTAGTGTGTGTGTGTGTGTGTGTGTGTGTGTGTGTGTGTGTGTGTGTGTGTGTGTGTGTTTTGGTGGGGGGAGAGGGGTCGGGGGTCGGTGTTAGAGGGTAAAGGGTACTCACAATTTTTACCCACACCCCTGACCTGCTACAGTCTTCTACACTTGTTCTTCTTGTACTTCTCACCAGACCGGTCGAACTATCTTTCTCTATAGGTTTGGGTCCCTTTCTTACGTGACTCCCGCCATTGAGATTATCCAGGGGGTTAGGGTAGGTAGAGTTATTGTGGGGGTAGTTTCTAAACAAACTGGTGCTGCGTCGGTGAGGAATTGAAACAAGAATTTGGGATAATCAAACCAGTTGATAAAGTGATTTGTAACACCGTGAGGTGAAAGAGGGGGTGCTGACGTCTCAAGCTGTAGCCCTTCGTCAGAGCAGAAACTACCATCGTTATCATTTCTCTCATTTCCGGTATTATAATTATTATTATTATGACTGTGGTTGAATGCTGTGTTAAGCAGCAGAACATTGAAGCTACGACGTATTGTTTCCTTTGGAGGCAAAAGACGTTTTGCGATCTGGAAACAAAAAAGAAATATCTTTAACAAAATACACAGTTGATATATTCCGTTTGCACTGCGGCCAAAGCAAAACGCTTGTGTGTTACTTTCCGCAAACTTTCTTCTTTTTTCCAACTTACGTTAACAAACCTGCCGTTTATTCATAACAGTTCCATTATTTTCTTCATCTTTGCAGGAATCATCTTGTTTGTGAATATTGCCAGTGTAAAATGGGCGACACGGATGCAGATTGTGTTTACAGTTTGTAAAATGGGAGCCATTATTATGCTGATAGTAACAGGACTCGTTCGTCTTGGCCAAGGTTCGTCTTATTAAATAGATTTAGGCAAGCCTAAAAGCGGAGCTCCTCACACAGACCCTCACACATTAAAAATGCTGTCACTAAAGTTATTAAATACGCCTGGTTTACGCAACTACTTAAAGAAGATTCGATAGCTGAAATAAATCGTCAAAAAAAAAACATCTAGCTCGCGACTCAACGGAAGAACCATTACCTGGTCAGCAAAATTATAATAGTTTTAAAGCAACACCAAAAGCAGCTAGGCAGCTCTTTAACAAATGAAAAATAGACACTTAGCTTTATGCTTATGTCCCTCCAAAAATGCTTGAAAACTTGTAGGAAGAACTCAGCTTTATGGTTATGTCCCTCCAAAAACGCTTGAAAACTTGTAGGAAGAAAATTTTTCCTCCAAAACCGCTATGAATAATCCGTTTCTTCAGCAAAACATTGTAGACTGCTGTAGACTGCTGTAGTGTAGGTTGTGTAGCCGCGGCAAGCCGCGAAAAGCGCGCGAAAAACAAAGCCTCGTTTCGGTCAAAGACCTTCTAAATATCCCGGATGACTATGGCCGCCATGTTGGGGCAACATCATTATCGTCGTCGTCGCTAGGCGCACGCGCCCGCGAGCCATGCCGCTAGCCACGATGACCATGAAAACTCAAACGCATGGTTTTCTCAATTTCTATCCTCGCACGGTAGTTATGGGGCTCCGCTCTGCGGCTCTTCGAGCCGCTGTGGAGCTCCGCTAATATTTTATCGATTTGCCAGATTTCTTCAACACTTTTCTCACACTTTGTTCTTTGTGTGCATTATTGGTAAGACTGTTATAATGGGCTGGGCTTTACCAATCAAAACGTGAGTTATATCTGTCACATCTCTTAGTGGACTTGGCTTGACCAATCAAAACGTGCATTATGTCGTACATTTTACAATGCCCTTGGCTCGACCATTAAAAACGTACGAGATATCTGTCACGTTCCATAATGCATGTTAAATAACTCAGAATATGTCTACCTTTGCTAGGTTTCATCGGCAGCTTTGAGAACTCGTTCAGTGGTACAACGAAGAATAGTGGCCTCGTGGGCTTTGCATTCTACAATGGTCTGTGGGCCTATGACGGCTGGTGAGTAAAACGAAGGGTCACTACAGTTGCTAGTGGGGGAGGGGAGTCTTTCCTTCCCCCACCATAGTAGGGTGGTTAGCATATGGTGGCTCATGGGGTAAAAACGGAAGATTCATCAAAGTCGACAGTGGGGGAACGAGAAAGACTAACATTAATCATTCCTCCCGCTATTATACCAAGGGTCAACTTCCACAATGACTATTGTGCTCGACCTCAGCAAGCATGCGCAATCTTGTAACTCGTGACCTCGAGCTATCGACACATTCATCAGAATCTAACCAATCACGCTAGGATTCGTGATTCTGGTGAAATTACATTGTTCTCACCCTAGTGTAGAGTTTCTTAACTGAGTGGCTATATCACGAGATTAGAATATGCTAATTAAAGATAACATTGTTTCATCTTCATTTTTCAAAGGAACAATTTGAACTATGTTACTGAGGAGTTGAAGAATCCTGACAGGTGAGAACAAGTAGGCACGTTAAAATACTTGTTTTTTTCTTCTTACGTTTTTATAAGTAGTAATCTTGTATTTTAACTGTGTTACCCAGAGACTTACCGCTGTCCATTATGATCGGCATCCCACTAGTGACCTGCTGTTACGTGCTGGTAAACATCGCTTATCTGACTGTGCTGACTCCAAGTGAAGTCATGCAGTCTACTGCTGTCGCTGTGGTACGTATACTTACAAATCTTATTGGACCAAGTCTTCTAACTTTGTTCACCAGTTCCAAATTAGCAAAGACCCGACCTTGCACGAACTTATTCCGATTATTTCCGATCTCAACACCCTACAAGATTTTACACTCCCGTATCATCTTTCTTTCTATTGGACACAGTAAGTTTTTACTTCGTAGGCAGGATAGTTCTCTATATAGCTATGCTCTTCAATTCAACACTTTTCTTCTTACATTCTGTCGTCGTAGACTGTCTTATGAATAGAAACTTTAATGTTTCGCTTTGAAGTTATGGTGCCGACAATGTGTTTCAGGTGATATTTTGGAAACATGGTGTACAGTTGTGTACAATCAATCGAAATATGCTCAAAACTAGTTTCCTTCTCGTTCCAGACTCTTGCAGATCGTTTGTACGGTGTTATGGCCTGGGTTATACCGATCTTTGTGGCTTCATCGACTTTTGGCGCCGCGAACGGATCAGCATTCGGAGGTGGAAGGTAAGTTACAAAAACCTACTGAACATTGTAGCATGCGCGGTGTTAAGTTATCACACTACAGTGTGGATTATTGGTCTCTCAAGAGCAGATCATCGTAGTTTTCGGGTCGTCTAGCAGCTGCTGGAGGGTGTCAAATTCGTCACGCGACGCTTAACCCCCAGCGTTCCGTGACAAGCCAGTCAATGGCTGCAAAGGAGACTACATATAGATGTCCGGTCAAATATGAGGGTTGTGGGAGTTGCTACGCTGCTGCCATATTTATCTCACCTGTACTATTATAAGCGAGCGACCTGCACAGCATTAAGGACAACTGATCCTGTTACGTTTGTTTTAAGGCTGGTTTTTGCTGCTGCTCGAGAAGGACATCTTCCCAACTTCCTGGCAATGATTCACACCAAAAGACACACACCGCTTCCAGCCATGCTGTTTACAGTAAGTAAATACTCTCTTCAATACTGTGTGAATATACAGGAAATATCAACCCCATGTTACAGGAAGCAGGTCAGTTTGAGAAGGTGATGTAACGTCTGAGTCTCTACACTCAAGAGAATTGTCATGTCCAGCAAAGGAATAAGATTTAGGAAGCCACTTGTGTCTTCGTGCTGGTGTGATTTTTATGAAGATTCTTGATCGCGTTTTCTGTTCCACGGTTTCATTGGGTAACGGGCGATTTCCTGCGGGTCTTCTCTCCCTGAGTCAATAAGCACATGCATAAATAATTAATGGGAAGTGCACATTGCAACCAGGTCACGTGATGGTACGCTGGTTTGGAATAATGAATGTAATTTAGTAAAAGTCTAGTGTCTTTTTCAGGGGTTATTGGGCAAGGCTGTGAAGCTCCACTTGTACCCGCGTTGAGTGGTGTTGCTTAATTACTAGGTGTAAATAAGCGTCAGGTAATAACCCGCCATTGTTGGTGTTCAATGGAGCGTGGGCACATGCGCACCAATCAGTTATTGTTTTATTTATGTATTTCATTTGTTTCCCCCGTTTAGAGTATAATTGCCTGGATTATGTTGCTCCCAGACTCAAGCAGTTTTGAGACCCTTATAAACTACTTCAGTTTTGCTGCCTGGTTTTTCTATGGTTTCACTGTTGCTGCCCTTCTTTGGCTTCGTTTTAAGAAACCCGAGATGGATCGTCCATACAGGGTAAGCGAAGTTAGGGACGGACCATTAGAAAAGTGATGGGGGTTGGGGAAAAAACCCAAAAAAAATTAATGCAAAGGAAAATGCCAAGAAAAAGAATTCATGCAAAGAAGAAGGTAAAAAAAAATTCATGCAGAAGGAAGGTCCAATTGTGACTTTTTCACGCGTAGTAAAAAAAATTCGTGCAGAGGGGTTCACCTGAAAAAAAAATTCCTGCACAAGCAGTGAGCGAAAAAAAAAATTCATGCAAGCTGAAAATTCCCCCCCCCTCCCATCACTTTTCTAATGGTCCGTCCCTTAGCAAGCTGTACATACGTGTGTTTAAAATTAGGGTCCATCAATACCCATTGCTAGGAGTCATGTGTTGGTGGCACACTGGATAACAGCTAGGGAGTAATACGAGGTATTAGACAGACAGAGAGACTAGAGTTACTTAGAGAGTTGCATTAAGGTAAAAAAGTTAATACCTGATTGCATTAACTCCCGAGCAGGCTCGCACTCCCACAAGGCTAAATGAGAACTTGATCACTTCAAATGCGTAATCTTCAATTATAGAACGCAAGTTATGTTAGATAGTTAAACCATAGGGAGACTATACAATATGGATACCGCAGTAGACTGGCCTGTAAACAGGAAGATTTCGAAGAACATCCTTTAAACAGCTTACTTGGACAGGTCACATAAGGCACAAGCCGCTGAAGGTAACAAAAATACAGTCATCGAGTAGAAGAATCAGCAGCAGAAAGATGGGTAGGTACGTGGTGTAAGCATCGTGTATGGCTATGGAGAGCAATGTATGCCATATATTCACTAACAGGGAACCACTATATGATGCTTACACCACGTACCTACCGAAAGATGATTTCAGCGTTGACTAACTGCTTGGTAGCCAGGTCTGAAGATGACGTGTCTCTTAGTGAAGCAGAAAGACAGACACTCAGGCAGACAGACAGTTAAGCAGACAGACATCAAGAAAATGGTGATTAAAGTAGATCAGAAGATTCCCGCATCTTCGTCGCAGTTTCCTTCCAAACTTTGGAACCGCGTACTCGGAAGTTTATCATGTGTTCGCATGTTAGGTACCCCTGGTCATTCCTGTCCTTGTACTGTTGGCCTCCATTTACTTGATTGTGGCACCATTCTATGAAGCTCCTTTGGAATCGTTCTTCTGTCTTCTCTTCATTTTGGCGGGAATCCCGTTCTATGTGATCTTTGTACACTACAAAATCGTCCGTCAAAGTTTCCACCATTTCATCGGTAAGCAAGCCTTCCGTTCTTGTGTATTTGTAACTTTTGACTGTGGAGATGGAATTTTAACTGTTACCACTCTCAAGCGTTTTGACTTTATATCATACAGTGTCATACAGTGCTATGTAGCGCGAGTTCTTTGCATCTTTCTCTGTCATACAGTGCCATAGCGTGAGTTCTTTGTATGTTCTTCTGTCTACCAGTGCTGTGTAGTGTGAGTTCTTTGTATGTTCTTCTGTCTGGCAGTGCCGTTTAGTCCGAGTTTTTTGTACGTTCTTCTGTCTGGCAGTGCTGTGTAGTGTGTTTTCTTTGTATGTTCTTCTGTCTGCCAGTGCTGTGTAGTGTGAGTTCATTGTATATTCGTCTATCTGCCAGTGCTGTGTAGTGTGAGTTCTTTGTATGTTCTTCTGTCTGCCAGTGCTGTGTAGTGTGAGTTCTTTGTATGTTCTTCTGTCTGCCAGTGCTGTGTAGTGTGAGTTCTTTGTATGTTCTTCTGTCTGCCAGTGCTGTATAGTGCGAGTTCTTTGTATATTCTTCTGTCTGCCAGTGCTGTGTAGTGTGAGCTCTTTGTATGTTCTTCTGTCTGCCAGTGCTGTGTAGTGTGAGTTCTTTGTATGTTCTTCTGTCTGCCAGTGCTGTGTAGTGTGAGTTCTTTGTATGTTCTTCTGTCTGCCAGTGCTGTGTAGTGTGAGTTCTTTGTATGTTCTTCTGTCTGCCAGTGCTGTGTAGTGTGAGTGCTTTGTTGGTATTTTCCTCTATCATTCAGTGAGTACTGTGTAGTGTAAGTTTTTGGTTTGTGTTGCTTATTCATCGTTAGGTTTACATTTCTACTGTATTTTCCAGATACGATGACGTACAAAATTCAGTTAATTTTTGAAGTCGCTTTGCCTGACAGAGAAGACTTGATGTCTTAAATTAAATGGAACAAGCATCTTTATAGTAATTTTATATAACACGAATGATACTTGTGTCAGGGCCCCCGAAGAATCAATAGGCTCCTTCTTTGTCCCTTAAGTTTAACAGAGATTTAAATTTTACGTAACATTTTTGCACAGTCGCGAAACATCTATATACTTTCCCTTCTCATCTTTTTACAACCAAGGAGATTCTTTCATCGTTAAAGTAAGGTTGTACTAGATGGTTGTTAATATTAGTAGAAAATTCCAGATCATAGTACGAGTACAGATGTTTTGTTTGTTAAGTACTGTCAGAGTGTGCACGGGGCAACCGGCGTCTTTTTACGGAAGAAAAACATGAACCGTCATCAAAATTAGAACTTGTTTTATTGCGTTTTCCGTGAAATTTGCTGGTTCTCCACATACCCAGAAAACGTTTACTCCTCCTAAAAAAATGCCATCCCCCCCTCAGACCCCCTCAGAGGACCCAACCGCCTTTAAAGTCTTTTTATAACTGTCTCATGATAGGTATCCACCCTGTCTCTTTTGTTTAAATGTTAGTGTTTACTATATGTTGTTCCCCACGTCTTTTTTAATTGAATTCCTGACCAGTAGAATAATTTTGTCAATAATTTTAACCGAAGAGTGTTCCGATTAGCGTATTTTTACGACGGTATAATATGTACAGGTAAATTTTCCAAAACTTGATATATTTTGCAAGAGCCCAGGATTATTATGGCAGGAAAAAGTGTGCTCAGGCACTAGCGTCATTATCCAGACTGGCGGAAAAAAAAACACGACTTCTTATCTCGACATCTAACTCCGGCATACACGTTTTGATAATGTTACTTTTGTAAATGCTATTTTTTAAGACGTGGGACAATCAATTCAAGGTAGTTAGTTTGTATTTATTAATGCATTAGATTTTATTGTCGTTTAGTTATGGAAGAATGCCTGCTAAATAGTTCCCCGTAATGTCGAGATTTCTGAATTCTTCGAGAGAGCTGTTTGTATCACCAACATTACCTCGTGTCATCCATTATTGGGAAGCCTGTGCAAGTTTCGAAACAGCCCTCTTCCCGACCTGCTTATGATATGAAAAAAGTTTATTTTCAGTGAAAAGATTTATTTTCATTGAAAAGCTGTCAGTGCCAGCCATTTGTTACAAAGAGTGAATTAAAAAGAGAATGAGCTTCAAGCCTGTTAAATAGAAAGCGTGTAAAATTAGATTTTGAAAAACACAGTAAAGCGTGAAAATTTTATCGTTATTTGCCATATACCTCTGTAATTATCCATTAATTATCAGCTGTGAGCCTGTTTATTTTTATAGAGACTTAATAGCACAGGGTGGAATATAAACAAATATAAGATAGTCGTTGCTAGAATACTATACTTTGTTTAACAATTATTCGCCGAAGGCGAAATGATTATCGGCGAGTGTTCACCGAGACGAAGTCGAGGTGAATATTCAACGATAACAGGAGCCCATCACCCTGACGATAATTACTGAGCCTGAGGCGAATAATTGTTTTAGTATAAATACACAGGTGATTACTTCAAAAAAAAATAAAAATAAAAAGTACTGTACAAAACGATAGAAATTGGCAAGATTTCCGCACAGGTCCCTGCTTCATTATGCATGCAGCCCACGAATTGTTTAGGGTAATGCACATGTAAGCATTTCTTTTTATTGCAGATGGAAACAGTATGGCTACAGCATACATAATGAAGGAGATCATTCCAAAAAATTTATTTCATCAAAAGCGCGCGAACGACTGGCAGCAATTTTGTTCGTCGAGTTGATTATCAGCTGATAATCCGAAATAGCGAACCAATCAGAGCGCGCGATTTTGTATAATCGCCTGTGTATTTGTACCAGTATGTGTTATCTTAAGACGCATTTATTCATAAGCCACGTGGCTTCTTTAGGCATCTTTGCCATAACCACAGAAACATCTACATTAATTATTATTATTATTTTATTATTATTTATTCATTTTTTTTGTCGTAATTATTCATATTCCGCTATATGTCTCTATTTTTGACATATTTTTTTAAAAAGAAAACTGTAATGTGGTTGATGGCAAAATAAATAAATCAAATACTGCTGTCCGTCATCACTAATGTCAGGAGCGAATTACCCCCTGCCAATGTACAAATTCTGTCGTGACACAACACTTCATTTTTTTAAAAAAAAACATTGCTTGAACTTCGCTAACCTCATTCCCAGGGTCCTCTCATCCCGTCTCGCTCCAGGTGACGGGAAGGAGAGCACCCTCAGAACGAGGTTGAAAACTGCGCGTGAACAAGAGAGCAGACTTCCTTTGTAAGCACCGCACCTGCACCGCACGTGTTCTAAGCGGATGTCATAGCAAAGACAGAAGATCGAAGACCCAAAACCGAAGGCCCCATTAAAACTGATGTAAAAAAACATAGGCTGACGGCTAATTCATTACACACCTCTTCACATTGACGTTGACGACTCTAACGCGTGCCTAAAGAGTGAAAGCATCAGAGTTTTTCACAGCCATCTGAATTCCATTAACCCTCATATCCAATTCACGATAGAAATGCCAACTACAGTCGCGGAAGGCCAAATCATAGCTTTCCTTGGTACAAGTAACACGGTATCTGCGAGTGGTCAAGTGGAAGTGGGCGTGTACAGGAAACCCACGCACACAAACAAATATGTCGCATAGTCCCGCGCAAAGCAAACGAGCTGTAGTAAAGACACTAATGGACCGTGCCAATTATCTTCCCTCGACCTCTGAGCAGAAACAGAGCGAAAAACAACAAGTAATCGGTGACCTTAAAGTCAACGGATACCCCCAAAGTTTCATCGAACCTAGCCTTGTTCCGGCTCAAGAAACCATACAGCCAGAAAACCAAGAAAATCAAGAGAGTCCAAAGGGTTACGCCTCAATCCCTTACATAAAAGGTGTTTCCGAGAGAGTTCGACGTGTGCTTAGCAGAGAAAATCGTAAGAACCACTTTCAAGCCTGTTAAAACATTGGGCAGTATCTTTAAGAAACCAAAAGACCGCCCCGCCACAAATCAGATCAAGGGAATTGTGTACAAAGTCAAATGCAAAACATGTGATTTTGGGAGAGAGCAAAAGATCGTGGAATTCGCGCGGCGCAGAGCACAAGCCTGGCACAAGATCAAATAACGAAAGCGCAATAAGATTTCACGCGGAAACAACAGACCATGACATTCATCCGGATTATGTAGAAATTTTAGAAAGAAATGTCAACAATAGGAAACAACGCCTATTCCTAGAAGCGCTACATTCCATCCAGGACATTAACTGTGTGAATGAGCATGTGCAATTCCCGCAAGTTTATTTAACATTGGGAACATCCCTAGAGACCGGCGGTCTATAAAAAAATTTATTATGCAAGAAACTGAACCAAAATTTTTAACTCTGATGAAGGTAACAGAGAGTTACCGAAAATTCAGTTTTATACGTTTTTTATCGATTTTAAGATCAGATACAACCAAAATTTTTATTATGTCAAACACTAATCGCCCTAATAGCAGCGTCTACTGTTTGAATGCAAACTAATACTGCTATCCCGGCGTCATAGCTGATATACAAACTCTGTCGTGACCTAACACTGTTCTTTAAAAAAAATGCTTACACTACGCGTAGACAAGGGAACAGACTTTCTTTGTACTCCCTTTGAAAGCGTGCACTGCACGTGTTCAGTGTCTAAATAACGAAGACCGAAGATCGAAGACCCAAAACCGAAGGCCCCAGTTAAACTGATGTAAAAAGAAAACGACCTACGGCTGACGGCTAACTCATTACACAACCTCTTCACAGTCAAAAAGGCACGTTATCGACATGGTCTTCATTTGTGAAAAACGATGGGTCAAACTGCAAGACGAAGAGGCCCTCGCTAAAACGCTTCGTTTGGCACCGAAATACATGATATCGCTCGCTGCGCTTTCCCAGGCGCCTACGTGTTATAGATGCTGAGAGACACGAAAAGCATGGGGTCTTCGTTTTGTAGTTTAGCCAGTTTAAAGTACAATACGAACACCCCATCCTTTTCGTGTCTCTTAGCATCTATAACATGTATTTAGATGAGGGGGCGGTTGTACAGGGGTTGTACACCGCCTACAGAGTTCCTAGTCGCTAACCCTTGAACCCGAGCGGGAAATTCATCTCGAAGTCCAGCTTATTGTATTCGAATAAAAGGGGGTTCGATGGATCACTACTTTGTTATTTGATCGGCTGGAGGCATCCACAAAAGGTATTCGGCATTTTGTGATAGCCGACTGAATAAATTCGATTCTATACTGACACAGCTTTGCTCACACGTGCAGCACTCCGCTAGTTACCCGCGCGTTGAGATAGCAAACATAATGGATGGCCCAGCATCCAATGGTTCTCCTTCTAATCACTGGGGAAGCGATGAAGACTACCTCTCCCGTGAAGGGAGAGACAAGACTGTGGATAACTTGCTTCCTGACAGCGATCAGGAAAAAGGACCATCTCTCACTCTTCAGCGTAAAGTCGGTCTTGTAAGTGGAATTTCTCTTATCGTGGGGACCATGATAGGTTCAGGGATTTTCGCTTCTCCTCGCTTTGTCGCCGAAAACAGTGGTTCTGTTGGATTGACACTGATTGTTTGGAGTTTGTGCGGAGTTTTAGCGATGTTTGGTGCCCTGTGCTACTCTGAGTTAGGTACCATGATTCCTCTTTCTGGAGCTGAATATGTGTACCTGCTCAAAGCGTTCGGACCTCTTCCAGCCTTTCTGTATTCTTGGACATCAGTATTTGTGCTTAAACCCTCGGAAGCGGCCGTCATCTGTCTCGCCTTTGGCGCTTATGTTTGTGAACCGTTCTTTCCTGGTTGTGGAGACGAGCCTTTTCTTCAACCTCTGATCAAGTTGCTTGCCGCTATTGCGATCGGTAAGTTGAATCAAGTTATTTGTGTACTTTATTGCTTGTACTTTTGTTGTGGGGATTTGTTGACGCAGAATTGACACAAACGCCAGAGATTTTAGCTTCGTATCAATGAATCGAGTGGTAATTATAAGATTTGATTTCATTTGTGCTTTACAATGTCAGTGCTAGAACAGTTGACATTCAAATAAAGTTCACTATCATTATTACTATTATTATTATTATTATTATTATTATTATTAGAATTTACGCAATCTCCAGTAATTTCAACTATCTTTGAATCGATTGGTAATTGTTTATAAGTGTTGTCAAACAGTTTATTTTGAGAACATCGAACGACACTTGTACGAGCGAATTTAAATTAACTGTTGGGGAATAGATTATTGAGATGTCGCAAGATGCCAAACATGCTATTGTTTTCTCGAGTACGGCCTTACGATTTTTACGATGTGTTCGGTGTGTGTCTTACTCCCTTTCACTGTACGATTGTTTTCGCGATTAGTTACGGCGTCCAGCTGAGACCATTGCTTTGGACAGAAAGCAGCTGTAAACAACTCTGAGACTATGGGGCGCCGAATGTAAAATAATTTATTTACCTTAACATTCTCAATTTTTTCATTATTTAATAAATAAAGTTTTGTGATATGATACCATACATCATTGCTTTATTATTTGATATAATAAATCCTGATTTCAAATCAGTCGTTTATTATTTGATGTAATAAATCCTGATTTCAAATCAGTCGTTTATTATTACTCGGGCTACCTGTGGTAGCACGAGTCTAGGTTTCGGTTTCCTATGAGTCTATCGACAACGTCGAGAATGAGCAAGCCTGCGCTGCTCGCGGTCTGCGGTGTCCCTGAAGCCATGAAAGCGAGGCGCCTTATTCGCAGACATCCTCGTGCTGCGAAGAGTTTATGCGATGACTATGAAGAATTATTTTACTTCTGTGACGCTCACCACTATCACAAACGCACACTCCGTTCGCGGTAGACCCTCACTAAAAGATGTCGAGCATATTGGAATCTTTCAAGATGATACATGTGGTTCCAGAATCAAGAGCCTTTGGACTTATACCAATGACAGTGGGGATAAGTTTTTTATTTATTCTTTTGTTTACAATTTTGAACAGTTTCTTTTGCAGTCTATCGTTCGTTCAGCTATCAGTAGCTAGCTTGTTGATCGCTGCCCTGTACATGGTTCTGGTTGTACTACATTTCATAATTGTGTCGGCAAAGACTTTGATAGACTCTCTACAAAATGACTGTGATGTACTGGAAAAAGCTGTTCAATTATCTGTATTTGTTCATCCCAATAAAGAGTCCCATTTATTAGAGGAATGCAGGTCTCGTTATGCTAAGTTCCGTATTCATCAGTTTGAGCACAAGTCTCGTCTTATTCAAACTCAAATTTTTCTACCTGCGTGGTCGTGTGGAAAGACATTAGCGGGAACAGGCGAAATCGGAAGAATAGTATATCCGATTGAGGAGTAATATTGTTGTTTTTCCCAACATATCGCTTCTTCGCCGTCGATAACTTGGAATCACGATGAATGGCATCAGGTTTCACAATCGTTTTTCTACCGTGGGAACCAAAGAAGCTGATTGGTAAACATTAATCCGATTAGTAAACAAACCCAATTATCACTGAAATTTCTGTAAAACCTTTGAAATCTTTCTGATAAAATCACTCAGCAACACGACGTTGACAAAAATTGCGGTGCGATATACGAGGGGCCGTAAGGGGGGGGGGGGGGGGGTAGTGCGCACAGTTCACGACTATTAAAGATGGAAAATCACGAATCACGGCAATTAATTTTCGAGTTTCACAATTCACGGAAAATAAAATCATAGACAACGAACTCTTGTGCACTTACTCCTCCATATTGAGTGTCTTCACTCGTACAAAAGCCATCAATCATTGATATGTTCATGTTTCTTTCCGAAGTTATTATGTATGCCGAGGTAATGGGCCGGGCTCCTGTTTATGAACTTGATAATCGGACACGCAATTTGAAAACATCATAAAGGGTCACATTTGCACGGTAGGTCGGTTTTCACGGAAAAAGTGAAGAATTTTATTCAAGTTTCACGGTTATCGAAAAATAATTTTTTGCTTTCACGTGTCAAGACAAGCATGTTATTCACAGTTCACAGATTTTAATATTTCGTAATCACAGATCACGGAGAATAAAAACATGCGATCACGTTTCACGAGAAACCCCCTTACGGCCCCTCATATACAGTCTGGTACGTTTTTGGCGGTCGTGGAATCAGCCATATAGAATACAAAATATATAAACCCAGGAGCTCCTGATAAACCTTAAGCGTAAACTGACATTCACGTTTGTTCGAAGCGGTATTATAAAGTGTAGCCCGAGTGAACGCTCCCGAGAGCGTCTAGTTTGATATAATAAATCCTGATTTCAAATCAGTCGTTTATTATTTGATGTAAGGAATCCTGATTTCAAATCATGTGTTCATAATTTGATATAATAAATCCTGGTTTCATATCATGCGTCTATGATTTGAAATCACGACTTCATGATTTGATATCAGTGAAATCATGATTTAACTTAATAAGTATGATTTAACTTAATACATAACCCATGCGAGCGAGTTACTTGTGACAAGTCACATAAGCATCTATTGCGCGGGAAAACACGATCATGTCGGACGAACTTTCAAGGTCATTTGCTTCTGCCGTATCCCAAGCAGTTCAAGGGGCGGTCGATGAGGCTCTATCACGTCTTCCAAGTCAGGGAGTCACTTCAGCCAGTTCAAGCTCCACTTCAAGCTCGACCTTGATCTCTACATCGAGCTCAAATTCAAGTTTTCAAGAGGTACGTACATGTGCTGGCCGGCCAACAGTCATTGTGTTCGTTTTGAATCGAGTGTGTTATTTAATACTGAATATTTGACCATTTTTCCATTTTCCTCTCTTACTTTAGTGTTCGATGATGATTCCTGTGGTTTGCATGTTGTTCCAGAAGAGGATGCGTTTGGAACGGAAATCCCCCACCTTTAACACATTGTACTTTGTCACCGTTGCGTGACTTTGTTTATAGTCGCCAGGTTATCGCTCTTCAACGACTTGAAACGAAACCTTACAGCTAGCATCGATGACATTAGGTTATTCTTAAAGAAACTGTCCCTTGCCTTGTTGAATTGCGTCACACATAACCGCAATCTGCAAAGGTTTTATGTCGTGCTAAAAAGGCACTTGACATCACCGTTGCATGCAAACCCCAGGAAACATCATCAAACACTAAAGTAAGACAGGAAAATGGAAAAATGGTCAAATATTCAGTATTAAATAGCACACTCGATTCAAGACAAACACAATGACTGTTGGCCGGCCGGCACATGTACGTACCTCTTAAAAATTTGAATTTGAACTCGATGTGGAGATCAAGGTCGAGCTTGAGGTGGAGCTTGAACTGGCTGAAGTGACTCCCTGACTTGGAAGACGTGATAGAGCCTCATCGACCGCCCCTTGGACTGCTTGGGATACGCCTTGAAAGTTCGTCCGACATGATCGTGTTTTCCCGCGCAATAGATGCTTCTGTAACTTGTCACAAGTAACTCGCTCGCATGGGTTATGTATTAAGTTAAATCAGGAGCCCATTGTAATGGGCTCCTGGTTAAATCATACTTATTAAGTTAAATCATGATTTCACTGATATCAAATCATGAAGTCGTGATTTCAAATCATAGACGCATGATATGAAACCAGGATTTATTATATCAAATTATGAACACATGATTTGAAATCAGGATTTCTTACATCAAATAATAAACGACTGATTTGAAATCAGGATTTATTATATCAAATAATAAAGCCATGATGTATGGTATCATATCACAAAACTTTATTTATAAATAATGAAAAAATTGAGAATGTTAAGGTAAATAAATTATTTTACAATCGGCGCCCCATATGAGACCGGTATCATATGAGGTTCACTTGACTACGCACTGCTCGACTTGAACTCTGGGTAATATGAATTTTTGCAATCTGATCGAGTTCTGAAAACGGCGGATCTGTTCCAATATTTGAATTCAGCCGTTGTTCTAGTGTTTGTGTGTGTGTGTGTGTGTTGTTTGTGTGCGTGCCAAAGCAGAACGTTTGTGTGTTACTTTCTGCAACTTTTCTTCTTGTTTCAACTTAGATAAGCCTCAAAAGCCTGGCGTTTCTTCATAACAGTTGCATTATTTTTGTCTTTGAAGGATTCATTTTGTCTGTGAATATTGCCAGTGTGAAATGGGCGACACGGATGCAGGTTGTATTCACAGTTTGTAAGACGACGGCTATTATAATGCTGATTATAACTGGACTCGTTCGTCTTGGCCAAGGTTCGTCTTGATATTTTACCAATTTGCCAGATTTTTCGAACACTTTTCCCACACATTTTTCTTTCGCCGATGTTATAATGGCTCGGCTTAACCAATCAATGCAAAACGAGGGTTATATCTGTCACATCTCTCAGTGGACTTGGCTTAATCAATCAGAATGTGCGTTATTTAAGAAATAGAAAACATGTTCTTCGTGTTTCTATCGAGTTATAGAAACACGAGTGAGCGTTTGGGAGAACGAGAAATGCTTTGGGAACACGAGCCGCAGGCGAGTGTTTCCACAGCTTTTTCGAGTTCTCCCAAACTTTCACGAGTGTTTCTATAACTCGATAGAAACACGAAGAACATGTTTTCTATTTCTTTTAGAAAACACCGCGACGAAAAAAAGAAAAGCAACTTGTTAACTTTGAATATCAAAATGTAAATTCTCTTTGCTCGCGTCATCATTACGTCAACAGCTCTTGCTAGTTCTGTGTTTCTATCGAGTTTTAGTATAAATCTACTAGTGTTCTATCACAAATGCCGCGCTCTGATTGGCTACGCTGCTCACTATCTATTCTGTGATAGATAGTGAGTAGCGTAATGGCGGCCGCTTCTTCACGTTTTCGAAGTGTCCGTGTAGAAGATTTAGGCAGTTTACTGGTCGAGGCTGTTCCAGAAAAGACAAAATTTTGAAGGACTAGTAGATTTATACTAAAACAATTAGATTATTCGCTCTCGATTTCTATGCGTGATAGTTGACTCGGGCTGCGCCCTCGTCAACTATCGCGCGATAGAAATCTCGAGCTCATAATCTAATTGTTTAATAGAAACACGATTTCTAACCAATCAGCGCGCGTACTTTCTTGGGACTGTTTTCTAAATCTGTTATATTTGATAACGTACTTGGCTTGACCAATCAGAACGTGCGTTGTGTTACATTTTATAATGCCTGTGGCTAGACCAATCTTTACCTTTGTTAGGTTTCACCGACAGCTTTGAGAATTCGTTTAATGGTACAACAAAGAGTATTGGCCTCGTGGGCTTTGCATTCTACAATGGTCTATGGGCCTATGAGGGCTGGTGAGTAAAACGAAGGGTCATTACGGTTACTAGTGGGGGAGGGGAGGAAGGTTATCTGTGGTCTTTCCTTCTCCTAGTATAGTAGGGTGGTGAGCTATGGTGGCTTGGGTATAAATGGAAGATTTATTAAGGTCGACAGTGGGTGAACGAGAAAGACTAACATTAATCATTCCTCCTGTCATCATTCGAGTTATCAATTTCCACAGTGACTATTGTGCTCGACCTCAGCAAGCATGCGCAATCTTGTAACTCGTGACCTCGAGCTGTCGACACATTCATCAGAATCTAACCAATCACACAAGGATACGTGATTCTGGTGAAATTACATTGTTCTCACCCTAGTGTAGATTTTCTTAACTGAGTGGCGATATCACGAGGTTAGAATATGCTAATTAAAGGTAACACTGCTTCATCTTCCTTTTTCAAAGGAACAATTTGAACTATGTTACCGAGGAGTTGAAGAATCCTTACAGGTGAGAACAAGAAAAAACGGTAAAATGTTGTTGTTGTGTTTTGTTGTTGTTGTTGTTGTTGTTGTTGTTAGTTTTCCCTAAGTAGTAACCGTGTTTTTTAACTGTGTTATCCAGAGACTTACCGCTGTCCATTATAATCGGCATCCCACTGGTGACCTGCTGTTACGTGCTGGTAAACATCGCTTATCTGACTGTGCTGACTCCAAGTGAAGTCATGCAGTCTACTGCTGTCGCTGTGGTACGTATACTTACAAATCGTATTGGACCAAGAATTGTAACTGTTTCCGAACCACTGCCAAATTACTCAAGACCCGATTTTACACGAACTCATTCCGATTATTTTCGACCTCAACAAGATTTTACGTCTCCGTATCGTCCTTCTTTACCCAGCCACAGTAAATTTTTCTTTGTAGACAGGGGAGTTCTCTATTCTCCACAAATGAAACCATTTCTTCTAACAAGAAATTGGGAAAATCAAACAAATTGACTTTTCGAGCGTTATCCCTTCGTCATCGCGAATTAGAGGATTATGGGTTATGTGTAATTGATATGGTGAAGTTTGAAGCTATGCTACTGGTGGAGCCATAGCAGCGTGCGAACGAAGTAACTTAATTGGAGAGAACCGAGTTGGAAGATAAACCTTTGTTATAGGTTTTTACGGGTTTTCGTGTTACCCTGATGCAGGGAAAGGCCGCAGATCGCCATGTTTTGAGTGGAATGGTTAGGCAAATTAAAGTATCGTGTTATTCGTTTAGATACATCTTTGTCATCTCATCGTCTTTTCGTCTCGCCGATGCATATCTTCTTGCATTAGGTGCACTTTTCGCAATACAGATAACATGGGCGAAAGTGCATGTGAAGCGGTCGGTGATTTTGATCGATCGCTTAGATCGTGTTACTTTGTCTGTGTTGTGAATGAAAGGACAAGTGTTGCATCTTTTGCGTGTGCATTTAAAGGTGACAGGTGATTCGTCCGATTTCAGTGTTCTTCTAACTAAAAAGTTACCCGCGTTTTTGTTACATTTAAATGAGATGAGTGGTGGTTGTGAGAAAATTCTACCTGTTTCGCTGTCATTTGAAGTAACTTAAAGTTCTTCAGAGTAATGTTGTTGACAGGTAGATTGAGTGGATGAAATGTGAGTGTGAATAGTATTCTCTGGTTCTCTTCCTTTTGTCACGCTGACTACTCAGCGTGACTACTGCTGTGAGCGCGTTGTTGAGTTGTCTTCACAGCTGAATCAGGGTAGCCGCGGTTCTTGAAGAACTGGAGCATTTCCTCAGATATGTTGGAAAAGTCGCACTCTTCCCTACATAAACGTCAAAGTCTGAGAAATTGAGAAAATGCAATGGAATTTTTAACATGGGTGGGGTGAGAGGATGAGTGCAACAGATAACAATGGGATTCTGTAGGTTTGTAGTACAAACTAGTTGATAGGCCGTTGCTGTGAATTTAAACGTTGATGTCGAGAAAAGCTATTAAAGTTTCTGAAATTTGCCAGTTATATTTCAAAGCTGGGTTGAACAAATTGACAGAGTGACAGCAGCTGTGACAGCACCAGTTTCTTTAGAAACTACCCCATAATACTTTTCTTCTAAAAGTCTATCGTCATAAACTGCCTTCTTTGTTTCTAACGAGGACATTTGTGCTCGTTAAACCCGCCAGAGCAATCTCTTGCATCTGCCTGCTATAAGAACAGAAGTGGCCAAGAGATCCTTTTATTACCATGGAAGTATGGTTTTTTTGATTTTAAATAAAGGCGCCTATCTATCTACGTTTAGGAACTTGAATGTTCCCCCACTTGCTTTGAAGCTATGGTGTCGAAAATTGTTTTTCATGTGATATTTGGAAACTTGGTATACAGTTGTGTACGGTCAATCGAATTTTTTTCAAAACTGGTTTCCTTCTCGTCCCAGACCCTCGCAGATCGTTTGTACGGTGTAATGGCCTGGGTTATACCAATCTTCGTGGCTTCATCAACTTTGGGCGCAGCCAACGGAATAATATTCTGCGGTGGAAGGTTAGTTACAGAAACGTAGTTAACATTGTAGTATGCGTAGTGTTAAGTTGTCACGCTACAGTGTGGATTATTGGTCCCAAAATTGACCTGAAACGTTTTGAGTCTCTCTAGAGCTGATCATCACAGTTTTTGGGTCGTCTAGCAAATTTCGTAAAACCCGTCACGCAACGCTCACGGGAAGGGTATCGTGACAGGCCAGACTCAGTATTACTTTAATTTACGCATGTTTGTCTTTTCAACATGGCGGATCCTGGGTTTCAAACTCAGTGGGTTTCATAACTAATAATATACATGCAAAAATTTCAGCATGCTCATTGGCTGAGAGCACGTCAATTAATCCCAAACAGTGCAGAAAATTGAAATTGAGTGCAAAAAGTTGAAATTGAGTGCAGAAAGTTGAAATTGAGTGCAGAAAGTTGAAATCAAATTTTTGCATGTATATTATTAACAAGTGATCACATGATTTGTCTCGTGCAATTTGGGATAAATCAGCACTCGTAGATTTTTCAAAGACTTCAAATTTGGTTAGCCTTTGAAAAATTTACTCGTGCTGATTTATCCCAAATTGTACTCGAAAACATGTGATTACCTATACAAATAGCTACAGTTCAATACAACATTACAGTGAAATGGTAAGGGAATGAAGTAAGTAACTATTTGTATTGTCATACATTGAGCTTACCTGCATTGCAATGTTCATAAATAAATTACATATTTTGATTACTTCCTAGATATTAGCATGTTTAATTCGAAAATGAAGTTATTGATTGATTTGAATACTTTCTACTTGCGTTCAATGGTGCCGTGTCAGTATCAGTATTGCGTTGACGATGTTTTAAAAGCAATGATATGTTTCAGTTTTAAAAACGACTCAAAACATTACATTCCGCCGTTCCTGTAAGCTTAACGTTGTTTCTGCCAAAATAAAGCCGTGAACACGCGGATTTCAGTCCTCCACACATGTTGAAAACACAAACATGCGATCGTCGTGGGGTAGGATTATTCCCTCTACTCCACTCTACTGGAGTGTTTTTTGCCACAGTTACCGTGGGCAGACATGAACTTGGATGTTGAAAACAAAACTTCGAAAGCAAAACTTGCATTGTTGACATTTTTATAAAACAGAAGAAAATCGTCAATTTGGCAACCCAAATTCGTGATATTGAATTTGAAAAACAAAAAGTATCACGTACAATCGAAAAGTTTAAACACGAAATCAACGCAGTTGGATGTTGCATTGTGTAAGGTAGCATAAAATACAGCAAGTCCAGTATCCAATACAAAGATCGAATTTTGGCGGAAACGGACCTCCATAGTATACAAGCAAAATAAATTTTTGGAAGAAACAGTGCTAGTGATCTTTTGATGAAACGGAAAAGGAAAAACAAGAAAAATGGAAGTAACGGCTAAGAAGCACCCCTTCTTGCAGAACTGATCGTGGTTAAATGTTAATGTTCTTATCCTGCAAAAACGTGCACCTCGTTTGATCTTCTTTTCCAACAATAGAACTCATGCTATCCCTCTTTTTATAACTTCGAACATTTTACCCGTTAATATGCTTTATTTTGAAACGATTTCCACCATAATGCATGATGTTTCTACTAATTCTACACCTTGCAACATTCGTCAGCTTTTCATTCATTCATCCGATGTTCATGCACATAATACGCGTTCCTCTTCCACAAGGAATTTCTTTATTCCGAAATCTAGATTGCATGTGAAACTAAAATGTTTTTCTGCGTTTGGTGCGAGATTGTGGAACTGTCTACACCCCGACTGGCGTAAGCTAACGAAAAGAGCTTTTAAAAGAAAACTTCATGAATTACTTTTAACCGTACTTGGGATTGAGGACTTTTATGTTGACGCCCATTCTTTAATATTGAAAATTAAAGCTAATAATTATTGTACCCTATAGCTTTATGTTTTGCTACGTGTTTCGTTTCATATTGTATGTCTTCGTCTTATATTGTAGTGTAATTGTAGCAATATTGTAGTCTTTTAGCTCTAGTACTTAATTTTTGTCTACTGCTAATTATTGTGCCTTATAGCTATGTGTTTTCGTTTCCAACTGCACGTCACAGTCTTACATTGTAGTGCCGATGTTGTAGTAATGTAAATTTTTAATTAATCTCAATTTTTGTCATTACTAATACCCGCCAAGATTAGCTGTTGCTATACGCGGGTTGTGTAAATTACCTGTATATATTTGTTTGAAATAATGATTAAAAGTGTAAGTATAAGTGTTAGATGATTTAAGACATAGTTTTCAAGAAAAATTGAACCTTCTTTACTGCTTGTTATTTTTGGCAAAAAGTATTCAATAGTGATCTTTTGAAGAGGCTGAAGATGAAAAATAAGAAAAAAAAAACGAAAAGAACGACATGAAAAGAGCAAAGAAAAAACACAACTAAAATAATAAACCTTGCAGTAAAGAAATGAATGGAACTGTTTATGTTTGAATCCTTATGTTGTGTTTTTGCCACAACTTTCAAGACTGAAGTCTTCCCTTCTTTAGGGTTAATTGTTAAGAATTTTGCGTCAACCTTGATTTGTTAACAATAAAAGTTCAAAGCCTAATTGCAATAATAATAACAATAATCGTACTATGTCCGCACTTATGCGCGATAGACCTTAATGTATAAGGTCATCATTGAGAAAAATGAAAAGGTAGTTACGTTACGTTATACACACACCTGACCCCGTATGTCCACCTGAATGATTAATGAAACCATGAACTGAGACAAAAATGTCGATGACATTAATTTAGTCACGTGATTCGTTGTATGTTTATACTGGTCACGTGGGTGTTGGTCATGCAGTTAAGGTTGCCTGATGTGACTAATAACTAAATAAAATACTATATTTAAGTCCATTAGTGTTATCGCACTAAGGGATTATTACATTTAAGGTCTAATGTTATTACACTGTCAGGACTTCATTATATTTAATGCTGGTTATCAGGAGCCCATTACCCGAAGCGTGCAACTCCCATACTAGGTCTGTGAAACGGCGTTTTCACAAGTAAGGTTATTTTTAGATCGTCTCTCCAGCGAATTGGTTTGGAAGAGCTAATCATAAGCTAGTGCATGATTGATATGTAGCATGATAATCGCCTGTAGCGACAACGAACATAGCCGACATACACGAGTCTTCATCGGAGTGTTCGGACAGCATTTCTGACAAGGTATTTACACAGAGAATAGTAGCTCCTATGAGACAACTGCTATAGGTTTATGCAACGGCGTTTTCACAAGTAAGATTATTTTTAGAGCGGCTTTTCCCACGAAAAAAAGTTGTTTCCGCTGTCGCAGTTATCTTGTGATTGGCTCTCCCGCTCTAAAAATAACCTAACTTGTGAAAACGCCGTTGCATAAACCTATAGCAGTTGCACGCTCCGGGTAATGGGCTCCTGCGGTTATTACATTTAGGCCTTCAACAGGGTCTACGTCCCCTACTCTTTTCGAACAGTGTTTTAGGAACTTTTAACGCCCCAGAAGAATAGTGCTGTGAGACGGTGCCTAGGGTTTTACGTCCTTATCCGAGAAGACTAAAATGTCCAACCATTTGCAGATGTCATAACAAAGGCAGCACATTCTCCTCAGTGTTGGTCCGGCCGAGGTTTGAACACACGACCTCCCGCTCGACAGGCCGGCGCTCTACCAACTGAGCCAATCGGGCGGCGGCTACAGTACCTGCAAAGGAGACTACATATAGATGTCCGGTCAAATAAGAGGGAGTTTTTAGGCTGCTGCCATATTTATCTCACATGTACTGTTATAAGCGAGCGACCTGCACAACATTATGGACAACTGATCCTGTTGCGTTTGTTTTAAGGCTGGTTTTTGCTGCCGCTCGAGAAGGACATCTTCCCAACTTCCTGGCAATGATTCACACCAAAAGACACACACCGCTTCCAGCCGTACTGTTTACAGTAAGCTAATACTCTCTTTAATACTATGTGAGTGCTGTGTGAGTGCTGTGTGAGTGCTTTGTGAGTGCTTTGTGAGTACTGTGTGAGTGCTGTGTGAGTGCTGTGTGAGTACTGTGTGAGTGCTGTGTGAGTGCTGTGTGAGTGCTGTGTGAGTGCTTTATGAGTGCTGTGTGAGTGCTGTGTGAGTACTTTGTGAGTTACGGGAAGAAGCTTAGTTTGAGATTGGTGTAACTTCCGAGTCTCCACACTCAAAAGAATTGTCATGTCGAGCAAAGGAATGAAATGTAGGAAGCCACATGTGTATTCGTGATGGCGTGATTTTTACGAAGCTTCTGTCGGCGTTTTCTGTTCCATAGTTTTACCGAGTAACGGGAAATTTCCTGCGCGTCTTCTTCTCTTCCTTAATCAATAAGCACATACGCATCAGTTAGTTAATGGTTTATTTATGTATTTTTTGCCCCCGTTTAGAGCATAATTGCCTGGATTATGTTACTCCCAGAATCTAGCAGTTTTAAGACCCTTGTAAACTACTTCAGTTTTGCTGCCTGGTGTTTCTATGGCATCACTGTGGCTGCCCTTCTTTGGCTTCGTTTTAAGAAACCCGAGATGAATCGTCCATACAGGGTAAGCGAAGTTGGCAAACTATACATACGTGTGTTTAAAATTAGGGTCCATCAATACCAATATTATTATTATTATTATTATTATTATTATTATTATTATTATTATTATTATTATTATCATTGCATTGAAGCAGGCTCGCACTGCCACAAGGCTTAATGAGAACTTGATTACTGCATAGGCGTTATCTTCAATTATGGAACGCAAACTATACAATACAAAATCACAGATTATTGACACTCTCCTGGTGGGGCTTTTCAGTGACAATACGAGAACACATCCCACGCATGAATATGAAAAAATTACATTTGTAAGAGCCAGACCACAACAGCGGGATCTACGTCCCCTACTGGTAGGTACGTGGTGTAAGCATCGTGTATGGCTATGGAGAGCAATGTATGCCATATATTCACTAACGGGTAACCACTATATGATGCTTACACCACGTACCTACCCCCTACTCTCTGCGAACAGTGTGTGGGTTCTTCAACATCTCATGAAGTTATACAAGCAAGGGTTGTGAGACGAGACCTAGGGTTTATCGTCCTGATTAGTATATTCAAGAGTTTGATCAAACCATTTTTAAGGGTCAGACAGAATGCAACCTAAATACCTTAACACCCTATATCTATATTTTCCTCTAGATACACTTATATATTTAAATAAACGACTTTTTTCTCTATTTTTTAAAATGCCGCCTAGTATTTAATTGCCCGTGGGGGGAAATCTCTATTCCTCATAAGCTCGGCTTCCCGGAGATTTCCCCGCCACTGTCACTCCTTCCAAGTAATGTACAAATTTTAAATTTAATGTTAATTAACCTGTTTATTATCGTTTTTATTCTGCTTGTAATTCATTGTGTGTGGCAAATAAAAAATAAATAAATAAATAAGACTAGAAAGTCTAACCATTTGCAGATGTCATTGCAAAGGCAGCACTTTCTCCTCAATAATTTACAGACCCTGAGTGATGGTCCGGCCGATATTCGAACCCAAGCAACTGAACAACCAACTAAGCTAACCAGTCGTCTATGTTAGATAGTAAAACCATGGAGAGACAAGACAATATGGATGCCGCAGTAGCACACTTGTCCAATACTCAGACTAATTTATGCATTGCATTGTATTGTATTATTGTATTAATGCACTGTTGAACAATTATTATGGATATATAATACAATACCATGAAATGCATAAATTTGTCGGAGTATTGGACAACCCTCCGCAGTAGACTAACCTGTAAACAGGAAGATTTCGAAGAACATCCTTTAAACAGCTTACTTGGACAGGTCACATAAGGCACAAGCCACTGAAGGTAACAAAAATGCAGTCATTGAGTAGAAGAATCAGCAGCAGAAAGATGGGTAGGTACGTGGTGTAAGCATCGTGTATGGCTATGGAGAGCAATGTATGCCATATATTCACTAACAGGGAACCACTATATGATGCTTACACCACGTACCTACCGAAAGATGATTTCAGCGTTGACTAACTGCTTGGTAGCCAGGTCTGCAGACGACGTGTCCTTTAAATTTAGTGAAGCAGAAAGACAGACAGCCAGGCAGAGAGACAGTTAGGCAGACAGACATCAAGAAAATGGGTGAATAGAGTAGATCAGAAGATTCGCGCATCTTTCTTGTAGCTTTCTTGCAAACTTTGGAACCGCATGCTCGGAAGTTCATCATTGATGTGAGTACTGTGTTCGCATGTTAGGTACCCCTGGTCATTCCTGTCCTTGTACTGCTGGCCTCCATTTACTTGATTGTGGCACCGTTCTATGAAGCTCCTTTGGAATCGTTCTTCTGTCTTCTCTTCATTTTGGCGGGAATCCCATTCTATGTGATCTTTGTACACTACAAAATCGTCCCTCAAAGTTTCTACAGTTTCATCGGTAAGCAACCCTTCCATTCCTGTGTATTTGTAACTTTGATTTTTTTGTATGTCGTTTCTGTCATACAGTGCTATGTAGCGTGAGTTCTTTGTACCTTTTTTCTTTCTTTGATACAGTGCTATGTAGCGTGAGTTCTTTGTATGTTTTTTTTTGTCATACAGTGCCATGTAGCGTGAGGCCTTTGTATGTTCATCTATCTGGCAGTGCTGTGTAGTGCGAGTCAATAAAACTTTAACGGGTGAGCTTCGTTTGGTTTACACTTCTACTTTATTTTTCAGATGTGCTTACCTGCAAAATGCAAGACTTTTTTGAAGTCGCTATGCCTGACAGAGAAGAAGACTTGACGTCCTAAATAGGACAAGTATGTTCATACAAATTTGATACAGCACGGATGATAATTGTGTCAGAAAGCCTGGAGATTCTTTTATCGTTAAGTTAAGGTTGTACTAACTGGTTGTTAGTAGAAAATTCCAGGTCATTGCAGGGCTGGAAATAATTTTCGGACATTCACCGGTCAAGATGACCGGCCAAATACATTCTAGCTCGGACATACCTCGTTTCTGGCCGGACAAATATAACATGTAATTTTCCCCTAAATTATATACAATATTAACCCCCCCCCCCCCCCCCCCTTTAAGCAATAGAATTCGCTAAAAGTAACTCCTTTTTACGACAAGTAACTACACTGCTGTCGAATTCAATTGCAACTCGGACTCTACTTTTTGCTAATTGATTTGAATGAATTGATTGTTACATACAATATTACTTACCTCAGTTCGGGACGGTATGGTCCACGTTCTATTCTTAATGTTATTGTAAATTAACTGATGAATTGCTGTACCATCGCCGCGTGTTGCTTCACTTAGACGTACAATAACATCGATTTATGTTTTGTTCTGAGAAAGTCAACTGTATAGGAGTACGAGTGGGCCCGCCGAAACACACGCTGTCGCGGTGGACAACACGCATGTTATCGTTCGTGCAAAGTGAATTTTTTTTCTTGGCACAAATAACCTGTTGTTTCTAAAGCACTGTGCGTAAAATTGTGTTGAGATTGAAGTCTTGTTTAGCAAATACGGAATCATTGCGATGCATTCGAGAGAATCAAACGTGTTGAAGATTATCAACACATGCTATGTTAATTCAGCCATATCGTAGCGTGCAGTTTGCGTTAGTGTAATTTAAGTGGAATTCACATTTTTTTCTGTAGCACGTTTCTTCACCTTTTTTAATTAGAATGTTTTTCATTAACGTAGAAAATGAGTGAGTGTTATTTTCTATACGCTGGCAAACGCGAGAGAATCAATGATATATATAACCTTTCGTGTTTATATTACACACGCTGCATTGTAACACTCCGAAAATGCCACAGCAAATAAAACACGGATAAACTTGCGAAGAAGTGAAAGATTATTTTAATTATAGTTCCTTTAAATTGTACTTTGATATTCCGGGCTTTGGAACTAAATTCAGTTATTTGTATGCAGGAGGAAACGGGCAACTTAAAAATCACTTAAGGGAAAATATTTTTAATTTGAGACCGGAAGTTCGCGAACCCCGCGTTCGTGAATTGTAAGTAAACAACAGTTTAATTCCGTTCAGTTCTACTTCATTTTTTTAGATCAAAGTTCCACAATATAGCGAGGTGTATACCGGTAGTAAACAACAGTATAGAAACTTTAGTTCATTTCAATATGATCGAGTGTGACCGGTCAACTTGACCGGCAAGGCCAACGTTTGACCGGTCAAATCCCCAATCAGGCCGGACATTGTCCGTTGACCGGCCGTTATTTCCAGCCCTGTCATTGTACGAGTACAAATGTTTTGTTTGTAAGTACTGTCAGAGTGTGCACGTGACAACCGTCGTCTTTTTAGCGAAAAAAAAAACATGAACCGTCACCAAGGAATCAGCGCCATGTCATTCATAAAGTTATCGGACACAAAATGTTTGTATAGTCTTGATTCAATGATTCCCTGGAACGACCTCGGGCGTGTTAGTTTTGTAGAGACAGAGATTAGACTGTGATTGCTGCATCCAACATGAGGCACACATGATGTAACAAATTTGTCTGGTTCATTGGTAAGAAATAAGTCGATAAGTGTTCACTAGGGTTCAATAGGTGTCTAGCTTCATTAGCTGGAGTAATTGTCATCATGTCACAGCTTATTTCACCTAGTATATTTGAATCAATATTTTCCGCTTCAATCTTTCCTAGAAGGACCACGAGCTTATCAAATAGCTCAAGTTGTATATTCGGAAGTCTAAAACAGTTTGAAATAAGAAATGGCTTTGTGATATATATTCTTTTAGGATTGGTTCTAGCAACTATTTTAAAGGAAGAAAAGCTAGAGATTGCAAAGCGTGCAATTAATACTCGACGTAACGGCAATAGTTTGAAGAATAAACGGAGAAAACTCAGTGGCTTCTGTGAACGTGGTTGAACCAGCAACGAAGTAGAAAATAAACGCAAGGTTTCTATGACATGTGCTCGTTTTAACGTATTCCTTCCTTGTACGATAGCTCGCAATTCACGTCAGCTGTTTTGCTTTACAGTGTATCAGTTGAGATTGTAAGGAGAGTTAAAATGTTGGTCATGTAAGGCCTAAGGGAATGAAAGAGTTGTTTGCCAAGAAACTGCGAAAGTATTTTTTTTTTGTTCTTTGTGTCAAGTAAAATTTACAGTAAAGGATGGATAAGAATGGCGTAAATCGAATATCCAAATGTCCAGTTGCGGACGAACAGTGTTATCTTCAGTCAGTAAACAGTAAGCAAATGTTTGTTAAGTCTAGAAAGAGAACAATTTTCGTTAAAGAAATATCCAGTGAGTGAATACTCGCTACGAAAATATCCAGCTACCCAGCTTACTTATAATAATATAATCTATTTCTGAAAGTGAATATACATGAAAGACCATATATATTCTATTTCTATTGCGCATATTCTATGTACATATATCATGTGCACACTACAACCAGACCAATGACGGCACGAGTCAGCTAGACCATGACACCGGGAACACGCCCTACTCTTTTCGAACAGTGCCATGAGTTCTTTTACGTCCGACATTTACAAATTAATTATAAAGAGTTGTGAGACGGGGCCTACGGTTTATCATCCATATCCGAGAAGACTGGATGCAGATGTCATTACTAGGGCAGCACTTTCTACTCAATTATTTAAGACCCCGAGTGTTGGTCCGGCCGGGGTTTGAAACCGCGACCTCCCGCACGGCAGTCCGATGCTCTACCAACTGAGCTAGCCAGTCGGCGACTTACCGTGATGTCGCATGAAAAGATCGCCTCTTTTCGTTTTAACCAAATCCCTAAGAAGCTCGAGTTAAAAGCAATAAACCGCAGTTTATATGGGTTTACCGGCGTAATAAAACACTTGGGATGTTGGAAGAACACGCGAAGGACTTATCGTATAGTAAGTGTTTGGAACGCTATTAGACCCGAACTGAAATTAAGCCAACGTGTAAATAGTTTTAAACGTAATCTTAAACTAGACCTTTTAAATTCGTTTTTGTCTTAGTAATATTGTATTTAGGATTTGCCTTAATTAATTAACTTATTGCTTATATTGTATTGTCACTGAAAAGCCCCCATGGGGAGTTGTCAATAAAGTATTGTATTGTATTGTAAATAAACTGTGGTTTATTGCTTAAATACAACTCTAAAATTATATAATGAACACAAAGCTGTGTCACATTCAAGACCCGGAGTAAAGCCCTAATGTGTTAGCTTACAAGGTCTGTATGAATCTGAGGGTAGGGCACTAAACAGCAACTGGAGTAACACCACTTTTATTTACTTAGCCACAAGTACAAATACTTATTACCTAACTGGTGCATTCTGACATGTCAATACATAAACTGTACAAAGTCCAATATATACTGTAACTATGGATATTTAAATAACTGAAATAATTTGGTTTTGAAATGAAAATAACATATCCTTCTGTATAGTTAACTATCAAAGATTAAGGCTTAAAGACCAAATTTGCAACATGATGTTCATATATCATTTAAGTAATATTTCTAAGTTGTATATAAAATACATGAAATCTGACATTTGTCACTAGCAATGAATGTTACACCTCTTTCAATATGCAACATCAATTATTCCTCATTATAACCCAGGGTGTGTTAATTACTCCCTATAATGGCTTACATAAGAGGCCCCACTCACAAAGGTACTTTTCTTTTCCAGTATTTGTGTTTGAAAGGGTAGGGATTCAACAAGTTGGTTATATATTTGAAAGGGTGGGGAAATCTGTCATTTACATATTACTGTATTATTTTCATTCCAGCAATGCTACCTGAAACATTTAAAACTTCTTTAAAAGGAATATATTTAATAAGTAGCCATAAATGGGAAGTGGCCTTGTGAATGGGGGTACCATTTTTCAGTAGAAGTTATCAGAGGGCATCACACACTAAATAAATTAAAGGAGAATAATTTATTACTATTAAAGGAGAAAAAGTTTAACAGTAAATTAATAGATACAATTCTTTGCTAGGTATTTTACTGTTTAACTGTTTCTCCTTAAATAGCACCCTTGCAAAGAAGTAAAATTCCTAAATATCCCCAGAAATATCAGTGGAGCACAAACCTTGAACCTTTCATCACAAATATTTTCATCATAAAATATTGTCTTGTACAATGCACAACTAATACCTACTTTTAACAGGGAATATAACTAGGTTGACTGACACAAATATATATAAATTTCAAGGACATCTTTCCATAGAAAAGTACTTTTTATGAAGCAGTAAAAAAGATTACATAGTGGATGTAGTATTGGAATGTCTTGCAGGCAATGCTCAGAGAAATGCTTTGCAAAGAATGATGCAAAACTGAAAAGCAAAGGGAGACAGTGCCACTTTTTCATGGTTACACTCTTCCTTTTTGTAATGTAAATATGAAGTTCTAATTAACTAGCAAGAATAGACTTCAAGCAGTCCCTCTTCATGTTAACAGTCAAAGGAAAGACACAGCTGAATCAATCTGCTATAGCCACAAATGTTAGCTAGTGGAAATGCCACACAATTTCATCAGCTGAAAAGGTTTAATCATTGGTTGATCATTCTATAGGAAACAAAATTATGACTTTGGGAGCGAAGTGAACAAGCCAATGAAGCTAATAAAACCAGCTTGGTTTTGTTTTGTTGTTGTTGTTTTTTTTTTCATAGTGAAATTAATGCTAGTGATCAATTTAGAGGGACTGTTTACATTTTAATGTAGACTTTGCAGCAGGTGCTTGTTTTACACAGCGACAGGTAAGGTCTCAGGGTCTTCAAAAGCCATATTTCCCACTCGTTGACACCATACTGTGAACTTATCTGGAGACAATGAGAAATGAGAAGTACACGAAAGGTTTGACTTTGAAACAATACATAGGGTTAGTGCAAAAAGCACTGACAGTTTTTAACCTGGTCTATTTGTTGTGTGGTTTTTGGAGGCAGGATGGCCGAGTGGTCTAGGGCGCGGTATTTCAATGCGGTGACCCTGGTTCAAATCCCGCTCTGGCCACTACCTGGTGTTGTTCTGGGTAAGTACCTGGTTCAACTCCTCGATCATCCTTGTAAATAACCAACTGGTCTGCCTCCTGCCAGTTGGGATTCTTAGCTATGTTGTTTATGTTTGTTTCATTTGGCCCTGAAAAGCCCCTCTAGGGGAGTGGTCAATTAAGTATTGTATTTGTATTTGTATTTGTATACACCCAGAAATGATGCAACTCAAAAGAATGTAAACTGTGAATACCATTTTTACAAACAAAATATCCTTTTCCTTTAATAGAAACTAAATGATTCTAAAATAACCAAGTTGTTGAAAGATCCACTCAATATCAAACTTGCTTCACTGTAGATATTAGGCAATTATATCAGAAATAACAAAACCAGAAAATGGGTATTTGAAGACTGGCCTCTACAACAACTGCAGACCACTGTTTTTTTCCCTTGGTTTTGTAGTCTTTTGTTTCTTTTTTCAAGTTGCGGTTGCCTGTCGCATTCAGTCATTATCTACAAGCTACTGTGGTGAACTCAATATTTGACTCTTACCTGCCGTATCAGTAATGCATGTTGGTGCATGGTCACTTGCAATGAAAAGCCAGTAGAGTGGCAACCCTACCAGCACTATTCCCAATGCAATCAGGGAACCAAGAGGATCAGTTGTGATTGGTGCAACAACCAGATACATGGATGCCAACAACATGCAGATTGGCGTGACTATAAAAACCTGACGAGACACATCAACAGGACTTGCATTACCAAATAGCATCAAAATAGAATTTATCAGTGCTCGACCTTAGCGGTAGTCCACTAGTCCTGGACTAGTGCAAAATGCTTCTGGACTAGTAGAAACTTAGAACCACTAGTCACAGGACCAGTAACTACTTTGTAGTTTGTAATGATTAAAAAATAATACAAGGTGAGAACAAAATATACGTCTTGTAAACGCTGTTTCGATGCGTTCCTCGCAATGTTCCAACTACCACAGGACTACCACAGATTTACTCAGGACTAGTAAATTTTCAAGGACCAGCGATTTAAAAAGTTAAGGTTGAGCACTGTTTATAATAATGTCTTCCCAGAGATTTGGTGAGGTGATTCAAACACGAATTTGATATCAAGTAACAGTAACACGTTCCTACCAGAGCAAACAACAGCCTCACGTACAGAAATGAGATTACTAACTTACCAATACAGGGTTAAGTGTTCAGTTACCTTTAGGTACTGTTCAATCTTAAGCTTTCGTTAATACGCTTTCTAAGGTGCAATCACAAATACAATTGACAACTAACCGTACCTTGTAAGGCCTGTGTATGTTTGGTTGTTTGTAGCGAAGCCACAGAAGGGCAGCAAATGTGCCACCATAAAACAACCACGCAGCAAAACTGAAGAAATCCACCAAAGTTATAAAACTGCTAGCTTCCGGAATCAACATAATAAGGGAGATGACAGTCTGTGGAATACATTAAATCAACATAATAAGGGAGATGACAGTCTGTGGAATACATTACATCAACATAATAAGGGAGATGACAGTTTGTGGAACACATTAAATCAACATAATAAGGGAGATGACACTCTGTGGAATACATTAAATCAACATAATAAGGGAGATGACAGTCTGTGTAATACATAATAAAATTGCAGCAGAAAAAGAGAATAACCCAAAAAATATTGAATAGGTTTAATAGGCTAGTTTCCATATTGTGGGCCCAATTATTCACTCAAAGGGACTATGAACTCTTTTCCAAAAGCTGTCCTGGTGCAACACTTTTTAACACAAACACCGTGATCTCTTGACCACACAAGGTGTTTTTTGTAAAAACAAGATGCAATATGGTCAGGTTATATCTTCTATATTTTATGTTTGTCAGAGTGAAATTTCAATAATTTTTCTTTTTTATTAACAAGTTAATAGCTCATATTGGTAGACATACTGTGAAGAAGAGGGAGGGGAGAGGGGTGAACCGTTTCACATGGATCATGGCTAACAGTGGAGGCATCAACCCATCGCGTGCTGCAACATACACCAACCTACAGGAAAAGAAAATAGCTTAGTAGAAGCATTTGTATAATTTCGGAGAGTAAATCCATAAACCAATAAACTGCCACTACATAACTCTGGCAACAGAATGGTTTGATTCTTAATTTTGCAGAATTTCACTACTGAGTAAATTCATAAACCAATAAACTGTCACTACATAGCTCTGGCAACAGAACGCTTTGATTCTTAATTTTGCAGAATTTCACTACTGAGACAAAATGCCAAGATGATTGTACTGTAATTGCCTCTAAAAGTGTGAGTATAAAAACTGCTTTAAAAACCTACATTCACATATATTTAGGAAGGATTATAGATTCAAAACACCAGTACTTACCTGCCACTGGTGAAAAGGAGACCATTCACGGCTCCAAATGTTGAACATGCTACAAACACTGGTACAATCCAGTTAACTGGACCAAGGTACAAGTTTCCAACATTCTGGGGTATAAGTAATACATGAAGACATTAAAATATGTACATATGTAGCTGTAAGAGAAGTAAACCCACCATTAAGATGTTTGAAAATCTCCTCACTGGGAGAATATACTAACAACTAGGAATTTCACTGACAGGCGCTGCTTGTATCAGACTTAAAATTGTGGTTTATTCAATGCCAAGCTTTTTCATCTGGCAAAATCCCTAGATCTGAGTGGTAACATCTTTCTTTTAAAAAGCAAATTCCTCACACTTCCCTTTTCTTAGCTTAAAAAATTTAGTGTTTAAATGATCCTTGACCTGATTACCTTTTTAATTCTCATTCACTGTATGTATTAAGGTTGTAAGAAGAATTTAGAGACTGATCACTACTGTACAACTCACCACAGCCACTGCTTCAGATTCCAAAATTCCAGCTTTTCCCAGGACAGTTATATATGCCACATTGACAAGCAAATAACATATGGTCGTCAATGAGATGCCTATTATTATGGACCTTGGCATGTCTCTATAAATTAAAAAATGAGAAACTGAAATAAATTTAGTCACAAAACATTATTAATCAAGATTTGCCCATTGCAGTGTATGCAAAATGTTGTAACATTTAGAACTAAGGGACCCATGACTGTAAACATGGCCACCCCGTAAACAGTGGATAATGTGCTTTTTGGAGTTTCCTTTTGACTTTGAGCAGTGTTGTACTTTGTAGTTTTCGTCAGTTATCATTGATCTTGCAAAATAAAAGTTTTAGAAATTCCAACTTAGCCTGGCTGGAACAGGATTTGAACCTGTCACCTCGCAAATACCACTACATTTAATTTCAAGCAAATACCTAAATCAATAAAATAACGATTTGTCAATTTAGATGATGTGTTTTACTCAGATTCTTGCACTTACATAATTCAATAGCTTACGTGACAGTAACAGCAGATAAAAACTATTATCTATCTGTTATTATCTATTTCTACCTTTCTGGGTTTTTCATTTCTTCTGTGCAATAGTTGAGATTGTTCCTGTAAAATAAGACATTTTTCTTCAATACTGGTTGAATAGCTGTAACAAATAGGAGCCGAAAACAAAGCATTCCTGATCATGTGTTACATACCATCCATCATAAGCTTAGAGGCCAATATAAAAGGCCAGTCCAATTTTTCCCACACTTAAAGTGGTTCCATCAAAGCTCCCCTGGAAGTTTTGTGTCTTTCCTAAAGTCAAAAGAAGAAAAAACACTGGCCATTAATGGATGCAACGAAAGAAGTTTTTCTCACCTTTTCCAATGCCAAAATCATAATGACATGTTTTACTCAAAGAAACAATGGATGCGATTATCATAATACCAGGATCAATCTTTTAACTAAAGCAAATTTTTCACATGTTATTTATTCCAAAACTGCTCTACATTTACCAAATTAAACCACCTCTTAGATGGATTTCACTCTATCTCTAGAATCTGAGCAATATAATAGACCATTTGCAGGATTAGGTCACGTGCTTGGATACCACCTAGCAACGCCATGCTGGGACGCAAGCGTTCCAGCCGCCATATTTAGAATTATAGTGTGGTTAAGCGACACGAGCGATCTAAAAGAGTTCATCTTCAAACTTTTAGTTTTGTAAATGATATAACTATTATACTTGTTCGAATTTTGGAAGGAACACTCGCATATTTTGACAGAATACGGAACCTATTCCATCGTGACGACCTTTTGGCCTCATGGCGAGCAACGAAGGTAAGCAACTGTAACTGAAATATTCGTTGTTAGTCCTTTGTTTTGCCTCGGAAAAGATTTGAACTTTCATTCGCTCAATATAAGATACGGTACCTCTGACAGATTTTCATTTAGTTTACTCGCGAAGAGTGGTTGTCTTCTGTGACAACTGGTTTGTTGTTACCATAGAGTACTCAGAAAAACCGCGTTGTTTCTAATATTTTTTGTTGTATAAAGAACGAAGTTCTACCGGTAATCCGACGCAAGATATCCACCTCTTTCCTACCCTGACGTTTGCCGAAGTAGAGAGCTACGCGAAAATCTCTTCTGGTTGCACAAGCACAAGCAAAGCCTACAAATTCTTTGCTGAACCTGGATATCTCCACAATATTCAAGGTGAGCAATATTTCGTCACGTGAGTGCGTGTTTTATTTTCACATTTATTTTATGTCCTACGAAATGGATATAATAATAATTATCCAGTAACTATTTACTTTGAAATGTGATTGTTGTGCATCTATATGCCACACAGTATTTCGTACCCTTTGATGAACAATCTTTCATGTCTTTCAGTGACTTACCTGCCAGATAAAGTGAAAGTTTCCGGTAAATGTTTCCGATCCATGAGAAAAAGTGAGCCCCCGCATCTTTTGGAAATATTTGTAAAGTTGGAGGACAAGGGCATCACTGGAAAATGTTCCTGTGTTGCAGGTGCAAGTGGCTATTGCCATCATGTAATAGGCCTGCTTTTCTATATGGCTCATTGTAAAATGTTTGGACTTACATCTCTACCAGATGATCTAACTTGCACCAGTATGCCACAGCGCTGGAGTGTACCAAGAGAAAAACGCATTGGAACAAAAGAGATTCAGTCGGTACTGGTAAAAAAGCCAAAAATGGGTGCCAACTACAACAAGTTCATCAAAAGTACTTTGTACTCACCATCTTCTTTTTATGGAATCCTTTGCAAGAGTGATTTTACTGGCTTGGACCCATTGCCCTTGATAGCTGATATTGCACCCACAGCAGAGCAAAGACCTAATTTAATATTACAGCCAACAAAATTTGGCAATGCTCCTAAAGGTAATCCTCTGTCATACCTGCAAAAGCTCTCACAAGAATACGTCATAAATGACTTCCTTGCCTGTGATTTCCCAAAGTTACCATTGGAGGGTGCTGGAGAACGAATAACGAACAATGTTCAAGTTTGTTTAACTCAGGAGAGAGCCGCTGCACTTGATGCTTTAGCTGTTACTCGAGAAGTTGCAATTGACTTGGAAGCGAGGACAGTGACACAGGGTGCAAGTAATCTTTGGCAGCTTCTTCGTTCAAAGCGAATTACTGCCAGCAAGTTTGGTTCTTGTGCAAAACGTGTAACAAATTTTGAAAACCTGGTGAGGCAAATAAATCCTTCACGTCGTGTTGTTACAGCAGCTATGAAGAGAGGAATTGAAATGGAGCCACATGCAGCTACAGTGTATGCTAATGTCGCTAAAGCTGGGATGGTCAATGTATTCCCATGTGGATTAGTCATTAATCCAAAGTGCCCATGGTTGGGATGTAGTCCTGACCGCAAGGTCTATGACATCAAAGCAGCAAATGAAGGGCGTAACCCATTTGGTTTGTGCGAAATCAAAGTTGTACAAGAGGGGGAGACAGATTTCAAAAATGTCAGATATCTTGCAATTGACCCAGTGTCCGATGAGATAACACTGAAAAGAAATCATGAATACTATTTACAGGTGCAGTGCCAGTTGGCACTGACAGGGTTAGAATGGTGTGACTTTTTTTGTTATATGAATGACACTAAGTATTTTTGCCAACGAATCTTCTTTGATAAAATTTTTTTCCAAGACAGCAAAGATAAGGTGGACATGTTCTTTTTCAACTATTTCCTAGGATCAATGTAATATGTAATAAGGAAAAATACAGCACAAGAAAAAGCATGTCAAAAACTTTATTAAACCTACTAGTGAACAACCTCATTATATAACTGTACCTCCATTTAAAAGTTGTCTCCATTTAAAATTAGGGGCCCTTGAAAATTTGTTAATAAGCATGCCACTGTATATACCTGATTAATTGAGCCTAACATAGACAAGGGAACATCAGAATCGAAAATGTGAAATTCTTTTATCCTCTTAATGGCCCTCTCAACATGAATCCTGACTTTTGCAATCATTTTTGTCTTCTGAACCTCAGCTGCTGAAAACTGGGTTCTACTCTCCAAAAAAGGAGGAATGTTAAGGTCTACTTCCTTTTCCCTAAGAAGATCTTCAATATCAAAACCCTTATCTGCCATCACAGAATCCCCAGCCTCAAGTAAATCAAGTATACCTGAACATCTTGTAATTTCTTTATCTGAAATTGCCCCTGTATACAAAGAAGAAACAAAAGTGATGGCACCATGTGGTGAAATGCCTATTAAGCCCTTGAGAGTGGTGTTACTCTTGTAGGAAGAGTACAGTTGAGACTGCAACAGAAGAGATGATGGTGTCTCAACAAAAAATTCTGTGCAATCAAGGATAACACGTGTAGTTGGATAGAGCTTCTTAAATTCTCCTGGCATCTTGGCACAAACATCAGCCCTGGAAGGCCAAATAGGTTGAGAACCCAAGAAAAAATATAAATAATTAGCCCAAGTAGTAATTTTTCTGCTAACAGATGAGATATGTAAATTGAAACGGTGTGCAAGATCTTGCTGAAAAAGCCCTAGTTTAATCCTAACAAGGAACATAAATAATTCATCTATCAGTTGCATAGCTCGGACATGTGGGCGGTTTTCTAGGACACCAGTTGCATAACAATATGTAATTTTCTATGCTGTAGGTCTTATCAAATTATAGAAAAGTAAGAAATGCTTATATGAACAGAACCCTGTGTAAAACTTGATTGCATCATCATCTGTTGAGAATCTCTCAATGCCAAACTTGTAAATCTTAAGTTCAGATGCAGCTTCTTCCTTTTGTCTTCGAAACTCTTCTTGTAGGTGGGCAAGAGCAGTATTAGCTTCTTTAGAGGCTGTCTGTGATTCTCTTTTAAGATCCTCCAGCTCAGCTTGTGTAGCATGAAGTAGCGCTTTTGTCTTCTCAAGCTCTTCTATCATTGCTTGGGAATCAGTGAATTCTTCACTTGCACTTGGAGCATCATCACTGTTATCACTCTCATCTGTTTGACAGGCACTGTCAAGAAAAAGGTAAAAAAACTCAAAGTATTGTTGGGTCAGATCAGGTGCATCCAAAAATAAAAATACCAGCAAAATAGGAATGACAACAATTGGTAAAGTACAGGGCTATGATGATTTGATCATTGATTTGGTATAGCTTGCCCCACATAAATAATTGTTGATTTTCTTACACACCTTTCAACATGTCTGATTATCTTGCGCCTGCTGTTTGAAGCCGTTGCCCAGCTAAAAACGGTGGGGACAGTTCCTTTTTTGAGTAGACGCCTGTCTGCATTATCGGGAGCATTGAAGTCCTCGTCCTTGAAATGTTTACTGCAAACCCTTGTCTTGGAAGTTATCTTGTTTATAACAGAGTAGGTGTTAAAACATTGTATCCATGTAGATAAAAAGAATGAAAGACAAATAGGAAATCAATCAGTGGAATTATATTCTTCCAAAAAAACCACTAACCTTGAAATATGGACCAACATCCCTTCTGATTTTAGCGATCCATTGCTTTCGAATTTGCTCTTCATTGGGCATTCGGTGAAATGACAGCGAGCAGTCATAGCGGCTGTCTCCGGTACACTGCGGGACACAGCAATGATAGTTCCCACCCTTTGCTTTTTTCTTGGGCTCTTGGCAACTCGGACTACCTTCAACTGCGAGTCAAAATAGGAAAACAACCAAAACTATTCAGGGAGATGACTGCAAAATGCGTAAAATTAGTCAATGACTTCGATGAGAACGATCACAAGCTTGCTACACATTTCAGTAACTATAGTTTCCATAATTGTTGATATAACTCCTCAGAGTTGCGGTGAATTTTAAATGTGAGCATACGAATCCTTTTCGAGGCAAAAATGACAAAACAAAGCACAAACAACAACGAATATATTTTACGGTTGCTTACCTCCGTTGCTCGCCATGAATCCAAAAGGTAGTCACGGTGGTTCCGTATTCTCCAAAATTCACAAACGTTTTATAGTTACTTCACAAAACAAATACAAAAGTTTTGAAAAAACCGTTGAACATGAACTCCAGCATAAATAGATCGCTTGTATGTTGACAGCAAACCCAGAAAGTCGCTTCGCCACGCTATAATTTTCAAAATGGCGGCTGGAACGCTTGCGTCCCAGCATGGCGTTGCTAAGTGGTATCCAAGCACGTGACCTAATCCTGCAAAGGGTCTATTACAGCACTTGTATTACATCCCTGCAGCATCTCAATCCCAGTCCCTTCAGATTAAACATAAGGAAATTCTGCCCAACAGTAATCAGTTGCTATCACTGGAACGCTATTCCTCTTTCTATTCATCAAAAGTCAACTAAACAATTGTTTAAAAGAACTTTCTTCCAGCATGCTTTTGCTCAGTATTAATTTCTCTCACACAACCCCTATAAAATCAATTTTCCTCTCTGTTCCTTGTCTACTGTGTTTACAGTAAGCTTTCTTAAAAAAGGGCATATAATAAGTCTAACTATATCATGCCTTTCTCCACTTTTCCTTTGTATTTATTGTATTTAGCCTGTTAATGTGGAGTAAATAAATGAAATAAATAAATTAATTAACTAATCCACAAATTTGTAATTAGGTAGTTACCTGAAAGAGGGGGGCATTGGGATGTTCAGTTTTGCAGTTTTGGCTATTTTTTGGGATCTGTTTTTTGGTTCTTGTGCCAAAAGACTTTGGTGTTTCGGTTTGGTGTTCAATGTTGCGGTTTGCAAATTTTTCATCTTTTAGCATCTGGTTTTCAGTTTCCATAAAAAATACTAGCAGTTTTAAGGTTTTGGTATCCGATGATGTTTTTGGTTTTTCCTATTTTGTTCTATTTGGGTCATGGTTTCTATTCGATTCAAGCAGCAATTGATCTTGAATAGCTGTGAAACACCAAAGTTAATGAGAGTACTGTGTGACTGCTCTGACCCTAAGCAGGCTGTTGCTTCTCTACTGGGTTTTTGTTATTGTTTCCATACTTCACTAAATTGCGTTACTGCCTTTAGCATAGGTTATTACCTCCTATGGTTTTTGACAGTTTTGTATGCAGTTTTCAGTTTTGGCTGAATTTTTTTTGCAGTTTTGGATGATTTCTTCGTTGGTTTTGCATTTTCCAATATACCCCAATGCTCCCCTCATGAAAGAGAGCTGTAATCAGCTAACCATTCTCACTGCTGTTAGCATCATCACCCAATCACAACACTGATTAGGATTAATCACTATAACAAGAATTTACCTTAGGCCATGGCATTTATAAAGATAGAAATGCAGATAATTTGTTGTCATGATCAGTATAAAAAAGATCAGTAAACACAGGACAAAGGAATCAAAGAGCTTACCCTTGCCCAGTTCAACCAAACCGATGATAGTAATCATAACAATGCACAAAAGCTTTGCATATGTAAAGATGTCTTGTATGCGGGTTGCCCACTTCACACTCCAGCAGTTGATAGCAGTCAAGATTACTGAAAACAAAGACACAATGAACTAAGACATGAGTTTAAACCTTTTCACAGGAGCTAAGATACAACCTGCCCTAATGAAAAGGGAAAAAATAAAAGAATATATAAAAAATCTTGAGGATACACTTTAAAAATAAAAAAGTAAATAATACATAAAAGTAAAATCAATACAGTCTGCTGGAAAATAAAACAGACAAAACCCATCAACAGAAATAAAAACTTAAGCTGTCAAGATAGTCTCCAGTGATAAAAGTAGGTTTTGTTTTCACATCAGGGTCCACTTCAATGAAAAAATTTTAATTCATTCAATATATGAGCTATTGGTGCTTAGAATATATTTAAATAATGGTAATTGAACTGAGTGGAGTGCAATTTGGTCTGAAATCATACGCATGATTTCAAATATTTGAAATCACAAGTATGATTTCAGACCAAAATTGCATGACAAGAAGTTCAATTACCACTTTATTACACTCATTTTGAAATCACACAATTTTTTTGTCAATACTACTTATTTATTTATCCACTTCAGGAAGCCCGGTTTTGAAAAAGGGTTTTAGACTTAGACTTAAGAGACTTTTTAAAAATGGTGCGATTTAGAGCAAAAAATGGTGCAATTTGTGAATAAATCACACTGCTATGGGCCAATCAAATTGCAGGGATCACCTGTGATTTCAAAATGGATGTAATAAAGAACAAAAATTGATATATGACATGACTAAAGGTTACACTACCTGTATTATCATCAGGCTACCTAAACATGTTACTGAATCAACCCAATTTCTTGCTTTCATTTAATAAAATAAGTACAAAGTGGCAATTTTTTGATCACATAAACTTACTAAAGGAATTTGACAGAATTACATTGACTTATATAAACTTTTGCTTACACATAAGGTTTAATTAAACTAAAAATTCTTTAAGACCTCTTTGAGGTTTTCATCATCTAAAGTAAATATCTGACTTTTTTATTTCAAAAATTATATAGGTCTTTTCTATAAAATTAAGAATTAGCTTAACAGGGGGAGCTATCAAAAAGAAACCAAAGAATTGAATAAACAGATGAATTCTTTGCCATTTTTCCATGACCTCTCTCTCATAACCCACTAATAATAGCGCTTTTCACAATCCTAAGTTGAGTCAGTGATGAATCCTGCCCCAGATCATTGCCTGGCCAATTGAAGGCAATGAAATCGAAACGCAAAGCACTTCTCACTCAGAAAAAAAATTCTCCTGTTTAACTTTTTTTGTTTGAAGTAACCGGATTTATACAGGTGTGAAAATAGATCGGGCTGTAATATGAGCTAGATATGAAAGCGAATATAAGTGCACACGGTTTCAGTCAACCTAACAACACGACTGAAACCAAAGAATCTCGAAACATCGAAACACAATGGGTGTAATCATTAGAAATGCAAATTCTATGATGCAATACGACGGAACACGAAACCAATTGGGTGAATAGTAAACATGCCGCCGATTTCGACCCAAAAATTGGTCCCATGAGATCCCCGTCCTTCTTGGAGACAAAGCAGTGAAAGAATGAATGAAAACAGTCGTAAAAACGTGTGCAAATCAATTTTATAAAAAAAAAAATTCGCTTCGTAACAAAAACCTATATTAGAAGATCAAACTTTGGTTGTGGCCGATTAAAAAAGTGATTTCATTCACGGAATGTAAGAGCACGTGTAGCTGTACGGCACGACGAAACTTCATAGGAAAACTCGCTAAAAGTACGTCGTTTTAAATAACTAACGTGAAAGAAATGAACCCTAGTTCTCAGTAATGTACTTAAGTTTCACTGGATTTTTTCATAAAGCAAAATGAAATATCTTTAAGAACAAAACAAAGCCCTTGCTGCCGCCAAATATAAATCGACCATGCATGAAAGCCACGTTTTAACCCGCTACTGAAAAAGAACACTGATGCTGCTTTTTCAAAACATTACTTGTATCTTGAGCTAGACGTAGGAAAGGGAAAAGCTTACTTCAGGGGAAAAAAACTTATTCTATAACCAAACTGAATTGAAGTGAACAAGGCTTCTTACCGAGACAAGAGCACGCCAACAATTTGACCAATGCAGTAGGCGCTTGACAGTCAGGATAGAACGGTTTTGCTACATATTCGGCGAAAATCAGTGAAATGATTGCCCCTGAAGCCGGCCGAATAATCAAGACCGAAGTCCACGTGAACAGATAGGCAGGAATCCGGCCAAACGCTTCCATAAGGTAGGCATATTCACCACCGGATTTAGTGATAAATGTGCCCAATTCACAATAGCAGAGGGAACCAAACAAGGCAAGAAGACCACAGCCAAGCCAGACGAGCACGGAGGCACCAACCGAGTTGATTTCTTCAAGAATGCCAGTCGGTGAAACAAAGATACCCGATCCGATGACTGTACCTACGATAAGGCCGATTCCATTGATCATAGACACATTTTTCTTCAAGGCAATCCTATCGCCGCTTTGGCCCTTCTCAAGAAGGGCATCGTCGGTTTTATCGAACGAGTTTGATTGATTTAGGCTTTCGCTTGACGCTGATTCATTTGCTAGCTTTTCACCAACATCAGCGTTAACAACGGGTACAGGCGGCATGGAGAATTTATGAACACAAGCAGAAGAAACTTAATTTCAACCCTCCTGTTCCCTCTTCTTCGCGTTTAAGCGCGCAATTCAAACCCACAAACACAAAACTGGGTTCAAAACCCGCATTTTGCGGGCTGGGACAAAACAATGGTTTTCATTGGCTTTGAAAAACCGGAAACAAAGAAAAGAACCAATCAAAATGACATTAGTTTGGCGCCTCGATGCATTGCATCAGTCACGACTACACGAGCCTAGCGCGTGCACAAATAAGAATCTCTGTATCATTTACTACGTACAGACGGAAAAATGATCAATTTTCACATATTTGAGGGGAAATAGAAGGATTTAGTTAGCTAGTCCGATAATAATCGAATTCATTAAGCAATTTTCCAGTTCTGAAAAGAACTATTGTTGATGTTGACTGACCTTTCGACATCTTGAACGGAATCATTATCAAAGTAAAGCGCCAGTAGAATTATCAAGAGAAAAGCGAGGTCCACATGATTGTGATAATGAAAAAATATGTGTTTGGAAAAAATAGAAAGCATTTTTTGAGGGTTAGCAACAATGGCTGATATTGATGCATATGCTGTGATTCATTTTTATCCTTGGTCTAAGATTATATTTTCCTTTGGTATGGTAATGTATGATAATTAGTTTGAAACAAAGAAAAATAAAAATCAGTTAATTAAGGTTACACAATACCTTCGCGGGTGTCCATCGGAAAAAAATTCGTACGCGCGTTGTTTTAAAGTAAACTACCACAAACTATATATCAATAGAAAGGTAAAGAACTGTAGAATTCGAAAAAAATATCCGTTGTTTGGCAGAGCCATTATTGAGAAGAAAGAAGCCAATAAACCGAAAACGACCGAGTGTCATTCCGCCGAATTAATCGGGTATCAAGCGCAGCCACTACTGCAAAAGAACTGCACAATGTAAATCAGCAAGCATCAATCTCTAAAAGGGTGTCAGGCTTTTTCGTAATTCTTATTGGTTATCTTTTTATAGACCCGTAAAGTTGTAGTAGCGAATAATTTGCCGACCCCGTTGCGTTCGCGGCCGTAAAATGAGAAATATCTAAATTAAAGCTAATCCCCGACATCCTTTTGTTCCTCGATGCTTAATGAATGTTCTGGCCAAATTTCATAATTATCCGTCCATTCTACATACCCTATTAATTCATTTAAAGACAAGGTATTCTGGTGAAAAAAGATTGCGAGTTATCGCCATTTGAAGATTTATAAACATGTCACGACTTTACCAGAGATGTATGTCAACAAGATATACCGCCAGCCAATGAAATGATGGCTTCCTGACCCCGCACAGCGAGCAATACGATCTTCGCTCATCTTCGCGGGAATTTCCGTCACGTTCTCCGTGTTTAAGTTCAGCGTGCCGTCGACATGGGGAAAACAAAGAGACATAAGCGGGCAAAAAAGACCAAAACCGAAGAGGAAACGGGAAATTCGATTTCTCATCGCGAGGCACTAATTTCAAGCATGAAATCCCTTGGGTAAGTTGTTATTAGATTTCGAGTGAACGGTGTTCAATAACAATTTCACTTACAATGTTGTATCCCCATTTGGTTCAGATTCGACGCTGATTTCTTTGTTCGTAATCTCGAACAAAGTTGTGAGCGACGACTTAGACGAGGACAAGGCCCACGTCGAACTCGATGGCTTCATTACTGTTCCTGGGCAGTCGCGCTAATGGTAAGGATCATTTATTGCGCCGCATGCCAACCACATTTTTCTCGTCGCTGCGCGCGACTTGTTTTCGCCGTTTCTCGCGGCTGTTTTGATTAAGGAAATTAAAAGAATGTCCTAATATGCATATCCAAGGGAAGTTTTGAATTTCATTCGAGAAATTGTCCCGGGGAATGTGAAAGGAGAGTTGAGAGAGGTATTGTTGACCATGTTGCCACATGGTTTTCCTACCAGATATTGATAATCACATTTATTTGTAGGAGTCATTCCCAAACCTTATTTATAAAACATAGTGTACATAAAAGAATTGAAAATCACTCATAATTCATAAATAATGTTGTTTTCATTTCAACAGGATGCTTTCAAAGTCACATTGCAAGACTTCTGTTCAGCCCTGGACATTCCAGTTTTGTCCACTGAGTCCGGCAATTTTTACTCTACTGGCGCCCGCTCGAGTTTTATTCGTCTCATCCTTTGGTTGATCGAACCATGAACCCTTGTCACTCTCGGCCAACTTTTCCTTCCGGCTTTGCTCTTCTTCTTGGGGCCTGGCTTTGATTTTTTCACCGTCCATGGACTTTTCTGTGCTTTTTTAACGCGTTTCATAATCAAAACGTGGCGAGAAACACACTTCAACAAGGACCAACAAGGAGACAAGCGAAATCACGTGTAAACAAAAAAATGCTAATGAGGAAACGTAATAAGAGCTCCTGGATGAGGCCGTTTCGCGGGAAAAGTTCGCCAGGGAGTCAATGCGCTAAGAGGATTATGACACCTCGCTGTTATATTAACTTTTATTAAAAAACCTATTTTCGGAAATAACTCGCTTGCGTTTTGAGATTTTGCTTTGATTTTTGGCGAAATGATAGATTTTTAGCGGACCCGTTTGTTTGGTTGAAAAAAAAAAAATTTCGACAAAAGTCGCCCTCTGAAGGTATTGTGTAACCTTAAACCAATGATAAAACTGCACCACAACATTTTTAAAATGTACCGGAAAAAATGTTTTAACAGCATATCGGCAATAGTACCAGGTGATAACATAACCCACATGCCAACAATATAGGGTGAACTCGCGAACGTTAACTGATTGGGTACTCGGTCACGGTCTGTATATCTGATCAGTAGCTAATGGCTCCTGATCTGATATATTAATCTATGGTCTATATATTCATCGGTCTGATACCATTACAAAAAGTCTTTTTTGGGGGGGATTAAAATTTGAAAAGTAATACATTTTTTAGTGATTTGCTGAGCGGATTATGTTAGTAATATTAAAGGACCTGTCCGATGTTTTAATGCGTTTATTATCGACAGTTGATTTCCGTGCCAACTACTTGTATTTAACGTTACTCGGCAGGTGGGTTCTGTACAAATCTGTAGGCAAAACCCACTGACGACTATCGACTAAGTGCGCAGTTTGATTGGCTACTCAGGAGCGGGTTATCGATCGATAATCGGCTGTGACGTCACTGCCCTAAATCACTGAGTGTAAAGGAAGCTGTTGGGTGTGGGAGAAACTGTTTTTTATTCAATACTTCGTTAGACACAGCCCTACGTACCTTTTTCAAATGGCTTCTACCATTTTAGTTAGCCTCTGAACCCCTCTGCACGATTTTTTTTTTTAGTACGTGTGAAAAAGTCACAATTGGACCTTCCTTCTGCATGAATTTTTTTTTTTACCTTCTTCTTTGCATGAATCTTTTTTTTACCTTCTTCTTTGCATGAATTTTTTTTCTTGGCATTTTCCCTTGCATTAATTTTTTTTTTGTTTTTTCCCCACCCCCCCCCCCATCACTTTTCTAATGGTCCGTCCCTTACATCAATTTGTAACCTGGTATCAGCTAAAATCTTTACCCCATACTGCGTATGACCGAACTAGGCATCAATGTTAAAAAGCTGAATAGGTGATTGTCTCCACAAAGTTTTATAGCCAGAAAGTGGTTGGCATATTTGCCATCTTTATTTCAACTTGGAGCAAAATGGGAAAATGTTTTTCGTTGCCATGGAAACCATAAATATTTTTTACACTTCCTTTCAGAAAACGCTTCGGAAACAACAGCACACGTCAATTAGGACCGGAAACCACTTTTCATGACTTTCTTCTATGCCTAAAGCGTTAGATTTCTGAAAATAAAAAAACAAAAATTGCATTTCGGAGTCGAAGTCACGCCTTATTAAATCTATTTGGCTTTTTTTTACTGACAAATTTCCCGTCCGTTCAACATCACGGCCTCCCCTTCCCTGATAAGAACTATTTATAGAATTGTTTGCCCAATCTAAGGATTGAAAGTCGATTTCAGAAAAAAAGTGGGCTTTCGGAATCGCCAATTTACAATTGGAGAAATCATCTTTGGAGGCATAATGTCGAAATTTATAAGCTTGAAAGCGTTAAAACTTTTATTTTTTATCAGTTACCTTACAGTGTAACCAGTCTCTGATTATCATTCTGTACCTCTTTTCTTGTTACTATGGTTCAGACGCTAAAACAACTTGCCATTGTTTGAAATGATCATGGCTCTTAAAGATTTGGTTTCATTGGATTTTCGAGGTTGAATGGTTAGAAATACTCCCTCTGGGAGCACAAATCTGAAAGATTGGACAAAAGAAAAAAGACAGGCAAATATCAACTTAAGCTCTCAACGGTAGTTACATACCTGCGCTTATTACAAGGCTGGGTTCCTCGCTCGAAGTTTGACGAAAATAAATACAATTTGTGATAAGATAAATTTGAATAACTTCCAGATTTACTCTTTTAATTTCATAATAAGCTTTGATTATGACTACCCATATGTCATGGTGTGCATTATTTACGACATTGTCATTAGCAAAGACGTCTTTGTGTGCAATTGTCAATTCTTGCATTACCTTTGATATTTCCAAGGTCTTTGAATTGTCATTCAAACTGCACTCGTCCTAAACTTCGTATTTTAAGCTTTCTTATATTGTTTACAGTTTCCGGCCACCTAACAATTCACGCAATTAATTATCCTGTACAAAGAAGCACCAATGGGTGACTCTCGATATTGTGTGGTTAAGGTATTTTGGTGTGTTCAACCAAAAGTTGCGGATAATTTGCATGCGTACCTACCGTACAAGTGTCCACTACACAAACGCGCGTCTTATGGCTTAACAACTTTATCAACAACATTTCAGTAAATGTCTTGTGGAGTTAATATTGATAAGACATTTTGAAAACCTTCAAGTTCCTTGGAACATTCTCTGGGTTTATGCCTTGTTAAAGTTTTTATTGGACTGAAAAACCCTGTCTTGCTGTCCCTGGTGTCATGATGGCGTCGAAAGGGAGAACAAGAGAAAAGAGCCTCTCTAAGCTTGGCTCTCGACTAATTACAACGATGTTGAAATCCGAGAGGCAAGCGGAAAAGGAGTTGGAAAAGAAAATGAAGTCTCTGAAAGCCTCTGAGAGGAAATCAATGTTAAAAATAGGAGAGACCTCTTTAGAAGTAAAGTACGATTTCCGCAGAAAAAGAAATACCCACATTATGGAAGAGGAAAATGCTGAAAATCTGGCGAGTGCGGGGTTTGGCCAGGAAAAGGTTGCCCGCTCATTAAATGTTTCCCGCCAAGGAAGTTTCAATCCAGTGACTGCAAAACAGTCAAGCGACAACAAACAGGCCCTAAATCAGAAACGGTTAGTAAACAGTAAACCAGCTATTTTCATAAATAATGAGAGAAAGAACTCGACCTCTGATAGTGTGCCAGGCAGCATGCCCTCATCTAGCGGAAGAGCACAGTCCGATGCCACTTCCCCATGTGGCACACCTCCTAACGAAACTGCTCAGGACCAAGCAGATGCACATCAACTGAAGGTATTCTCGCAAAGTGCCCAGTCCGGTCGGCGCCGAACAGCTCCTGAGATAGCAGATCTGTCTCCGAAGCTTCTGATTCAAATGGCAAAGAGTTCAGCCGAAGTTAAGAGGCGGGGCTCCTCGCATGATGTTGCGGCAACAGCTGCTAGTGACGAATTGTCAGCGACAACTGGTTCTTTGACCAAGAGACGGGGGTCTGCCACTGTAGAGAGCTTACGCACAAAGTCTGAGCATTCAAGTGTTAACTCCGAAACTCAAGAAAAGCTAGAGACAAGTCAAACGTTAGGGAACAACGTTGCGTCTTCACTTCGAACAAGGGGCTCGTCAAACGATGAACGTAAAATTTCACCTTCGATTCTGCGGCGTCGAGGGTCTTCATCTGTTACCAATGCAAAACCTGCGCCATTGTCTTTGGGGACTAGCGAGACTCTTTTAAGCCGAGAAAAGGTCTGCGACCAAGTTCCATTGTCTCCTCGATTAAAACAACCACAATCCCCGCTGCTTAACAAAAGAGAATCTGAAGTTGCCTCAACCCTTCTTCACCCTCACTCGCCACAAGCAATTAGAAAGAGACTCTCTTCTAATTATGAGCAAATGAATGGAGGCTCATCAAGCGAGAAGCTGCCAGATTTGGACCCAACAAGGAAACCTATTTCACCCACTCTTTATAACTCACTCACCGCGTTACGTGCGGTCCCATCTTTGTCTCGACCATTGTCACCGAGATCACTATCCGTGGAAGAGCAACAAGACCCCTGCTATTCTCCGGATGACTTTGACTTCACCAGAAGAAGGGGATCAAGGCCCGTATCGCCTCGAAGTTGCCACCCCTTAGCGTCAGGAAATCTACTCTCACCTGAGAGCTTGGCAAACCGCCGAGGATCAGAGTTATCGCAGATTGTTTTAAACAGTCTGTCACCAAATTCAGCATTAAGAAAAGCAATGGAAGATCCTGCATCTACTTTGAATCCCGCGCCAGCCTCGCCCAGGATGTTAAGAAGACACTCGAATACAGTGGAAGGACTGCAGGATAGAGTCGACGATTTCTTGAAAACATTTACCGCCAAAAACACTTAGAAGAAATTTACATAAACCATCTTGGAGTGAGATTTTTGTACATATGATTTCTGGAATTGCATATGAACAATGCTATGAGATTACATTGGACAGACCTTGTTGAGCTGAGGTGTCAGCTGGTCATGTATCATCAATGTTTTAACTTTCATAAATTGGAGTTTTGGATGGTTTTCGCAATTTCTTTAAGTCTTGTAAAGGTATTAACCTTATAATTGAAGCTTATAATCGATTTTATCTAGTATCTCTTGTATTTTTATTCGTTATATTATCTCATAGTTAGACATAGTTTTAACATCCGTATTGTACATAATTTTTAGAGGGCCACTGGTTTGTTAGCATTTTCATACTATTTTAGTGCTACCCTCATTATATAAAGTCTTAACTTACTTACTTACTATTTGTGGATCTGTGTTTATGTTTCATTACTGTTCCCCATTCAATGTAAAGTTTGTGTCTTCTTCGCCTTGTTATTATATTACGTGGCTTGATTGGTTCGCTTAAAATGAACGGAAAAGTTAGTACATTAAATGTCATTTGATTCCGAAGTAGGTCAAAGAAATCCCTTTCTTAATTTGCCTTGTGTGGTTTCTTATTCTTAACACTTGGGCTAACGTAACGTTTCATGCGAATTTGAGGTGTGATTTGTGGCTTGAAAGTTTATACTCACATTTAATCCCATGGTTCACCACTTAAAAGCAGCAAAATGGCCGCGTGAGAAATGGAAAATGCAACAGTCTTTTCGTTCGTCTAATTTCACGCCCAGTCATGCGCACGTCGTGAGATCCAGCGGTGCAATTTTGCCGTCACCACCACCGTGCGTGGGCCAGGGAACGTTTTTGCACTCGCCTTGACATTACGTAATGGTTGCCTGAACTTGGCTTTTTTTCAAAATGGTCGCGCAGCATGTCCAGGTACCTGAAGGCTAAGCTATTCTGACGAGCCTAAGTAATAAGCTGTACATTGCTGCATGGGCCATTCAGACTGACTTTCACCAGGACGTGAGTCGGTGTTTGAGACTGTTTGCGCAGAAAAAAGACAGAATCGCAGTATTACGTAGAGTCGGAAAAACATATCTCCTGGAACAGAGCAAACCTTGATAGAGTAAAAAGTAAGATGTATACGCAGGCTATATATGTCTTTAAAAACGAAGAAATTTCAGCAAACGTAGATGATGGCACCAGTGTTCTAGCCAGTTATTGACATCAAATTATTGACCCTGCAAGGAGCCTGGCTTCTAATTTTCTGGGATGGGTAGATTACCTTAGCTATGGGGCTCCGCTATAAAGTAACAGATTGCAGAAGTCCCCACAATCCAAGAGAAAAAAATGGGTAATACATTCATGTCCTATATACACTAAACATTTAAAGCATTGTAACTCTTCTGCTTTTCAAGATATCTTGCTCAGAAAAAAATTCATGTAAACAAAGCATCAAGTAAGAAAACGTGTAGAAGTATAAGATTTTTTGCTGCAAGCGTTTTCGTGTAATTATCGATTGAAAACTCAAACAGATCTGGAAGAACGGCTCTATAATATAGGACATGAATGTATTACCAAAAAATGACACTTTATATTCTCGGTTGTAATTGTTTGGCGCTTTTGGGATATCGCAAGGTCTCTTGAAACCCTTGAAGATATGGTAACCGAAGAAAGCACAGGTTATAATATGGAAGAATTTCATTCAAATTTTCTAAGCCAAAAGCTCAGATAACTAAGGTTTCCTGATAAAACGAGATTAACATGTCACTGACAACACTGGGTTCAAATGCGTCAAACCGTTCAAAGAAGCTGCGAAGTGAATCAATTATGCAATGGTGCAAATGTAACTTAATTAATTCGCTCGCGTGTATAAGTGCGGAATTAGAAAGTAATTCATTTAAGGTTTGTTTTTCCCTCTAAGGAAAACATTTAGAGCGAAAATTACCTAGAGTGGAAACATTGTAGGCTCAAACCAAAAACAAGGATAGGCAGAAAAAAGCAATTTTTTAAGGTAGGCTTAAGAATTTTCTGTTGCGAGGTGAAGGGAAAATATTGTATTTAAGTCCATTTCACGAGTAGCCTAACAATATGGAAATAGTTCTTCGCTTTAAAATCGAGTTCCTTCGTTTTGATGGAGTTAAAATGTCGCCGTGAACCGGCGTTTTACCGAAGCCAGCCAACTCATCGTGGCGGGCCCCGTGAAACTCTCAAGAACTAAGGTCGCGAACGTCACACCCAGAGGTTCGTTGAAAACGTGAAGCGGAACCCAATAATTTTTCCTCATTAATCATCCATAAGGCAAGCTTTTGTGGTTTCCCGCCAAATTTCCATGCTGGGTGTTCAATCTTGGAAAAACTTGGAAGGAAACAGCTTATGATTAAAAATGACGTTTGGCTCCGGCAAAAATAGAGAAAAAACTGACTAACATGGAAAAGCGGTTGATATCAGTGAACGTCGATCAGATGGCGGTTTTCTGCACCAGCTGCTGCTGTTTGTTTTTGTTAACGCCCTTTTAACGCAAAATCTCGCGTGAAAGGGTGAAGTAATCGTGTTACGGGATTTTGTACGTCTTTGGTCTCTGCTGTTCTCAAATTATCACTTTTCTCGTACGCAATTTTGATCAGTATCACCCGAATTGGGAGATGTCGATAGGGTTTTGAACGGAGAGCAAACCATGATTATTCATTGGCGATTTCAACAAGACACAGCGAACAAACTTGAAAAAAATTGCCTCATATTTTTTTCAAGTTGGAACCCACTTCCATAAGACTCTTGTCATCTGCAGCAAAAATCAGCGGCAAATATTACTTGTGTGTTACACGATTCCATAACAATCCATGATCGATATTTTTGGCTGTTATTGATGTTAAAACTTTAATAGAATCGGAAACAAACCCATTTGTACCGAGCGTACAATATAAGCCAGTTTCTCTTAAAAATAATTTTCTTCGTTCAAGTTGTTTTTTGTTCATTGATTTTTGTAAATACTGAATTACTTAAGTACAATTAGAATTTAACAATGGGTTAGTTATCAATGCCAAACGTTCCCGCTTTTTATTGAATTTGAGCGTAAATCGGCTTTTGTACTACCCGCCTGTGGTGTACTTTTCTCAGAAAACCCCAAAATGTCGGGGTCGATTTCTGATTGCGGACGCAGTAATTCATGCTGTAGTTTGGAAACAAGACCTTCCTGCCGATCAAACGTCTCCGCCAGAAAGGAGGACTTTCTGTCCTCAGCCAAAAGTGTAACAATAACAGAATTGTAAAATAAACGTTCTATAATTTTATGATTGGCCTTCTGGGGTCTTTCGTTCGATTTAAAGATACGCGCGCTAGATCAGAGAACATGTTACTGGTAGCTTGCGCCAGCAAGGCACAATTGGACATATTGATGTATCTGGTCATTAAATTAACGCAGAAGTCATTGCAAAAGTGACCAGCACTTCTGTGGGCGTACAGCTTCTCTTGGCGGTGAAATATTATATTAACACACGTAATAATTGGAAACTGCAGTTGCCTCGCATGCAGCAAACTCATGCACGCACCCATAAAATAGGGCGGGTCCCTCTTCAGGGAGTCGTCTGTGAGCAGGTTGTATGGCGCCTAGGAATCACAACAAACACAAATACATTACTTCACACCATCAAGAGCCAAGAAGAGAAATGATGAAGACATTGTTTTTATTCAGGAGCAGATCTATGGAACCCGCTTTATCCTGCCACAATATATAGCAAATTAAATGAAAGAATTAAAATTCTGCCGTCAGACTACTCTGTGGACCGTTTTAAATTATTTAGATTATTTCAAAACATGCTCTGTTTAAAATTTCGCTTTTGACTTTTAAAAGCACGCTCTTTTCAGGAGTTGTCACTTGTTTTGGCTTGTAATGGAATGATGTCACTTTACTACACACACCCGCTCCTAAAAAATACACCGAAATGAATGACAAAATAATAAATGGAAATTTCGGGATTCTTATCTTCGTTATTTGCTGATTAAGCCAAACAATCTTTAATTTAATGAAAAACTCTTATCGGAAAATGATTGTTACACAGTGGGAATCAAATCGGGCTCGAGTGATTCTTGTTTTGAAGTCACGCGAAATTTTCTAAAAAGTGGCATCTATTCGAAGGTTATAATTGCGAAATGAAATATAGTGTAAAAACAAGGAAAAAACAATGGGACAAGAATTTCATGAGCCTGATGAAGGGCGCTCCTATATGTTCCTGACAAAAATCGTACACTAAAAAAAAAGCTGACTAGTCGATAACAACAAAGGTTATACACAATCCAACTGTTATGTTCACGCACGTGAAATATCAGAACGCTGCAATAGCTAGAAAAATTTCTTAACACCTCTATTCAGCACTCTTACATACCCTTTATATTGTGAACGTTGATTGGGGCTTGTATGAAATTAAGGGCCTTTGAGTTTACTGAGTAAAAGGATGATGTCAATGGATGCTTTCCAGATTGTCAGGTTTCTTTGGTGACAGTAACGACCCCTGAGAGGGAAATCTGCCGTACAGCAGTGTAATAGGCTCCTGCATACACCGACAGGTCACCCATTCAGTTTATTTACACCAAGAGATAAGATCCTACAAATATAAACTAGAAATACGACTAATATAAATAAAGTAATCCCAGAGAGTAACAAAACACGAAATGAAGTTTTTCCATTGAAGTTGAAGTGCTTGGTTTGTGTGAAATGTCTGCTCGTTTGTTCTCACGTGGTAGGAACGTGCTATTTGTTTGCAGCCCCTGGGTCGTGTCAAAGGCCATTTCCATTCCCTGTTGAACAGGTTTATTATCCAATCATTGCTCACCTGGCCGCATTTTGTTTACATGAATATTTTATCCTTAAACAAGTCTTTCCCGCGCATCGAAAGTTTTTGTTCCATTTCACGCTGTTTCGCTTTCACCAGGCCAAAAGCTCTGCGCTTCGCTTAGAATTTCTTTATCAAATCCTATTAGGTAAGTCAGTTTAAACTTTGAGCACGTCACAAAACATTTAGCCATAGTTAGGAGAGGTGATTTAGCAAACTCGTTAAGTCACATGTTTTTGTCAAGACTTGGATTCTCATTCATTTCTTGCCACAACACGTGGCGCTGGTTTGTTCGTATAAAGATCTTGTAGAAAGCCTTAGTTCTACTTTATTTCAAATCCATTTCAGAAGCCACTGAAGACAAAGCTCCGTGAATCGCGGGAAACTTAATTCAGATGGCTACTAAAAGTGATCGCGAGGAAGCAGCCGCTGAAGCTGTGCAACCATTGACCGGCGATGGCGATAAAGAGGCAAATGGCGATGTAGCGATCGAAGCCCCCAGTGTTGGCCTGAAAAAGCAAGTGTCCCTTCTGAATGGTGTTGCGCTTGTTGTAGGAGTCATTATTGGGTCCGGTATCTTTATTTCTCCTACAGGCGTACTCCAACGTACCGAATCTGTGGGCATGAGTCTTGTAGTGTGGGCTGGTTGCGGCTTCTTGGCGCTTCTTGGATCTCTGTGCTATTGTGAAATGGGCACCATGATCCCCAAATCTGGAGCGGAGTATTCATATCTGTATGAAGCGTTTGGTCCTCTTCCCGCCTTCCTCTACAGCTGGACGCTAGCATTGATCATTCGTCCTTCCTCACTTAGCGTGGTCGCTCTCACTTTTGCCCGGTACGTGGCTCAGCCATTTTTTCCCCACTGCGAGAGCCCAATTCCAGTTAGAAAAATTCTGGCGGCAACATGTCTAGGTGAGTAGTAGGGTTTTAGTACCGTACGTTTGTAGCAGAAAGATTAGAATTGATTGAGAACAACAGAAACGAGAAAGCTCGTGTTATGGTTGATCAAGCGCAGCGAACTACGTTACAGGACGTTGATGGGGAGGTATTTTCTTGTAAGAATAATGTATGTTTTTCGCACAGCGTATTTAAGACTCATAGCAATATGGTCAGTGATCGATTGCTGGGAACATTTATGGGATTATTTTGAGCCTATCTCTTAAAAGCTGTTTCAGTCTTGTGCCATGTGCTGGTCATGTAATCACGCGCTCAATGTTGCATCAGCCCGTTACGTGGCCCTGCCTTGCGCTGAGTAATTTGCATATTTTTTTATTTATCGAGACAGACTTCATTGAAGACTAACCAAGAGGCGCCTAAAATTTGAAATATCCTTGCACGCAAAAACTACTGTCAATAGAGTTTTTCTCAGTATATTATAGATCCAATCCTTTAAATGCTTGTAGGATGGAGTAGCAACCTCGTATGTGATTCGACATCTCATTAGCCCTTACGAAAATGCGGCATTTCAAAAGATACATGCGAGAACGTTACGAGGTCGATAAGAAACGTGCACTTGAAATTATGACTTATTTGTAGTGCAACTAATACATGTACCAAGATTAATTCATTCATCAAGGCTTCCAGGTAAAATAAAATCATCAGCAAACGAAGGAAAGTTGTAGTCTCTAGACACAACTTCGTAATTGTTCATGAAAAGCAGGGAAATTTTATTCCCTTGCAGCACATTTTTTGCCGCAGGGCCGAGTCTGTCGTCTGAACTTTGAACTTTTTCATAATATTCAATTACTCTTGGTAATGTTATACCCATCTTGTGACGGGTGCATGGGGTGTGAAATCCACTCAGTCCTCCTCATTATTAATGTTCATCTTCCCTCTACAATCTTAATATAATACTAAGCAATCAGACAATAGAAACTAAGAAAATGATCACCCAGTGGAAACTGAAAAGTCTAACATTGAAACTGTTGTAGTTTGTGCTTGTTGCTTAGGAGAATTACTATTCAGATCTTATAGATAAAAGGGTTAAAATGATCTATGTTGTGGGAAGCGTTCCCAATTTTATGAATCTAGGCATGCACAGTGGTCGCGGTTAATTCTTTAGCAAGCATGCAAGGTGGTGTTGGGTACATCTACAGTAATTCTTGTAACTGTGATGTTGATACAATACAGTATGATTGCAATAGATTTCATTGTCAAATTTACAGAGAAATATGTCGGCTACTTACATGGTAAAATTTTTAAAACATCAAATTTTCAACACTAGCATGCATTTGTATTCAATGCACATCGTCATAAACAGGTATACAAAAGCTGAAACAGCTCTGGTGAACATTATTTGAAGTAGTAAATGTTGTTAAGCCTGGACAAGAGTAGGCCTTGATAGGACTTGAACACGTGACTTTTGCTCTAAGAGTGAAGATTGTTAAGTGGGTCAATTTAGCTCTGCATGAAAGGGTTTGGTCACTCACAAGGTGGCACGTTGCACCATTATTGCGTAAGTCATGGGTTCCAATCTGGTTTTACTCTAGATGTTTCAGCCTCAGTTGCTTTTCCTAAAATTTAGAAAACACTGAGGGTCAAATTACTTCCAGCCGCAGTGAAAATCATGCCTTATTTTCATAAGTCCGGTTGTAGTGTCCCAGACAAAGGATACTGATTGTAAGTCAATAAATCTGACTCAGATGGCTTCCCAACACAATAAATAATAGTATTACAGTAGAGTTTAATGTCAATTTTGGTTTAAACCAAAGCCAGGTGATCTTTCAAGTCTTTCACTCCCAGAATTGATCAATATGCATGCTTTCAGGGGAGCTATCAGTAATAGTGAAGATAGTTCTCAATGTAAGGATATTCAGGTACAGTATTTGGATTGGCTGAACACCAAATACTCCAAACTATTATTAAACAAAGTGTATGGGACTGAGTTTTCAGAATAACCAATCAGATTTTGGGAATGAAAGTGTTGATAAAAATAACCGTGATTTCTGTTGCACAAAAATACATTAAAGTTGATAATGTGAGTTGTACCTCCGTAAAGGGAGCTGATGTTTTGATTGTTAGCCCTCTATCAAAGCAATTTCTGGGGACAGTTATGTTGCATTTGATAAGCATTTCTAAGCATAATTTAATGGATTTTTAATTTTTACTTTTTATCCTTTTATATGATGTATTTTATTTTTATTCTTATATTGTTATATATATTTTTCTTTTACAGGACCCCTTTGATAACAGTACGCATGTACTGAAGGGCCATCCTGTTTAAAAATTCGTTATTATTATTATTATTATTATTGTTGACTGTCTTCCTTTGTTTCTATGTTTTCTTCAGCTTTGACTATGTTGATCAACTGTGGAAGTGTCAAATGGGCCACTCGTATTCAGGACACCTTTACCCTGGGAAAACTGATCGCTCTTGCGATTCTGATTGTCATTGGCATCATTGAACTTGGATCAGGTAAGACCAGGGCCGTCATGTTTAACCCTGTTCATGTGGTGGCAGTTTTAGTGACTTCTTCATATTCATTGCTATTTAGGACATGTGGAAAACTTCCATGGATCTTTTGATGGTACCACCTCAGACCTGTCAAGTATTGGCCTTGCCTTCTATGCTGGTCTTTGGGCGTATGATGGATGGTATGTTATTACTGGGTTTTGTTCTTCAATTTCTGGAAATGGTTTTGGGTGAAGATACACTAGTGAAGGGGTTTACATGTTGGGTGTCAGAACAGGAGGTCCAGGTTTTCCAGACAATAACACTGTGTGTTTTATTTGGTTGAGAAACTGCACTATCTCGCTCCACTCAGGTTAATGGCAAAATACTCCTGGGATTAACCCTGGAATGGACCCTCTGCCATCCTGGAGGAAAGAAAAAATTATCTGATATATCCATGCTCTTGCTGTGAGGGTCTCTTGTAGTTTATGTGTACCTTAACCCTTTCACTCCCGAGGGGTCTCCACTTGACGAGTAAAATCGTCTGGCGTTAGACAGAGTAAAATCTATAAAGTCACTCTTGGGAGTGAAAGGGTTAAGGGAGATAGTTTTTAACCCTTTCACTCCCGAGGGGTCTCCACTTGACGAGTAAAATCGTCTGGCGTTAGACAGAGTAAAATCTATAAAGTCACTCTTGGGAGTGAAAGGGTTAAACATAGTTTAGTTTTTTTGATTCCTTAGACTCATCTGTCTCATTTGAAAGGTGTTTAAATTTTTTTAGAGGCTCATTTTAGAAGTGATTTCTTATGCTAGGATTGTAAAACTCTCTTAAATATCAGGAGTTAATTCCGTAACTACCCTTTTAGGTTCTAGTGCATTGACATAGCATAAATTTTATTGCAGTTTAATTCCATGACCACTGTTGGTGTAAATGTTTAACTATTTGGAAGATAAGTCCCTCAACTAATCAGGATACGTTTAATTATTTATCTTTTACAGGAACAGTTTGAACTTTGTTACTGAGGAGATGAAAAACCCTGCAAGGTAATTTTCAGATCTTGTTATTAGATCATTGTCCCTTTTGTTCCCAAGAAAAGCAATTTAAAATGTCATGTTTATGTGGACCTTTCAATTCACAGAACGCACTCTATAGCCACTGTAACTCTTGTTTATAGGGCTGGGAGCAATGTTCTGTTGTTTCTTTGGGTGTAATCTATATTTTTTTGACCAATGATTTGGAATGTTCCAAGAGATGGTCACTGGCTCACTTAAACAGAAGATACAGTAACCAACTGGATATCAATCACTATTTTCATAATTTTGTAGAATGTTTAAATTATTATGTTTTATTCCTAGTATTTCCAGTTTCTTTCTTTGTGTCATTTTGAGCACTCAAGAAGAAATCTTATCACTATTTATGATAACAAGTATTATTTCCTTTTCTTCCATCAGGGACTTGCCGCGTGCTCTAATGATTGGCATACCTTTGGTGACCATTGTGTACCTACTGACAAACATTGCTTACATCGCTGTAATTGGTGGGGATGGAATTTTGAGCTCAGCTGCTGTAGCTGTGGTAGGTTGAGATAAAGTTATTCCTGGCTCAGCATTTTTAGTATAAGCAATGGATAAGTATCAAGCACGTTAAGTATGGGTCCATTGGTGACAACAGCATAGGCCATATGTTAACAAAGTGGCAGTGTCTAGTGCATAGCATTGTAAACACCTGTCAAGGTATTTTGTGACTGCACCATATTTTTACAATGGCATATGGTTATTACAAGAACATTCAGCTTTAAGTCTATACCAGCTTTTCAGTTGTAAGGACTACCATATTTATGCATGTATAACACGCATGTGTGTATAATACGCACCCTAATTTTTCAGCATGCTTTTCCAAAAAAAAAAATAATTAAATAAGAAAAAAGTTCATAACAAAAACTAAAGGTTAAATCTCCAAAAAGTTATTTATTGAAGTATCTAGAATTCAAAATTTGCTAAATCTTTGTTACAATGCCAAAAAATCTACTTCTTCACCGGAGTTTTCTGTACCATACAAAAACCTACACTATAAACCTGTTGACCCCAAAACTAGAGTCTCCCAATTTCTAGGTAAAAGTTTCTCGGAAAACATATCTTGCACTTCTTAGAATTTTCTTTCAGCTACTATGTATATGTGATAAGTTTAATATTACCACACATATATGAGCGTTTTACATGGTATAGCAACACATGTGTATGCAGTCATTTTAACAATAATTTTTGTAATATGCTTACAAAATCAAACATGATGATTTCAAGCAAACCTTAAGTGTGTAGAGATAAAAAGTTCTTTATAAGACAGACAAAACACTAAGGGCTGGTTCAAAATTTGACATAAGCATAAGCATAAACATAAGCATAAAAAAATATGTGTGAACCGGGTTTACATAAGCATAAGCAGAAGCATAAGGAAATGGAAAACGTTCCATTCCTTGTGCTTATGCTTGTGCTTATGCTTATGTAACCCCGGTTCACACATATTTTTCTTATGCTTATGTTTATGCTTATGCTTATGTTTATGCTTATGCTTATGTCAAAGTGTGAACCAGCCCTAAAGAAGGCCTGGACTCTGTGAAAACGACTCTGTAAACAAAAACACTCGCCACCAAGTTAACCTGCTAGGTTACTAAGCAGGGAAGTTTGAAGCACGAAAGATGTTTTCTCAGAGTGGATTTGTAGCTTTATTTTTAGAAAAAGAATAGGATTCGTGTAAAATTCGCATAGCAGTTTTGAATGTGAATTTTGTGAAAAAGAAGTGTGCATTATACACGCATAAATATGGAATACAGAATGATTAAGTTATACAGCTTCTCTCTTCCTGACTAAAAGGCATGTTTAGTCCATTTGGCCTTTCAATTCGTTGAGTTTTTTCACTTATTTATCTTTTTACATTCATTGTGATAGTGGGCAAAGATATTTAATACAGTAATCTTCTTGCAGGACGTTGGTATCTTGAAACTTGGGCCTGTTAGCTGGTTCATCCCAATCTTTGTGGCTTGCTCAACATTTGGATGTGTGAATGGTTTGGCATTCAGTGGTGCAAGGTAGCCTAATATACGACATGTGTTGTAGCCCTTATTAAAGATTTTAATAGTAATTTTCCTGAGAAAGTGACATTTTTCTCTTTCTTAGTTTGGAGAATGTGAAGATATAATATTATTGTTTAGATAGCCTTTACTTCATATTTTTTTCAATTCTCTTCATTTGTTAGTTTGCAATACAAAGTATTGGTATTGTAAGGAGAACTTCTACTTTGATCACTTTTAAGGTTAAAGTTAACATGTAGAAATATGTCAGGTAGGTAGGCTAAAAAATTACTTTTGCTGCTTGGTTAATTTTCTTATTCAATGTCTTTTTTGCCACAGACTTGTTTACGTGTCAGCTCGTAATGGCCACATGCCCAAAGTGCTTGCCATGGTTCACAAGAGCTGCCACACTCCTATGCCATCCATCATTTTTTTGGTGAGTGTGTCACCTCGCCTGCATTGCTATCAGAACTTCGTTTAGGAAAGGAATGAACCTTCAGACCGTATTTATGGTAGATTAAAAACAGTCTTTAGGCACAAAGTATTGGTAGCTGAAATGTCATTGGTGTCCAGTAAGCTCACATGATTGGATACAGTAAAAACCCGCATACAAGAACATGTGGATTAAGAACACCCAGGCTGAAATTTGGTAAAAAAGGAGCATATATATAAGAACACATTCAGCCTGAAAATTGAAAATTGTTCTTATATATAAAAAACTCTTCCCTTTTCAGTTTAATAGAACAGTGTCTGTAGCTTTGCTATGGTATTGCACTGAGATCCTGTATAAATGCTAGTAATTTCACTTGCTGTGTATAGCAAATGTACAACTACTGTATGTATTTCATCATAGTTAGTAAATCCCTTACAGTTTTTTTAGAAGTAAAAAATTAAGAACACTTAAGAACACTTTCTGGCTGATTTCACCTAAAATACCCGATATATAAGAACCCAATCAGCCTGAAGCCTGAAAATGGGTGTTCTTGTATGCGGGTTTTTACTGTAGTTTAACCTTTTACTTCCAGGATCTGATGAGCACTTCTTGAGGGTGGATCCCATACACTGCCTCATATGTTAGTTTGAGAATTTGATCTTAACCCTTTCATTGGCAAACAGACCTTCGTCTGCTACCGACTCTAAGCCATTTAGGTATACGTAGGGACTGCTACCAAGTCTTTTTATGGCCACTGAGTGTTTGAATTAGCCCAAGATATCATGGGAGCACATAACAACCCATAGATGTACTTTTTTTGAAAGGGTTTTTTTATCCTGAGAAAAAGATAATATATGGTTTATGAGTAGGTAACACTTAGCGGTGAGAAGCCACAGCCAAGTTTGTAAAGTGGCTTTGAGAACAAATCTTGTTCCCCAGGAAACTGCCATTGAAAGGGTTAAATCAACTCAAAGTTCTTTTATTGTTTAATGCTCAGTTCTCATTTCTTTTCTTAGCACTGTGTTGAAAGTGCTATGTCTTTCAAGCAACATTGAAATTTCACCTAAGGAATGTACTGTGTTGATTGGCTTAGCACTTTCATTAAGTGATGCACATTTTTCTGTTTACAGCATGTCATTGCCATAATCATGTTGATCCCCGATTCCAGCAGTTTCGGTACATTGGTCAACTACTTTAGCTTTGCTGCATGGCTCTCATACTTTGCAGTCTTTTGTGCCTTGATGTTCCTCAGGTGGAAACGACCAAAAGCCGAGCGTCCTTACAAGGTTAGCAAATTATGCACCGGCTATGGACAGTCCTCTCATTGAGAACCAGTTTATGTTGTATATGGTCACATATCAAGTTGGCTTGTATTTTTAAAATGCAAGGTTGTTACAGTGGCAAGAGCATTCTGACAATTTTAATTCTAGATAACCAGGTCTTGTGTAAGGAGACTGTTTTTTTGGTCCTGACCTTGTAGGTTCTTAGGATACAGATTAGGAATTTAAGGGGCACAACATATGTTGGTTACAATATTATTAGTACTGTAAATTAATATATGCTTAATGTTGCAGGTTTGGATTGTTGTTCCAATAATAGCAAGCCTAGCAGCATTGTATCTGTTGATCACGCCCTTCTGGCAAGAACCGTTAGAGACTTCCCTTGCTCTGATCTTCATCCTGCTTGGTATCCCTGTGTACTTCTTTTTTGTGTGGTGGGACAGGACAAAAGATTCTTGCTCGTCTTTCTGCGGTGAGTGAATTGAATACTTTTACACTAAGTGAGTTAATTCATGTAGTGGTCAGGGTTTATCGTCTTTTATTATGCCTTGCATGTTTTAGAAATGTGAATTGTCTTGCATTTTGGATTCCATCTGACTTATTAAATTTATTTTTACTCGTTTTCAACAGATAAATTCACTTACAAAGTTCAGATGATGTTCAATATCTCTATGGCTGATGCTCCAGAGGATATCATGTTTGAAGATTAACAACATGCTTACCATACATTTGAAGGAAAGCAATGCAATAATTGTATTAATTACGCAGTGTAGTAAATTGATATTATTGTGTTGAGCTTTAGTTAGTTAACCTTCAGTTCTGCATTTGAGAGAATTATTTTCTTTTCCTTGGTGTTTGATAGATAAAACATGCAGGGATTTAAGTTTGCGCACCCCAGTGCATATATTGGTAAAATGTGTATGAAATAACAGGTGGTAGCAGTAAAACTGGTTGTGTCAACAGGATATTTCATGTATGTGAAAATGAGGCATATGCAAGGTTTTAACCTGTTGGGTGAATCAGTAAACAGATAGTTCCTGTGCAGCTGAAAAAGGTTGATATCAAAAGAGAACTGAAGTATTTGCAGTAGGGTAGAATGCACGCAAGACCTTAGTATGTGATGTATTTAAAATGATACTATAGTTGTTAAAGATAAGCAATTTTTCTGGTTTTAAGGCCATTTTATTGTGTACTTGTGAAGACAGTTTGTGTAATCTATACCAAATGTCATAAAAGTATGTCTTAAAATCAATAGTTTTTAACAATCAAGTACTCAAGTTAAGCAAAATGGTGTATGGGAATAATCCACATCAAACATACATAAAGAATTAAGCAGTTCTAATCATGACTAATGTCTGAACATAGGTACACCTGTAGTTAGGGAGTCAAGCCTTATTCATTGTTAAGTTGAGCATTTGGGGTCAGTTGAGGTTGAATACGACTGTTTATGTTCACACAGACAACCCTCCACATTTGTGTCACAGAAGAAATGTTGTCTCAAATTACTGTGAATGTGTAGGCAGGACAAAAAGGGTTTCAGCTCAGACACTTGACACATGGAACTATGCATTATAGTAAGTTTGGGGTCAAGGAACAGCCATTACAAGCAGGAGAAAATCCTAAGCTGTTTTGTTAGTACTTCTGTGTTCTTTGACTAAGCACTTGCCAGCTACAATAAGATGTTCTTATTCTGATTGTCTTTGCTGCCTGTGGATTTAGAATCATTTTGACACATATTTCAGTGTTTTTTATTTTGATTGGTTGAAAGAAGTAACAAATCGTGCTTCAAACTAATATTATTGTTTAATAATTATTGTTGCTCAGCTGCTTCTAGGAGTATGTTAAATATGAACTCAATACATGGGTAGTTGTGGCTTGATGTAGATTCATTTAAAGTCAATTTGATTTTGGTAAAAAAAAATATTGTGTTAAGGCTGGATTTCCAAAAATAAAAATCAAATCGTAGTATTGTGGGGATAGCTGAGTAAGAGATTTGAGAATATGAACAACTCAATTTTTGTTACACTAGTCAGCCTGTGATGTACACTTACTGAGTTCATTTGAATGCAGTGGTATGGCTGTACACCTTTCCATTCCTTGCTCAAGTATTATAACCGTTTCAATTCCCAATAGTTAAAGCATACTTTGAAAAGCAATAATATGATTGAGACTTGCAGAATCTTCATAATATCCACTGATAAAGGGTCCTAAAATTCAAGAATATTTCTTAAACCAAGAAAACTTGATTACTGGTACCTCATGTCTGTTATCCTAAGCTTTTCATTTAGATCAATTTCAGTTTAGATCAGTTGAAGAGGTTATATCAAAACTCTGACATTGCTTTATCACCTCATTGAATACCTTAACATGACAATGTGGACTTGTATCTTCTCATTCAATACGGGATGAAACACTGCCTGCCGTGTTTGATTGGTGGCATCAAATTTTACTGTATAAAAAACTTCATTGACTGTTTAAGTGGAAGTGAAATGGTTTAATATATCACTTTAAGGTAACGAAAAAGAATGATTGTTTCACTACACTTTAACTTAAATGCGTACAGTTACGTGGTATTCTAGCAAGTACAGTGCAATTGTCACTTGATATTGTTATATATGGGAAAAAGATTGAGAAGTTTTTTGTATCCTAAAGGCTGAAATATTTGCATTGTGGGGATAATACAAATCCTTCAGAACCGGCGTTTTCCTCCCATCTAGTTTACATTTAGTTTACATATGTACACTTGAAGAGAGGGAGAAAAGTGTGGTTTTGGGACACAGGAAGTTTGTCAAGGATTTTCTAGCTTATAAGCTAAATTCATTTTCAAACTTAACCAGAGATTTAATCAAGGATTTATTGGGTAATATTTTACCGATTAATTTTTGTGAGCCCGATAATGCTAGCACGCATCGGCAGAATATTTCCAGGACTCAGGATTTATTGGGTCGGTCAAGCTCAGTCAAGCCTCAGTCAAGCCACAGTCAAGCCTCGGTCAAGCCTCAGTCAAGCCTGCGGCGGTTCTGAAACACAGGAATTTTGTCAAGGATTTATTGGGCAATATTTCACGGACAGGAAAAAATTTGAAAATGGCTTAAAGGTTTGATGTTATTTACAAAGAAATTATGGATCAGTTAAGAGAATTATATATTTATGAACTAAAAATAATAGCGAAAGATCTAGAAATCAAAGGAAGAGCAAAAATGAGCAAGCAAGAACTAATTGACGAAATTACAAATTTTAAAGATGGGGAAATTGCTGAATTAATTGAAAAAGTTATCCCTATTAGCAGAGTTATTTGTGATCATGAGAAAATAAAAAAATTTTGTAGCAAATGTAATGGGTATAATTGTGTGCACAATAAATATAAATATCGATGTAAGGAATGCAGAGGATCGCAAATATGCGAACACAATAAACAAAAACAATATTGTAAGGAATGCAGAGGATCGCAAATATGCGAACACAATAAACAAAAACGGCAATGTAAAGAATGTCAAATGAATAAGAAATTGATTTAAAGGTAATATAATCATAATAAGAGAAAATGGTAAGAATAGTAAAAAAAATACGTAAATATAACATAGGTTTTACCTTGGAATATTTTAATGATAAAAAAATAGCAAATATGGATTTTTTGAGATTAATAAAAGAAGATTGCTTATATAATTTATCAAAAGCTCTTTCTATTAAATATGAAGATATTGGCAAAAACGAATTGGTCGAATTTCAAATTGATTATTCGCAAGATAATGGGCATAAGCATTATTATGGTTTTTCTTTTACTCCAAAATGTGTTATGTCAGGAATATTTCCCTCCAATGAAATTTCTAATGATTTTTTAAATGATCGCCCAGAGGCAGAAAAATTCAGAAATGCATTGATTAATCAAAAAGTTTTCATTGACTCATTTTGGGTAAGTGTATATACAAATCCATATAAAGTTTTACGTAAAAACAAATTCTACAAAAGTCTGCATGATGAAATAGTTGCTGCAGTCTGGCAGCCAAGCAGATATTTAGATTTTCAAGAATTAAGAGATTTGGAAGAAAGATGGGCATAATTATGTTATATAACCCAAAATGAATGGTTACATAACAAAAAAAATTATCTAAATCTTAAACTAAAAGTTATGGGAGAACCCTTCAGATCAAGTTTTTTCCATTCAGTGTCTAATATGCTTAAATCAAAGTGGTTTATGAGACTCTCATATTTTCTAACCGGAATTGTAGGATAATCCTTTGAGGGTATGTTTGCAAGTAGGTTTGATGGTGTGAGTTTCACAAGTTCTCCATATTTGGTGTTATTCATATATGACGACTTATTATCCACTATACTGCACATAAGTCTCAAAGGTTCCCTAATTTGAATATTTATGGGGTATAATTTTCCAGGATTTATAACTTCGGGTACCCCTAAAGCAATCGCTAACCCTCTAGCAAGTCCAATTTTGAAGTTCTTATTTGAATAAAGATAGTCAACAGTATCACTCTCAATTATTGATATCTTTTCCACTTCAGGATCATTAAGAAAGACTGATTGAATATTACGAAGAGAATATGTACCGGCTTGAATTTTTATGAAGAATTTATTCTTGTCATTGAATAATGTCTGGTGCTCCTTGAAATTAATCAACTTTTTGGTCTTTAAATTACAATCCAGGAGCTGCATCTCCCGAAGATTTTTCAGCGGTGGATCTAAATAAATCCTCGTTTCTGAATCGTACATTGTAATGCTTAACATTTTTTTGTTTTGATTACATTAAACTCATCTTTAAATTGGTCATGGTTTGAATAATCAAAACATTAACGAAATAAAAACCAAGATAATACCCCTCCGGCAAACATTAAAACAATAAGATTATTTTGATGAGAAGATGTTTCTATATTACTAAATTCAACATCTGTTTTGTCTGATTTACCGTTATTGCTTAATTTTGGTTTCTTTGGTTGAGGATTGGTATTTAATAAAACCTTTGATGTTCCTAAACTATTAGGTATTCCGACATTTTTTGTTTTGACATTTATTGAATTATTTACCCCAAAGGACATATCTTCTGTTACCCTTTTCAAATCATTATTGTACCCAATAATGCTTTCTGTATTTATTATTAAATTGCTTGGCATTAACCAAACACCAGGAGCTATAGCCAAATCAAGACGAGATTTTGATTCTTGAACCGCGGTTTGGTATCTTTGAATTGATTTGGATATGTCATTTTCAATAACAGAACTTTCAAATAAAGTTATAAAGTTTTGCTGAGTTTCAAAACCACCGCCTCCCTTACTAACAATTGAAGTTCTTGTATTAACTTGGGAGCCTAAAACGCAATAAACAAAAGCTTCAATCGTTCTATTTATTCTCCCCAATCCCGCCTTTGTTAATCCATATCCAGATTCTGGTATAAACCACGCATATTGAAAATCTACAAAATTATCATTTCGCAGCATGGATATTAAATTTCCATCAATTTTTTTTCCTCCATCATCGGAAAATCTATTTGCTTTGCTTGGCCAAATATTCGCATCAGGATCGTAATTTCTTATAATCCTAACATTTTGGTTTTTTCCACCTTTTGCTTGCGCATCAAAGCTACCAGGAATGCTTTCGCGGTTTACGTATCCTTTTCCATAATCAATAAATACATCTCCGGCGCCATGATTTGCTCCACCCTTAAATCTAAAATCAGCTAAAGGTTTATTCCACCCTTTAAAATCCTGATTATTGCTTAACCCAAATTCTGCGCACAATCTATTATAAGCATTTTTGTCGTATAGATTATTTTTTGAAGAAAAAGTTTTTTCCTCGGGTAATGACACATTTAATTCATATAATATTCTTCTGATGGTAAAGTATACGTGAAATATAAAAAAACTTCTAATAACTTTTGGGTAATTTAAAATTTCAATTAAACTAACTCCGCATCCGGAAGTTGCGCACCAAACCGCCATGTTTAATTGCTGAGGCCATTGACTAATATTTGGTTTATTTAACCAAGCTCTAGTTTCTTTTCCACTTGTAAGTTCGACAGTTTGATTTTTAAATACATTTTTCATTGTGGCGGTGAAATGATCTTTTTCTGAAACATATATATCTAGAGATGTTATCGTTTTTGTCGCATCATTAGCAAATTCATCAAATTTAACTCCAGGTATTGGATATGCTTGTTTTGTAAATGTTAAACTTTTTGGAAATGAACTTACCCTAACTTTATTTTCCACCCCCAAATCTTTCCATAATAATATTTTCAAATCATTAGAAAGATTTTCAGTCCAAGTTTTCCCAGAAGGATCATCATCGGACATAATTGTTGTTCCGTTAACTTTCCATTTAATATATCCACCAAAAGAGTCATTCACAAATGAAAATTTATCAAGGTTGGCGTTTGGGTATCGGGTTTTGAAATCATCCAATAACATCTTATTCTTTGTGTTACAAATAATGTGATCTTTAGATCTTTTAAGAATAAGATGTAAAACAATTGCAACCAACTTCAGTTTTCTCATATACAAGTTTTAATGTCCTTTCCCTCCGGTAAGCTCTTTTAATAGATCTTCCCGAACTTTCTTCCTTATAACAATCATGTCGAAGTTTTTTTCTGAATCTTTTCTGAATTTTTGCCGTATTTCTTGTTTCAGTTTTTGGAACTTTTCCAATTCCGCTAAAATTATGGAAAATTCTTGATCGGATATAGAATTATCTTTCAGAGCTTTTGAGACTAAATCGCTAATGGTGTTTAATTTTGATTTTGCAATTGCAACGGTTTGTTCGTGTTTACTAACTTTGGAGGAAAGACTTTTAGAAGCAAAACCAAATCCAATCGACAAACCTCCAAAAACACCTCCAACCACACCCAAAGGCACACCAACTACAGCACCAAAACCCGTGAGAGAAGTTCCTAATCCGCTTGCTGATAGAAGAACTGAAATAAATCCGCCAGAAACACTAATTTTTGTACATATTCCTCTTGCTCTATTATATTTTTTCCTCACTTCTTCGTAATGTTTAATTTCCTTCTCAAGATTTTGTAATACCTCGCTTGATTTTTGTAGTCTGAAATTAATCAAATTATCACCGGTTTGTGTTTGGAAATTATTATTAGGTAATTGAGGATAAATTCCATTGTACTCGTCCATATTGTATTTTACTGAACGGTATGATATCTTTAAATTTGTTACTTTCTCTTCCTTTTTATACTTTCCACAAAATATAGAACTACGGCCATTATCAAAAGCCAAGCATTCTCACCTAAAAATCCAATAACTTGACCAGCGGTTTTGAAAAGAAAGCTAACTATTGCGCCAACCATTCCCGGTAATATTTCACCTAATTTTTTACCTATAGTTTTTAATCCATTTCCCAACCCCTTACCTAATGTTGATAAACCCTTTGAAAGATTAGAAACTATAACCCCAATGATTACGCCCACCGCACTTAGAACAGCAAAAACTGTAAAACCATACTTTTTGAAGATATACTTTAGTCGCTCTCGTAACGGTAAATTTTTAAGTATTTCATCTTTTCGTCCCCCAATATCTGATAATTGTTCTTCGTTTGAAATTGTAATCTTTCTAATTCGTTCATTTAATTTATCAACCTCAGATTTTAATCGTTCATTACTTTGTTTTAATTTTGATTCATTTGATTTACCCTTCTTATATTTGTCTATTTCTTCTTTGTATAATTTTACTTCATCCAAAAGTTTTTCCGCTTGTATTTTTAATTCTATATTCTGTTTAGCGGTTTGATCGAAAAGGCTTTTAGTTTCTGCTTTTTGTACCTGTTGCCTCTCAATGAATTCCCTAAGTTCTTTTTCCCTTTCAGCATATCGTTCAATCTCCAGCGGATATACTTCTGCTGCTGCTTTCAATCCTTGCAATGCATTACCTAATTCATTATTTGCTTCAATAGATTTCCTCAAGTCTAACTGGGAATTATTATATTTTTCCAACATGCTTTCATAATCAGCGCCCAGTTCTTTTCTAAATGTTTTTGGTAAATTTTCTATATTACGAACCCCATTTTCATCAACTAATGTATGCCAAACATTATTACTTGCGGTACTTAATTGTCCTTCTATACTTCCATTTTCTCCAAATCGAACATTAAATGAGCTTTCATTTGGCTCGTAATCTGGATAATAACGTTTGAGTTCTTGCCGAGCTTCTCTCATTCTATCATGTTCTTCATCTCTTTCTCCCAGGCTCATTCTTTCTGGCGGTTTATCCCATTGAGCCCTGTCTCTTGTTTGGTTATAATCATCATAACCAGGATAATCTTGTTCAAGGGCTGTAGATGTGTTTACGGTTTGATAATCATCCCAATCCCAATCATCATCATCATCTGATCTTTTTGGAAAATCTTCCATTGGTATTTCTTCTGCCATGATTTTTTACTCATCAGTATGAAATCTTTAGACCCCTTAGAGCCGAAGAAAAATTGATATTTAAAAAGAAAAAAATATAAAAGAAAAAATAAAAAGATGAAAGACACAGTTGATATTAAGTATTTTAATGAAAAAGAACTGGGTTTTTGCGATTTTATAGAGGAAATAAAAGAAGATTTTTTAAAAAATATATCAAAAAACCGCGGTTTGCTTTTTGTAGGAAAATGTATTGCTTTTGATGTTTATTATTTTAATAAACATAACGATGGTTATGAAACTATTTATTATTATTGTGATATAAATTTTGGGGTTAAAGAAATATGCGTTGATAAGTTTTGTAAAAGTATATTAAATTGCGCTAATGAACATTATATTGAATTGTTTGGTAATGAGGAAAATTATATTGAATTGCAAAGAGATAATGAAAATTGGGAATTTTATGATTATATTAGAAATTTTTCTGGTTATTATGATAAAGAATGTAATATTAATAAGTTTGATAACAATTTTATTATTGAAATGGTTAATATTAGGTTACAAATGGATACTTTTAAGTTAATACATAAAGAGAAATTCTACAAAGATTTACATGATGATTTAATGAAAGCAATACACAAACGTAAATTCTTCAAAAAATTAGATGACGAATTAATGGTTGTAACATGGCACCCATCTAGATATTTAGATTGGTGTATTGATTTTGAAGAGCTAAAGTTTTTGAAAGAAGAGGTATTTGGCGAAGAAGATTAGTAAAAAATTATGTTATATAACTAAAATTACTGGTTACATAACAAAATAATAATTTATAATATTTTACTGACCGCGTATCCTAAACCTAACATTCCAGCCCCGACATATGCCATTTCTCCTGTCTTTTGACTATCGCTTGGTTTGTAATAATCAGAGAATTTTGGTTCTTGCATTTGAGCGTACAATTCAAAAGCCTGATTTGTAGCCGAAATATTTTTTGATGCTTGATATTTTTCATCTTTTCTTTTCATTTTCCAATCAAGCATTTTTTGTCTTTTTTCCTGATATGCTGCGTAATCTATTTGGTATTTTTCCATTGCTTTATCGTGTCGTATTTTTTCTGTATCCTCATTGCGTCCAGATAAATATTTTGCAAGATAATTTCCTCCGGTAAATGCCGTTGCATTCAATACAGCTCCTCCAACCATCATTGCTATTGATACTAAAGCCATTATTTTGGTAAAATCTTTTGATCCTCTAAATATGTTTTAAGATACATACTTCCGGATAATACCGCAACCCATTTTGCGTAATTTGTAATACTCGAGGATGGATCACTCAAAAATGATTCTTTCATTACTTTTTTGGCTACATACCCAACTCCAGCTCCTAACCCGATAAGCACCGCCGAATCAGTTACAGTTTTCACAAGTTTGTTTTCGGTTGACATGATTTTTTACTACATCAGTAAGAAACTTTTAAATAACTTTATAATTATTCCATTCCTAAAGATTTTGAGGCTACAGAAAATGGTATCTTTTTTGGTTGTGGTAATTGGGGAACTTGGGATAAATCTGGTATCCTATTTTTATATTCAGTGTATCCATCTCTAGCTTTTTCTCGGTATCTCATAAAAAGATCAAATGCTGTAAACCCTAATCCAATAACGGATAAAACAGTAGTAAAAGATAACTCTGGAAGCCATGATTTCGCTTCGCGATGATTTGGTTCATCATTTTGCTCCTCTTCTCGTTTCATTTCCCTAGATAATGCTTCTTTAGCTTTTTTATTATATTCTGCTAATTTCTTACCGGCTGCGACTTTTTTAGGATCTTTCTCCCTCTTTTTAGTATCTTTATTTTCGGGTTTGGGATCTGCTGTAATTTGCTCAATTTGTTCAGTTTGTTCTGACATTGTTATTTAGATGCTATAAATAAGTTTTTAGATCTGTTTAATACACAGTATCAACACCTTCAGTAGATTGCTTAGTTTCCTGATCAGTTGTGTTAGAATTTACTGTTTTTTCTCTTGAAAATTGTTGATTTTTGTTGAATTTGATGTGTTTAGCAACCTGGAATATACCGCTAGCAAGTGCTGCCAATCTTCCTGCTTTCAATGCTAAGAGACCCACAATGTTTGATAGTTCGCGATTAACCAAATCATCATTCTTCAGATCATTGCAAAGAGATTCTATATCATCAACCGGAACTAAATAAGAAATAAGTTTGGAAACTAATTGAAGGGACGAATCTACCAATCCTCCGTTAATTTTTTTACCCATTACCGCTTGATAACGATTAAAATATTTTTCTACATCTTTTTCCGATAATTTCTTTATGTCGCCCAGACTCATTTCAACCCCTAAATATTCTTTTGTTGTTCCTAAGGCTGCGAGAATGGCCAGTGATTCTTGTTTGATTTCAAGATCCTCGCTTTGATTAGTATCATTTTTCCCCTCAGTTTTTTCTTCAATGTAATCTTCAACGTTTGTCATATTTGTTAAATCACTTCGGGTATCTCTAAATAGCAATTAAATGGGTATCGCAAAGATAAACATAACCTAGAATATTTTTCAGTTTTCAACAATTTTACAAACTTTTTTCCCAATTCGTAATCCAAATCACCTCCGTAATCCTCGAAAAACATTTTCATACCTTTCTGCGACGGATTATGGAAAGTAACAACACAAGCCACATTTTCACGGAATGGTTTTGCTATTGAAGTTAATTGCTGAGTGAGAACCCACACTGATAAACCATGATGCCTTCCGGAAAATGCCAAATCTATAAATTTATTCGATCTTTTCTTCAGATCGGCGGATACCGCGCAATCATCCAAAACTATTAATGTATTTGTTCCAGAAAACAAAGTTTGACAATCATTTAACAATTCATTTATCTCATCTGAATTACTTGCATCCGGAGACAATTTATAGAAATGTTTATCCCCTAGGGCAAAATTATGATAGGTTTTATTTTTAGAATAAGTCGGACAAATTAACACAATATATTCAAAAACTTTTCGAAATGGGCCACGGAGTTGATCAATTAAGTACTTTGTTTTCCCGCAATTTGTGGGTCCTGTTATAATACAATGGAATGGTATTTTATCTCGTAAATCTTCCATAATTTTTGTATCATAACATTATGTTTTTAGACGGTCAGTACTTTATCGATCTCAAACTTGAATTCATAATCTCCAGCATTGCATCCGCTACGACGAACATATGGCAAGTTACGGTTCCAGATCCGCTTTGTTTCCTTTTAATTTCTATTTTTACACCATCATGCGTATTATTTAGAGCAAGTCCACCGCCATGAATGTCATTATCTGGATGAGTTCTAGTATCAACCCAAAGAGCAAACTTATCCGCGTAAAATTCTTTTTCTTTCAATGAAATTTGTCCCGTTGGTCGGAATCGTTTTTTCACGGATTCCCAAAGATCGGATGGAATCATTCCCCTAGAGTATATTCTATTTGGTACGCCATCAACATCAATTTCAACGGAAGATATGCCCGGATTATAAAAATTTTCAGAATCCCTTGCTCCTGCAGCTTGAGGTGATAAAAACAAAAACAATATTCCTGTCATTGATCTTCTCGGCAAATTAATATGCTGATTAATAACACCGTCACCACCAATTGAAAATGTAAAAGTTTTGTGTAAGGTAATATTTTCATAAAAGAATCCTTTACCGACTTGATAAGCTGCTTGAGCCTCGCGCGCCAAGTATTCGCTTGAAATCGAAGAATATTCTAACTCTAAGTTTTTGATTGAATATGATGGCGGTTTAGTTGCATCGGAATAAATAAGAATATTAGTGATTGGGGCAAGTGTAATCTCAAATATAAGATGATTTTCCAACGCTTTCGGATAGAAAACACCGTGATCATTTAAAATAGGATGATTTATTGGTATTCTATACTTTGAACCGTGCACTTTGGCAAGAGCAATATCTTTTGCATCTATTCCAGTTTTTGCATCGCCAGATTTTGTTCTATGTCTTCTAATATCTATGGAAGAAATTCCTTGTTTTAATCTATCTTCGCGCTCTTCTTGGGCCAAAAATAAATCGGAATAGGTTTTAAATAAATCATATCTTTGAGTATCTTGCAATGTTTCTCCTCCAAAAAGAACTTTAAGCCTGGTTACAAGATTACGGCCCACATTATTCACAACTGTATTATTGACATGCCCCTCTACATCTAAATCAAATAGAAGAGATACGCTTCCGGGAACAATCACTAAATTCTCAGCGAGTTTTGGAATATTTATGTATAATGTTTCTCCTGGGCTGGCTGTGGATGGATTTAGAGTAATTCTATTCAAGGTTGATTCTGCTTTCAAACCAAATGGTTCCTTTGGAATTCTGTTTGGATTAATTTTTTCAGACGTCATTGTAATTTATAAGATACTTTGATTACCCTTTAAACCTTTTCTAACCCGCCAATATGTTTTAATAAACCTTCTCTCGCCTCGGGAATTAAAATCATAATATTAAAAATTTCATCACCATCTTCCATATATAGAATTTTTTTCCTAATAATTTTTTTCATGAGATTAATTTGGTATTCGCTAAAATTTATTTTTTCTTCCTCCGGCATTTTAATTTATAAGATACTTGTTTATTTTTAAATGATGTCAAAAATATATTATTCGGCTGAAGGGTATTGGAAAGGATATTCCGCTATTCCTAAATTAGCTGAGAAGGCTAGAGTAAGTGAAAATGATGCAAAACAGTGGTTGCAAAAACAAGCAATATGGCAAATTTATCTACCTGCCCCTAAATATATTCCTAGACCGCACTGGGCTGTGGATAAACCCAATCAGATTCACCAAGCGGATTTATTATTTTTACCGCACGATAGAGTTGGAAGAAAAACATATAAATACGCGTTAGTTTTGGTTGATATCGCCTCGAGATATAAAGATGCGGAGCCATTAACCTCAAAAGAAAGTCAAGAGATATCAGAAGCTTTTAAGAAAATATATTCTAGAAGATTGAAATATCCCAAAACATTAATGGTTGATCCTGGGAAAGAATTTATGGGTGAAGTTAGTAAACTCATGAATTACCATAATGTGAGGATACAAAGAAGTGAAGCTGGTAATCATATAGCACAAGCATTTGTGGAAAACGCAAACAGAATATTAGGTGAACGATTATTTAGCCATCAATATGCGCAAGAAATGATCAGTGATGATCGATCAAGGGTATGGGTGAAAAGATTACCAGCTATTCTAAAAACTTTGAATAATACGAAAAAGAGAATAACCGGTAAAGAGCCCGATGAGGCCATAAAAATGAAAGAGGTTGATATTGAAACTAAAAATTATCAGCGAGCGGTGGGGCTTGATGAGGATAGATTGCTGCCTATTGTTAAAGTTAGATATTTATTATCGCCGGGCGAACTTGAAGGTGGAGAAAGAAGACGAGCTACTGATCCCATTTGGAGTATTAAAGTTTATGATATCTCCAGAAGCGTTATTTCATCCAATCAACCGGTTTTATATTATTTAATTGATGGGCCGCGGCGAGGATTTGTAAGGGAAGAATTACAAGTTATTCCTTATGATACTGAGCCGCCGCCCAATTCTGTTTTGGTAAGATAGTGGCCATATGGAAGAGTATGTATTCCATCTTTTTGAATGATTCTCTTATCGTCATAAGCAGATAACGCTTTTTTATTAACTGTTTTTGTGTAAATATCGTGTAGTTTTGAGCCGATTAAATTTTGCGATCTCATTTGCGGTTCTTTAGTATTCAGGCAATTTTTAAAATCATTAAAACTTATTGTTTTCTTAACAACTAATTTCTTTGTTCCTTTATTCTTCTTTATCTCTTTGCCGTTGTCCATTAATAATGCATATTGTTTAGCCCCCAAACCCACAAATTCTGTAGGTATACTTCCACCAAACTCATCTTTGAACTTTCCAATTACTTTTTTGTTTGCATCATCCCAAATCCCAGATTTGTGGTTTTTTGGATAGTTGCTAGTGTCAAACTTTTCCCTTACATCTAGACTTATATCTTCATAGAAATCCTCTGTTTCTATATTATATACAAGGCTATCGGTATCAGTCATAAGTAATTCAGCTTTTTCCCCGTATTTCTCTTTGATATAATTATAATGAAAGTCGTACATTATTTGTTTGCTTAGATCCAAAATGGAAAACCCCACATAAACCGGTTTATTAAATCTTATTTCTGTTTTCTTCATATTTATGGCGGCTAGATCCTCAGAAAAGATAGTAAAATGATTAAAGTTCGGTTTTCTTATTAATTTTTTGGCTGATTCTATATTATTAACTAATCTAACGTCTATCCTTTTTCTCATATTTTCCATTGTTTTACCAAATACCGAGTTATTCATAAGTTTGAAGAAATCTTTTTCAAAGTCGTTTTTCGCGTGTTTTCTCAATTCAGTATTCCGATCGATGTAAACCTGTAACCACTTAGACTCTTGAAATTTGATTCCCTTATGAATCTTTGTTATTTTTAATCCAAGGCTTTCGTAAAATTTTAGGGTTTCATGATGAACTACATATCTTTTCTTATCGAATAGGTTTGGTATTAATTTCTTGACTTTATTAACAGTAAGTTTTTCTGGGGCTAAAGGTAGATCTTTATGGCTATCATGAAGATTTTTTGGGTATTCCAAATCAACCTCAACTATACAAGGCGTATCTCTCCAATTTTCGAGCTCTTCATTTGGAATCCATTTAAATCCTCGTTTTGGTAATTTCTTGCTCATTGCGGCTCCGTATAAGTTATTTGCGTCAAGATAAATAATATAACCTATAAGCTTATTTATTTCAAAATCTGTCATATAGGGGTTATTGGCTTTAGCATATCTTTTTGATACTTGAGATGTTCCGCCTCTAATCCCTTTCTCAATAAAAAGCAGCATATTAACGTCCGTAAACAATTCCAAACTAACTTTAGTTAATTTTAACATTGCGTCCCAAGATAATCCCGGCGATGTAAAATAGTGAGCAGGATCTAAACCATAATTCTTCATACATACATCTCTAAAGTTCTCAAATACGTCGGCGAGCTGTAATACGTCTGTTTTTAGATATAAATCATGATAATCTCTCATTGTTTTCATGTCAAATGTTTCCCACACCTTTTTAGCATGTTCATAATCCTCGTCTGAAATATCTTGATTGTTAAGAATTGATTTAAATGCTTCCTTTTTGGGAATTTCTGTTTCATTAAGTTTATCTATTCGATCAAAATAATCATAGGGGAACACACCCTTTCTCAACAATAGTTTTAACTTTTCTCCCGTGAAATGTTTTTTAGTTTCTATCATATTTTTATCTATTGACGAAAAACACATACTTCCTAATAACTTGCAATTCTTACATTTTTCGCAATTACCAACTCCATTAAAAGTAATAATCTTTCCGTCTTTTATGTATCTTTTCAAACATTTTCCTGGTTTGCACGATTCACATTTTCCGCATTTAGTAAGATTGTCAACTAATCCGCCAAGAGAACTTTGCATAAATTTATAAGAATCAATGAATCTTATTGTTCTAGTAATGGTCTTTTCGTTGTCATCTTCATCCTCATCGCAATCACAATCATAATTAATTAAAATTTTCTTTGAGAAACTAATATACTTTTCATCGGTGTTGGCTAAACAGCTCATTTCGCCCTTTGTTTTGCCAAGATTCTTAATGAATAGATGAGAATCGTACCCCGAAAGATTATGAATTACTACTGGAACGAATTTGGGAATCACATATTTTAAGTTACAAATTTTATGCGCAGCTCCCCTATATTTACCATTAAGATGACAATGATCTATTACTTTTCTAAAATCTTCTTCTTCGCTTTCAGAAAATTTGCGCTCGCATATGTGGCAGTGAGTTGCATTTTCATAATCTTTTTTATCCATTTTTGGCATATTCTTTTTATCATAAACTTTAAAAGTTTCCTTTTTTTCTTCTATTAGCTCAAAAATTTTCCTAACATCTCTTTCTAAATATTCTGTAAATATCTGCGCAACATCCTCGTCATCGGATTTTGCGGTATAATTCACGCAGATTTTAAAATCCTTTGGCAATATACTTTCATCGAAACATTTGATATAATAGCAGAACCCCGATGCTTTATGCATTTGGTAATTTTTTGTAAAGCTTTTAATTTCGTTTGGCGAACAAGTATGTATTGGTATTAGACGACCCTCAAAATCTACATAAATAACAAAGGGAGATCGCATTTTATTTTTAAAATTTTTAAAGTAAATAAATTTTGGGCTGCCGTCTTCATTTTTGGGCATTTTAATTTTAACTTCGCCGTGCGAATCGCAGTATTCTTTGTGTTCTTGCAAAATCCTTTCATCATAAAATGAGTTGAAACATCTAAGGCAGAAATATTTTTTGTGTTTATTATCACCAACTTCAGATGATAAAAGTCTGCTAACATTATTTACCAAAATATAGTGAGTTTTTTCACCATTATTTATTAAAAGTAAATTTATAAATTTGCAATCGCATAACTTGCATTCATAATTATTGCAATCACATTTCTTGCATCCGCATTCTTCGCATTCGTGTTTTGTGCAGTCTTTTTTCTCACATTTCTGTTTTTTCTTACACTCTTTTTTCATGCAGCCGCAATTATTACATTTTTCTTCTTTCTTGCAATAACATTTATCGCTTAATCTCGCAGCATATATTTTATCATCTTCTTCGTCATATTTCAATACATTAACTGGATATGGGTTTTGTTTTTCAAACTTGCCGAAATCTTTTAATTTCATCGACCCTTCTATACCAGAAAAGTTTAATTTTTTACAATTTTCCAACAATTCATTATTTACTCTCTCTCTATGATGTTTTCTTGGAAACACCGCCTCTGTTAATGAAAGTTGGCCACATTCTTCGCACTTATTTTGTATGTTAATAGTAGCTTTTTTTGCCGCTAATCTTTCTGGCGTTGGCATATATGAACTCCCAGAAGTAACTGTGTAAGGAGCGATTCCGATGTCAAAACGTGCTACTGAATCAAATTGAAAAACTCCAGAATCTGTATTTTCTTGAAATCTTTCAACCTCATCAAGTATATTTTTAATTATGTCGTCATATTCTTTTGGCAAATCGCTTGCCTCTGTAATTATTTTTGATTTGGCGTAAAAGTATTTTTCAACCTCTTCTGTAATTTGGTTATTTTGCAAAGGCGATTTTACAAACTTAGACGATAGTATAACCTTAACCTTTTTTGGTTTCTTATCCTTATTAATAATATCTATAACTCTTGGTTTTATTTTTTTCATGAATTCTCCAATAGTATATCCTTTTTTCCCATCTATAGTGTGTTGCTTCAAATAGCCATTTTTGAATTTTCTCACATTTTCTTTGATAATTAATTCTTCTTCTTTCAGCCTTTTTGTTTTTGGTCTTGCTCCCTCCTTCTCGTAATCTCTTTTTGATTTTGTTCTGTTTGGTCGATTTTTGGGTTGATTTATTTCATTAGCTTTTTTATATCTATCTATAAAATTTTTAGCTAATTCCTCTGTTTTATTTTTTACTTTTTCTGGAATATATGGTTTCACAAAATCCCAAAACTTGTTTAATACATTTCCCAAAAAGGGGGTTTGTTTGGTATTTTTAACCGATTCATTTTTTATTACTTGTTTTTTAGGTTTTATTGGAATAGGGGGTGGCGGACGCGTTGGTTTTGGTGGGGGAGGTCTTTTTGGTTTAGATTTATTAATATTTATTTTGGGCTGATTTAGCGGCGGTGTTCCTGGCGGCGTTTCCGGTATAAACCTATCTGGCGATCCGGGTGGCGTGCTTGGAATTTGAGTTGGTATTGGAAGAGGTAGTTGTGGCTGGTTTGCTCTTCTCCTCGGCATATTATCTATCTCTCTAAAAATTTCTCTTCTATTATCTGCGATTTGTTGAACATTATTAATTACTTCGGGAATATTATTCAATGCTTGTATTTTTGCTTCTCGGGTAGTCATTCTTGATCTGCCCCGAATTCTATACCACGAAAGTAAAGAGCTTAATTGTTTTGTATTCAATTTATCGAATCGATCCATAATTTCTTTGTAAATAACATCAAACCTTTAAGCTATTTTCAAATTTTTTCCTGTCCGTGAAATATTGCCCAATAAATCCTTGACAAAATTCCTGTGTTTCAGAACCGCCGCAGGCTTGACTGAGGCTTGACCGAGGCTTGACTGTGGCTTGACTGAGGCTTGACTGAGCTTGACCGACCCAATAAATCCTGAGTCCTGGAAATATTCTGCCGATGCGTGCTAGCATTATCGGGCTCACAAAAATTAATCGGTAAAATATTACCCAATAAATCCTTGATTAAATCTCTGGTTAAGTTTGAAAATGAATTTAGCTTATAAGCTAGAAAATCCTTGACAAACTTCCTGTGTCCCAAAACCACACTTTTCTCCCTCTCTCTTGATCAAAGTTGTTGCTGCCATACATGTAAGTCAGTAATCTGAAGCGGTTTTTATTTCACTGTTGAACATAATGACACAGTTACAGACGAATATCGCACACCTTTCTTGACCAATCAAATGTCAACCAAAAAACAATGTTCTCAAGGTTTCATTCATTTTTCTTAGCTTGTATCTTTTCATGGATCTGATTCGTTTTTGGTCGTTATGCCAAGAAAATGAGTGACAAATAAGACAACAGAAAACCACTGTGGGTAGAATATCTATAACCACATATTTGCTGAAATGATATGCGATTGGTTCATTGGACTGTGCGTCTCTTGTGTGTGTAATGAGTGATTGTTTTGGTTAACGACAGTGAATTGAAAACGGCTCTAATTCATAATATGACAAACGTAGTGTAAATAATTGTTGTGGCCATTAAATATGTACCATTGAACTTGTGTCTGCTGCTGTATTTTGTAGGATGGAATTTTTTTGAGTGAGCCTTGCGTTTCGAAGTGGATAAAAGTACAATATTTCAATGCGTTTTCAAACCACATTTTTGCAGCGTTTCCCAGGTGTTTTCATCTCAAAAAGGAGGATCAAACCGGAACTAAACTGTTAATTTTATTTCAAATAGCTTTATGCCATGTGATCAATTCCTTTCAAACGCTCAGTTCAATAACATGCGAGGTTACAAAAGAAACGTTGACTTGACGGCATCCGGGTATTTCACATTGATAGTCTTTCATGATAGGCCATCAAGGAATTTCTTACGCGTTCGTGATTCGTGACACTGACTGCGGGGTTAGCATTTCTGGCCCTAGGGACTGGCGCCCAAGCTGGTTGACTCGACGCCCTACAAGGAACCTAAGGGGGAGGTAGAGGCGCAGGCCCTGGTGCAAAGAGTATGCCCAATGACTTTCTTCCTCTACACAAAAGGAAAAAAGATCACAATATTACAACTATTAATATTACTAATCAAGTGAATAACATTGTAGTAGACACTCAGTACAACAAAATTATTCCTCACAGTAGTCTCGCACCAGAAATCAGTTCAAAACAGGATTCCTGCTTACCTTGAGGAACGAATATTTTTCTATAAGGAATTCCCGCAATGACTGACATAAGTCTTTTCCTGGAGTTGCTTCTTTTGCCTGAATGGGGAAGCGCTTCGAGTTCTGTTTGGGAATCTGCGCAGAATCTGACGAAGCGGAAAAGTGTAAGGTTTCTTGGTTATACTGCTATTAACGATTGGGTTTGGTTTTGCTTCTGCGCCACATTCTCTAACCCATATCACTTATCGCAGCGACACAGAACCACGGTAAAAGCAAAATAACATTTGAACGGTGAATTCTCAAACTCAACGCAGAAGAGGGAGACAAAGGAAATCAGGCACCGTGATGCGTTTGGATATGTGATGAAACACTATCCATTTTTGCATTGTTTGAAAAAGCTAAATCAAACACTTGATACATGTTTCATCGCAGATCAAACACCGAATTTCGCTAAAAATATTCTGCTACTCGTCGTATTTTCAACTCTCTTCTCCGTGTTTCATGTGTGATGAAACACTGCATCTCGTGTTTGATATATTGCTTGAAAATCCTATATGCTTAGCTTGATGAATCGCATATTTAGAACGTTAGCAGGGACATTCATTGACATGAGCTGTTGATATCTTACTTTTTCCAGAAGTACATGAGCGGTGTAAAGACAGACAGGGCAGCGTCATGAAACAAACCTCTTTCAATGATTCCACCTGTTACTAAACTGACAATATTTTCTGCCAGATCAACAGGGGCGTTGATCTGTGAGAAATGAAATAACATCACATCAATATGGCAGTATCCAAAGTTATGTAATTAATGAATCGCAAAATGTCTCTTTTTTTCCTGATTCCTTATTCACGATGCGCGAGCTCAGGGTATGCACAGAACCCTCACACGATTTCACTATGAAAAGAGACCACTGTGCGACTTCTCAAAATACCAAAAATATAACCAAGTGTCTGGGTGTCTCTTATTTAGCCAAAGTACATCACCTGATTTTAGACAGCATATCCCGTCAAATAATGTCCAATCAGATTGGACCTAATGACAGCACATCTAATTGGTCCGTAACGAAGTAAGCTGCTCGATTGATTGTTTTTCTCTTCACGCAAAGTCACCATGAATACTGCCCGTGAAAAAACTAGGAGCGCCGTAATAGTTAACACAGAATCCAAGGGGACATGCCATGGTGTTCGCATTATTCGGGTGTCCATATCAAGCAGGCTCTCAGAAAAAGACGTCACGTACACACGTTTTATCGATATAAAGACGAAGCAGAAATTTTTACCGGAAAACGTTCTTTAATTTCTTATCTCTACCAGAAGTCCATGGGCTCCTGTCTGTACGTAACTGTAACAAGTTCATCTTAAAGAAAAAACTCACGATCATTGTAACACGAAAATCAAACATGTCACACCATTTTGCCACTGTTTTTCCCAATAAAATCGCGGTAGAAATCTGTCATAATTTAAATAGGGTACAATATCTACAATTAGCACACACTTTTGACAATCAAGATAGAGTGTGCAGGTAACCAATGCCTGTAAAGCGGGGTTGACGCTATACCAGATTTTGTGACCTGGGACATGGACAATTGCCCGTTGTCCGTATTAACCGGTGGTTTTAGCGGTCTAAATTTAGAAAAAAATATATGAGCTTTTTGTCGGGACAAACGAAACTGTCCGTTACAAACGGGAGTCCGCACTGAGCGGGTGTCCGTAGAGTGGGGTTCCAATGTAACAATGATAATGATAATACGGTAAACTTATGTGCTGCATTCTACTGAATATTAACACTGCCGGAGATTGACTTTTACGCCAAACCTGAACCCGAGGGGGGAGGTCCGAGTCAATGAAGCACTTAACGATGGTTCGCGCCTTGTCGTGTAGTAGATTCTCATCCTCCAGAATGTAGTTTCCAGACTTCGCACATTCTGCAACATTGTCTGCCAGTTCTTTGAAACGTTCAACTTCTAACCAGAACTCAAGATCACTAACCAGGCGATCCATGCTGACAACTTTACTGTTTATCAGTCGGCGGTTGGGGTTCATGGCATGACGACGAACGTCTGAAAAACACCATCGTAATATCTGTTACTGTATATCTTTGTTGGAATGGTCACGTAGTACAAAACCTGCTAAACAGGTTTATTTACTTCTCATGCCTCACTCTAGCCTGTGTGACGTCTCCTATTTCCTATTTCACAAATGGAATAGGTAGCCTGTAAGCAGGCTCTTCCTTTGAAAATGGCGCAGGGTCGAAATATCCTCTTCCGTTGAAAACTGCGCGCGGTCGAAATATAAGGGCATGGTGACTAAGGAAATAGGAGACGTCTGCACGCAGGCTAGCCTCACTTTGGTACACGCACGTCACTGCGTTACTCTTTTTCACTCCCAGCGCGAACCAGCAACGCCGAACCAGTCCACCCAGGCAAACAGTGAGCGCGCGCAGTATTGTGTGTAATATAACATAGTGCTAACAGCCATTAAAATTGTAACTAAAATCAAAATTTTACGTGAAGGATTTATATTTTGCTTACTTTGCTCGATAGTTGTCTTGGATTCCTTTTTGAGGAAGAGTTTGAAAGCTTGTAGGATTAGACGGTTGTGTATGCCTCGCTGGAAATTCAACACATTTTGGGTAAACATGGCCCAAAGACCTCGCTAGACAGAGAAAAACATAGGACAATTAATTTCTTAACAGTAAAAATTTCAGGTCTTTCGACAAACGCACGAGTTAATCGCACCCTACTGCGACAGAAAGAGGCCAAGCATGACTAATCATCTAACTTATACACATTTCTGTAATTGCTTAAATAGTTCAAAAATAAAAACAACTCTGCATAGATGTCACAAAGAAAGAATTTCAGAACAAACATCTGAATGCGGTAGGAGCCATACCGTTTTACCGTGCGCTGCCATCTTGTAGACTCCAGCTAGAGTGTTCCTAGTCGCGTATTTTCCTGTGTTATCACCTTCTCCTTCATCTTCGGGGAATGATCGCAAATACTCAACGTACCTAGGACAACGAGGAGTGAAGGAGAATGGGAAAATCATGAATTGAAATTCCTATTAATTGAACCAATCACGTCATTAATGAACGGTATCACAGGAGACCCTCAGGAGGCCCAACAATTGAGGATATTCAGTACTTCACCCTGGATGACTGCTAACTCTATGCAACGAGCTCTTGTAAGAAACAGAAGCAAAGAATATATGCACTGCAGCCGTTCCCTGATTAGGTTAGTTTGCCTAACCACGAGCCGATCATCTTTTCTTTGGTAAAATTAGATTACAATCAAATACACGTCATTTTTCAAACTGTTCAGTTTGCTTAAAGTACAATTTTTTGTAAAAACCAGTGTTCACCAGTTTTCCTCCATGGAGCGGGCTACGCAAGCCTGGGCCGAGACAAGCATTGGAGGCGTGATCTTGGGTAGAAGTGGAATGTCCCTTATGATGTCTGCTTTGCAGTGCAGGTAATCATCTGAAGAATGAAAAACACCACAGTTGGTCTTTAAAATTTAGCAATAGTCAGACGACTAGAGTTGGAACCCACTTAATGACAGTAATACTGTCTCTGCTGCCAGTGTCTGCCACTCAAAAGGTGACAAAACATTTCCTTCTTTTCTTCAACTGTTTTCCATACTAAGGCGACTTACCTATCAGAGGACGACGTCATGCGTACAGCTTACTTACTCATACCATTATTTACATGAATAAAACCAAAACCATTTTCTCTTGATAAAACTTAAAGTCCTTTAACGCGTTTATATGCTAAACAACTCAACTTACCAGCTGAGGAAGGAATATTTATAAAATACTTTCGAACAATGACAGCGGCCCTCCCCTGTCTCGCCTTGCCATCTTTGCAGTTATGTTTCATGTTTTCAACAGCCTGCCAGAACAACAAAGGAGCCTCGGCATTCTTTTCAGCCAGAAACCTTTTGAACCACACAAACTGCACAGAATCGTGTAGAATCTCGTAAAACGATCTGAGGAGAAAAATAAACCAGGCCATGATGTAGACACCAGCTTCTTTTTCCTGTGATACAACTTAATAGCGCACGACAACGAAATAAAAGGCTATAATGAACTAATAGCGTAACATTGTACAAAACTGAGGAAATTTTCAAACAAGCGGAACTAGATCTCACATAAAGAATTGAACTACAAAAAGATAGACAAGATGAAAGTGATTTCTTTGGCAAAAGAACACTGTCATTCAAATTTTAACGTCATTAACAACGTAATTAGGCATTATTGTAAAGTCTGTTCTTCTTCCATTGCTACTCTTTTTATCAAAATTAACTTTAATTGGCTACTAAGGGATACATGGAAACCTGGGGGTCCCTTGAGCCTCGAAAGCGTCTCCTATAGCTCAGTGGTAGAACTAGTAATCAGAAGGTTGTAGTTTCGACTCCGACTGGGAGAACTTGGATTCGCTTTTACCGATATTGCAAATAAATCTTTCACAACTGTGTATGTTGAAATATACTTATTACCACCACAAGATAACTCATCCTTGCCTGGGTCTTGGCGGCCTTGTTTTACCTCCCGGCGTCCTCTTATTTCCTTCCAGTACCGCTTCAAGATTCTGTCTTGTTGCTTGACCGTAAAAATGGCAAGCTCGTCTTTCTCTTGAGAAACTTTCACGCATTTTTTCCTTCAAACTTGGAATTTGGCATTCTTCTTCCAACTCTTCTTCTTCTTCGTTCTCTTCCTCATCATATCCAAGGGGAAAACCTCCTGCAGTCAGGATTAACAAGAATTACGACCAAACAGAGAAATAGGAAGGCCTCCCTTATATTGTTTAATAAAACGCTTACGGTTAAAGCCGATCTCACACAGTAACGCAATTCAAAACTGTTCACTGGTTCTGGGTCACACTCTCTGGTTCAATCCACAGATGAAAAAGTTATAACCACACTGTATAGTAAAACAAACAGTACCACAGTACAGTACTGTTCAGTAGCTTTACAAAGAATGGTCACACTGCATGGTTTGATCCACAGATGAAAAAGTTAGAACCACACTGTATAGTAAAACAAACAGTACCACAGTACAGTAATGTTCAGTAGCTTTACAAAGAATGGTCACACTGCATGGTTTGCAGTGACACTGATTGATCATCGCAGTTATGTACACAACTTAAGTAGCTGTGAAATTAAAGCCTGAAAAAAGTTCAGGCCTGAACGGAATCATCCCGTTCAGGCCTGAATTTTTTTCAGGCTTTAATTTCACAGCTGCGATGATCAATCAATGTCATTGCATATTACTCCGCAGTTCAAATATATGGTCTTTCACATATATTCACTTGCACTGCATAGTTTAATCAACAGTACCATAATACAGTACTGTTCGCTAGCTTTCAAGTTGTTTGTTAATAGCAACAAAACTATACAGTGCAGAATAAAATATGAAGGAAAAGGGAGGTAAAGTTACGACATTACCAGCAAGTCCAGACAGGCCTAAGCGGATAATGACTTCAAGAGCACGCCATGTCTGATTTTGGCCAGACAAGATGGGTTCAATCACCGTGTCAGCCTCTGACGTCTGTCTCTTCCTTGTCTCATTTGTCTTGAGGACTCCCTGTTAAACAAGAGTAAGAATAACAGGTCAATAAAAGTTGTGTCAAGTCACTATTAAACAATGAGAAACCGTGCGAAGTGAGATCTAGTATTGATAGCTGCTATCTGAGCTAACTAACAACGCATGTTTGTATTTCCAAATATAGGTTATAAAATAGTTTCGCGTGCAATTTGGAATAAATGAGTACAAGTAAATTTTTCAAAGAAAAAAAATTGCACGAGCTTGTTAAGCGAGTGCAATTCCACTGCTTTTATTAAACATAATCGCACTGCGAAATCATTTGATTACTTTTAAATAGTATACATTAAATCAAATTTCTGCACTCAATTTCAATTTTCTGCACTGTTTGGAAATAATTGACATGCTATCAACCAATCAGCACGTGGAAATTCTTGCACGCATATTATTACCATACGAATCTACACAAAGTTACCATAAGAATCAGACGTTACATATTTCTTATCCCTTAAGATGGTTCAGTGCGTACTCCCTTGCATACATGTATTCGTATGGCCCGATAGACTACTAATTTAATTGCTAAAATAACCTTTGGTAGCAAGCAGAAGCTTTCGCACTAGTCCCGGAGCCCCGACGATGCTCTGAAGCTTGAAAAACATACATCCGAAAACTTTGAAAAACTGTTCTAAACAGAAAGGCAAATTTTGGATGGCAGGTTTTTTCAACAGTTTTGTAAAGTACCGGACATATTTCTGAAAGCACCTGAAGTGACAGTTTTTGGCGCCGCAAGGCTCCTTGCGACCGCCGAATATTGGTTTCAAAGTACCGGACATGGAATGGGAAACGACCGGACGAAACCACCGGCCTCCTGCCTCCTGCCTCAAACGAAAACCCTGAGATGGCATAGTTTTCTTCCATAACTGGAGACTTCGTCACATTAAAAGTTACACTCGGTTCGGTTTATACATAGTTAATAGATGGTTTATATCTGAGCTTTACTAAGAGCAATTCATATTTTCTCCATGCGGTCCATATTATTGGAACCGCCACTCACCACGCTTTCAGTAAAATGAGCTCTATCAGCCCGCGAGTACTCAACCCATGATTCAGCGGCAATCTGAGGAGGAATGTAATCAATCTGACGTGAGCAAGAGTCAACATTACACTATCTAATTGAAGTCAAACTAGACAGTAAATCCTTGAAACTCATAAATAATGCATACGAGTCAATTTCTTCAAAATAACTTCGTTGGAGAAGCTATATGATATACTGCATGTGTTTCAGCAAATATTAAAAGTCTTGCATTTCGCAAAACATACTCTGCTGCAAGCCGTTTTTTTCAACTTTCATCTCAGTATTTTACACGCGATGAAACACTGTATCTCGTATTGAGAACATTATATGAAGATCTTCGAATTTGAATTCTAATCACCTCTAGAGCACTTTTCACCAAAGATGACAACAAATGGTCCCCACGCTCTTGCAAAAGAGACCGCATCAAATCGTCTCTGGTCCGCGGGTTCATAGTTATCTCACGTGGTGAGCCTGGGGCGATGTAAGTAGTGATGAGAGTCTTAGCCAATCGGTATCTCAGAACACTGTGCATTTCAGCAGATGCAAAATACCGCTGGACATCTTCCCAGAATTCAAGGCTCTTTAGAGCTGCCTTGGCTTTGGTCTTTTTTAAGAATTCGCGGAAAGGTCCGCCAGCTAACTGGTCAGTGACAATCATCAAAACTTTATTGGCCATGCTCAAATCTACAAGGAAAGAGCCATTTAGTAGTATAGTCATTTAAAGTGAAACATGAGGCGTTATGTTGGACACTCAACACCTTATGATAGCTTGGCTTAGCATTATTAGGACAATGTCATACCAATATTGATCCTAGATGGCGAACTGTGTTGATGCCATGTTTCCCTTGGATACAGAGTACGGGGCTTTGTAACCGCTGCTACTGCCTCGTCTCCAATGTCTTCAAACGGAATCACACGGTGAGCTGAGACCCTCTCCAATGCCGTGACTGTATTCAGCGGTGATTCTATAAAATAGATCAATCAATCAATCAATCAATCAGTCAGTCAGTAAATAAATCAACCAATCAAACCATGTTTTGGATCAATGTAAGTATCTGGGTAACTGTGCACCTACCCCTCCCCTAACCCAACAAGTTATAATAAGTTAAAAAGTTAGTGTTTATGTTGGGTTAGGGGAGGGGTAGGTGCACAGTTGCCCAGATACTTACATTGATCCCATTTTATCAAACACCTACAACAGGAAAACTCACCTATAGTGGACCTCGCCGGTGAAGAGCTCGCTGAAGAAGATTCATACAGTTCCTCATTTTCGTCCTTGGCCATTGTGTCCCTTCTTTCTGTGAGGGCCTCGAAGATAGTTCTCGTTCGTTTTTGTGTTAATGGCTTTAGAGCGTACGGAGTTTGAGGTCTTGGAATATCTATGACTTCTGGATCTTCTTCATTCCCGGCACCTTCTAGTTTTTGAAATAATTAATAAATGAATCAAAATATTGCACAATACCATGGCAAAAGTCTCAAATTTTAATATCGTGTTTTTCAAGTATCCAACAGGATGGTGCAAGCAATATTTACCTGTACTGGCTTTGTTAAGAACTGTTTCGAACTTTTTCAAATCTCGCGTTGAGACCATTTTTGGTAAGCTTCAATTTTGTACTGTGATACTGTATGTTTTACCATTACAGTATGGTTTTCACTTTTTCATTTGTGGATCACACCATGCAGTGTCACCATTCTTTAAAAACTACTGAACGGTCCTGTACTGTGGTACTGTTTGTTTTACTATACAGTGTGGTTCTAACCTTTTCATTTGTGGATCACATCATGCAGTGTGACCATTCTTTGTAAAGCTACTGAACAGTACTGTACTGTGGTACTGTTTGTTTTACTATGCAGTGTGATTCAAACGTTTTCATCTGTGGATCAAACCTGTTATAATATACTTTTTTAATACAAGTTTCCTTCTTCATACCTGTCCCATCAACAGTTCCCAGACTTTCTGACGCCTTAACCACGAATATCGCTGGCAGAGAAAACGATCTCTCTTCTTTTGGTCTGTGAAGAGTCCTCGGAAGATGTGCAAAAGACGCAGTTGAAAACAGATTCCTGGGAACCAGTTGAGGTTCCTCTTCCCTTTCCTCTGGTTCTTCCATTGTTGTGTCTACAACGCTGATCAAGTTGACGGAAGGCTCAGATGGGGTGGACGGCGGAGCTGAAATATCATCTTGTATTTCCGCGGGTTGAATCTTGTAAGCGAGAAACAAAAAGATAAGACTGCAAAGGAAGCCTGCATAGCTGGCGATTTTATCAACGTTTCGGTATTGTTTCCTTCCCATTTTCTTTCTGCCCAGCTGCTCAAAGTACAGACAAAATGGGAGGCTCAGCAGATCAGTACTTGGTAAGGTGATTTTGCCGTTACTTCATGGTTGATAGCCTATTAGAGCGGTTTTTAATTCACTACCGAGAGTAATTTCACTTCTGTTTTAGTTTTGTAGTGCTACTGTAGGTGATTAAAACTTAGATTTTTCACAAATCACAAGTTTTTTTTCTCCTAAATTACTTGTCAATGCATAACCTTTACCACGCTGCGCACTCGCCAAAACAATTGTGTAGATGCCACTGAAGAGCACTAATAACCTCGCTGGTTTTGAGACATAGTTAGATGCTTCACTTTGAAATACTTTTTCGTCTGCATATAAACTATGGAAGGAAATTATAAAAGTTGATAGCAGGCTTCAAAGATTAAGATCGCTTTGTCCAAAAATTTGGAAAGTGCTGGTTTGGTCAGCGGAAAGTCAACTTAAGTCACCGGCAAGAAACTGGATAAATCAAACGAGTTGATTAAGTAAGTTATACCACCGTAAGGTAAAAGGGAGGTGCTGACGTTTCGAGCGTTAGCCCTTCGTCGGAGCGAATGAGAGGATTGTGGGTTACGTACCATTTATATAGAGAAGTTTGGAGCCATCCTATTGGTGGAACCATAGCAGTGTGTGAATGGAAGTGAATAAATTAGATGAATGATTAAATGAATGAGAAAAGTTCGTTGATACCGTGGGGATTAAGTCACCGGCAGTTGCGCATTGTAACTAGTGTCCAAGACTCACCCCACCCAGTCGGCGAAGTTGAAGTGGCATGTCCTGGGGCGGCTCTACTACTGGTTCGGATCCAGGCTCACTGTCTACTCCAGCCCAGAACCATTGTTTCCATTCCTCCAATTTCTTGGCACGCGTTTCTTCTTCATTATTAATAACACTTTCTGTTGAAGACACACATCTCGCCTCCATAAATTCATCAATATCTTCATCTGGTTCAATCGGAGACACACTCTGTTCATGCTCTGGTACCGGGGTAATCTGTCTTTTCACTTCAGTTTTTTCTTCTTTTCTTAGGAGCGCAAGTGTCGCTCTTCTTTCGTTGATAAGTTTTGCAAAATATTTTTTGTGCTCTAGATATTTAGGGAGCCAATACGTCTTTAATCGTTCTATAGCCATCTTTTGTCCCACTACAAAAACATTCTCAGAGAAGATAGAAGAGTCAGCTTGGTGCATATGCTTTAACACACTCTTGGGAAACTTAAACGATGATTTTCTATCCAATTGCAAATTTTCTCCGCATAATGTTGTCCATTTTATAATTTCTGGCAGTTCCCGCGGTGAGCCACTCCTGAGATACTTCCACTGGATGTCACGGAAGGTGAATCTACGATACCTCGGTTTAACATGTCTGCGGTATCGCTCAGTGTCGAGCCAGAAAAGCAGGATTCTTTCTCCCACTGAGCCACGAAGAAACGAGTGGAACCTGCGCATGTCTTGTACGGTGCTAAGGTGAGCCTGCACTTGCTCAAGTACAGCAGATGCGCCTGAGATGAAGAAGAATACTTTGAGAAATTTATCGCGTTCTATTCTTTCAATAGACCACAAAGAAAGGACAGGTGCAAAAAATCCGGTGCAAATTGATAGCGGTTGTTTTTGTCGAGTAAGCTTAAACAAAAAAGAGTTGCTAATCAGCAATAGAGAGCAAGGGTTTCCAGTGAGAAAGGCTCTCTATCTAAGTATTCTGACACTAAACCCGAAACAGAAGCAAATCTTTCTTTTGAGAAAAAAGAAAAAGAAATAAAACTCACGCGGCATTTTCCATGACGAAATCTCTGAATATCATGTCATTCACTCACACAATCATGTACCTTTTTACATCGCGTTAGTGGACAGACTCTACAATAATTAATGGAATCTTACCAGACTGAACTGTGGAACTGCATAACTGTTTGCAAAGCAGATATTCCAGAAACAGTTCGGTCTTCCAGAAGAAAGGGAGTCTCTCCTGTCTTACCCACCATTTTACGAGAGATTTAGGTAAGTGCTGTAAAGGGCAAACAAGCAAAGACATCTTACAATTATATATTTCATAAGAGCGATTTAAGTTCCCAAATATTTTCACAAAAAGATCGTCAATGATCTTTACTTACATAACGTGTTCTTGGGAGGGGAGGGTACGTATCAAATGTCTCCGTTTTGGGGTTGTAAGTTAGAATCTTGCCAAACACCTGTTGTGAAGCGAAAAAAAAAAACTTTCTCGTTAAGTTTGTTTCATAGTTCAAATGTGTGTCGCGTTGCATTATACACCTAAGGTCAAGAGCGAAATAGAGAATTAACGCGGAGTGTAAATTTTGGTTCTATAAATCGCTTCCTGGATTTCAGTTCCCACGAAGCGTTAGCCGTTGTATTGGGAACAAGAAGAACCAAACGAGACAAAGAAAAATTTCTTTGTCCTCAATGGGAATCGTACCCACGACCTCCGGCACAGATCTACCGAGGAAGCGTGTGAAGAAACGGTTTAAAATAACTTTTGAAAAAGTAAGCAAACAAAACAAATACTTACCGGAAGCCATAGAAAGGTATTGAAATACTCCATAAAAGTGCGATCACTCAACAAGTTGTCAAATTCTTCTTCGGTCTTAGGAAGGCCTTGCCATAAGAAAAAGAAAACAGTTAAGTTGAACTGTAGCGCATTTCACCACCAAACAAGAAAATCATTATTGTCTCTTACCAGTGAGTTCCACGTTCATTTTGTTGGAGCTTCCGCTATTTGTCGTCATTTTTCGGTGCGGCTTTCTGTTCCTTCTTTTTTCTTCTCATTTTCTGTTCCATGAGCAATCAAGTAATGACGCAATAAACAATAAGAAAGATGACATCATGCGCGTGCGCTGTCACGGGCGCACGCGCCCCAGTGCGTTGGATTCGTCTATGACGCAGTTGATAGGTTTTGCAAAGCAAACGCAGACGAAAAGCGTGGAAATTATCATAGCTTCAGTAGCAACTTACTCCCAGCAACCGAATAATATTTCCGAGGGTATGATATCTGAACTCAGAGCATAGTTAATCCCCTCGATTAACTATGCTCAGAGTTATCCAAGATTATACAAACGCTAGAAACTAGCAGATATTCTAGATCCGGCGGTTAGAACTAAGCAAATTTAGCTGAGAAATGCGCTTTACTGACTAAGTGAAAGGCAGATGAGATCGCTAGATATTTTCCAAGGTTCTTTTTTCGTTCTTATGGACCAAGACACGAGGGAAAACCAAAGACAACATAAGTATTGCAAACAATAATTTATCAACATGTAAATTTTTCTAGTTAAGACAAAAAATGTACGCACGCATTCTGATCCTATTAGATGAGTGCGCACCTTGCCCACGAAGTCGATGACGTATTTCCGTTTCCGGTATCTGACCCAACCTACCAATAATTGGGTTTCTTTCTGCCAAATGCTCGTGCCCAGGTCTCTCGCGGGTTGAGTTTAGTTTACGTTCTCCTAACGTCGAACGCAAAAATTAAACTGTTTTTTTTATGAGCATAGATGTTGACTCTCTCATATTTGTTTGTATCTCTCACTCTACCTTGGTTGTTGGTTGAAAAACTTTGTAATGGTTTATCAGTTGATTCAAAATGAATATGTTTATAATGAAGAATACAATGCCAGCCATCCAAACAAACAAAAATGTGTTCATGCCTTCAAATTCCAGATAATAAGCTGCAGTCAGCCAAAGTCCCTGAAATAACAGAATGGTTTTCATTGAATGATAGTAACTTATTCCACTCTGGAAAGAGTTCAGCATGCATTTTCCTATTAGAGCACCAATATGCTATCACATGAACAGATAATGAGGATTTAGCTATTGGTCAACTCAAGGGGAATCAATATCATTAGTCTACTGCTAAATTACACCAAACAGATTTTGCTGCTTTCAAAAGTCTACAGAATCTTCAAATATATTGCTTGTTGCAATTATAGTCAATCCTATGAAGTGTTCCAAGCAGAATGAAAGTCTGGACTTAAGCTGTGGAGAGGTTAAGGGCTACAAATGAAGAAAAGGTTTTACCTGTCCACCAAACCATGCTGCAGTGAGAAGCAATGCTCTTTGCAATGTCATTTTTATACAGGGAAGGATAAGTGGCAAAAGACACAAATACCACAGGAAATACTGCAGAAATAAAACAATGAACATTTGACATGTTGGCATTATTGTTTAACAATCAATTGAATTTTTTTGGTGTCTGCTTGTCCTTCTAGAGAGTCTTGTACTGAATTAAGTACATGATAAAAATTTCAGTCATTGGTTTTGCACATAATTCTCACACTTTTGAACACAATTTTCTTCAAAGTATAGTTTACATTTAGCTAAGTGACTGTGTAACTGGGTAGATTTCACCCATAAACTGTTCTCTTTCAAAATTCAGGTTTGCTAAAGAAAAATCATTGTATTGTAGGGGTAGTTTCTAAAGAAACTGGTGCTGTGTTGGTGGGGAAATGAAAAACAAGAAATTGGGATAATCAAACAAATTGATAAAGTAAGTTGTATCACCGTAAGGTAAAAAAGAGGTGCTCCCTTTTACCTCATGGTAATATAACTTACTTTATTAATTCGTTTGAAGAAAAATCAGACACCCCTGTACTTTTAGAAAGAAAATTGATAAGATAATTTTGTTTAAGTTGTGCTCTAACAGTGCTGTTTTTGGTTCATTAAAAAGAACCATTGCATAGGGAAGGAAGCTAGGAACCTTTCCTACTTTCCTACTTTAATTTTATTATCTTACCAGAATCCATTAGTGTATCTGCCTTCAATTTTAATACAAGGAGTCATCCTTCTTTACTTACCTGGGAAGTACAGACTTTGTTGAAGGTGACAAAAGCAAATGTCTGCACAAAACAGCAGAAAGAGATGTCACGGTAGTAAACAATACCAAATACGACTGTCAAGACAAACTGAGGTAAAAATGCCAGCAAGCTGAGGACTGAGGCCCATTGAGAACCTTCAACAAGGTACATCATGTAGAAATACACTGAAAAATTGTGTTTAACATCCCGTCTTGTAAGGTGGTAGAGATAGGTGTGCTCAAGAAATTCAAAGCCATATCTGCAAAGAGAGAATTCAAGGGTTAGAAAAATGCTGGTTAATTATAAACCTTTCACTTTCAAGGTCTCCTTTTTTGGTTGATATATAATTTTGCAGATGTTAGATTGGAGAATTTGTTGTAGGCTCAATTCAGTACCAATGGGTTGACAGTTTCTTCAATCCTTGTCATCTGATTAATACTAATAATGTATTCATGTTGCGAGAAGTTGCAGATTGATCAACCCAGTGTGTGAAACAGTCTATTTAAGCCTACCTCCACAGATGAAGTGAAAGCTCTGGAAAGTGCAATCAAATACTATAAACTTTTTAATGTACATAAAAGATATTAAAAACATGAATAAAGTGTTTTCATACTTTTTAGCTACCTTTTGTACAACAGGCCAGTCGTTACAAGAAAAGTTACTGCTGAAACAACAGCAAATTTAACGCGTTGAGGATGCAGGAAAAAGAAAAACGTTCTCCGTAACTGATGAGCAAGGTCCTTTTTGTTGGTCTGTTTATCCTCCTTTAGGCGTGCATCTGTACATTTTGTTTTAGAGGAACAACTTTCATCTCCCATAGAAAGAACTAGCGGCAATCCATAGATAATTGGGAAGATCTTGAAATGAACTGAAAGGGCAAAGAAAAAAGCAGCCATTGAGATCCTATTCGTGACTGCAAAATAGATAGTGATTAGAACCAAAGACGTCATTATAGATTCAGCGCTTCCTCTGGTAGAAACAGTTACAGGAAGCGGGTTAAACAGCCACAGCCAGGAACCGAAAACTGCGTTGTGATAGGACGAGCCACGAACAAGCAGTATCTTGTACAAGAGATATCCAGCTAACACGTCAAGTACTACAAACAACACTTTCCCAAAGCAAATACTGAGAAAGATGTTTGGAGTGAGTATAATCGATAGGATAGGAGTATAGCGGTATGTTGAGCGTAGATATGGCGAGTTCCCTTTCATCACATGGCGTGCAGCATCCGTGAAAACATGATAATCAATGTCTGTGTATTTCACCACCATGTTCTCATCATGCCAATTTCCATACACAATTAGACAAAATCGTAACAACAGAGCAAAAAAGCACGAAGACATCACATTAACCACACCACGTCTTTCGTCCGCCATGTTGTTACTTTGTAACCAGGCCACGGGTGTCACAATTCAAGATGGCGTCCTTCGTAACAGCGTTACAAGCGGATTTTAATGCTATTTGTGCGAAGGTATTTATCGGGATTTTCATTTAAACAACAAAATGTGCCGTCGTGTTAATAACCTTGTTTAACATATGCCAACTTAAACTCTGTCAAGAATCTCTGAATGGTTTGAAAGACGAGAACTACTTGGCGGTCTTACTTAATTTTTACTTTCAGTATTCGCAACCAGAGGAAGGAAGTGTTGACGAGATCTACCTCAGCGAACTTTGCGATCAAGGTCAGTCAGTTCCTTAGCCTGTGTTTTACGTTATAATGTTCTTATTGTATTTTTCCAATATGTTTTTCTTGCAGTTTAAGCATCCTAAGGCCTTTCGCTCTTCATCATAGCCGTTTCTCCCATAACAAAGAATCTGTTTGAGTTCAAATATTTCTCCTTGTAAAAATGGCGCACAGCAGTATCAATTGTTTTCTTGTTTGGAAAGTCAGAAAAAAATTGGGGGCCCATCCTCGGTGTAAAAACCTGTTACGTTCACGAGTGACTTAGAACAAAGAAAACAATGGAGACAAAACAATGGAGACTAGGAAAAAAAAAACAGTGAAATAACAAAGAAAACCTAAACAGGTTTTTACACCGAGGTAAACACAAAAAAATCTTCTGAGGTTTTATTGTTGCTGGTGTAACATGTTTCATGAGAAAACCTAGTGTTCATCAATGTTAGGTCAATGATTGACAGCATTATTGCAGTAATCTATGATAAAGAAAAACTAATTAATTAACATTATAAATCATACAAAGGTCCCTGTATTCGGTTGAACTTGATGTAAGCCACTTTTATACACCAGTAATTCTTTTTATCAACTATTGCAGGAGACACCACAGGTGATGACTCAGATGTTTCCGTCATAAGTGAAGGTGAGGATGAAGGTGAAAATAGTGTTGAAAGTGATGGGTTTGAGTCTGACACTAGTGGGCCATCATTTGTTCATGTTGGGGACGTATCAGATAGGGGCTTTCTCAGTGCTAATGGGAGTAATTCAGCTTTGTTGAATGGTGATCCTCATGAATCTGAACCCTCATCTGTTGGCAAGAAATGGATGTTAGAAAGAATGACTAGAGAAAATGTTATTTTGTGGGAAAGGGAAACATCAGAAGCTAATGGAAACCCAGACAGAACTGGCTACAATTCTGATGAAGAGTCAGAGCTAATAAAGCCAGAAGCAGCAAGTTCAAAGAAAAGAATCTGTGATGCAACTTTCATCATTGAGGGTACCAGCAGTGGTGTTGATGCACAGGGAAATTTATTGGATGCTACTAAGAGGCCAGTGTCAATTGTGCAACCAATAATGGCTGCTGATTCCGAGCCGATGACTTCAAAGGTTACCACAAGTGAAGCACAGTATAGTAAAGTTGATTACAGTGCAAATTTTGCACAGGCTGTGCTTTGCTCCCGGAACAAGATAGCTCTTGCTTTGGCAGAAATTCTACAGGAAAAGGAACCAGACCATGTAGAGCTTCCTTCTGAAAGGAAAAGTGGGAAACATGACCTTGAGTCATGCTTCTTACCAAGCAACACAAGTAAGAAAACAAGATCCAGTATTATTCACCATAGAGAACACACCACTTCTTGCTTGACTGCAAAGTATAAATCAGAGTGTGATAATGATAAAGTCAAAATTTCCCCTTCAAAGTACATTTCAGTTGTTTGTGGTTTCCAGAGAGGAAGAGAACCACAGCATGATGGTCAGGAAAGCTCCATCAAAATAGAACCTGCTTGTTCAGAGCCAAAGACAAAGAGAACAACTTATGCCAAAATGGTTGACCAGCTGCAGGAAACTAAAAGCTCTGCGAAAAGAAGGAGTGTGAATTTATGCCAGTTAGACTCAAAGAACAAGGCCCATACATCTAGATCTGGAGCAGTGGCTGCCAAAACAGATCACCTTTTTAGTCCCATGGTTCAGAAGCTCTTTTCCTCTGGTTGTCCCTCGGGAAATCCCCCGGGAAGTCCCTGGGGAAATCCAGGCCGAAGATCCTTACAGATACAGAAAATGGGTGAAACTTCGTCATCAAATATAGAAGAGATAAAAACTCAAGCCGTCCATGTTATCAGTAAGTTTGAGAAAGATCTGCTTGCCGGGGAACGCCGCTCTATAGCGCTGTGTGCAAATGTAAGTCAGGAGAAATTTATGAGCAGTTCACCGGCGAATAAGATCCAATTTACGGAAGCGCAAATTGGTAGTCTTAGTCGAAAAGGAGAGAAGCTACAATCAGTTACACTACTCACAGGAAAAGATACTACATCAGAGACCTCACCGAGGTTGAGTTCTGTTTCCTCTTTTGACGCACAAGAGAACAAAGCCAGTTTATCCTGTGAGAAAGACAATAAGTTACAGATTGGTCTGAACATCAATCGCGACAACCCGCTGTTGAACGTGCCTTTAAAGCCTGCAGTCCTGCTAAACGAGCTGAACGTTTACCATAATAGCCCTTTAAACATACCTTCGAAAATCGCTCTTTCGCGAAGGGACGTGAACATTTTACGTAATGACGCGTTTTCACGACCCGCTGTTCCACGAATTGATCATAACGCTAATGATGGCAAAGTTACAAGCATGTCTTCAACACCTGGTGTTTTGCGAAAGGATCGGGATCAGGTGTTAAGAACTTACTCAAGTAGTGATTATTTGCGAGAGCATCGTAATGTTAACGGTGATCACGCGATAAAGGGAGGTGACGTTTTCACTGGGTTGGTGGAACAAGGCACTGTGGATTTTTTCGAGTCCGCTTGCGCGCGCCTCAATGCAAATCGCCCCTCGAATTCGATTCAAGATAAAGGAGTGTCTCAAAATCGTGGGAAAACATCTGTGGCATCACTTTGTTGTGCAAATCCCAGATGGTGTGGGAGGGGTACGTCAGCCGGCAATCAACGTCCAAAAACCGATGGTTTACTTGGTGAGAGATGCAGTGTTGATCAGCGTGGGAACATAGCCTCCTGTACCACCCCTGTGAGGAAAAGAACGGCGAGAGAAAGTATCGCTATTGACATTCCTGATGTTTTACCCAATAAACAAGCCAAGACAGGGTCACCCACTTCAAGTCATGATCAGATAGGTCCTGCATGTGTGCAAAACTCGTGTCATGTACAATCTTCAACACGTTTTGAATGGACCTCTAGCCCGGCGCGGGGAAAGACCAATTACGTGCGGGGATTGGAGGATTTTACTAGAAAGACAATATCATTGTCACCAATCAAACGAACATTTAGAACTCAGAAAATACATTCATCTCCATGTCAAGGAAGGGGACGCTGCGAAAAGAGCTTCTGTTTTCAGTGCAGTTAATAATGTACAAGCAAAAATTTCAACGCATTGATTGGCTGAGAGCAGGTCAATTAGTCCTAAACAGTGCAGAAAGATGAAATTGAGTGCAGAAATTTGAAATTAAATTTTTGCATGTATATTATTAACAAGTAATCAAATGATTTTGAATGCAATTTTGTATAAATAAGCAAAAAAATTCTTTCAGCAAAGTCTTTGAAAAATTTACTTGTGCTCATTTATTCCAAGTAGCACTTAAAACCATTTGATTACCTGTACTAATTGATCGATAGTGGAATTCTCCTAAACTCTCCTCCTCCTGCTTCTTATAGAGATAATGAGAATTTGATGTTGTATCAAGATGATTTCAGTTAATCTACTCCCTTACTGTTCATAGTTTGAACTTAAATTAAGGAACGTTCATTAGAAGATTTTTGCTGCTCTTAAAACGTCGGAATATCTGTCCGTTTGATATCAACAAATTTTGGAAAGTTATGCAAACAATTCGAAAGAACTTGTACGGAAGATTAAAAGAGAAACTGCCAGTGTCACATTAGTAGATTTTGGTTTTTCCTTCCAAGAGAAGTAATTGTAATCTTAGTATTGTATTCTTAAAAGTAATAAAGAGTCACATCTGTTTTAATTATGTATACTGTTCCTCGTGCTGCAGTGGCCAAAGTTTCCCGTGATTCTCCTATTTCACCGCAGTGCAGCAGCATGTTGTGTTGCAATCGCTCGAATTCACTTACGTGGAAAGACCGTTCAAAATGGATATTAGAGAGTACGGACATGAAATTGGGAGTGCAATTTTAATTTAGGTCTAGAAATGTACTTCTTATCACTTGCCTCACAGTCCAGCGCTTTTTCCTTTTTTTTTTCAATTCAGTAGAATTAACGCACAAAGAACACAGCCAATTTTAGGGACAGGTTTTCTCGCTGTAATTTAACAAATATACAGAACTTTGACGATTTCTGTGGCAGCAAGTGTAGTAATAATCAAAGTACAGTGACGCATGTCTGAAGACTATTCGAGAAATGATGATATACATAAAAAAATACTCGAATGTGATTGGCTGAGAGCAGTGCAGTTCAAGTGTAATGCTAGTGCAAAAAGTGCAACATCATTGCAAATTACAATTATAATAATATACATGAAAAAATTACTCGATTCTGATTGGCTGAGAACAGTGCAGTTCAAGTGTAACACCAGTGCAAAAAGTGCAACATCAGTGCAAATTACAATTCTAATAATATACATGAAAAAATTACTGGATTCTGATTGGCTGAGAACAGTGCAGTTTAAGTGTAACACCAGTGCAAAAAGTGCAACATCAGTGCAAATTACAATTCAAATATTTTTCATGTATTTTTTACTCGTGACGTTTTCAAAAAGCTCAAATTGCACTCGCCAAAGCTGCTCGTGCAATTTGAAACCCCATCTGATTACCATTACAAACGAGAAACGTTTCCAGTCAGGTTTGAGTTTATTGTATTAGCAGCAAATTACACTCTTGATTGTGTTAGAACTATTCTACCAACGAAAACTTGCTCTAAATATATGTGTAAATGATACAGGCAGTTTAATTCAAAGGAGCTGTCCCATTGAAATCTTGTGTTTAAATCAATAAAATAGTTCCCATCGTCAGTAAGACTCAAGCTGAGAACCATAAAAGAAAATGAATAAAATTAGCCTGTGCTTGGTTTTGGCAAGTTCTTTGCATCACATCGTTCTGGTTACTAAGAGAAAAAGATGCGGAGATGGAATTTCCCGTATTGGGTGAGACAAATTGTAAAAGACTGAAATGCAGTATTTGGAGGAATTTTTGACTCATTGTTGTGGATCCGAAACCAACGAGACTTCATCAGCCAATCATTAGAGACGCAAGCCATGAAAAAAATAAGCAACCACAAAACCAAAAATGTCAGAACTCCAAGAAAGTACTTGTCGGCGGGAAATGGCAGGTGAACTAGCCATGACTGGTTTAGTTTTACCTCTGATTGGTTTAAAAACTGGTAACATTCTTTGACCAATCACTGCTGGTCGCAGCAATGTAAAAACAAAGCAATGGATTGGTGGGGTTACTTTTGCTAGTTAAATAAAAACGCCTCTAACAATTTGAAAATGTCTTAGGTTTAGCGCACCCCCAAAACCGTAATACAGCCCCTTTAAATCTATTTGACCACCAAATCAGACAATCCATAAAGCAAAGTTTTCAACAAAAACGTTTAACGTTTGTCATCAATAGCAGAGCTCTTTACGTAGCACATCTGCTGTGGATCCATCTCGTATAAGTCGATCATTCTCTGGCTGAATTTGTTGATGATCTTTTTGAACAACACACTGATATCTGGATTATCTGGGTCATCGCGGTTAACACACGTCTCCGCCGTTACACGTCCATTGAAGCAGCTCACAAAATTCTCCAACCCTTGGCAGAGATTTTGGTCTTTTTCGAAAGGCGCGTCATCGTTCACGAGTTTGGGAATGCAAAATTTCAGGATTTTCCTTCCGCACACTTTCTCTGCTTCTGGCAGAACTCCTCCTATTGAAGAGATAAAAGTTAAATAAATAAGCAATAATATTTAAAGTGTTGATGATAATGATAACTAACGATTTGATGCTGATAATGATACTATGGCGCGGCTCAGAGATATCCCTTTTACCCTCAACATGTGTAAATCAGCTTGCTGGAAATTCAATAAATGAGAAGAATTCACTAATGAACGAATTTGAAGAACTAATTCAACTTACCTACATGTTGCTTCACTCTGTAGTACACATTAAATTTGGGATATTTAGTGTCAAAACCTATTAGAGTGAGAAGAATATATAAATCAAACCATACTCAGTTGATTATCGAAGGTAAGTTCACGGCATTGCTTGGTTTGCGTTACTACGCCTATTAATAAGCCAACGAATCTTTGCGGTTAGCGAAAATATTGTCCACAGTTTTTAAGATATTAGCCAGCGTTGCCGGACCTGCAAGCTTACGTGATTTCATTACAGTAAGGCGCTCCACTTATAACCTCAGGGGCAACACAATTGTACACCTTCCAAAAGTAAAATCAACAACTTATGGCTTAAGATCGTGGAGATATGCTGCATCGAAAATGTGGAACTCTCTACCAGACGAAACAAGAAAGATAAAAACATATACCGTTTTTAAGAACAATTTAAGAACATTAAACCTTACGGGACTTTGACCGAGAAGTGTGATAATTAAATACAATTTTTACTATTTTACTGTTTTTTAATAATATTTTTATATTTTTATATTTTATTCTTAGTTAGCTTAAATTAATTTATACACTTCCAAGAAGTTTTTATTTTTCTAGTTTGTATTTTTATTTCGTGGCGCACCTGCAAACTAGCTTTTTAGCTAAGCGTGCTGACCACGTTAATAAAGATTGATTGATTGATTGATTGATTGATTGATTGATTGCGCCCATCTTGCATATCTAAAACCAACCCAGAGTACCTCGCGCGTGTTTCCCGGCGCTTGATGCTGACATTCATTTGAGTTTTGATTGGTTCATTGGACCGTCCGCGTCAGTTGTGATTGGCCAAGGTAAGACGTTTAGGACAGTCAGTCGGAACGTGTTTTGTTTTCAGATAGTCACTGAATATTTAACCTATTGCATGCTGACCAATGTTTTAAAGGTTCGAATTAGCTTACCTCTGTTTTGATAGTAATTCTCTAGGACACTACGGTTATACGAGCAAACGTCCAGATAATTGCTTAGCAGAAGGTACTGCATCACTACAAAGAACCATTCCTCGAGCACTCTGTTATCGTCATCGTTTCTATCGCAGTGTTTGTAAAAATCCTTTGTGACGTTTTGTGCACATTTACGAAGAGTCTACAAAATCGGGAGAGAAGCGGAAAATACCTAAATTAAAAAGATGTTTCTGCTACACCCTAAAAGGTACCAAGACAGTAGACAATATCTAGCACTGGAAACCTTGACGAAAACCTTCAACTTTATGTGAGATTTATGGTAAGTAGTTTAGCCAATCAGAGTGCAGAATTCGTGATAACATGCAAGTTGGTTTTTACGTATATTTTTCACACAAGTGTGTCCGGTGACACTGTGGGCCCCCACCCCCCTCCTCGCTGTCACCTGACTCCACACTCACACTCCCTCCCCCACTGTCACTTTCCAATTAGAACTGGGAAGATGTGGAGGGACCTCGTGCATACCACAAACATTCCTTTGCAGTAAACTTTTGTCTCGCTATAACCAGCGTTTCGTGTTTCTTGATAAAAGGCGTGCTTGATCCTGCTGTTGCATGTCAGCATGGCCTTGTTGGCCAAGTCTGGGCAGTCAACGTCTCCATCGTCTCCTTGGCAGGTGCATGCCAACATAACCATGATAACGAAGAGAAGCTCGCACAAGAAGATCTCTCCTCGGGGCATTTTGGGAACTTGGAACAAGAATCATAAAAAAAAAATCAAAGAAGCTTGATGATACGATAAAAGCATAACAGTTACAACTACACTTTACACTAAAACAGTTAGTCCGGAAAAGTACACAAAGTACAGTACAGTGCTATGAAGTACAGTACAGTGAACTGGAACCAAGATGAAATAAGTTACAACCACATGTATAGTAAAACAAACAGAACCACAGTACAGTACTGTTCAGGGGCTTTTCAAAGAATGGTCACACTGCATGGCTTGATCCACAGATGGAAAAGTTAGAACCACAATGTATAGTAAAAAAAAACAGTACCACAGTACAGTACTGTTTAGTAGCTTTCCAAAGAATGGTCACACTGCATGGCTTGATCCACAGATGGAAAAGTTAGAACCACAATGTATAGTAAAAAAAAAACAGTACCACAGTACAGTACTGTTTAGTAGCTTTCCAAAGAATGGTCACACTGCATGGTTTGATCCGCAGATGAAAAAGTTAGAATCACACTGTATAGTAAAACAAACAGTACCACAGTACAGTACTGTTTAGTAGCTTTCCAAAGAATGGTCACACAGCAAAGTTTTAATCAGTAATGAAAAAGGGAAATACTGCAGCCGCGCAAAACAGGCAGAAACCCGCCTGACAGTCGTAATTTTTAACGTTTATCCAAAGTTGGACGGGTATGAAAACAGCTAACTTTCTACAAAGGAGAGAGGAGAGGTTTATGTCTAAAACGTGGGTCTTACAGAACGGAACCTTAACTCGGCTGTCACTGGCATTTTGAATCACGGAACAATATGCGATATCTGTTTACTTTGAGGGAGATTCAATTAGTCTAATTACAGTGCGACCCAAATAAATCTTCATACAAATTTCACTAAATGTCTGTTTGCGACGCTGAACAACAGATTTGCGGCGGGTTTCCACTGACTAAGATGATTCTTTTTCAATGTTGATATGTTTGCAAAGTTATAGAGCAAATTTTATGCAATTTTTCCTTTATAGAGCCGTTGTTCAGATAATCGATCATGATTGTATAAATTGTATGAAAATTTGTTTGGACGGCCTTGGTTCGAGAAGTCACACTGTAAATGACTTTTCTTCTTTAAACAGTCACATCAACCAGAGTATTGACCTGTCACGTTAAATCCTTTTGGTTGCTTAACGTTAAAGAGACTGAGTCGACATTAGATCTATTGGCTTAGGTTGCCAAGACCTGAACTGAACGTTTCGTTCATCCATTACAGAGGGCATTGTCAACTCTTGAATGTAGGGGACAATTTAAGTAGACAATTTCTATAATCGAAAATATTACGACAAAGGCGCTGTAATCAGTGCGGAATGAGCTTATACGAGTAAAAACAGCAGTGAAACACTACATTGTAAAACAAATCTTGCGAATTAACACAATTTCGTTCACTTCCATCAGAGGAAATGACAACCCTATGAAACGACGGCAGCATATATATAAATATTTTTTCGCCAAAGCTCAAGTTTGTAAAGTTGTAAAGCGAAATTTTTGTGTTCAACCATCTCGACGTTGTGATGGAAGGGAGTTGAAAGAGACAGGTGTTTCATTCAAGTTGTTCTATTTGTGATGTGCAAACGTAAACCTTGTTATTAATTTCGGAATCTCATTTCTATAAGCCTCTTGATTGTTCAAGCAGTCTCATCTTAGCAGGATTTCAATATCATTTATCAATATCGTGGGAGATTTGAAGATGCAGTTTCGCTGTCGGGAAGCTCCTATAACTGAGAAACGTACTCATCAAGAGTTACATATACCGAAAAATGCTTACATTAAACTTTTATTTTTTGAACTTACAAACACTAAGTCTCAGATGAAAACTGACTCTTACCAGCTGGTTCAATTATATTTTTGGGTGGATCGTGCAATGGCACCCCTCCTCTGAAAGCTACCCACAGCACTGCCGTGTGACAGTGATTATTTAGATTTCTCTATGTCGCACATATAAATTTTTACATTTTTTTTACTCTGATGTTTAATTTCGTACAGTGAGAGTTGCCCTTCTCACATAAACATTTCGTGATCAATGAAAATGGGAATTTGAACTGCTTTCTGAAACCAATACCTTTTTACTTATTTCTGACGCGCTTTCAGCCTCTCGGGCAACCAGTCTTCTGATTTGTTAACTGGGTTTTGATTATTTCATGGTTTCTAAGGGACGTCAAATGACAAACAGTATGTCACCCTACTTTTCCTGTATTTTGAATCCAACATTTAATGGGCCAAAATATTTTTCCAAAATGAAATTTTGACCTAATAACAATCTCCCTTTGAAAATACCGTCTTCACACCCTTCACATTACTGAAATCCGAAAAATAGCCAACTAGAAACAGTAAAAAAAGCTCGAGAAAAAAAAAACGTATAACAAGAAGTACGCTCTAGTTTGTTATCGAAGGTTAGGGCTTTGCTAACGGGCCACTTTTTGTCGGATTCACAGATCAGTGAAACGACGGAAAATGGATTCAGGACAGTCATTACATATCTTGCGGTCGGAAAGCTACTTGAGTTCAACGATCGAGAAGACAGAAGCCCTAATGATATTAGGTGAAAAACACTTGCTTTTCATAGTAAATTTATACGTGACAGTGCAAGAATTGGCCCCGGCCTTATTTGGATAAATTTTTTTCTTCTTATTGGAATTCGAAAGAGCAGTCGGTAGGAACTTCAAGGTTTTTTTCTAATCAAGAAGACAAATTCAATGCAAGGTGTGTAACATTACGCAAAAGATTTCGAAAACAAATTTAGGATTTTTTGTAGAGTAAGGCCACCTCTGGGAAATAATCCGCCGACTAAAATTCCAGTTCTCAAGTCAACACATGTTGTAACAGTGGAAATATCCCTTACCTTGTACGACTTGTACTGCTCGACACTGATACTTTAGCGTATATGGTGGAGATGTGTCTGTATTCACTCCTTGAATCCTTAGGGTATACCTTCGTGAAACCACTCGTGAAAATTAGGATGAACAGTCTTGGGAGTACAATAACGTTAAGAATATCAGAAATAATCGACAAACCAATTATCTCCGGAAATACGGTGATATCATAAATAAATAATAAACCCTGGGACATACTTCTCGAAGCTACAAGCAGAGACAGGAAAAAGTTGGGAAAGAGAGGGGGGGGGGGGGGGGGGCGCGTCCCACGATACGTTTTAGATTTGTCTCAAACATCACACAGAGCTCTTGAAACACTATGCAGAAATCTATCATGGGACCCCTCCCTTCCCTCACCAGACACCCTTCTCCTCCTCCTCCAAAAATTGAAATGTTCCTTTTACTGCAAATAACCCCAAAGGCAATCACCATATTTACTTAACACAAATCAAACGAAATATCGCACTCGATCTTGTTTTCACTACTCAGTGTTTTGTGCTCTCAGTTAGTGGATTTTCTTAGATAAATCACGCTTTCATGTCGGTTGGAAACAGGTATTCATAGAAATATTTATGTATTCATTTCACTGCGACTAAGTTGGAACAAATCTCCAAGCGTTGTAAGTTGCACCAATAAATTGATTTTGGTCCAAGGTTAAACGTGTAAACATTGCGACAAGTCAACCACTTGCAGTGCTAATAAGAATTGATAATCAGTAGTTATTAACTACAAAAAATGTTTCAATTTTGGAATACAATGATCTGACGGTTTAAAACACTGAATACAAATTTATATTACGTTCAGTTTTCAGTATCTAATTTTTTAACTTAAAAGACTAAAAGTGTTTGGTGCGACTTCAACTAATAACACCCAATGTAAAAAAAACAACAGGGATTTTCAAAAGGCACTTACTCTAATCTAATCTGCGATAGTTTATCATTTGCAATCAGTTCTTTTTTAGCCCTCACAGGGATTTCAATCAACACCACCCTTGTTCTCCCATTTGCCTGATAAATACAAGTTGGCACATTGTTTGTCGATCAAACTACATCCGCTAATGTTCATTTCGGAGAAAAAAAGCACAGTTCATAGCAAAACCAGCCTCATCATACAGAGAGAAAACTTTTTTGGATTTATTCTAAAAATTCTCTATTTGGGCAGCAATTATTTCTGTCTTACGAGCAACCAATAAACTGATATCAAAATTCTCGGGGTAAAAGGGAATGAAAAGAACCTTCGTGCGATAAAATGATCATGTTGCCAAAATATCATCCAGGGAAATAATTCTAAATAAGTGAGACGTTAACTGAAGAAACTGGTAAGTATCTTCCAAACAGACTAAAAAACGCCATCCATCAGATAAAATCCACAGATATGAAAATATCAGAATTACAGTGGGATCCTGACTTGAATTTGGAAAAATCTGCAAAGTGAAAATACCGTATTGTTCGTGCAACAGTTATTGAACATGATTTAACGTGCATTACGAATTTGGGAGAAAAAGCTAAAAATTCCAAATATTAGTAATATCATTGACAGCTGTGGAAATCTCATGAAATCTTTAATGTTGGATTAAATAAAACATCACAGCAGTAGTGAAGTCATATTTGAAACGTTATCTTGTATCGCGTAAATCCTCTATTGCGTTGCTATGCATTCAGTTCGATCAGTCTACGTGATTTGATCCTCAGATGAAAAAGTCAGAATCACACTGCATAGAACCATACTGTATAGTAAGACAAGCAGTACCACAGTACAGTACTGTTCAGTAGCTTTACAAAGAATGGTCACACTGCATGGTTTGTTCCACTGATAAAAAAAGATAGAGCCACACTGTGTAATAAAACAAAAAACACTATGCAGAGTGTAGAAAATGATGCAAGTAAAAAAGCTACATGTGAACGTGACTTCTTAGCAGCACCGTCACGTAATACGTATTTGTCTCGCTTTGCAGTGTTCCGTGGCTGAAAACAAAGACAACAACACACTACACGAAAATGTAACGTTTATGTCGGCAGGTCTGTTTTCATTCAATGGCGAACCTGGTCACTCGTGCACACCTAATGACACCAACACGAAGTGGCTACTCCAGGAGGATTTACACGGTTACCTCCACATGAACACTGTCACACTGTCACAAAACACCAGTAAGGTCACACAACAGCAGTAAAAGCACCAACGAACGTGTCCATGATGTCTTTACCCGCGTCTCCAACACGAGGGTTTGATCTGTGATATAACATTCCTGTCCTTTGGCGTTCATATAATGCTCGAAGCAGCCACAAAATCTTTCATATTTTTCTCTGAACGTTCACGAAACCAAAACCGTCAGCGCGTGATACCTGACCTCTGCTGTGTCACACAACAGCGTACTGTTCATAGAGCAATTCACGGATCTTGTAGTAGTCATCGCACACCGCTCCCTCCAGTCCAACACGGCCTGTCTCGTTCTAAAGTAATAAGATTCAAATGGCAAAGTCAACTGACCATGTAAACCTGTAAAAAGTCCGCCCTTTCTTCCTTCACTTTATCCTTTCTGTTAAATCTACATACGTTATAAAGATTTAGGACGCTTAGCTACAGTATTGTACAAAAGTATTGACTGAGAGCGTAATTCCACGAAATTCGCGAATTTCGGGACTTTTCGACGAAAAATGGCGAATTTTTTCCCACCTCGAAAGTTCGAGGAAAATTTGCCGAATTTTCGCAATGCCTATTGTTTCAGTTGACGCGAATTTTAGAGCGGAAATTTACTTCGACCGATAATTCGCCGATGTTTCGAGCAAAAATTCGCACCTCTCGAATTTTCTTTCAAACTTTCGAGCGAAAATTCAATACTTACCCTTCTAACAGCTACTAAATTATTGCAGATGAGAACCCCACCCGCGAATTCCGCCTGTATACCAGCTTTTGTCAACACCTGCTTAAAATCTGACAGTCGAGGTTCGTTTATGTAAACCGAGGGGTGACCGGAGATCTGAGGAGAGATAGAGCATAGTTGTAAGGGGCTGGTTCGTGTGTTCTAGAATGGGTCCATACTACTGTGACGAAACAGCTACATCACTTTCTCCATTTGGCAAATGGTAAAAGGTTCAGCGTGCTCTGATTGGTTCGCTATCTCGGATTATCAGCCAATAATCACCTCGACGAACAATATGGCTGCCAGTCGCTCGCGCGTTTTTGATGAAATAAACTTTTTTTCGTGGTGTCCAATGCTTTTTCTTTTCCTTTTTTTGAAATAATCATCGCTGCATTGGCAAATAGTAGACGCTGAATTGACCAATGAGAGCGCGCGCTTTTCTTTGATAATGTTATAATTTCACTTTCTTCGCACGAAGAGTTTTCTTTGTTGTTGAAATAGATATTCACTTACTGTTGGCTACACCAGAACAGACTTGTCACGAGGAAAGAAAAGTTGCGTTATCAAAATATGCAGTGGAAGTTCCAACTTTTTTCAGACGAGGCAGTAATAATTAAATAACTGAGGAGCTGTGACAATAATGCTATACCTGTGATAAAGGAAGTTGCTCTAACACAGGTACAGTGTCTAAAGGTTCCTCTGTGGCCTTTTGATCAGTTTCCATCTTCTCATGACCTTCTTCTTCGTCACGCAACTCGCCGTCTTCTAGAACCATCCCCATGTGTGACTCAGAGGCATTTATATGTAGCTGTCCGTCTACCCAGGCCAGCTCCGCGTCACGCGCCCAAGAAAACTGTAACGAACTCACCAAGGCGTCACGCAATTTAACCTGAACAAAAACAGAAATACTGCTAAGGCCGTGACGGTGTGTCAGATATGGCAAAACCTCACAAGATTGGTTCACGACCAAGTATACCAAACAGAACAACCATTGTCCTTGAAAGAATGGGGCTGTTACACAAGTCATAGAGGTTACAACCAATTCAGACTATCGAGCACATACCGCTCAACAACGCATTTTGCATATTTTTCAAGTAAATTCTTTTCATACAGCCAAATTTATGTTTTATTATCACAATAAGTTGTTACCCCCAATGTTTCTCAATTTGTTTGAAACTGGCAGTCATATGCATAATTATGGCACCAGGACAGCCAACACTATTTGGAACTCCCTACCAGCCTGTATTTCCCGCTCATCAAGCTTTCTTAGTTTACGAAAGAAAATGGAAGACTTTTTCCTGAAATAACCTGAATTGACAAGCCGCACATACGCAGCAATATATAATTCTTTACGATATTTTGAAACCAGGTGGCCTCTGTTCTACGCCTGATGGGTTCCCAAGATCTCCCCGCCAATAAATCGTAAGCTGTAAATTAAACTGTCTTTACTAATGGCAAATAAATGATAATGATGATATATGACGATGATAATGATGGTGACGATGATGATGATGATGATGATCAGTTGCGAGAGCTGCAACACGCACGAGAATATGTGGCCAAGTTGTAAGTAGCGTGAGGAGTCTTACCTGGTAAATGTATCTCTCCCCAGTGGAATCCACCGTCTCGCCGGAACGCGGAGTGAAGACCTGGCTCACATTGATACTGCTGGTCTGTCGGCAGTACTCGGCAAGGTGTTCCGTGGCTTCTGTGTCTCCGTGAACCAGAATCTAAAAAATTTTGTAGAAATAAATTTGGCATTTAACTAATGGTGTGTCCCTTTGGTGCGATTCGGACCTGGATTTGTGATCCAAGATCACTCTGATCATGGCGCATCAAAAGAAGTGACGAATCTTCGTTGACTGTGGACTCATCAGTTCCTTTAATGCTACATGATCCGTGTGATCTCGGATCAAATTCTGATCCGAATCGTACCAAAGGAGCGCACCCTAAGTATGAAGTCATAGAGGCTCGATGTTGACACAAAGGACCGTTCATTTTTTATGAGGGAGGGGGGGCTGCTGTGATTCGAGAAGTACCATTTAAAAATTGCATGACCCCCCCCCGCTCAAGTTGCCCATTTTTTCACATGACCTCCCCCCCCCAATCAAAAAAAAGAGAAGTCAATTTCAGATTAAAACATTATGACATAAAAGTATTGCTAAAATATTTTATGTGACTCCTCCTTTCCCTAATTTTTTTTCGCATGATTCCCCCAAAAAAATTCCCACCAGCCCCCCCTCCCTCGTAAAAAAAGAACGGTCCCCAATTACTTTTATTGTGTTTTAATGGATTGATAGAGGTGGGCAAGGCCACTAGAATTTAATGCATGAAAAAAATCGGATTAAAAATATCCTCCTCAATAAGCTCCGATTTCAAGACACGCATCTACTTAGCGGGTAGACTAGCCCAAATATTAAAGTACAAATTCTCCTTGATGATCTTCATGCATGTCATAAAGACGAACGGGGAGAATCTCCTGGTCAAGTTTGTTAACTCACCAAATTCCTAGGATTTACAAGTGAGAGAATCCTCTTTATAGATTCTCCATCTGATCGGCCTTCAAAATCGATATACGTTAGGGAACACCTGGGATAAAAACACGATCATTAGCACTGAATACGAAAAATGGGGTTAAAAAGGCTAAAATAATTTCTCCTCAATAGATATTTACTTGAAATATTTTTGGTTACTTTCATTTCTGTTAGACACTGTTTTACTTTCGCTGGTCCATATTGGTCGTTTTGGTACTAGCGGACGCATTATCCGTCTGGACGAACTTGAGCAAACATTCGTAGTTCGTCTGGTTATGCGTCTCTATCATAAAGACGGGCACAAGACGCATTATGCGCCTAGACGAACAACCTTTAGTAATGCATCATCCAAGACGCATTACGAAGGGTAGCCCTTGTTTCATCAGACTCGTTAATTTTAGGTCTGAGGAAACCTGATTGTTTATAAGCCCCGTGGTTTCTATCAGGTTTCCTCGCCATCTAATTCCACTAATGTTCTGCATAATACAGCTATTTTTAAATGATGTGTGATATTGCAAATAAACATGAATGAATGAATGAATGGGGTTGAATATGAGTTGTAGCAATTATCACTGAGAATCTTTCGTTTCGAGCGTTAGCCCTTCGTCATTCGTTCTGACGAAGAGAGAACACTCAATACGTCAGCTCCTCTTCTTACGCTGACAAAACTTATCTTATCCACTTGATAAACCATTTTCTATGTACTCAATTTTCCACCCACACAACAAATTTATTTGTATGAGTAATCAAATGGTGACGAGTGAAATTAGGGAATAGTTTCACGCGCGTTTTGTCCAAATTCGAAAATATCAGAATTTGGACAAAACGTAAGAGAGATTATTCCCGAATTTCACAAGTATACCATTTTGATTACCTATTAATATCATGGGTGACAAATTCCTTTATAACATTTTCAAACCTAGACGCCACTTTGGCACCGTAGGAGAAGTTGCCACAACAACATTGTAATTTCACATGTGAAACTATAAATCAACGTTGAAATTTTGCGCCAAAATTAAAGAGTAATTTGTCACCCAAGATATTAAGAGAGTAACCTATTTACATGAGGAGATCAGCAGTGCTTTCACTTTACCTTATGTTAAGCTTTTTTGACTCTGACACGCACTTTGTGGGCACGTCTTCTATGGATCAAAGACAGTTTTATTGAACGGCGCAACTTAAAACAAGCCAACAATTCTACTTGTCACTGAGCATTAAAAAAATAATCCCATAAAAAAGCCCCAGGAGGTTTCCATCAGCCATGACTTGATTCTAGTCTCCCGGATTAAAAAAGCAGGGAAGACCTGGGGTGAGTAGGACAGGCGGCGCGAGAAGTAGGAGTGAGTCAAATGACGACACCTTCTTCTACTTGTATCAGCCTTTTTTAGTTTTTTTTATTTCATACTTAAGATGGCGAGCGCGGCCGTGATTGTGCAAAACTGGAGTATTTTAAAAGCTACTCAGTGATTTTTGTTTTGTTTTACCTTGCCCAGTTCCGATATCTACTTCTACTGCTTCCTTCTTGTTTTGTTCCTGAAACGAAAAAATGGAGATGTCATCTTTGTATGAGGTTTTTGAGGCAGCATAAACTTGAGCGTAAAAGCAAATCAAGATATTTAATGCTAAGTAAACATTATACTAAATGATTCCTACAACTTTGGCCTTTTCTTCCTCAGCGGCTGCCAAATCACGCATCATAAAGTCTTCAGGCCTGTGTTAAAAGAACAAAAAGTTAGTTCACAGTGCATCGCAAGTTTCTTTAACATTATCAAGACGATGAAATGTTAATCATGACTGTTTCCGATTATTTCACTGGACATCGAAACCAGTGACGATAATTACACTCCATGAAGAAATGAAATTCCCACAGGGCATTGCAAACCTGATGAACTCTCCGTAGTCATCCCATTTGAGTTTTTCTTCGTGGCAAGGGAACATGGGATATGAGCGCGCTTGCTTGAAAAAACTGCTTTTTCGACCTCCCTAAAACGAAACAAAACATGGCACAACTCACAAGGAAATATCTGCAATCAAAAGCGAAACAAATACAATGGTTTTCGGATAGGTACCGAAGTAATGTAAGCGACTCTAACTGACCCATGAAGTTTTAATACCTAAGTTAGACTTTTTTCGTGAGTTAATTTGGCAAAATGTTAGTTGTAGTCGTTGTTTCTTGTTTAACACTTCCTACCTTTTCATCTGTCATCATAAGGTCGTGCCTCACCCCTCTCCCCAGGTCATCATCACTGTCACTATCGCTTTCGTCAGCTGTGGTTCGTCGGCTGATAAAGATTTCAAGAGTTAAAAACCAAGCATAAGGCCAACGTTTTATTACGAGAATAAAGATTTCAAGAGTTAAATACTAAGCATAAGGCCAACTTTTTTTATGAGAATAAAGATTTCAAGAGTTAAATACCAAGCATAAGATCAACGTTTTACTATGAGAATAAAGATTACAAGAGTTAAATACTAAGCATAAGACCAACGTTTTATTATGAGAATAAAGAGCGACGCATAAATAGAACGTAATTTCTACGTCAATCACAACTGATGCATGCAGTTCAATGAACCAATCAGAACCCCAAAAAATACATGCCCTCAAGACAAAGCGCGGGAAAACACAAGCGCGCTACTCACGATTTGGTTTTAATTTAACTTCTTATTTGGCTGAGAAAGTGGCGCGGTAGGTTTTAGCCAATCGCATATCACAACTATGCAAAAGCAAAGTGACCATGACAGTCAACTATATAAAACCGCTATAAACGTTAGCGTGGTTTTAGCGGTATAATACTAATAATGAGGATTTCTATAGCGCCATTTCCATAGGCTCATGGCGCTTTAGGGACCGCTCATTTTCACAAGGGAGGGGGGGGGGGACGCTGGTGGGATTTAGAGGGGGCCACGCGAAAATAAACCGCTTTTGAAGGGGAGCCATCCCCCCAAAAAAATCAGGGAAAACGGGGATCACGTGAAATATCTTATCGGAAGATTTACACTATACACATTGTTCTAACAGAGCTATAATTAAAATGTTCTTTGAATAAGAAAGTCTTTATAGAAGTTATAATTTTGAAAAGTCATCATGATTACGTATGGGTTCAGGCAGTGAGTTCAAAATTGTACGTGCTGCAAAAGAGAATGACCGACAGTCATATTTCTTCGAATGGGATGGACCATTTTATTTTCGTAGGGGGGGGGGGTTGGGCAATTTTGTCTTGTAAAGAATCCCCCCCTATTTGGGCTTTGCAAGAACTTTAGGGGGGGACTTCCACATACAAATGTCCTTGGCCCACTGTGCATGATATTTGTTTTCTATACTTGTGCAGGAATTTTTTTTGGTACTTGCCCAACCCAAACTCCCCCCCCCCCCACACACACACACACACACACACACACACACACACTCCTCAAAAATAAAATTGTCCATCCCTAAGAAGCAAACCTTTTGTCAGTTGGCTCGGTCATCTGTTGGCTTTTGTTCTTCTCCTTCATCTTCTCCATGTATTTTTCTAATTCATCTCCCTCAAGTCTCACACGTGTTTTGACCTTTACACACAAGAAACAAATTAAAAATTGGTTTCCCTTACAGAAAAAACACAGCAATGCATGTTATTTGCAGTTTGAGCAACTGTTTTTACAGCAATGTGAACAACAAATTGTCACATACCTCTACATCAATAGTCTTCTGCTTAATGTTATCGATCAAAATACGTGACAAGGTGCCAGGTGAGGGTCGACAAGTGAACACTACTGTATTCTTAGGGTTCTCTGCCCACTTAATAAAAAGCTCTCTAGAGAAGCCACAAGTCAGATCTACCACTGAAGCCAGCACTACCTTTGGTTCAGGTACTTTGGCTAGGTCAGCTAAACTGTGGCACAAAACACAGTGCCTGAAGAAAAAAGGTTAATAAACTATAAATGGCAAACTAATATTATTAACAATAATGACAATGTAAAAGATTATGATAATATGATTAAAAGATGGTTAGTCTTGATAACTTGAACTGCTTATCTTCAGATTTCAATGAAGGTGTATAATGAATACCAAGTAATTATTGAAGAGAAACAACGAGCAATATTGGGTGGTTAATTTCAGTCAAATTGGAAATACTTTGTTTTTTGGGTCAAATGTATTTAGCATACAAGTAACTTTATGCCAAGCTGTGTCCATAAGCATGTATAAAGATACAAAACCTGAATTGATAAGGGTTCATCCTTCCTACTTCAAATGATTTCATAACTTTGTCACTCATCCATTCAACCTAAAAATGCAACACCAAAATATCGACATCAACAAAAACAGGAAAAACTGTTGGTTTGCAAGGAAGCTGTGTTTCTTGTCTTTAAGACATTTTCTGAGTCAAAACCCTTTCACTCCCAAAAACAACAAAGATACCGCTTCTCCTCAGGATATCAATACATTATCAAGCAAAAATCTGGTTTGACTTACTAAGCTTGACATGATACCAAATTCTCTAAACTGACATCTGAAGAAGAGTACTTTAAGATTAAAGAGAAATAGTAGTTAGATCTTTGAAATTGAAGAGTGAAGAATGACTCACCTGTGACTTAGCGAATTCTACCACATTATAGCTGACATTATTGAGCATAGCAAGGGAATACGCTGACAGGCCAGAATCAGAATTCCGCCACAGTTGATCCTATGTAAAATAAGAAATGATGATCAATGATAAAGAGAAGTACAGTAGCATGTTAATTAGTAATAGTTGTGAAAGGGTTAATCTAACTGCTAGAGCATTCAGCAAAATAATTACCAAATTGGCAAAGCTGCACTTACTTATAGCACTATCTATTTATTAACATATTGATATATATGAGGTGGCCTCAACTACAAGCCTGGAGGTTTCTAGAGGTCACCTCACCATACATTGAACTATGTATTTATTGTTGATAAGAAAATAAATGATGAAATAAATGATGAGATAACATAGCAGTAAGGAACATCAGAAGGATAACTGACCTTCAAACTGTTTTCAATAAGTCAAGAAACAATTGAACTTTTAGTCAACAGCAAAAATGTTTTATTAAATAAAATATAGTTCTTACAAGAAGCTGTGATAACTCTAAAACTCTTCCTGCAGTGTCCACCACAACCAAAACATTTCCATCGCGTCTAGTTGTTGTCAAAATCTCAGCTGCAAAAAAAGGCTACAGTCAGAGAAGAGCCTTCTCACTAAGATGCAGAGTGCAGTAAAACATGCGATACAGATAGGTTTTGGAAAGGGAAACAGAACAAAATGGACTTTCAGAAAGTCTAGTATAAGAGGAGCTGGTTTCCTTAATAGTGTCATAAATGATACATACTCATCAGTTGGGTGTCTCTTTCGCGTCTTCTTGCCTGTACATTCAGAGCATTGAAGCTGTCTGTGATGAGTAACGAGGGTCTACTAAGTGTCTCTAGAACTGCTCCATTCAGATGCCTGCATGGTTAAAATAAAATTGTTTAAGTCCATACTAGCCATAGGAGACACCTGATGTTTGAACCTATCGTTGACCTCTGAAACATGAACTTCATTCCACAAAAAAATTTTGTATCTTACAAAATCAAATATATTTAATATATTTGATTTTGTAAGATTCAAAAGATGTATTGTTAATCGCAGGTGTGTCAGGCCAAAGGTTCTTGTAAACTCCAAAACTACATTCATACGACCATAAAATGATGAACAACTATTATATGACTGGTTCCGCAAAAAAGGAACTTGGCCAATATGCGGCCTTCTTGACCTCATGCTTGGTCAATAACACACATATCTTGACCTCACTGGTGTCTAACTCAAAAACCTTGCGGTTATTTTAGGCACTAGGCATTTCCTCACTGGCAACTTATATTTTGTCTGCCAACTTATAGAACTTGCATGCAAATTTATGTACCAAAATATGTATACATGTACTTAAATAAATCTGTATGTTTGTATGGAAATGCAAATAAGATACTGTATATTGTATTGTTATTGTATTGTCTCACACTTGATCAATAACGCATAATATACCTTTCTTTCTTGTGGTTATAATCCACAGCATAGATAATGTCCTCTTCACCATCTTTAACAATTTTCCACATTGTTCCTCCAATCATATGGCCAGCTGCATAAGGCGTTATTGTCAATCCATGGCCCTTACCTTTAAAGGAAAACCAGTAAAGTAAAAATACTATTGAACCTTGTGGTCTAAAGCAAAACAACAATCTCAACAAAAAAATAGGCCCCAACACCATGAGTGTGGGATAGCACATAGTAAATAAATAAAAAAAATAGGGCCTGGAAAAGGGCACTGTTTGGATGGGAGAGGGGTCGAAAAGACTAAGTGTGAGACAGTTACCATGCTAGTACATATTATTGTCATCAATCCCTTAGGATAACAAGGAAGTAACTTGATGGATTAAATCTTTAAAAAGTAGACCAACTTGTTCAAGCTTTACAAATCACATTACCTTTCAAACTGACATTCTGTGAGTACTTCAACTGAATAATTTTGTCAAATGCAGCATCAACATCATCCAAGCTAAAAATCTCAAAGTCCTCATAGTTTTGATGGGACTGAAAAGAACCACAATATAATTACATTGTTGGTTTAAACTAAACAAATGCAATCTCACTTATTCAAAAAGTAAAATTCAATGACAATATAACAACCTATCTTACATACCTGGTATAAATCGTACATAAACATTTGTCCCATTTTGTACACAGGAATAGTTGTGTATATAGGGCAATGAAGACCACACTTGCCAACTAAATAAGGTAGAGCACCCATGTGATAGATATCTGGAAATGTGATTAACACTGCATCTATTTGGTGAATGTGCCTGAAGAAAGATCAGTCCATAAGGTGTTCTACTTAGTACATGCAAATGGTCTGAGAAAGTAGCTGTACCAATGTCAGCTCAGTTTCTAAAATAAAGAATTTTATACAGTACAAGACAAGACTGGATTCTCGTATCGTGTATTTTGGGGGGTAGTTTCTTAAGAAACTGCTGTTGCGTCGCTGGGTAATTGAAACAAAAGAAACTGGGATTATCAAACAAGTTGATAAAGTAAGTTATGCCGCAGTAAAGTAAAAAAGGTGGTGCTGATGTATAAAAGCCTTTCGTCAGAGCGAATGCCGTTGGATTCGCATATCGTCGAAAACAAGAAATGCTTGCACGTGCTTTCCCCCAAGCAATCAGCTACAGCATGCATAGTGGAGTATGAGGTTATAAGGAAATCTATCCAGATAAGAAATAAACTGAATTATAAAAAGACATTACACATACTTTTTAATTGATTCAATGACATCGGAGCTAAAGGTTTCGTCCCAACCGCAGTCCAGAAGAAACCTGAATTCATCAACTTGCAGTAGGTAACAAAGCGGCCCCTCATCATGGGCACCGGACAAGACACTGAGTTTGATTATAGAGGTCATTTCAGTTACTCACGAAACAACACCAACATTCGTGCCGCCATATTGGTTGTATACCACAAGGCTCTGCGAGTTGTGCCAAGCTCTTGCCGCATTGTGAGATCGAAAATCCATAATCCGTCATCGCGTGACTCAAGTGGATTTCCAAGAATTTGACTGAGCCCGCAATTGTGGTTATTTCTTGAATGTGTAATGGAATTAGAGCAATTAATAGTTTGTCCAGCTAAGTAGTGTCTGACTAAAAGGACTTCCCACAGCAAACAACATGAACTGAGCTGCTCTCTGAAAAAGCACAACCTCCTGTTTTTCTCGATTTCCTGGTCAGCGGTGTAATTCCAAAGCCTTATTTCCGGGAAGCCTTTCAGTGAAGCATATTATTCAAGAACTGCGAAATTTCTCGAAGCTGTTGTCTGCTTCATAACCAGGTTGTGCTGTATTTATCATCGTTTATACAGTAGCCTGCGTCACAGATTCAGTTTACACAGAGGCGCATTCAGTTAACCGTGCAGAGCATACACTAAACAGAATTTGGTAAGTTAAGTAAATGAAAGGTAGCAAGTATTCAATTCTTCTTCAAGAATGTAGGCCCTTGACTTGAAAATTCCCTTGGTGTAACTGACTCAATCTGCTCAGACTGATTAAAAAACAAGTTTTCGCCGTTCATGTCTGTTCTGGATCCAGCTCCAAGATCTTTTACTCACCTATAAAGCAAAAGAAAACTGAGGAAAGAAAGAAAACATACAGCAACTTCTTTAAGGGGAAAGTTAGTTTCTAAATTAAAACCCGTTTTAAAGCAATTTTGGGCCTCGCCAGCCGCTGGAAGGAAATGTGGGGTATAAACAACGGTAAGCGGTCATAGGCTCCCAAAGCGGTAAATTGAAAGACCTTTATGTTCTTACAGAAGTTCTTCAAGACATGTAAAGAACCCTGAGAAAACGGCATGAACAAAGATGGACAGTGCTGGCGATGTGAGGCACCGTGCACTGCCAAGTGTTCACGCTGCAAAGTGGCGTTTTATTGCAGCAAGTCATGCCAGAAACAAGATAAGTGGAGACACGAGCCAGACTGCGATGCTGCAGAAGTAAGAAAGAAGTGTAATGCCTGCGCGACCCAGAGGGAAGGAATGATGACATGTGCAAACTGCCAAAAGGTCTGGTACTGTGGCAAAGAGTGTCAAAAAACTGACTGGAAGAACCACAGGGCTGACTGTCATAAAACTGTAGAGGAAATCCTTAAAGTCACTGCAAAGACAAGAACTGCTCATGCACGTTTTATAACTGATGGAGGTTTAGCACGGACCTACTACTGGGGAAATAGGCCAGCTGTAGATTTGATTAATTTGTCAATGAATGAAGGAGAAGAGTATTCCAATCCACTGGCTCTGTTGTTATGTGGAGTTGGAGATCCCAGGGATATTCTACTGACCGTCGCCTCTTTGCCTGTTACTTACAAACAGCAACTGACGTTCGTAATGAACGACATTTGTCCTGACACTCTTGCCAGGACGGTTTTACTTCTGTATATGTTACACCGAGGTGAGTTCCTTTGTAAACATGAGAAAGTATATATTGCACTATTATGACTTTCTAATGAATCTTTAACTTCTATTTTACCCAATTAAAGTTGGGAAGATATGTGATTTTCCATGATAGTAGATGTTGTGTCTGTGCTACTAGTTATTGCAGCAGAAGGAATGCCAGTAAAGCTTGTAGTAATTGTGGTTGTCAGAGTGGTTATATGTAGTGTGGTTAGTAGTCATAGTGGCTATGAGAGAGAAAGTCACAGGCTGGCGATGGTGCGCGTGATAGTGAAAGTAATGCCGGTTAGGATTCATAGCAGTAGCAATAGTTGTGTTGGTATTGGCAGTGGTTGTAATAGTAGTAATTGCAGTGCATGTAAACGTTTTTTGGATTTCATCAAACGGGAACGGGAGAAGCACTCCTAAAAATGTGTGCTGATTGTTTTTCAGGTGAAAAAGACGTGGCCAACACAGTGATTCGAGTTTGGTACTCTTTGCTTATAACAGACGAAGATCATGAAATTTTAACCTTAGCGCTTGAAGAGCTCATAGCCACCGATAACTTACACGCTCTCACTAAAGGAATGATGACGGTCAATACAAACCAACTGAGAAAACTGAAAACTGTTTGGAGAGGATGGTCTAAGCTGGCACCACGCAGGGGATTCATCGTAGCGAGCTTAAGAGCGGAAGCAGCATCACGTGATATGAATAGAAAAATTGGCGTAAGGAATTACATGGCCGCCATTCCTGCAAAGCACAGAAAATCTGCCAAATATTTTATTGATACAGGAATCTTTTCGCCAGCGAAAAATACTAAGCAACTTAGAAGGCAAAACGTGACTTTGACAAGAAGCATTGCTGACCAAGCCCTGAAGCTGTTTTCAGATTCTTCAGATTTGATTCAGTATAATATTCCAATGGATGTTTTGCCCTTTACTGGCTGGGACTACATTGCGGTCAAAAAGGTTTGCTGTGTAGATTCCTTGCCAGAGATGTATGGTGCCTATCTCTCACAGATCTTAGACAAGTCCCGTGAGGCAATGAGACGAGGTCAGGTCAAACTGCATGTCGTTCTAGGAGACTGTGTTGAGGTAGATCCCCATCTGCCTGTTGGACTCACATATGATCGCATCACAACCTCTAACTTGAGTGACTATATCCCGCTTACTACTTTACTAACAAAATTCAAATGTTTCTTGAACAGTACGAATCCCCATGCTGCCTTAGTAACTGAGACGATGAACTGGATGAATTTACAACCCGCAATCTTCCAGCTGATTACTCAGAGAGCGATGTCCCAAATACCGAATAGCTTAAATGAACGAGCTCTGGAAGACACTAGGAACCCCGAACTTGTGAACTCCTTTGGTATGACAAGCGTCGTTGAATATCAGAACTTGATTCCACATTTTCTTATAAATCTCCAAGCAGCTCTTTTGGCGTCATGCACAGATGAAGAACTTGCCTCTTTCTCAAAGAAAAAGAAGCTTCCAAATACAAAATCGATTGCAACTTCACTGGGACTGGTATTGCGTGATTTTGTTAGAAACGGAAACTCGGTTTTTCCATTCAGATGGGCCTTGAATTGCCGTCGAGTGACAATGCTCCGAGGCTTCGAATATGCCTTGGAGTGGAGGCTGTCGCGTTAGGTACTCAGAATACAAGACTAACTGAAGATTTACATTTCAGCACATTACTAGAATCAGGACAGAGATCTCAAGGATACACCCACCACGAGTCCCATTGTACGTATTGTTTTTCTCTGCAGGAGAAGATCTCATGTATATACCCACCACGAGTCCCCAGTACGTAATGGTACGTTGACGTAATTGAATGGTGCAATGAATAATTTTACGTGTCTTACGTAGTTTCGGGCTCGTGGTGGGTATATACATGAGATCTTTCCCAGAATCAGTAACGTGCATCCAAGAGTGACCAAATTCCTACTGGCCTGGGCTAAGGTATGGCGCATCAGAGCTTCACTGCTTTGGCCATTCTTGTAAGTAACCACTAGGTCAACCACTTCGAACACTCGATTAAAATTCGTAGCAATTGTTAATGTATCAACGACTTATTTTTTTACTATATTTGTATGCTTCCCACTTTTTAGTTGCTTTCATTAGCCCAATACTGAGGGTAATTAAAAATGGACTGGTATATAATAAAATAAAGTTTTTCTAAAACTTCGTCGCTTGTCTTTCGTTCCGCAAATCGGAAGTTTGTCTACGCAAGGTATTGTGGTAGTCATATATTTGGTCATGGTGTATTGTTTTAACAGTTTGCAGAACGCACTCTAATTCTAACCAATGGTAGGCTGCAGAACGTAAGTTATTTGGCCGAATGCTACAATAAGCGCAAAATTACGAACCGTCCGGCACACGCATTAAGCTAAATGAGTCCTTTTCTGCAGACTGCGTAATCGGCTCTTCTAAACTCCATTAGTAATGCCTTGTTTTCAAAGCCTAAACAAGTGAGAAATAAAATGGCCATGGTAAATCTTTGGGAAGGATGATCTGACAAAGTAGCTTCTTCATCCGTCTCATGGTGGTGAAACTTAAAAAGAAAACGGCATAACATATAGCCCGTTCACACCAAAGCTTAAACATGTTTTAAAATGCAGCCGTTTAGTTAAACACGGTTTAAAATTTGTTTCCTTACAAAAACTGCTTACTGACCTTGTCGACTACAAATTTAGCACAAACAAAAAGCACATGATAAAGTTTATTTGAATCCTGTGCTTGTCACGATTCCAGTGTTTCCAATTTTCACGTTTTAAAGAGGGTCTCAATGGGGTTAACCGTTAGCCGTAAAACGGGCCGAAATTTTAACCGTTAGGCGTAAAAATTGGAGAATTTTAACCTTTAGCCGTAAAACAGCCAAAAATATTAACCGTTAGCCGTAAAAGTAACCACCCCATAGAGACCCTCTTTAAACCCTGGTTTGATTAGACATGTTTACTAGGTGTGACTGGGGTCAGTAAAAGATAAGCAGTTCTTGCTACCACATGAAGCAGTAAGCTTTCGAACTACAACTTTTGAAAACGAGTTAAAAAATACAACTACAACATTGGGCTTCTGTTCAATCTGCACACTCAAAACAGAAATGTACATATTGCAACCAGGTGGATGGTTTAAGACAACAAATGTAACTTCAAAAGTTATTCATTAATTTAAATTACCACAGTATCAATCTATGTCAGCAAGACTGGCACTATTTACCTGTCCTGAAACTAATTAAAAAGTGTTATGTAACTTCTTCTTTTTAACAATTTCGACTGAGTACAGCTTTGCAGAAATTAAGCGGATTAACAATAAGGAATGGGGATTTATCAGGAACCTCTGCAACCTAGCAACCGTTGACACGCGTTCATGGAGTGATCGTTACCTGAGGGGGGTAAAGCGAGGGGGGGGGGGGTCCCAAGCACGTTTCACGGCCATTAAAATACAGAAATAACGCATCACGTTTAATCAGAAAAACGATTTTAAAGGTTCACGTATCACAAAAGGTAAGACATTCACAGTTCACGGATTTTAATTTCGTGTTTTCACCGGTCACGACAATTAAAAACACTTAATCACGTATCACGCAATAACCCCTTTACCCCCCTCTTACCTTTACTCCTGTTGCAAAATTGGAAGTGTTGTCGCCCGAGCTCGCTCCATTGCCTTTTTATCTAAAACGTTTTCTTACTGAGAGTCTGACTATCTTAGGGCGACATAATAACGGAAACTATCAAGAACTTAGCGCTGCTACCACATGTTACTATACTAAAAACTAATCCCAGAATTTCTTCCAATCCCTCCTAACCTTTAGTGATGTGACTCTATTGACCGAACATCTAACGAGGAGTCCACGAGAACGAGACCGAGCCTTACCCGAATCTTAACCCATTATGATACGACGTTTGTTTTCGGTAGGTGGGCTACATTCGTGCAAATATTTAAGCAGTCGTCTTGTCTTGATGAGAAGGTTTACCTCATTCAAAACCTTGCACAACAGTTATTACGAAAGGGTCCACTCCACCGCCTTTTCATACCCATTCAGTATGTTTACTCTCCGGAAATTCAAAGGCCATCTGAATCGAAAGATTCTATTTTCAAATCGAAGGAAATTGCGAGCAGTAAGGCCGTTGTGCTCAGCCAGCGACTTCCAGGATCTACGGCCAGCGCTTTCACTATACAGATCTGGGATCAGCAGAGCGGCTCGAAGGAACTTTATGAAATGTTTAGTATGATCGAAGTATTCCACAAAACCTGTTACTCCAGATGAGCATGCAATGGCAGGGCTGCCAGTGTCAGCAAGGACTTTATTGAAGAAACTTCGCGCCATCCGCTTGAGCTGAACATAGATTTCCATCTTTAAGGTGGTATTGATGTACCAATTTAAAAACTCGGTTACAATGACCGAGTAGCGGTTGGCGGTGTTCAGAAGCGGTTTACACTCGTCCAGGAGACTGGGGAGTGGCAGGTAATCGCCAAGGTTGGAAGTCGTCACACGATCGAATTTCTGCTCTGCAGAAAGAAAGGAATGGATATTCAGGCAGTGACACAATAAAAACTGGAACTTTACCTTTCGAGTGGCTAATTTGATAGCAAATTTCTCTAGCACGTGCCCAATGTACAGACTGTACATCTCAAGTAGGCAAGGAGAGCGACAATATTGGCGGGCATCTTTGTAGTCCCACGAAGTAAATGGAATCACAGAAGACTGTATTAAGTAGGTGAAATTACACATGTTGTTGGCAAAGAAATAACTAGCACCGCTAAGGGTAAAGTTCTCTCGAGGAAGCGTCTTCCTCGCTTTCTTGGCAATCAAAATTCCATTCTGAAACCAGTCGGAGGCGGATTTCTTGTGCTCTTTGGGGATTTCCGCGACGTAAAAATCCATCCCTATCTTCGCCATTGGGTTATTTTCAAACATTTTACTCCGCCCTACCGTCATCCAGTCGCCCTTTCGTGAACTGAGATCTAGCCAGGTGCGCCATACTTGTACGAGTCTGTAAAACTGCTCTGAATTCATGCTCATTATTCCGCCAGTAACTTCTTCAAGGCTGGATACCTGGGTCAGGTCTCGGAGGGTGTCGGTTACAAGCCGGTAATCCTCCTCACTGAGCCGCAGGGAGTACCAAATCTGTGTCACTGAGTTTGCCACGTCGGCCCCCCCTGTGAGGTACAAGACACATATTATGTCTTCCACCCTAAACTACACCAAACAATTTGTTGCAATTTGGTCAAGAAATTTCAATTGCATGTGATTCCACTCATTAAAACAAAAGAAATTGGGAAGGTTTTATTCGAAATGGTTGCTATGGTAACCATCTACGCCTTGATGAAGTCAGCTTTTAAGGCCTATATGCCAAGAATTGTAGCTTAATTAGGAAACAAAATTTGACTTCAAAACAAACATAGCGTGTTAATTTATGCTCCTGTCTGTGTAATGAACCAAAATTTTCAAAATAAAAGTTTGATGAAAGTGCTTTTTACAGGCTTTATATTGTCATTACCTTATTTTCACCAAACCGAGTGGACAAATTATCTCCTGTCACGTGACCCAAGTAAAAGTGTTGTGATTTTTTAGGTTACTGCATCACGACACTATTTGTCTTTAAATTCCCCTAGTTTCAGGTGATCCGCTTAAAACCCTTTGAAACTAGAAATTTTGCCGTGAGGTCAGACAGTCAAAAAGTTGACATTTGATAAAAATGTTTCTACAGTTTCTTGTACATAAGTTAAGCATTTAATAAGGCAGCAGTGGCGAGAGGGGGGAGATGGAGGGTTGCACTTTGGGAAGGGGGACGGTAGGGGATAAACATTTGCTCTAAGTATGTGAAAAGTTTCACAAATTGGAGGAAATATTCAAATTCATAGAGTAAATGAGAAACCCTGTGATGGCGATTCAAGAGACGCTTTTGATAAGTTATTAGATTTGTCAATCTGTACAGCTATTTAAAGCTTTCCCACAATGTATTATTTATGTATTTTAAAAATTTACCCACATTTTCAGTCATTTTCTGACAGAAGACAACCGTTTTTATGGCCGTTACTGTGTAAAAAAACTTCTACCATTGTGTACATTCCTCGAATTTGACACTCATCTAGGGGCAAATTCGGCAAAATCGTTCCAAAATGTTTTTTATCGATATTCAGTGGCTTTAAATCCTACATTTTCAAAAGAGTGACTTTTTCATCAACATCGGCATACTTATGAGTGGAAGACCACCTTAAGCCCCAATATCAATGTTCATTTTCTCCTAACTGTTTTCATGGTTTGTTATAGCACCAGTGAGGAGAATTTGTTTAAATATCAATACAACTCTTTTTTGGTGATCATTTTCATTATTCTCATAACATGAATGGTGATGAACAGTAAATATTGTAATGAGAAACTGGATGCTGGTCACTACTGGGACTTAAGTGTTAACTCTTCTGGCTCGCAAATTTGAAGCCATATTGGACGCTCGCATGGCTAAATGTAAGTCTGGTATTTAAACTTCTCCTGTCACCAATGTGGAATCAAAAGTGGCCACCCATGTTGTTTTTGCGGTTAAAGCTGGCTGGCTACAGTAATAATAATAACATTTATAAGTCTCCGCCAACACATGCTCTCATTGCGGACCTATGTACAGCTTCACTGGAGTGCGTTCACTTTAAAACAACTAATCAATTACAATTCGTTATACACTCGTCAGAACTCCACATTTACCTTTGTACAGAAGGTAAAGAAGCAGGACCGTCCTAGCAAGCGTGCATGCACAAATGTCGTTCAGTACAAACGTGACCTCTTTTCTGTACGAGTCTGGAAGTTGGGCGACAGACAATGCAACATTTCGTGGGTCCCCAACTCCGCAAGCGAGAACAGACAACGGTTTGGAATACTCGCAGCCCTCATTTAAAGGAAGATTGATGATGTCTGTTGCCGGTACGTTACCCCAGTAGTAGGTAGTTGCCAACCCAAGCATCGCTTCCTTAGCTTTGAGGTGCGATCTAAGTGCTCTCGACAACGCCTTAATGTCTTCTGTCTCTTTTCGGCAATATGCTTTGTGTGTTGGCCAGGCTTTCTTCAAACATTCCTTATCACAGTACCACGACTGACGACAGCTTCCACATGGCTTAAGTCCAGCCTTCTCTTTTCCGCAGCCAGAACAGAGCCTCTTCAGCGTAGCAGCTTTGCAATCCACAGCATGCCGGAACGCATCCTCGTTCTTACAGCTACTGCTGCAGTAGTGTGCCACATCACATTCACTGCAGAGAATCTTTGGACAGGCAGAAGTGTATGCAGCATCGCATCGCCAGCACTGATCTTTTTTCAGCATTCTCTTTTTGGAAATGAATCTCTCTTCTTCAGAAAAATCTTCGAGTCAATACAACGGACAACCATACAAGAACAGAGGCAGGTCCTGACCCAGCACGAAGCGAAAATTTCTAGGAAAACGAAGACTTTTTCCGGTAGGTCGACGGAAGCGGAAGTAATTCGGGTTTTGCGTTGTGATTTGTGAAAAACCTTTTATCAGGGTGGGGTGGGTAGGTTGGGGAGTAGGGTTGGGGGTTCCGGGGACTGTGGATGGTTTTAGAAATAGGAATTTAAGTGTTCGTGATGTTGAAGGAGAAAAAAAATCCTCAAACAACACTTAAGTAATATTTACCATCTTCATTATTTAACAACACTTAAGTACTATTAAGCAAGCAGAACCACTTTTAAATAAGAAGAAAGCTCTGAAACACCTCCTGGATCCCCCTCCCCGTTCCGAAGTTCAAAATAGTCCTAGTAATGAATAAGGCTCGCAAAGCATGTTGGGGCTGTTTTGGGGCACGGTAAAATGGAGGATTAACCTGCAAAAAGTGGAAACGTCATGGGAAAACTAAATTGCTGTGCGCCAAATTGTGTAAATTCCTGGCGGAATTCACCAGGAATTAAATGGAATTCCCTTCCGAAAAAACAAAACAATCTTGAAAGAATACAAAAGGCTAATACGAAACGAAACTCTTAAGGAATTTTCCCCGAATACTCGGATATGTGGATTACACTTTCTTTGAGGTGAAAGAATGTCAAGGACTCAGTTACCTTCTATCTTTCCTTGGACAGAACCAAGCAAAACTCGTCGCGAGATAGTTAAACACAACTTACCAAATACACGCAAGAGAAGAAAAGATGAAGACGAAATTCAAAGTTCATCAGACACGGCCGTAAGCTCGCTCATCGAGTCACCAACACAGTCAACATCTCATGCTGTAGACTAAATGCAAAGACTGCCATCTGAAACTGTAAGGTCTGTAAGCTCGCTTGTAAAACCGTCAACATCTGATACTGAAGATGAAATTCAAAGATCGCACGTTGAATTGGAAAAAGATTAAAAGAGAGCAAACTGAAAAGGAAGAAATTCAAAGACTCCAAGCTGAACAGAAAGAAAATGAAAGATTACAGATGCAAAGAGAACTCGACTCTTTGAAAAAAGAAGTGAATAAAATTAAGTTTAAGTACAAACTGGAAGAAGAGCCACTGTTTAATATTTATGACTTCAAGGTAATGATGGAGATATCACGTTTTATAGTGGTTTCCTTTTAATTACGGCACAATGGTTCAGCGCTTTAATTTGTTAAAAGAAAAGGCAGCTAACCTGAGCTACGTGAATCATCAGCGTTTAAATTTTGACATTGCCCAAAAATCTGGCACAAAGAGGAAACTTTCACTCTGGCAGGAGTTCACCATAGTACTTCTGAAATGCAGATTTGAAAAGGATCTAGCTAATAGATTTAGAGACAATGAAATTAAATGAAATTAAATACCAACCATTCCACTTTAATATTTTTTGCTGCAAAAGTTGTTTTATTCTGGAACCATAGCAACAGTGATGTTTTCACATGTGAGGATAACATGTGAAGATATAATGTTTTCACACAAAAGCCCACCTGGTATTTCATTGGTGTTTATGCAACAGTTATTTAGCCAACAGATATCATATCCAGAATAATTCGTTTCGTATTCGTCTTTTGTATTCTTTCGAGATTGTTTTGTTTTTCGGAACGGCATGCCATTTAATTCCCGGTGATTTCTGCCAGGAATTTACACAATTTGGCGCACAGCAAATTTAGTTTTCCCATGTCGTTTCCAGTTCGTGCAGGCTAATCCTCCATTTTACCCCCAAAACAGCCCCAACATGCTATGCGAGCCTTATTCATTACCAGGACTTTTTGAACTTCGGAACGGAGAATTTTAAACAATTAGATTATGAGCTTGAGATTTCTATCGCGTGATAGTTGAGATAGAGTCAACTATCACGATAGTTGAGATAGAGTCAACTATCATGCATAGAAATCGAGAGCGAATAATCTAATTGTTTTGGTATAAATCTACTAGTCGTTCAAAACTTTGTCTTTTCTGGAACAGCCTCGACCAGTAAACTGTCTAAATCTTCTTCACAGACACTTATAATTACATTCAGCAGTATGAATCTGTTACTGGTAGTGTTTTTAAAAAGTGACATCAATATTGTTGGTTTAAACTAAACAAATGCAATCTCACTTATTCAAAAAGTAAAATTCAATGACAATATAACAGCCTATCTTACATACCTGGTATAAATCATACATAAACATTTGTCCCATTTTGTACACAGGAATAGTTGTGTATATAGGGATATGAAGACCACACTTGCCAACTAAATAAGGTAGAGCACCCATGTGATAGATATCTGGAAATGTGATTAACACTGCATCTATTTGGTGAATGTGCCTGAAGAAAGATCAGTCCATAAGGTGTTCTACTTAGTACATGCAAATGGTCTGAGAAAGTAGCTGTACCAATGTCAGCTCAGTTTCTAAAATGAATGTACAGTACAATACAAGACTGGATTCTCATATCGTGTATTTTGGGGGGTAGTTTTTAAAGAAACTTGTGTTGCGTCGCTGGGTAATTGAAACACAAGAAACTGGGATTATCAAACAAGTTGATAAAGTAAGTTATGCCGCAGTAAAGTAAAAAAGGTGGTGCTGATGTATAAAAGCCCTTCGTCAGAGCGAATGCCGTTGGATTCGCATATCGTCGAAAACAAGAAATGCTTGCACGTGCTTTCCCCCAAGCAATTCAGCTACAGCATGCACAGTGGAGTATGAGACTATAAGGAAATCTATCCAGATAAGAAATAAACTGAATTATAAAAAGACATTACACATACTTTTTAATCGGTTCAATGACATCGGAGCTAAAGGTTTCGTCCCAACCGCTGTCCAGAAGAAACCTGAATTCATCAACTTGCAGTAGGTAGCAAAGCGGCCCCTCATCATGGGCACCGGACAAGACACTGAGTTTGATTATAGAGGTCATTTCAGTTATTCACGAACAACACCAACATTCGTGCCGCCATATTGGTTGTTTACCACAAGGCTCTGCGAGTTGTGCCCAGCTGTTGCGGCATTGTGGGATCGAAAATTAATTCATCGCGTGACGACAGTGAATTTCCGAGAATTTGACTGAGCCTGCAATTGTGGTTATTTCGTGGAGGAATTAATAATTTGTGATTTGTCCAGCTAACTAGTGTTTGGCTAAAAGGACTTCCCACAGCAAACAACGTGAACTGAGCTACTCTCTGAAAAGGCACAACCTCGAACAACCTCCTGTTTTTCGCAATTTCCTGGTCAGCGGTGTAATTCCTGGAAGCCTTTCAGTGAACATTATTATTCAAGAATTGCGAAATTTCTCGAAGCTGTTGTCCTTTCCATAACCAGGTTGTGCTGTATTTATGATCGTTTATACAGTAGCCTGCGTCACAGATTCGGTTTACACAGAGGCGCATTCAGTTAACTGTGCAGAGCATATACTAAACAGAATTTGGTAAGTTAAATAAATGAAAGGTAGCAAGTATTCAATTTTTCTTCAAGAATGTAGGCCCTTGACTTGAAAATTCCCTTGGTGTAACTGAGTCAATCTGTTCAAACTGATTACAAAACAACTCTTCGTTCATGTCTGTTCTGATTCAGCTCCGCTGGAGATCCTTTGCTCAACTATAAAGCAAAAAAAAAAGAAAAGAAAGAAAACATACAGCAACTTCTTTAAGGGGAAATTTGGTTTCTAAATTAAAACCCGTTTTAAAGCTATTTTTCGGGCTCACGAGCCGCTGGAAGGAAATGTGGGGTATAAACAACGGTAAGCGGTCATACACTCCCAAAGCGATAAATTGATTGAACTTTCTCACGGTTCTTACAGAAATTCTTCAAGACATGTAAAAAACACTCAGAAAACATGAAAAAAGGTGGACAGTGCTGGCGATGCGAGGCACCGTGCACTGCCAAGTGTTCACGCTGCCAAGTGGCGTTTTACTGCAGCAAGTCATGTCAGAAACAAGACAAGTGGAGACACGAGCCAGACTGCGATGCTGCGGAACTGATAAAGAAGTGTAATGCCTGCGCGACCCAGAGGGTAGGAATGATGACATGTGCAAACTGCCAAAAGGTCTGGTACTGTGGCAAAGAGTGTCAAAAAACTGACTGGAAGAACCACAGGGCTGACTGTCATAAAACTGTAGAGGAAATCCTTAAAGTTACTGCAAAGATAAGAACTGCTCATGCATATGTCCTAAATGGAACCGGTGGAGGTTTAGCAACCTACTACTGGGGAAATAGGCCAGCTGTAGACTTGATTAATTTGTCGATGAATGAAGGAGAAGAGTATTCCAATCCACTGGCTCTGTTGTTATGTGGAGTTGGAGATCCCAGGGATATTCTACTGACCGTCGCCTCTTTACCTGTTACTTACAAACAGCAAGTGACATTCATTATGAACGACATTTGTGCTGAAACTCTTGCCAGGACGGTTTTACTCCTGTATATGTTACACCGAGGTGAGTGCCTTTGTAAACATGAGAAAGTATATATTGCACTATTATGACTTTCTCACGAATCTTTACCTCCTATTTTATCCAATTATGTTGAGAAGAAATGGTATTTTCCATGATAGTAGATGTTGTGTCTGTGCTGCTAGTTATTATAGCAGAAGGAATGCCAGTAAAGCTTGTAGTAATTGCGGTATTCGTTAACGTGGTTCAGAGTGTAGTGTGGGTGGTAGTCATAGTGGCTGTGAGAGAGAAAGTCAATACGATGGTGCACGTGATATGAAAGTCATGTTAGGATTCATACCGTTAGCAATAATTGTATTGGTATTGATATTCGGGTTGTAATAGTAGTAATTACGGTGCATGTAAACGTTTTTTTGGATTTCATCAAATGGGAAGGAGAAGCACTCATAAAAATGTGTGCTGATGATTTTTCAGGTGAGAAAGACGTGACCAACACAGTGATTCGAGTTTGGTACTCTTTGCTTATAACAGACGAAGATCATGAAATGTTGACCTTAGCGCTTGAAGAGCTCATCGCCACCGATAACTTACACGCTCTCACTAAAGGAATGATGACGGTCAATACAAACCAACTGAGTAAACTGAAAACTGTTTGGAGAGTATGGTCTGAGCTGGCAACACGCAGGGGATTCAACGTAGCGAGCTTAAGAGCGGAAGCAGCATCACGTGATACGGGGAGAGAAGGTGGCATAAGACATTACATGGCCGTCATTCCTGCAAAGCACAGAAAATCTGCCAAAGAATTTATAGATACAGGAATCTTTTCTCCAGCGAAAGATACTAAACAACTTAAAAGGCAAAATGTAACTTTGACAAGAAGTATTGCTGATCAAGCCCAAGATTTTATCCAGTATGGTGTACCAACGGATATTTTTCCCTTTAGTGGCTGGGACTACATTGCGGTCAAAAAGGTTTGCTGTGTAGATTCCTTGCCAGAGATGTATGGTGCCTATCTCTCACAGATCTTAGACAAGTCTCGTGAAGCAATGAGACGAGGTCAGGTCAAACTGCATGTCGTTCTAGGAGACTGTGTTGAGGTAGATCCCTCTCTGCCTGTTGGACTCACATATGATCGCATCACAACGTCTAACTTAAGTGACTATATCCCGCTTACTACTTTACTAACAAAATTCAAATGTTTCTTGAACAGTACGAATCCCCATGCTGTCTTGGTAACTGAGACGATGAACTGGGTAAATTTACAACCCGAAATCTTGCAGCTGATTAGGCAGAGAGCAATGTCCCAAATCAGACCAAATAACTTAAATGAACGAGCTCTGAAAGACACTAGGAACCCCGAACTTGTGAACTCCTTTGGTATGACAGGCGTCGTTGAATATCAGAACTTGATTCCACACTTTCTTATAAATCTCCAAGCAGCTCTTTTGGCGTCATGCACAGATGAAGAACTTGCCTCTTTCTCAAAGAAAAAGAAGCTTCCAACTACAAAATCGATTGCAACTTCACTGGGACTGGTATTGCGTGATTTTGTTAGAAACGGAAACTCGGTTTTTCCATTCAGATGGGCCTTGAATTGCCGTCGAGTGACAATGCTCCGAGGCTTCGAATATGCCTTGGAGTGGAGGCTGTCGCGTTAGGTACTCAGAATACAAGACTAACTGAAGATTTACATTTCAGCACATTACTAGAATCAGGACAGAGATCTCAAGGATACACCCACCACGAGTCCCATTGTACATATTGTTTTTTCTCTGCAGGAAAAGATCTCATGTATATACCCACCACGAGTCCCCAGTACGTAATGGTACGTTGACGTAATTGAATGGTGCATTGAATAATTTAACGTGTCTTACGTAGTTTCGGGCTCGTGGTGGGTATATACATGAGATCTTTCCCAGAATCAGTAACGTGCATCCAAGAGTGACTAAAGTACCACTGGCCTGGGCTAAGGTACGGCGCATCAGAGCTTCACTGCTTTGGCCATTTTTGTAAGTAACCACCAGGTCAACCACTTTGAACACTCGATTAAAATTCGTAGCAATTGTTTATGTATCAACGACTTATTTTTTTACTATATTTGTATGCTTCCCACTTTTTAGTTGCTTTAATTAGCCCAGTACTGAGGGTAATTAAAAATGGACTGGTATATAATAAAATAAAGTTTTCCTAAAACTTCGTCGATTGTCTTTCGTTCCGCAAATCGAAGTTTTTCTACGCGAGGTATTGTGGTAGTCATATATTTGGTCATGGTGTATTGTTTTAAAAGTTTGCAGAACGCACTCTAATGCTAACCAATGGTAGGCTGCAGAACGTACGTTATTTGGCCGAATGATACAATAAGCGCAAAATTACGAACCGTCCGGCACACGCATTAGGCTAAGTGAGTCCTTTTCTGCAGACTGCGTAATCGGCTCTTCTAAACTCCATTAGTAATGCCTTGTTTTCAAAGCCTAAACAAGTGAGAAATAAAATGGCTATGGTAAATCTTTGGGAAGGATGATCTGACAAAGTAGCTTCTTCATCCGTCTCATGGTGGTGAAACTTAAAAAGAAAACGGCATAACATATAGCCCGTTCACACCAAAGCTTAAACATGTTTTAAAATGCAGCGGTTTAGTTAAACACGGTTTAAAATTTGTTTCCTTACAAAAACTGCTTACTGACGTTATCGACTACAAATTTAGCACAAACAAAAAGCACATGATAAAGTTTATTTGAATCCTGTGCTTGTCACGATTCCAGTGTTTCCAATTTTCACGTTTTAAAGAGGGTCTCAATGGGGTTAACCGTTAGCCGTAAAACGGGCCGAAATTTTAACCGTTAGGCGTAAAAATTGGAGAATTTGAACCTTTAGCCGTAAAACAGCCAAAAATATTAACCGTTAGCCGTAAAAGTAACCACCCCACGGAGACCCTCTTTAAACCCTGGTTTGATTAGACATGTTTACTAGGTGTGACTGGGGTCAGTAAAAGATAAGCAGTTCTTGCTACCACATGAAGCAGTAAGCTTTCGAACTACAACTTTTGAAAACGAGTTAAAAAATACAACTACAACATTGGGCTTCTGTTCAAGCTGCACACTCAAAACAGAAATGTACATATTGCAACCAGGTGGATGATCAGATATAGTTTAATGCTACACTGGTTTAAGACAACAAATGTAACTTCAAACGTTATTCATTAATTTAAATTACCTTAGTATCAATCTATGTCAGCAAGACTGGCACTGTTTACTTGTCCTGAAACTAATTAAAAAGTGTTATGTAACTTCTTCTTTTTAACAATTTCGACTGAGTACAGCTTTGCATTAACAATAAGGAATGGGGATTTATCAGGAACCTCTGTAACCTAGCAACCGTTGACACGCGTTCATGGAGTGATCGTTACCTGAGGGGGGGGTAAAGGGGGGGGGGGGTGGGGGGCAAGCACGTTTCACGGACATTAAAATATAGAAATAACGCATCACGTTTGATCGGAAAAACGATTTTTAAGGTTCACGTATCACAAAAGGTAAGAAATTAACAGTTCACGGATTTTAATTTCGTGTTTTCACCGGTCACGACAATTAAAAACACTTAATCACGTATCACGCAATAACCCCTTTACCCGCCTCTTACCTTTACTGCTGTTGCAAAATTGGAAGTGTTGTCGCCCGAGCTCGCTCCATTGCCTTTTTATCTAAAACGTTTTCTTACTGAGAGTCTGCCTATCTTAGGGTGACATAACTACGGAAACTATCAAGAACTGAACGCTGCTACCACATGTTACTATACTAAAAACTAATACCAGAATTTCTTCCAATCCCTCCTAACCTTTAGTGATGTGACTCTGTTGACCGAACATCTAACGAGGAGTCCACGAGAACGGGACCGAGCCTTACCCGAATCTTAACCCATTATGATACGACGTTTGTTTTCGGTAGGTGGGCTACATTCGTGCAAATATTTAAGCAGTCGTCTTGTCTTGATGAGAAGGTTTACCTCATTCAAAACCTTGCACAACAGTTATTACGAAAGGGTCCACTCCACCGCCTTTTCATACCCATTCAGTATGTTTACTCTCCGGAAATTCAAAGGCCATCTGAATCGAAAGATTCTATTTTCAAATCGAAGGAAATTGCGAGCAGTAAGGAAGTTGTGCTCAGCCAGCGACTTCCAGGATCTACGTCCAGCGCTTTCACTATGCAGATCTGAGATCAGCAGAGCGGCTCGAAGGAACTTCATGAAATGTTTAGTATGGTCGAAGTATTCCACAAAACCTGTTACTCCAGATGAGTATGCAATGGCAGGGCTGCCAGTGTCAGCAAGGACTTTATTGAAGAAACTTCGCGCCATTCGCTTGAGCTGAACATAGATTTCCATCTTTAAGGTGGTATTGATGTACCAATTTAAAAACTCGGTTACAATGACCGAGTAGCGGTTGGCGGTGTTCAGAAGCGGTTTACACTCGTCCAGGAGACTGGGGAGTGGCAGGTAATCACCAAGGTTGGAAGTCGTCACACGATCGAATTTCTGCTCTGCAGAAAGAAAGGAATGGATATTAAGGCAGTGACACAATAAAAACTGGAACTTTACATTTCGAGTGGCTAATTTGATAGCAAATTTCTCTAGCACGTGCCCAATGTACAGACTGTACATCTCAAGTAGGCAAGGAGAGCGACAATATTGGCGAGCATCTTTGTAGTCCCACGAAGTAAATGGAATCACAGAAGACTGTATTAAGTAGGTGAAATGAGTACCCATGTTGTTGGCAAAGAAATAACTAGCACCGCTAAGGGTAAAGTTCTCTCGAGGAAGCGTCTTCCTCGCTTTCTTGGCAATCAAAATTCCATTCTGAAACCAGTCGGAGGCGGATTTCTTGTGCTCTTTGGGGATTTCCGCGACGTAAAAATCCATCCCTTCGTTCGCCATTGGGTCATTTTCAAACATTTTACACCGCTCTATCGTGATCCAGTCGCCCTTTCGTGAACTGAGATCTAGCCAGGTGCGCCATACTTGTACGAGTCTGTAAAACTGCTCTGAATTCATGCTCATTATTCCGCCAGTAACTTCTTCAAGGCTGGATACCTGGGTCAGGTCTCGGAGGGTGTCGGTTACAAGCCGGTAATCCTCCTCACTGAGCCGCAGCGAGTACCAAATCTGTGTCACTGAGTTTGCCACGTCGGCCCCCCCTGTGAAGTACAAGACACATATCCCTTTAAGGTTGTCCTCCACCCTAAACTACACCAAACAATTTGTTGCAATTTGGTCAAGAAACTTCAATTGCATGTGATTACACTCATTAAAAGAAAAGAAATTGGGAAGGTTTTATTCGAAATGGTTGCTATGGTAACCATCCACGCCTTGATGAAGTTAGCTTTTAAGGCCTATATGCCAAGAATTGTAGCTTAATTAGGAAACAAAATTTGACTTCAAAACAAACATAGCGTGTTAATTCATGCTCCTGTCTGTGTAATGCACCAAAATTTTCAAAATAAATTTTTGATGAAAGTGCTTTTAACAGGCTTTATATTGTCATTACCTTATTTTCACCAAACCGAGTGGACAAATTATCTCCTGTCACGTGACCCAAGTAAAAGTGTTGTGATTTTTTAGGTTACTGCATCACGACACTATTGGTCTTTAAATTCCCCTAGTTTCAGGAGATCCGCTTAAAACCCTTTGAAACTAGAAATTTTGCCGTGAGGTCAGACAGTCAAAAAGTTGACATTTGATAAAAATGTTTCTACAGTTTCTTGTGCATAAGTTAAGCATTTAATAAGCCAGCAGTGGCGAGAGGGGGGAGATGGAGGGTTGCACTTTGGGGAGGGGGACGGTAGGGGATAAACAGTTGCTCTAAGTATGTGAAAAGTTTCACAGATTGGATGAAATATTCAAATTCATAGGGTAAATGAGAAACCCTGTGATGGCGATTCAAGAGACGCTTTTCACAAGTTATTAGATTTGTCAATCTGTACAGCTATTTAAAGCTTTCCCACAATGTATTATTTATGTATTTTAAAAATTTACCCACATTTTCAGTCATTTTCTGACAGTAGACAACCGTTTCTATGGCCGTTACTATGTAAAAAAACTTCTACCATTGTGTACATTCCTCGAATTTGACACTCATCTAGGGGCAAATTCGGCAAAATCGTTCCAAAATGTTTTTATCGGTATTCAGTGGCCTTAAATCCTACATTTTCAAAAGAATGACTTTTTCATCAATATCGGCATACTTATGAGTGGACGACCACCTTAAGCCCCAATATCAATGTTCATTTTCTCCTAACTGTTTTCATGGTTTGTTATAGCACCAGTGAGGAGAATTTGTTTAAATATCAATACAACTCTTTTTTGGTGATCATTTTCATTATTCTCATAACATGAATGGTGATGAACACTGAATATTGTAATGAGAAACTGGATGCTGGTCACTACTGGGACTTAAGCGTTAACTCTTCTGGCTCACCATTTTGAAGCCATATTGGACGCCACATGGATGAATGTAAGTCTGGTATTTAAACTTCTCCTGTCACCAATGTGGAATCAAAAGTGGCCACCCATGTTGTTTTTGTGGTTAAAGCTGGCTGGCTACAGTAATAATAACAACATTTATAAGTCTCCGCCAACACATGTTCTCATTGCGGACCTATGTGCAGCTTCACTGGAGTGCGTTCACTTTAAAACAACTAATCAATTACAATTCGTTATACACTCGTCAGAACTCCACATTTACCTTTGTACAGAAGGTAAAGAAGCAGGACCGTCCTAGCAAGCGTGCATGCACAAATGTCGTTCAGTACAAACGTGACCTCTTTTCTGTACGAGTCTGGAAGTTGGGCGACAGACAATGCAACATTTCGTGGGTCCCCAACTCCGCAAGCGAGAACAGACAACGGTTTGGAATACTCGCAGCCCTCATTTAAAGGAAGATTGATGATGTCTGTTGCCGGTACGTTACCCCAGTAGTAGGTAGTTGCCAACCCAAGCATCGCTTCCTTAGCTTTGAGGTGCGATCTCAGTGCTCTCGACAACGCCTTAATGTCTTCTGTCTCTTTGCGACAATATGCTTTGTGTGTTGGCCAGGCTTTCTTCAAACATTCCTTATCACAGTACCACGACTGACGACAGCTTCCACATGGCTTAAGTCCAGCCTTCTCTTTTCCGCAGCCAGAACAGAGCCTCTTCAGCGTAGCAGCTTTGCAATCCACAGCATGCCGGAACGCATCCTCGTTCTTACAGCTACTGCTGCAGTAGTGTGCCACGTCACATTCACTGCAGAGAATCTTTGGACAGGCAGAGGTGTATGCAGCATCGCATCGCCAGCACTGATCTTTTTTCAGCATTCTCTTTTTGGAAATGAATCTCTCTTCTTCAGAAAAATCTTCGAGTCAATACAACGGACAACCATACAAGAACAGAGGCAGGTCCTGACCCAGCACGAAGCGAAAATTTCTAGGAAAACGAAGACTTTTTCCGGTAGGTCGACGGAAGCGGAAGTAATTCGGGTTTTGCGTTGTGATTTGTGAAAAACCTTTTATCAGGGTGGGGTGGGTAGGTTGGGGAGTAGGGTTGGGGGTTCCGGGGACTGTGGATGGTTTTAGAAATAGGAATTTAAGTGTTCGTGATGTTGAAGGAGAAAAAAAATCCTCAAACAACACTTAAGTAATATTTACCATCTTCATTATTTAACAACACTTAAGTACTATTAAGCAAGCAGAACCACTTTTAAATAAGAAGAAAGCTCTGAAACACCTCCTGGATCCCCCTCCCCGTTCCGAAGTTCAAAATAGTCCTGGTAATGAATAAGGCTCGCAAAGCATGTTGGGGCTGTTTTGAGGCACGGTAAAATGGAGGATAAACCTGCAAAAAGTGGAAACGTCATGGGAAAACTAAATTGCTGTGCGCCAAATTGTGTAAATTCCTGGCGGAATTCACCAGGAATTAAATGGAATTCCCTTCCGAAAAAACAAAACAATCTTGGAAGAATACAAAAGGCTAATACGAAACGAAACTCTTAAGGAATTTTCCCCGAATACTCGGATATGTGGATTACACTTTCTTTGAGGTGAAAGAATGTCAAGGACTCAGTTACCTTCTATCTTTCCTTGGACAGAACCAAGCAAAACTCGTCGCGAGATAGTTAAACACAACTTACCAAATACACGCAAGAGAAGAAAAGATGAAGACGAAATTCAAAGTTCATCAGACACGGCCGTAAGCTCGCTCATCGAGTCACCAACACAGTCAACATCTCATGCTGTAGACTAAATGCAAAGACTGCCATCTGAAACTGTAAGGTCTGTAAGCTCGCTTGTAAAACCGTCAACATCTGATACTGAAGATGAAATTCAAAGATCGCACGTTGAATTGGAAAAAGATTAAAAGAGAGCAAACTGAAAAGGAAGAAATTCAAAGACTCCAAGCTGAACAGAAAGAAAATGAAAGATTACAGATGCAAAGAGAACTCGACTCTTTGAAAAAAGAAGTGAATAAAATTAAGTTTAAGTACAAACTGGAAGAAGAGCCACTGTTTAATATTTATGACTTCAAGGTAATGATGGAGATATCACGTTTTATAGTGGTTTCCTTTTAATTACGGCACAATGGTTCAGCGCTTTAATTTGTTAAAAGAAAAGGCAGCTAACCTGAGCTACGTGAATCATCAGCGTTTAAATTTTGACATTGCCCAAAAATCTGGCACAAAGAGGAAACTTTCACTCTGGCAGGAGTTCACCATAGTACTTCTGAAATGCAGATTTCAAAAGGATCTAGCTAATAGATTTAGAGACAATGAAATTAAATGAAATTAAATACCAACCATTCCACTTTAATATTTTTTGCTGCAAAAGTTGTTTTATTCTGGAACCATAGCAACAGTGATGTTTTCACATGTGAGGATAACATGTGAAGATATAATGTTTTCACACAAAAGCCCACCTGGTATTTTCATTGGTGTTTATGCAACAGTTATTTAGCCAACAGATATCATACCCAGAATAATTCGTTTCGTATTAGTCTTTTGTATTCTTTCGCGATTGTTTTGTTTTTCGGAACGGCATGCCATTTAATTCCCGGTGATTTCCGCCAGGAATTTACACAATTTGGCGCACAGCAAATTTAGTTTTCCCATGTCGTTTCCAGTTCGTGCAGGCTAATCCTCCATTTTACCCCCAAAACAGCCCCAACATGCTATGCGAGCCTTATTCATTACCAGGACTTTTTGAACTTCGGAACGGAGAATTTTAAACAATTAGATTATGAGCTTGAGATTTCTATCGCGTGATAGTTGAGATAGAGTCAACTATCATGCATAGAAATCGAGAGCGAATAATCTAATTGTTTTGGTATAAATCTACTAGTCATTGAAAACTTTGTCTTTTCTGGAACAGCCTCGACCAGTAAACTGTCTAAATCTTCTTCACAGACACTTATAATTACATTCAGCAGTATGAATCTGTTACTGGCAGTGTTTTTAAAAAGTGACATCAATATTGTTGGTTTAAACTAAACAAATGCAATCTCACTTATTCAAAAAGTAAACTTCAATGACAATATAACAGCATATCTTACATACCTGGTATAAATCGTACATAAACATTTGTCCCATTTTGTACACAGGAATAGTTGTGTATATAGGGCAATGAAGACCACACTTGCCAACTAAATAAGGTAGAGCACCCATGTGATAGATATCTGGAAATGTGATTAACACTGCATCTATTTGGTGAATGTGCCTGAAGAAAGATCAGTCCATAAGGTGTTCTACTTAGTACATGCAAATGGTCTGAGAAAGTAGCTGTACCAATGTAAGCTCAGTTTCTAAAATGAATAATTTTATACAGTACAAGACAAGACTGGATTCTCATATCGTGTATTTTGGGGGGTAGTTTCTAAAGAAACTGCTGTTGCGTCGCTGGGTAATTGAAACACAAGAAACTGGGATTATCAAACAAGTTGATAAAGTAAGTTATGCCACAGTAAAGTAAAAAAGGTGGTGCTGATGTATAAAAGCCTTTCGTCAGAGCGAATGCCGTTGGATTCGCATATCGTCGAAAACAAGAAATGCTTGCACGTGCTTTCCCCCAAGCAATCAGCTACAGCATGCATAGTGGAGTATGAGGTTATAAGGAAATCTATCCAGATAAGAAATAAACTGAATTATAAAAAGACATTACACATACTTTTTAATTGATTCAATGACATCGGAGCTAAAGGTTTCGTCCCAACCGCAGTCCAGAAGAAACCTGAATTCATCAACTTGCAGTAGGTAACAAAGTGGCCCCTCATCATGGGCACCGGACAAGACACTGAGTTTGATTATAGAGGTCATTTCAGTTACTCACGAAACAACACCAACATTAGTGCCGCCATATTGGTTGTATACCACAAGGCTCTGCGAGTTGTGCCAAGCTCTTGCCGCATTGTGGGATCGAAAATCCATAATCCGTCATCGCGTGACTCAAGTGGATTTCCAAGAATTTGACTGAGCCCGCAATTGTGGTTATTTCTTGAATGTGTAATGGAATTAGAGCAATTAATAGTTTGTCCAGCTAAGTAGTGTCTGACTAAAAGGACTTCCCACAGCAAACAACATGAACTGAGCTGCTCTCTGAAAAAGCACAACCTCCTGTTTTTCTCGATTTCCTGGTCAGCGGTGTAATTCCAAAGCCTTATTTCCGGGAAGCCTTTCAGTGAAGCATATTATTCAAGAACTGCGAAATTTCTCGAAGCTGTTGTCCTTTCCATAACCAGGTTGTGCTGTATTTATGATCGTTCATACAGTAGCCTGCGTCACAGATTCAGTTTACACAGAGGCGCATTCAGTTAACCGTGCAGAGCATACACTAAACAGAATTTGGTAAGTTAAGTAAATGAAAGGTAGCAAGTATTCAATTCTTCTTCAAGAATGTAGGCCCTTGACTTGAAAATTCCCTTGGTGTAACTGACTCAATCTGCTCAGACTGATTAAAAAACAAGTTTTCGCCGTTCATGTCTGTTCTGGATCCAGCTACAAGATCTTTTACTCACCTATAAAGCAAAAGAAAACTGAGGAAAGAAAGAAAACATACAGCAACTTCTTTAAGGGGAAAGTTAGTTTCTAAATTAAAACCCGTTTTAAAGCAATTTTGGGCCTCGCCAGCCGCTGGAAGGAAATGTGGGGTATAAACAACGGTAAGCGGTCATAGGCTCCCAAAGCGGTAAATTAAAAGACCTTTATGTTCTTACAGAAGTTCTTCAAGACATGTAAAGAACCCTGAGAAAACGGCATGAACAAAGATGGACAGTGCTGGCGATGTGAGGCACCGTGCACTGCCAAGTGTTCACGCTGCAAAGTGGCGTTTTATTGCAGCAAGTCATGCCAGAAACAAGATAAGTGGAGACACGAGCCAGACTGCGATGCTGCAGAAGTAAGAAAGAAGTGTAATGCCTGCGCGACCCAGAGGGAAGGAATGATGACATGTGCAAACTGCCAAAAGGTCTGGTACTGTGGCGCAGAGTGTCAAAAAACTGACTGGAAGAACCACAGGGCTGACTGTCATAAAACTGTAGAGGAAATCCTTAAAGTCACTGCAAAGACAAGAACTGCTCATGCACGTTTTATAACTGATGGAGGTTTAGCACGGACCTACTACTGGGGAAATAGGCCAGCTGTAGATTTGATTAATTTGTCAATGAATGAAGGAGAAGAGTATTCCAATCCACTGGCTCTGTTGCTATGTGGAGTTGGAGATCCCAGGGATATTCTACTCACCGTCGCCTCTTTGCCTGTTACTTACAAACAGCAACTGACGTTCGTAATGAACGACATTTGTCCTGACACTCTTGCCAGGACGGTTTTACTTCTGTATATGTTACACCGAGGTGAGTTCCTTTGTAAACATGAGAAAGTATATATTGCACTATTATGACTTTCTAATGAATCTTTAACTTCTATTTTACCCAATTAAAGTTGGGAAGAAATGTGATTTTCCATGATAGTAGATGTTGTGTCTGTGCTACTAGTTATTGCAGCAGAAGGAATGCCAGTAAAGCTTGTAGTAATTGTGGTTGTCAGAGTGGTTGGCCAACACAGTTGGCCGTGGCCAACACAGTGATTCGAGTTTGGTACTCTTTGCTTATAACAGACGAAGATCATGAAATTTTAACCTTAGCGCTTGAAGAGCTCATAGCCACCGATAACTTACACGCTCTCACTAAAGGAATGATGACGGTCAATACAAACCAACTGAGAAAACTGAAAACTGTTTGGAGAGGATGGTCTAAGCTGGCACCACGCAGGGGATTCATCGTAGCGAGCTTAAGAGCGGAAGCAGCATCACGTGATATGAATAGAAAAATTGGCGTAAGGAATTACATGGCCGCCATTCCTGCAAAGCACAGAAAATCTGCCAAATATTTTATTGATACAGGAATCTTTTCGCCAGCGAAAAATACTAAGCAACTTAGAAGGCAAAACGTGACTTTGACAAGAAGCATTGCTGACCAAGCCCTGAAGCTGTTTTCAGATTCTTCAGATTTGATTCAGTATAATATTCCAATGGATGTTTTGCCCTTTACTGGCTGGGACTACATTGCGGTCAAAAAGGTTTGCTGTGTAGATTCCTTGCCAGAGATGTATGGTGCCTATCTCTCACAGATCTTAGACAAGTCCCGTGAGGCAATGAGACGAGGTCAGGTCAAACTGCATGTCGTTCTAGGAGACTGTGTTGAGGTAGATCCCCATCTGCCTGTTGGACTCACATATGATCGCATCACAACCTCTAACTTGAGTGACTATATCCCGCTTACTACTTTACTAACAAAATTCAAATGTTTCTTGAACAGTATGAATCCCCATGCTGCCTTAGTAACTGAGACGATGAACTGGATGAATTTACAACCCGCAATCTTCCAGCTGATTACTCAGAGAGCGATGTCCCAAATACCGAATAGCTTAAATGAACGAGCTCTGGAAGACACTAGGAACCCCGAACTTGTGAACTCCTTTGGTATGACAAGCGTCGTTGAATATCAGAACTTGATTCCACATTTTCTTATAAATCTCCAAGCAGCTCTTTTGGCGTCATGCACAGATGAAGAACTTGCCTCTTTCTCAAAGAAAAAGAAGCTTCCAACTACAAAATCGATTGCAACTTCACTGGGACTGGTATTGCGTGATTTTGTTAGAAACGGAAACTCGGTTTTTCCATTCAGATGGGCCTTGAATTGCCGTCGAGTGACAATGCTCCGAGGCTTCGAATATGCCTTGGAGTGGAGGCTGTCGCGTTAGGTACTCAGAATATAAGACTAACTGAAGATTTACATTTCAGCACATTACTAGAATCAGGACCGAAATCTCAAGGATACACCCACCACGAGTCCCATTGTACGTATTGTTTTTCGCTGCAGGAGAAGATCTCATGTATATACCCACCACGAGTCCCCAGTACGTAATGGTACGTTGACGTAATTGAATGGTGCAATGAATAATTTTACGTGTCTTACGTAGTTTCGGGCTCGTGGTGGGTATATATATGAGATCTTTCCCAGAATCAGTAACGTGCATCCAAGAGTGACTAAAGTACCACTGGCCTAGGCTAAGGTGCGGCGGGTCAGAGCTTCAACGTCGTGGCCATTCGTTTAAGTAACCACTAGGTCAACCACTTTGAACACTCGATTGAAATTCTTAGCAAGTGCATATGTATCGACGGTTCATTTTTTAGCGGGGCTCTCGCGCGCGAAGCGCGCCTGCAGCAGAGCCCCATACTCATGGAATATGGTCAACCTCTTTTTTTTGGTTGTCACGTGACTGACCGAGCGTACGTACGTACGTACGCGTCTACAGATTGTACGGGTAGGGTAGGGGAGACTATCAAAAGGAAGGGAGGGGTATCTCAGGCTTGCCTTGGCAAATCCTCATCTTTTATATTGGACATTCACAATATGGTCAATTGACAGCTGTCAAAACGGGATAGCCACTGACCAGCATCACATGACCATATTGTGGGCTCATGTGTCAACTCATCGAGGTGACGTGATTTATTTGGAAGCTGTTCTGGTAGCCCGCATATTTTTGGCGGGAAATTGCGTTGACGACTGAAAAAGAAATTTTCAGTTCATTGTCTTTTTGAGACACAATATTACTACTCTACACTGTTAAAGTTTTACTAAAGGATAAACGAAACAATTTCTATTGCTATGTCAACAAACAATAGCAGAGAAAATATAATTTGCAGAACACAGGGTTCAGGTGAAGAGCAACGGGAAAGAGAGCAAGAATTAACTGAGGAAGAATGAGCGAAGTAGATCGCCAAAGAAGGCGCGCTCGGGAAAGAGAAAGGAGAACGCCGACAAGCAGAAACAGTCCGGGCTCGAGAAAATAGACAAAATGTTAACGAAGAACGCCGAGAAGCGGAAAGATTCCGTGCTGTGGAAAACAGACAAAATTGTAGCGAAGAATGCCGAGAAGCGGAAAGACTTTGTGCTGTGGAAAACAGACAAAATTTTAGCGAAGAATGCCGAGAAGCGGAAAGACTCCGTGCTGTGGAAAACAGACAAAATTGTAGCGAAGAAAGCCGAGAAGCGGAAAGACTCCGTGCTGTGGAAAACAGACAAAATTGTAGCGAAGAAAGCCGAGAAGTGGAAAGACTCCGTGCTATGGACCACAAATTTGCATAAGTTTTGTCTGCAAAATATTTGCTCACTGATGCGTGACTCAGCACTCGCACTTTCCACTTTCCCTTAAACTTGACACTTGACTTGGAAAACCGACTTCTAAACAAACCTTCTTCAGAAAAATGATCTTCTGAATGCACTACTTTTGAATGAGAAGCAAACTGATGAAAGATTTCAAATTTTTATGTCCTTTAATCATATAAACATCTCCCCTGTCGACGGCTAAGAAATACTCCCGCGGGAATTTTCTCTTGGCGGCAAATTGCAGAATGTAGCGCTTTCACTGGCAGCTTTTCGCGTTGTCGACGTTGTCATTTAGTGTGTCGATTGAGAACTTTGGTTTCAACGCCGTTGTTTTCGTAAAAAATGTTCTTCTAAATTGTAAAATGTCTCAAATGTATGTTAGTCATTCACGTGTTGCGTTGGACCAGGTCTACTTATAGTTCACACTTTTACGGTTATTTATTTCTTTTGTTAATAACTACAGCTGATTGTAGTGAATAAATGAGGGCAGTAATTTTTTAAACTTACAATGTAATTAAGAAAAGAATAATTTTTCGGGCTGGTAGATGTTGGTTACAGCTTGCCCGAAGGGCAATCTGTAAAATTAATTTTCTTTGCACCCTGCTTGGAGTAAACATTTATTTTACCGAGGTGTTCGTTTTAACACGAAAATGACAAGAGTTGTGTCCTGCATTTCCCAGTAGCGTGTACAAATCTTTTAAATACATTTACGCAAATAGAATGGTTAATTTCATCAGGAATAGAATACAGTACATTGATAATGTCTTTTTTGTAGAATATACTCCATGACTTTGTAGGTAGAAAGACCGTACTTATGGCAGACGAAAGTTTAGACAAAAATCATAGCAAGTTAACCGACCTCGACACTTAACTATAGTTAAAAACGTTTGTGAATTCCTTCGCAATATTTTAGAATGCTTTTACAGTTTAAAGTGAAATGAAAGTACTAACGGGAGCCCCGCTTTTAGGCTTGGCTAAATCTATATATTACTATATTTGTATGCTTCCCACTTTTCAGTTGCTTCAATTAGCCCAAAACTGAGGGTAATTAAAAATGGACTGGTATATAATAAAATAAAGTTTTTCTAAAACTTCGTCGCTTGTTTTTTGTGCCGCAAATCGGAAGTTTGTCTACGCGAGGTATTGAGGTATTTGGTCTTGTTTTGAAAGTTTTTAGAACGCACTCTAATGCTAACCGATGGTAGGCTGCCGAACGTGCGTTATTTGGCCGAATGCTACAATAAACGTAAAATTACGAACCGTCCCGGCACTGCACACGCATTAAGCTAAATGAGTCCGTTTCTGCCGACTCTCTAATCGGCTCTTCTAACTCCATTAGTAATGCCTTGTTTTCAGTGCCTAAGTAAGCGAGAAACTTAAAAAGAAAACGGCATAACATATACCCCGTTCCGGGCACACCAAAGCTTAAACATGTTTTAAAATGCAGCCGTTTAGTAAAACACGGTTTAAAATTGTTTCCTTACAAAAACTGCTTACTGACGTTGTCGCTACAAATTTAGCACAAAACAAAAAGAGCATGATAAAGTTTATTTGAATCCTGCGCTTGTAACGATTCCAGTGTTACCAATTTTCACGTTTTAAACCCTTTTTTGATTAAGCAGGCGTGCATGAATGGGGTAATAGATAAGCAGTTCATACTACCACATGAAGCAGTAAGCTCACGAACTACAACTTTTGAAAACGAATTAAAAAATACAACTACAACATTGGGCTTCTGCTCAAGCTGCACACTCAAAACAGAAATAAACATATTGCAACCAGGTGGATGATCAGATACAGTTTAATGCTACACTGTTTTAAGATATCGAATGTAACTTAAAGAGTTATTCATTGATTTAAACCAGCTTGCAGAATCAAACTGTTTCTGAACAATCAACTTAACTGAGTAATAGTTCGGACTGGCACTACAGGCTAACTTGTCCTGAAAATGATCCAAAAGTGTTACGTAACTTCTTTTTGAAACTTTGGACTGAGTGCAGCTTTGCAGAAATTAACAGATTAACAATAAGGAATGGGGATTTATCAGGAACCTCTGCAACCTAGCAACCGTTGACACGCGTTCATGGAGTGAAGGTTACCTTTACTGCTGTTGCAAAATTGGAAGTGTTGTCGCCTGAGCTCGCTCCATTGCCTTTTTATCTAAAACGTTTTCTTACTGAGAGTCTGACTATCTTAGGGCGATATAATTACAGAAACTATCAAGAACTGAGCGCTGCTACCACATGTTACTATACTAAAACTAATACCAGAATTTCTTCCAATCCCTCCTAAGCTTTATGGCTCCCTCCTATGGCTTTAGTGATGTGACTCTATTGACCGAACATCTAACGAGGAGTCCACGAGAACGGGACCGAGCCTTACCCGAATCTTAACCCATTATGATACGACTTTTGTTTTCGGTAGGCGGGCTACATTCGTGCAAATATTTAAGCAGTCGTCTTGTCTTGATGAGAAGGTTTACCTCATTCAAAACCTTGCACAACAGTTATTACGAAAGGGTCCACTCCACCACCTTTTCACACCCATTCAGTATGGTTACTCTCCGGAAATTCATTGGCCATCTGAAACGAAAGATTCTATTTTCAAATCGAAGGAAATTGCGAGCAGTAAGGCCGTTGTGCTCAGCCAGCGACTTCCAGGATCTACGGCCAGCGCTTTCACTATGCAGATCTGAGATCAGCAGAGCGGCTCGAAGGAACTTTATGAAATGTTTAGTATGGTCGAAGTATTCCACAAAACCTGTTACTCCAGATGAGCATGCAATGGCAGGGCTGCCAGTGTCAGCAAGGACTTTATTGAAGAAACTTCGCGCCATTCGCTTGAGCTGAACATAGATTTCCATCTTTAAGGTGGTATTGATGTACCAATTTAAAAACTCGGTTACAATGACCGAGTAGCGGTTGGTGGTGTTCAGAAGCGGTTTACACTCGTCCAGGAGACTGGGGAGTGGCAGGTAATCGCCAAGGTTGGAAGTCGTCACACGATCGAATTTCTGCTCTGCAGAAAGAAAGGAATGGATATTCAGGCAGTGACACAATAAAAACTGGAACTTTACCTTTTGAGTGGCTAATTTGATAGCAAATTTCTCTAGCATGTGCCCAATGTACAGACTGTACATCTCAAGTAGGCAAGGAGAGCGACAATATTGGCGGGCATCTTTGTAGTCCCACGAAGTAAATGGAATCACAGAAGACTGTATTAAGTAGGTGAAAGTACCCATGTTGTTGGCAAAGAAATAACTAGCACCGCTAAGGGTAAAGTTCTCTCGAGGAAGCGTCTTCCTCGCTTTCTTGGCAATCAAAATTCCATTCTGAAACCAGTCGGAGGCGGATTTCTTGTGTTCTTTGGGGATTTCCGCGACGTAAAAATCCATCCCTTCCTTCGCCATTGGGTCATTTTCAAACATTTTACTCCGCTCTATCGTGATCCAGTCGCCCTTTCGTGAACTGAGATCTAGCCAGGTGCGCCATACTTCTACGAGTCTGTAAAACTGCTCTGAATTCATGCTCATTATTCCGCCAGTAACTTCTTCAAGGCTGGATACCTGGGTCAGGTCTCGGAGGGTGTCGGTTACAAGCCGGTAATCCTCCTCACTGAGCCGCAGCGAGTACCAAATCTGTGTCACTGAGTTTGCCACGTCGGCCCCCCCTGTGAAGTACAAGACACATATTATGTCTTCCACCCTAAACTACACCAAACAATTTGTTGCAATTTGGTCAAGAAATTTCAATTGCATGTGATTCCACTCATTAAAACAAAAGAAATTGGGAAGGTTTTATTCGAAATGGTTGCTATGGTAACCATCCACACCTTGATGAAGTCGGCTTTTAAGGCCTCTACGCCAACACTTGTAGCTTAATTAGGAAACAAGATTTGACTTCAAAACAAACATAGCGTGTTAATTTATGCTCCTGTCTGTGTAATGAACCAAAATTTTCAAAATAAAAGTTTGATGAAAGTGCTTTTTACAGGCTTTATACTGGCATTACCTTATTTTCACCAAACCGAGTGGACAAATTATCTCCTGTCACGTGACCCAAGTAAAAGTGTTGTGATTTTTTAGGTTACTGTATCACGACACTATTTGTCTTTAAATTCCCCTAGTTTCAGGAGATCCGCTTAAAACCCTTTGAAACTAGAAATTTTGCCGTGAGGTCAGACAGTCAAAAAGTTGACATTTGATAAAAATGTTTCTACAGTTTCTTGTGCATAAGTTAAGCATTTAATAAGCCAGCAGTGGCGAGAGGGGGGAGATGGAGGGTTGCACTTTGGGGAGGGGGACGGTAGGGGATAAACAGTTGCTCTAAGTATGTGAAAAGTTTCACAGATTGGAGGAAATATTCAAATTCATAGAGTAAATGAGAAACCCTGTGATGGCGATTCAAGAGACGCTTTTCACAAGTTATTAGATTTGTCAATCTGTACAGCTATTTAAAGCTTTCCCACAATGTATTATTTATGTATTTTAAAAATTTACCCACATTTTCAGTCATTTTCTGACAGAAGACAACCGTTTTTATGGCCGTTACTGTGTAAAAAAACTTCTACCATTGTGTACATTCCTCGAATTTGACACTCATCTAGGGGCAAATTCGGCAAAATCGTTCCAAAATGTTTTTTTATCGATATTCAGTGGCTTTAAATCCTACATTTTCAAAAGAGTGACTTTTTCATCAATATCGGCATACTTATGAGTGGAAGACCACCTTAAGCCCCAATATCAATGTTCATTTTCTCCTAACTGTTTTCATGGTTTGTTATAGCACCAGTGAGGAGAATTTGTTTAAATATCAATACAACTCTTTTTTGGTGATCATTTTCATTATTCTCATAACATGAATGGTGATGAACACTGAATATTGTAATGAGAAACTGGATGCTGGTCACTACTGGGACTTAAGCGTTAACTCTTCTGGCTCACCATTTTGAAGCCATATTGGACGCCACATGGATGAATGTAAGTCTGGTATTTAAACTTCTCCTGTCACCAATGTGGAATCAAAAGTGGCCACCCATGTTGTTTTTGCGGTTAAAGCTGGCTGGCTACAGTAATAATAATAACATTTATAAGTCTCCGCCAACACATGTTCTCATTGCGGACCTATGTGCAGCTTCACTGGAGTGCGTTCACTTTAAAACAACTAATCAATTACAATTCGTTATACACTCGTCAGAACTCCACATTTACCTTTGTACAGAAGGTAAAGAAGCAGGACCGTCCTAGCAAGCGTGCATGCACAAATGTCGTTCAGTACAAACGTGACCTCTTTTCTGTACGAGTCTGGAAGTTGGGCGACAGACAATGCAACATTTCGTGGGTCCCCAACTCCGCAAGCGAGAACAGACAACGGTTTGGAATACTCGCAGCCCTCATTTAAAGGAAGATTGATGATGTCTGTTGCCGGTACGTTACCCCAGTAGTAGGTAGTTGCCAACCCAGGCATCGCTTCCTTAGCTTTGAGGTGCGATCTAAGTGCTCTCGACAACGCCTTAATGTCTTCTGTCTCTTTTCGGCAATATGCTTTGTGTGTTGGCCAGGCTTTCTTCAAACATTCCTTATCACAGTACCACGACTGACGACAGCTTCCACATGGCTTAAGTCCAGCCTTCTCTTTTCCGCAGCCAGAACAGAGCCTCTTCAGCGTAGCAGCTTTGCAATCCACAGCATGCCGGAACGCATCCTCGTTCTTACAGCTACTGCTGCAGTAGTGTGCCACATCACATTCACTGCAGAGAATCTTTGGACAGGCAGAAGTGTATGCAGCATCGCATCGCCAGCACTGATCTTTTTTCAGCATTCTCTTTTTGGAAATGAATCTCTCTTCTTCAGAAAAATCTTCGAGTCAATACAACGGACAACCATACAAGAACAGAGGCAGGTCCTGACCCAGCACGAAGCGAAAATTTCTAGGAAAACGAAGACTTTTTCCGGTAGGTCGACGGAAGCGGAAGTAATTCGGGTTTTGCGTTGTGATTTGTGAAAAACCTTTTATCAGGGTGGGGTGGGTAGGTTGGGGAGTAGGGTTGGGGGTTCCGGGGACTGTGGATGGTTTTAGAAATAGGAATTTAAGTGTTCGTGATGTTGAAGGAGAAAAAAAATCCTCAAACAACACTTAAGTAATATTTACCATCTTCATTATTTAACAACACTTAAGTACTATTAAGCAAGCAGAACCACTTTTAAATAAGAAGAAAGCTCTGAAACACCTCCTGGATCCCCCTCCCCGTTCCGAAGTTCAAAATAGTCCTGGTAATGAATAAGGCTCGCAAAGCATGTTGGGGCTGTTTTGGGGCACGGTAAAATGGAGGATTAACCTGCAAAAAGTGGAAACGTCATGGGAAAACTAAATTGCTGTGCGCCAAATTGTGTAAATTCCTGGCGGAATTCACCAGGAATTAAATGGAATTCCCTTCCGAAAAAACAAAACAATCTTGAAAGAATACAAAAGGCTAATACGAAACGAAACTCTTAAGGAATTTTCCCCGAATACTCGGATATGTGGATTACACTTTCTTTGAGGTGAAAGAATGTCAAGGACTCAGTTACCTTCTATCTTTCCTTGGACAGAACCAAGCAAAACTCGTCGCGAGATAGTTAAACACAACTTACCAAATACACGCAAGAGAAGAAAAGATGAAGACGAAATTCAAAGTTCATCAGACACGGCCGTAAGCTCGCTCATCGAGTCACCAACACAGTCAAAGTCAACATCTCATGCTGTAGACTAAATGCAAAGACTGCCATCTGAAACTGTAAGGTCTGTAAGCTCGCTTGTAAAACCGTCAACATCTGATACTGAAGATGAAATTCAAAGATCGCACGTTGAATTGGAAAAAGATTAAAAGAGAGCAAACTGAAAAGGAAGAAATTCAAAGACTCCAAGCTGAACAGAAAGAAAATGAAAGATTACAGATGCAAAGAGAACTCGACTCTTTGAAAAAAGAAGTGAATAAAATTAAGTTTAAGTACAAACTGGAAGAAGAGCCACTGTTTAATATTTATGACTTCAAGGTAATGATGGAGATATCACGTTTTATAGTGGTTTCCTTTTAATTACGGCACAATGGTTCAGCGCTTTAATTTGTTAAAAGAAAAGGCAGCTAACCTGAGCTACGTGAATCATCAGCGTTTAAATTTTGACATTGCCCAAAAATCTGGCACAAAGAGGAAACTTTCACTCTGGCAGGAGTTCACCATAGTACTTCTGAAATGCAGATTTCAAAAGGATCTAGCTAATAGATTTAGAGACAATGAAATTAAATGAAATTAAATACCAACCATTCCACTTTAATATTTTTTGCTGCAAAAGTTGTTTTATTCTGGAACCATAGCAACAGTGATGTTTTCACATGTGAGGATAACATGTGAAGATATAATGTTTTCACACAAAAGCCCACCTGGTATTTCATTGGTGTTTATGCAACAGTTATTTAGCCAACAGATATCATATCCAGAATAATTCGTTTCGTATTAGTCTTTTGTATTCTTTCGAGATTGTTTTGTTTTTCGGAACGGCATGCCATTTAATTCCCGGTGATTTCTGCCAGGAATTTACACAATTTGGCGCACAGCAAATTTAGTTTTCCCATGTCGTTTCCAGTTCGTGCAGGCTAATCCTCCATTTTACCCCCAAAACAGCCCCAACATGCTATGCGAGCCTTATTTATTACCAGGACTTTTTGAACTTCGGAACGGAGAATTTTAAACAATTAGATTATGAGCTTGAGATTTCTATCGCGTGATAGTTGAGATAGAGTCAACTATCACGATAGTTGAGATAGAGTCAACTATCATGCATAGAAACCGAGAGCGAATAATCTAATTGTTTTGGTATAAATCTACTAGTCGTTCAAAACTTTGTCTTTTCTGGAACAGCCTCGACCAGTAAACTGTCTAAATCTTCTTCACAGACACTTATAATTACATTCAGCAGTATGAATCTGTTACTGGTAGTGTTTTTAAAAAGTGACATCAATATTGTTGGTTTAAACTAAACAAATGCAATCTCACTTATTCAAAAAGTAAAATTCAATGACAATATAACAGCCTATCTTACATACCTGGTATAAATCATACATAAACATTTGTCCCATTTTGTACACAGGAATAGTTGTGTATATAGGGCAATGAAGACCACACTTGCCAACTAAATAAGGTAGAGCACCCATGTGATAGATATCTGGAAATGTGATTAACACTGCATCTATTTGGTGAATGTGCCTGAAGAAAGATCAGTCCATAAGGTGTTCTACTTAGTACATGCAAATGGTCTGAGAAAGTAGCTGTACCAATGTCAGCTCAGTTTCTAAAATGAATGTACAGTACAATACAAGACTGGATTCTCATATCGTGTATTTTGGGGGGTAGTTTTTAAAGAAACTGCTGTTGCGTCGCTGGGTAATTGAAACACAAGAAACTGGGATTATCAAACAAGTTGATAAAGTAAGTTATGCCGCAGTAAAGTAAAAAAGGTGGTGCTGATGTATAAAAGCCCTTCGTCAGAGCGAATGCCGTTGGATTCGCATATCGTCGAAAACAAGAAATGCTTGCACGTGCTTTCCCCCAAGCAATTCAGCTACAGCATGCACAGTGGAGTATGAGACTATAAGGAAATCTATCCAGATAAGAAATAAACTGAATTATAAAAAGACATTACACATACTTTTTAATCGGTTCAATGACATCGGAGCTAAAGGTTTCGTCCCAACCGCAGTCCAGAAGAAACCTGAATTCATCAACTTGGAGTAGGTAGCAAAGCGGCCCCTAATCATGGGCACCGGACAAGACACTGAGTTTGATTATAGAGGTCATTTCAGTTATTCACGAACAACACCAACATTCGTGCCGCCATATTGGTTGTTTACCACAAGGCTCTGCGAGTTGTGCCCAGCTGTTGCGGCATTGTGGGATCGAAAATTAATTCATCGCGTGACGACAGTGAATTTCCGAGAATTTGACTGAGCCTGCAATTGTGGTTATTTCGTGGAGGAATTAATAGTTTGTGATTTGTCCAGCTAACTAGTGTTTGGCTAAAAGGACTTCCCACAGCAAACAACGTGAACTGAGCTACTCTCTGAAAAGGCACAACCTCGAACAACCTCCTGTTTTTCGCAATTTCCTGGTCAGCGGTGTAATTCCTGGAAGCCTTTCAGTGAACATTATTATTCAAGAATTGCGAAATTTCTCGAAGCTGTTGTCCTTTCCATAACCAGGTTGTGCTGTATTTATGATCGTCTATACAGTAGCCTGCGTCACAGATTCAGTTTACACAGAGGCGCATTCAGTTAACTGTGCAGAGCATATACTAAACAGAATTTGGTAAGTTAAATAAATGAAAGGTAGCAAGTATTCAATTTTTCTTCAAGAATGTAGGCCCTTGACTTGAAAATTCCCTTGGTGTAACTGAGTCAATCTGTTCAAACTGATTACAAAACAACTCTTCGTTCATGTCTGTTCTGATTCAGCTCCGCTGGAGATCCTTTGCTCAACTATAAAGCAAAAAAAAAAGAAAAGAAAGAAAACATACAGCAACTTCTTTAAGGGGAAATTTGGTTTCTAAATTAAAACCCGTTTTAAAGCTATTTTTCGGGCTCACGAGCCGCTGGAAGGAAATGTGGGGTATAAACAACGGTAAGCGGTCATAGGCTCCCAAAGCGATAAATTGATTGAACTTTCTCACGGTTCTTACAGAAATTCTTCAAGACATGTAAAAAACACTCAGAAAACATGAAAAAAGGTGGACAGTGCTGGCGATGCGAGGCACCGTGCACTGCCAAGTGTTCACGCTGCCAAGTGGCGTTTTACTGCAGCAAGTCATGTCAGAAACAAGACAAGTGGAGACACGAGCCAGACTGCGATGCTGCGGAACTGATAAAGAAGTGTAATGCCTGCGCGACCCAGAGGGTAGGAATGATGACATGTGCAAACTGCCAAAAGGTCTGGTACTGTGGCAAAGAGTGTCAAAAAACTGACTGGAAGAACCACAGGGCTGACTGTCATAAAACTGTAGAGGAAATCCTTAAAGTTACTGCAAAGATAAGAACTGCTCATGCATATGTCCTAAATGGAACCGGTGGAGGTTTAGCAACCTACTACTGGGGAAATAGGCCAGCTGTAGACTTGATTAATTTGTCGATGAATGAAGGAGAAGAGTATTCCAATCCACTGGCTCTGTTGTTATGTGGAGTTGGAGATCCCAGGGATATTCTACTGACCGTCGCCTCTTTACCTGTTACTTACAAACAGCAAGTGACATTCATTATGAACGACATTTGTGCTGAAACTCTTGCCAGGACGGTTTTACTCCTGTATATGTTACACCGAGGTGAGTGCCTTTGTAAACATGAGAAAGTATATATTGCACTATTATGACTTTCTCACGAATCTTTACCTCCTATTTTATCCAATTATGTTGAGAAGAAATGGTATTTTCCATGATAGTAGATGTTGTGTCTGTGCTGCTAGTTATTATAGGAGAAGGAATGCCAGTAAAGCTTGTAGTAATTGCGGTATTCGTTAATGTGGTTCAGAGTGTAGTGTGGGTGGTAGTCATAGTGGCTGTGAGAGAGAAAGTCAATACGATGGTGCACGTGATATGAAAGTCATGTTAGGATTCATACCGTTAGCAATAATTGTATTGGTATTGATATTCGGGTTGTAATAGTAGTAATTACGGTGCATGTAAACGTTTTTTTGGATTTCATCAAACGGGAAGGAGAAGCACTCATAAAAATGTGTGCTGATGATTTTTCAGGTGAGAAAGACGTGACCAACACAGTGATTCGAGTTTGGTACTCTTTGCTTATAACAGACGAAGATCATGAGATGTTGACCTTAGCGCTTGAAGAGCTTATCGCCACCGATAACTTACACGCTCTCACTAAAGGAATGATGACGGTCAATACAAAACAACTGAGAAAACTGAAAACTGTTTCGAGAGTATGGTCTGAGCTGGCAACATGCAGGGGATTCAACGTAGCGAGCTTAAGAGCCGAAGCAGCATCATGTGATATGAATAGAGAAACTGGCGTAAGGAATTACATGGCCGCCATTCCTGCAAAGCACAGAAAATCTGCCAAATATTTTATCGATACAGGAATCTTTTCTCCAGCGAAAGATACTAAACAACTTAAAAGGCAAAATGTAACTTTGACAAGAAGCACTGCTGACCAAGCCCTGAAGCTGTTTTCAGATTCTTCAGATTTGATTCAATATAATATTCCAATGGATGTGTTGCCCTTTACTGGCTGGGACTACATTGCGGTTAAAAAGGTTTGCTGTGTAGATTCCTTGCCAGAGATGTATGGTGCCTATCTCTCACAGATCTTAGACAAGTCTCGTGAAGCAATGAGACGAGGTCAGGTCAAACTGCATGTCGTTCTAGGAGACTGTGTTGAGGTAGATCCCTTTCTGCCTGTTGGACTCACATATGATCGCATCACAACCTCTAACTTGAGTGACTATATCCAGCTTACTACTTTACTAAGAAAATTCAAATGTTTCTTGAACAGTACGAATCCCCATGCTGCCTTAGTAACTGAGACGATGAACTGGATAAATTTTCAACCCGAAATTTTCCAGCTGATTATTCATAGGGCGATGTCCCAAATACCAAATAGCTTAAATGAACGAGCTCTGGAAGACACTAGGAACCTCGAACTTGTGAACTCCTTTGGTATGACAAGCGTCGTTGAATATCAGAACTTGATTCCACACTTTCTTATAAATCTCCAAGCAGCTCTTTTGGCGTCATGCTCAGATGAAGAACTTGCCTCTTTCTCAAAGAAAAAGAAGCTTCCATCTACAAAATCGATTGCAACTTCACTGGGACTGGTATTGCGTGATTTTGTTAGAAACGAAAACTCGGTTTTTCCATTCAAATGGGCATTGAATTGCCGTCGAGTGACAATGCTTCGAGGCTTCGAATATGCCTTGGAGTGGAGGCTGTCGCGTTAGGTACTCAGAATACAAGACTAACTGAAGATTTACATTTCAGCACATTACTAGAATCAGGACAGAGATCTCAAGGAAACACCCACCACGAGTCCCATTGTACGTATTGTTTTTCTCTGCAGCCGAATATCTCATGTAAATGTTGTAGTTCAATTTTTTCCTTGGTTCAAACTTTATTTTCCTTTATTTCAAACTCATTATCATAAATCACCATACCAGGAAACAAAGGAAAATAAAATTTGAACCAAGGAAAAAACTGAACTACAACATATATACCCACCACGAGTCCCCTGTACCGCTGTACGTAATTGTACGTTGACGTAATTGAATGGTGCATTGAATAATTTAACGTGTCTTACATAGTTGCGGACTCGTGGTGGGTATATACATGAGATCTTTCCCAGAATCAGAAACGTGCATCCAAGAGTGACCAAATTCGTACTGGCCTGGGCTAAGGTGTGGCGGGTCAGAGCTTCAATGTCGTGGCCATTCTTGTAAGTAACCACTAGGTCAACCCCTTTGAACACTCGATTGAAATTCGTAGCAAGTTTATATGTATCGACGGTTTATTTTTTTACTATATTTGTATGCTTCCCACTTTTCAGTTGCTTCAATTAGCCTAACACTCAGGGTAATTAAAAATGGACTGGTATATAATAAAATAAAGTTTTTCTAAAACTTCGTCGCTTGTCTTTCGTGCCGCAAATCGGAAGTTTGTCTACGCGAGGTATTGAGGTATTTGGTCTTGTTTTGAAAGTTTGTAGAACGCACTCTAATGCTAACCAATGGTAGGCTGCAGAACGTGCGTTATTTGACCGAATGCTACAATAAACGTAAAATTACGAACCGTCCGGCACTGCACACGCATTAAACTGAATGAGTCCTTTTCTGCAGACTCTCTAATCGGCTCTTCTAAACTCCATTAGTAATGCCTTGTTTTAAGTGCCTAAATAAGCGAGAAACTTAAAAAGAAAACGGCATAACATATACCCCGTTCACACCAAAGCTTAAACATGTTTTAAAATGCAGCCGTTTAGTTAAACACGGTTTAAAATTGTTTCCTTACAAAAACTGCTTACTGACGTTGTCGCTACAAGCTTACCACAAAACAAAAAGAACATGATAAAGTTTATTTGAATCCTGTGCTTGTAACGATTCCAGTGTTACTAATTTTCACGTTTTAAACCCTTTTTTGATTAAGCATGTTTAGTGGGCGTGAATGGGGTAATAGATAAGCTGTTCATAGTACTACATGAAGCAGTAAGCTCGCGAACTACAACTTTTTATAGCAAGTTAAAAAATACAACTGCAACATTGGGCTTCTGTTCAAGCTGCACACTCAAAACAGAAATAAACATATTGCAACCAGGTGGATGATCAGATACAGTTTAATGCTACGCTGGTAGATAACGAATGTAACTTAAAGAGTTATTCATTGATTTAAACCAGCTTGCAAAATCAAACTGTTTCTGAACAATCAACTTAAGTAATAGTTCGGACTGGCACTACTGGCTAACTTGTCCTGAAACTGATCCAACAGTGTTACGTAACTTCTTTTTGAAACTTTGGACTGAGTACAGCTTTGCAGAAATTAACAGATTAACAATAAGGAATGGGGATTTATCAGGAACCTCTGCAACCTAGCAACTGTTGACACGCGTTCATTGCCGGAGTGATGGTTACCTTTACTGCTGTTGCAACATTGGAAGTGTTGTCGCCTGAGCTCGCTCCATTGCCTTTTTATCTAAAACGTTTTCTTACTGAGAGTATGACTATCTTAGGGCGACATAATTACGGAAACTATCGACAACTGAGCACTGCTACCAAATGTTACTATACTAAGAACTAATACCACAATTTCTTCCAATCCCTCCTAACCTTTATTGATGTGACTCTATTGACCGAACATCTAACGAGGAGTCCACGAGAACGGGACCGAGCCTTACCCGAATCTTAACCCATTATGATACGACGTTTGTTTTCGGTAGGCGGGCTACATTCGTGCAAATATTTAAGCAGTCGTCTTGTCTTGATGAGAAGGTTTAGCTCATTCGATGATTAGGCTTTATTTAAGAGTTAATAATGAAGGTGTTCCATTCTTATTTGGGTCGGGTCTGTTTTCTGTTCTCTCTCGCATGTTGTGGGCCGTATGTAAGATTTCCAGTAAATGACAAGGTTCGCACCTCATCGAATTACCTTTTCTTTATGATTGGCCAGGAATTAAATGAGTAATAAAAACCTCACAGTTGGTATATCCTCCGAAATCTAATTAAATCCAAGCGTCTGTAGCAACTTGGGTATCCCGCTGATCGCAAAAAAAACACGCTTGAGGATCCTCATGTTCAAAACCTTGCACAACAGTTATTACAAAAGGGTCCACTCCACCGCCTTTTCATACCCATTCAGTATGTTTACCCTCCGAAAATTCATTGGCCATCTGAAACGAAAGATTCTATTTTCAAATCGAAGGAAATTGCGAGCAGTAAGGCCGTTGTGCTCAGCCAGCGACTTCCAGGATCTACGGCCAGCGCTTTCACTTTGCAGATCTGAGATCAGCAGAGCGGCTCGAAGGAACTTTATGAAATGTTTAGTATGGTCGAAGTATTCCACAAAACCTGTTACTCCAGATGAGCATGCAATGGCAGGGCTGCCAGTGTCAGCAAGGACTTTATTGAAGAAACTTCGCGCCATTCGCTTGAGCTGAACATAGATTTCCATCTTTAAGGTGGTATTGATGTACCAATTTAAAAACTCGGTTACAATGACCGAGTAGCGGTTGGCGGTGTTCAGAAGCGGTTTACACTCGTCCAGGAGACTGGGGAGTGGCAGGTAATCGCCAAGGTTGGAAGTCGTCACACGATCGAATTTCTGCTCTGCAGGAAGAAAGGAATGGATATTCAGGCAGTGACACAATAAAAACTGGAACTTTACCTTTCGAGTGGCTAATTTGATAGCACATTTCTCTAGCACGTGCCCAATGTACAGACTGTACATCTCAAGTAGGCAAGGAGAGCGACAATATTGGCGGGCATCTTTGTAGTCCCACGAAGTAAATGGAATCACAGAAGACTGTATTAAGTAGGTGAAAGTACCCATGTTGTTGGCAAAGAAATAACTAGCACCGCTAAGAGTAAAGTTCTCTCGAGGAAGCGTCTTCCTCGCTTTCTTGGCAATCAAAATTCCATTCTGAAACCAGTCGGAGGCGGATTTCTTGTGCTCTTTGGGGATTTCCGCGACGTAAAAATCCATCCCTATGTTCGCCATTGGGTCACTTTCAAACATTTTACACCGCTCTATCGTGATCCAGTCGCCCTTTCGTGAACTGAGATCTAGCCAGGTGCGCCATACTTGTACGAGTCTGTAAAACTGCTCTGAATTCATGCTCATTATTCCGCCAGTAACTTCTTCAAGGCTGGATACCTGGGTCAGGTCTCGGAGGGTGTCGGTTACAAGCCGGTAATCCTCCTCACTGAGCCGCAGCGAGTACCAAATCTGTGTCACTGAGTTTGCCACGTCGGCCCCCCCTGTGAAGTACAAGACACATATTATGTATTCCACCCTAAACTACACCAAACAATTTGTTGCAATTTGGTCGAGAAATTTCAATTGCATGTGATTCCACTCATTAAAACAAAAGAAATTGGGAAGGTTTTATTCGAAATGGTTGCTATGGTAACCATCCACACCTTGATGAAGTCGGCTTTTAAGGCCTCTACGCCAACACTTGTAGCTTAATTAGGAAACAAGATTTGACTTCAAAACAAACATAGCGTGTTAATTTATGCTCCTGTCTGTGTAATGAACCAAAATTTTCAAAATAAAAGTTTGATGAAAGTGCTTTTTACAGGCTTTATACTGGCATTACCTTATTTTCACCAAACCGAGTGGACAAATTATCTCCTGTCACGTGACCCAAGTAAAAGTGTTGTGATTTTTTAGGTTACTGCATCACGACACTATTTGTCTTTAAATTCCCCTAGTTTCAGGAGATCCGCTTAAAACCCTTTGAAACTAGAAATTTTGCCGTGAGGTCAGACAGTCAAAAAGTTGACATTTGATAAAAATGTTTCTACAGTTTCTTGTACATAAGTTAAGCATTTAATAAGGCAGCAGTGGCGAGAGGGGGGAGATGGAGGGTTGCACTTTGGGAAGGGGGACGGTAGGGGATAAACATTTGCTCTAAGTATGTGAAAAGTTTCACAAATTGGAGGAAATATTCAAATTCATAGAGTAAATGAGAAACCCTGTGATGGCGATTCAAGAGACGCTTTTGATAAGTTATTAGATTTGTCAATCTGTACAGCTATTTAAAGCTTTCCCACAATGTATTATTTATGTATTTTAAAAATTTACCCACATTTTCAGTCATTTTCTGACAGAAGACAACCGTTTTTATGGCCGTTACTGTGTAAAAAAACTTCTACCATTGTGTACATTCCTCGAATTTGACACTCATCTAGGGGCAAATTCGGCAAAATCGTTCCAAAATGTTTTTTATCGATATTCAGTGGCTTTAAATCCTACATTTTCAAAAGAGTGACTTTTTCATCAATATCGGCATACTTATGAGTGGAAGACCACCTTAAGCCCCAATATCAATGTTCATTTTCTCCTAACTGTTTTCATGGTTTGTTATAGCACCAGTGAGGAGAATTTGTTTAAATATCAATACAACTCTTTTTTGGTGATCATTTTCATTATTCTCATAACATGAATGGTGATGAACAGTAAATATTGTAATGAGAAACTGGATGCTGGTCACTACTGGGACTTAAGTGTTAACTCTTCTGGCTCGCAAATTTGAAGCCATATTGGACGCCACATGGATGAATGTAAGTCTGGTATTTAAACTTCTCCTGTCACCAATGTGGAATCAAAAGTGGCCACCCATGTTGTTTTTGCGGTTAAAGCTGGCTGGCTACAGTAATAATAACAACATTTATAAGTCTCCGCCAACACTTGCTCTCATTGCGGACCTACGTGCAGCTTCGCTGGAGTGCGTTCACTCCAAAACAACTAATCAATTACAATTCGTTATACACTCGTCAGAACTCCACATTTACCTTTGTACAGAAGGTAAAGAAGCAGGACCGTCCTAGCAAGCGTGCATGCACAAATGTCGTTCAGTACAAACGTGACCTCTTTTCTGTACGAGTCTGGAAGTTGGGCGACAGACAATGCAACATTTCGTGGGTCCCCAACTCCGCAAGCGAGAACAGACAACGGTTTGGAATACTCGCAGCCCTCATTTAAAGGAAGATTGATGATGTCTGTTGCCGGTACGTTACCCCAGTAGTAGGTAGTTGCCAACCCAGGCATTGCTTCCTTGGCTTTGAGATACAATCTAAGTGCTCTCGACAACGCCTTAATGTCTTCTGTCTCTTTTCGGGAATATGCTTTGTGTGTTGGCCAGGCTTTCTTCAAACATTCCTTATCACAGTACCACGACTGACGACAGCTTCCACGTGGCTTAAGTCCAGCCTTCTCTTTTCCGCAGCCAGAACTGAGCCTCTTCAGCGTAGCAGCTTTGCAATCCACAGCATGCCGGAACGCATCCTCGTTCTTACAGCTACTGCTGCAGTAGTGTGCCACGTCACATTCACTGCAGAGAATCTTTGGACAGGCAGAGGTGTATGCAGCATCGCATCGCCAGCACTGATCTTTTTTCAGCATTCTCTTTTTGGAAATGAATCTCTCTTCTTCAGAAAAATCTTCGTGTCAATACAATACAACGGACAACCATGCAAGAACAGAGTCAGGTCCTAACCCAGCACGAAGCGAAAATTTCTAAGAAAACGAAGACTTTTTCCGGTAGGTCGACGGAAGCGGAAGTAATTCGGGTTTTGCGTTGTGATTTGTGAAAAACCTTTTATCAGGGTGGGGTGGGTAGGTTGGGGAGTAGGGTTGGGGGTTCCAGGGACTGTGGCGGGTTTTAGATGATGAAGTCGATGAAGGAGAAATAAAAAAAACTTCAAACAATTTTAAAACAAAATTTACCATCTTCATTATTTAACAACACTTAAGTACTATTAAGCAAGCAGAACCACTTCTAAATAAGAAGAAAGCTCTGAAACACGTCCTGGATCCCCCCAGATGCAAAATGCCCAATTTCTATAGAGCGTTTGAATGAGGAACTCAAAGCTGAATTATAAGTTATGATTCATGTCTGCAGGTATTTTCAATCATTGTACCTCGTAAAATGTGACTTGAAACCATAGGAAAAGCTTAAATATTTTAAGAGTGCGTCGTGAACGCAGCATTTTGTTGCAGAGAGAACTACTCGTTGAATCGAAACTGTGCAAATGACAAGGGTGCATTCCGCATAGACCCCACGCCGAAGTCACGCCAAGGACTTTGAAGATGTAAGAAGATCATCGGTATAAACCTAAACTAAATGCACTCTGGGAAAATGACAATAACGGGTGGTCAGGGTTCCACCTAGCTTAGTTATTGATCCCGCATTACCGCCCACTGCTTTGGTAACTGAGTCAAACAATTCACAAACTATTTACATACGTTCCATACGGAAGTGAGTTGTGCAAATAACGGATTGTGTGTGTTACGGAGTCCACAAAGTCGATCAACTACTTGTATTCAGTTTTGTTAGCGCATTGCTATCATTAAGAGAGTATTTTTTCCGAGCAATGGCTTGTAAGTAATAAACTGGGAACAATAACAGTTCATTAGCATCATTATGGAACCAACAATACCATATTGTCGTTGCAGTCAATTTGCACGTTATTGATCAAATTCAGGTTTGACCAGATTTTTTCGTGAACAGAAATCAATATAGAAGATTGAATCATTCGATCGCAGGGGAAGGAGAAGAAATAAGCTTATTTCACTCGTTTTTAAAAACACTATTTGGTTTGTGGTAATTTTCACTATTAAAAATGTCAATTAATTGACTTTTTGGTGCCTATTTACGCTGAAAGCTTTGTCATGGTTGCCTGGCAACACAAATTACCAAAGTGGAAATCAAAGGGACTCTCTACAGGCGTTTGGAGGGAAGGTGCGACACAACAAAAAAATATGAAAGTAAGGGTAGGTTGACGACCGTTTTCAAGTGTTACAGCAATGGATTCGACGGAAACTCAAAGTGATGATAAAGAAAGCAGGGAGCGCGAGCTCGTTGAAAACTTATTAGAATTCAGCGAATTTCAGGGGGCAAATGAAAAATTCGATCGCACAGTGGTCACTTGCACTTGGGATGAAGTCGCTTGCGGGTGGAAAGACACAGCACCAAATGCTCGCTACATTACTTCAGCTGATCGAAAAAAGAAGGTAAAGGAAAAGGCATCAAGTTTAAGTCCCGATTCAGAAAGCCATTATGCGCGTGTGAAGCGTCTTGCTGGGATGATCACAAATTCGAATTCATTAAGCAATGTTTGTGAAATCAACGACTCGAAAGCTAGCAACTCGTGGCACGGAAACAAATCCCCAAAGAACAATATGGGAAATTTTCAAAATGCCGATGTACTATCCTACGATTCACCTTGCTGGAGATATATAATTGATCCGCGAACATTCAAGTACGTCGAAAGAACTCCTCTCCACGCACTTCGAACTATTTCTTACTCAAATAGACATCCCACTCAAACTGTTGTTCTCGAGAACGGAGGGATGGTGACATTTCAGGAAGGCAATAATGGTGGTGTAACTATCAACGATCCTGCGTTGTCTTTTGATCGTCGGCTGCTCGAAACCTTTAATATGTGGGAACAACAACGTTTGAGAGCGGACCAAGCATGGAAATTTCGTTACACATTTGATCCTGTTCCTCTGATTACTCAGTACCGAGCTGAGGACAACAAAATTAAAGTTATCCACTCCGTACCGACTCGGAACGAGGATTTGGGAATCTCCGCTTGTCAGCTGTGCAAGTTCAGGACGAAGGAACTATGTAAATCAGATTGTAGACTTCAGATTTGTACAAACAGCCGCACTGAACTCAAACCATTGCAGAAAATAACACCAACACAGAGACAAACTGCGGATGATAGTGTCTTTGTCACTAAAGCTTATGTTTCCCCAGCTAAATATCTTAAAGAACTGAAATCTGAAAACTCCTGCAAAAGGTTGCGAGAAAGCAGGGCTGTAAATCAGAAAAGAAAGACTGGGCCAGGGGGGGAAGGCAAACTGGACTGGCTTCCTATAACAAGAAACACTATTGGATACCCCTATCCATCAAATACTAGCAACCCGTCATATAATGGAATGCCAGAGAGACCTGCCGTTGGCCTCTCAAAGGCCTTCTCACTTCCTCGGCATAGCAAGAAGGGCAAGAAACTGACTCTAAGTGAGGCAGCAAATTTAGTTCCGTCTAAAACAAGACTGGATGATGCCCTACAAAAACTGAGTCAGGAACTTGATAAAAAAGTGGAGAAAGGTGTAAGCTTTTCAGAACCTTTATTGCCAAGTGTCTCTGGAACTAAGCTGGAAGTATCAGCACTGACAAATGCTAACTTCTTTGACAACTGATGTACAGTATTTGTTTTACATTACATGACATGATTTTGAGCACCAAGCATTGATTAATATTATCAATAACTTGGCTGACAACAATCACAATGGGTAGATGTCCCTTCAACTAAGCCAGTCAAACAGATCAGATAGAAATCAAATCAGTCAGTCTAACAGATCAGATAGAAATGAAGCAATGTAACATTTCTTGAAGTACATAGTGCAGCTCTTGGTCATCAAGAAGGCATGTTTTTCACTCAGGTATCACTCTTGTCAGACAGTGTATAGATCACACAGGGTTTATAAATAAAGCTGAGACAATATTGAAATGTTTCCCTTTTCATTAACAGATGCCTATAAAGTAATGTAAAGATTTTTCAGTTAATGATTTTTCACTGAAGTGAACCTTTAACTTGACAAAGTTGATGATTTTAACAAAAATGGATACCACTACCTTTTAGGACACCTTCATTTTTCCATTTACAAACAACATTACTTGTCAAAGTATGCTTATAAACATCAAAAAGCTGTTGTTATGAGCAGATAATGAATTCTGGTGAGTGCCAACACCCAATTTGTACTTTAGTATGTCTTCAGGGATATAAGTTGGGACTCTTTTCATCACAATGCAATATTATTATGACATTTGTGTATCTAACTGGATATAAGACTGTTCTGGTCTATATATTATGGCTGACTCGTCTGTGTCTGACTGCTGGTGTAGGCAACAGTCTCACCCTTTACCTCTCCTCTAAGGTGTGACATTTGCAGCCAATGGAAATCTGTTTGAACACCAGAAGACGACAAAAGACTGTTGCAGCTCAGGTCAGTCGGCAGTGTCTGTGTTTGTGAATTGGCAAATGTAATGTCATCTACTAGTTCACTGAAGTCTGACATCATCAGAGAAGTTTGTGTATGAATGTCCACAAAGTCATCAATTGTCTTGTCAACAAAATCCTGACTACTATTTTCTAGGATAGTGGTACCAACACTGTAGTCACTAAACCATGTTTGGGTTTGTGATTCTGTCAGCTCAATATCTTGAGGGCCAAATAAGTCATCAAGCAAGTTTTGGGTCTGCGTGCCAGAATCAGTGGAGTTGGAAGAATCCATGCCAAGTACTGAAACTAAAGTTTGAGTTTCATTGTCTTCAAGAGGAACTGAATCCAGTGTACATGTTTGTGTCTGAATGTTACTTAACAGTCTGAAGTCATTAAGAGCAAGGTCAGTGCAGGTCAGGTTTGTCTGTGTTTGTGTGTTGAAGCATAATGGATCAACAGGAACAGAATCTCCACTGGCAGGTAGCAGCTGGACATCTGCTCCCTCCTCTCCAGAAACAAATGAACTTATCGAAGGCAGCTGCTGAACTTGGTTAGTCTGTGGCAAATTTTGATTGAGTATTAACTGTTCCGTTCCACCATTTCTATCAAGGCAAGTTAACTCAGTCAGGAAGCTGTCCTCAGGACAGATACTGGACTGATTTGCTAACATGGCAACCTGTGTCCCAACTGAAGCTTGACTGAATCCAGCACCAAAATTTTTACTGCTATTACTATAGTTAAACTGATGTTCCATGGGGTATGATGATGTCTGTGTGTGTGAATTACATGCAAGGTCTTTACTTGCCAGTTTTCTGGGTGTCTGGGTTTGAATACTGTGACCTGTGCAAGGCATTTGTGTTTGCACAGCTTTAGTGATCAGCTGTTTAGATGGCAGACTAGGTGTGTTCTCAATTGTTACAGTTGCCCAATTTGTTACTGGTTTAGGAAGAATTCGCCAAAGTTTAGGCCTTCTTTGACAAACATTAGCTTTCTTGCCTAGGGAATTGAGTGTTTCTGTTGGTGATTCCAAGGTTGTTGATGGTTTTACAACACAAACTGTGACAGTGTTTGGAACTTGTGGTATAGAGCTGAAAGAACAAAAAAATAATTGGGTAAGTTCAAGGTTAGAGTTCTTTAAGAGACAGCACAGGGTGTGAAAAAATTGGAGTTTTGATAGAGGTTGCTTAGTGTAAGACAAAAGTTGTATTGTATTAGGATGACAAGCAGTTAGCAATGTGGGAAGCCCTTGTTTGCAGGGTGTTTCCTCTTACCAGAACAGTGGTCAGACATACCAAGATTAGCACTATAGGTATAAATATTGCTTACTTTTTTTTGCTCCTGTAAACATCTGGCAGAGAATGCATGTGTCTTCTTGCATGTGTTAGAAGTGCCTCTGCTGTTGTGTATGGACAGCCACAAGAACATTTAAACAGCTGTCCACACTTTGACTCATGCCGACGGCAAGTAACTGCTAAACCAAAGCCTTTACCACACTTGGCACAAACATTCTTTTTCTCAGCATGCACTGTCATGTAATGCTGTAAAATGAGGAAAATTAAGTTGTTTTATTATATGGCTACAACAGTATGGCACTCTGATTGGCTGGCTACTGAGCAGGCAAGATTTTCTAGTAATGATAGACAAAATTTGTCTCATATTCAAAGAAACCGTTTCTGCTGTCACTTCTGGTTTTGAATGCATGTTCAGGTGTGTTTTGGTTTAGTGAACATGATCTTGAATGACATCTTGTCTGTGCAAGCCAATATTGAAAACCCTTCCGGCTTTTTTTTTCCAGTGCTAGAGAGGCCATATAATAAATAACTTATTAACCTCGTCCGTTTGGTCATTACTAGGAAATCTCAGACCTCAGTCTACTGCTTGGTCAATACGTCAAGACCTTTGATTTCCCTGTAATGACCTCACTCTCGGTTAATAAGTACATGAGTTATTATTTTATTTTGCAAAATAAATGTACCGTACTTATTCGATTTAACACTGCAATTGAATAAACGCCACCCTCAAATAAACGCCGCATTTTAGAGCAGAAATTGAAAAAAATATAGAAAATAACTGGGCAAGATTTCTGCACAGGTCCCTAATACATTATGCATACTGTAACCGTACAAGAAATGTATTGGACTGATTTCCGCACAGGTCCCTACTTCATTATGCATACTGTCGTTGATTTGTCTTGGGAAGTGCGCATGCAAACATTTCGGAATGATTTCCCCACAGGTCCCTACTTCACTATGCATACTGTAGTTGAATTGTCTTGCGAAGTACGCATGCAAACATTTCTTGCACGGCTACAGCATGCATAATGAGTAGGGACCTGTGCGGAAATCATTCTAACTTTTCAGACAAGCACTAAAACATGTTTCTGTTTTTTAAAATTCAAATGTTCAGTTACGATAAAGAAATAAATTGGAATTGAAATAAACGCCGTACTAAATTCACGAAAAATTTAATTAAATGCCGCGGCGTTTAATTGAATAAATACGGTATACATAATTTCTTTCTTTCTGCACTCTTTACATTTAGTGCTGACCAAAACTCAGCTACCGTTATGTTATGAATGAATCCCAAGAAACAATAACACAGAAATACAAAATGGAAGCAGAATAAAGGTGAAATTACAGGGTTTTTCATCATTTATTCCCCAATTCCCCATCTCGTTCGTAATTTATACGAAGATATTTTGACAGGGCAAAATTACAGCTAATTAAGACTGTAAAGCAAAAAACTCGATACAGATACCTGCTTTAACTGTGACAAGCGCGAGAAAGGCCTTTTCGTTCCTCGTCCTCGAACACAGAATTTAACAGGGCAATAAAAATGTTTTTGAACTTGACTTTTGTTTTGGCCTCTCATGTAAAGCATCTTTTCTTCGCTGTTTTTAGCAACTCCGTGTGTCTTTATAAGATGCATTCTCAGACAAGAGCTATTCTGGAACACCCTTGAGCAGCCTTCCGCAGAGCAAGGAATAGCAGTTTCATTCCGGGTGAGCAATTCAATAGAAGGAAAAACCTCTTCAATTCTATGCGACCCAACAGCAGCCATATTGGAAATTTGACGACCGAAGAGAGTTGGTTTCTAAGGAGCCCAGATCTCTCGGACTCCCCGCCGCCAACATGGCGGACGGAAAGAGATTCTGCACTCCTAAAAGAAGGCTTGTTATAGAGAAGTTTTCATTTGGAGATGTGAAACAAAGATACAAACGACAGATAGAAGAGCACCCACTTAATTTCTCGGTACATAGATCATTTGGAATGTTTTAGCCACATTTCTGTTTGTACATGCAAAAGAAACATTACGACCTCGTGATTCTTTGAAGGCTACATATTATATGTTTATTTGTTTGACAGTAAATTTTAAAACATTCTTCTTGAGTGAAAATTATGATTTTTTTTTTATTTTAAGGCACTGCATTTCAGCTAATTATGCCATTTTTATATTTCTCTATTTTGCTGAATGTTTTTGCAGGTGGAAATGCTTGTCCCAGACTGCTCTTTTGGAAATGTCCTTCAAACTGTTCAGGAAGCTTCACTAGACAAGGATACATACTGTATCATACAACTTCCAGTTCATGCTTTTACAGAAGTGGAATTCATCAACACTTTTCTTAAGAATGGTGAATAAGTTTGCAATTAAAATTGTTCAAAAATAAAGGTGCATGACACAAAATCAAGATCAATGTTATTAAGCGTAATTTGCATTTTACTTTTATACAGGTCAATTTCTTGCTGTCAGCTGGGAAACACATATAGACTCTGGCAACAATGCTGCCGTTCTTCCAAATGGTGAGATTTGTGGAAGGTTTTCCCGCTGATACTCACTCTTCTTTATTTATAAACATGAAAGCAGCATGTAAAGCTCTTATTAAATATATCTTTCTTTATTGCTTTGTGAATCAAAAACTGTTGTCAGTTGAATCTTACCTTTGGTTACTTATACTCTCATGGTTTAACTTATATTGTATCCTACTTATTCTAGGGACTCTTGTTCTTGCTCTTGACAAAGACACATATGAACAACTCGGTTTAACAGGAAAACCTTCTGTCTTCCAAAAGAAACAAAGATTCAGTAAGTGAAGACACTTTATTCTGCTTCCTTCAGCCTTGATCTTGATATTCAACTCTTTAAACCGAAACTTTTACAACCAAAATTTAGTCAGCAGGTACAAAACGCAGGTCACAGGTCGCAGGTTACAGGTCACAGGAAATTAAATAAAAATAAATTAGACATTCCATTAGGCTTTGCATGTCGGTTCTGTCCTTGTATACCGGTACACCAGGGAATAACCATTGTATTTTCTTTGTTTAGGATTCATTGTTTAGCTGTAATGTATTGTTTGGTCTTTTGTATCGGCTCTTATGTATCGGTACACGAGGACAGAACCCTGCATGTCTATTTACTTCTTTCATTTCCAGTTATGTCACAATCATGCGTATGTTTTGCATTGACCATGCTTCCCAGTTTCGTTTTGAGAGTAAACCAACTACGGTAAATGGATAAGTCACACATTGTACTGGAAGTTGAAGAGTTCAATGAATAACTTATCAGCAAGTGCTGTTCTCTTACCTCAAAACTTTCCTTTTCCGCCATGTTGTTTTTTTTTTTTGCACATGTGAGAGGCTCTTTTCCATTCCATTCTCCTCTCAGAGCCTCGTTCCAAGCCCCTTCACTTGATGAGAAGACAAAGCGTTGGTTCAAGGTTTCTACACTTACCAAAGAGACAAAGAACTCTTCAAGTTCCAGTACAATGTGTAACTTTATCCATTTAGTTGTTATACTCACAAAATGAAACTGGGAAGCATGGTCAATGTAAAACACATGCATGATTGTGACATAACCAGAAATAAAACAAATAAATAGACATGCAAAGCCTAACAGAATGTCTAAGTTATTTTTATTTAATTTCCTGTAACCTGCATTTAGTGCCTGCCAAAATTTAGTTAATGAAGAAACATAAGCAATTTGTCCAAAGGGTATGAAATAAATCACGTTTGTACTGTGGTTGGAGACTTAATTGAGACCTTCACATTACTTATCCAATTCTAGCAATATTATTGTAATTTAGCCTGGAAAAGAAAAGGCTGGAGCAGGATTTTAACCATGCTTCCAGTTTTGACAGCTGGTTCACTTCAGCTGGTATAGCATCACTCAAGTATTTTGAAGGTTGCAATATTGCTGAGCAAAATACTTTCTATAAATTTTGAACTTTGAAATTACAGAGTCTAAATATTTAAATCTAAAACCTTATTATATTTTTTATCTTCTTTTAAATAACTTTTTACTGCAGTTATAGAAGTAAACTTGACTGGACCAAACTTTGTTCCTGATAAGAAGCTGTACAAACGAGTGCATTGGTGTCTTAAGGAAAGACTACAGCTTACATTCAAGTTCCTGATGACATGGACAAATCAAGGTCAATATATGACAGCACTACGCATTCACGTTTAAGTTATAATTTGCTATTAACTGCCACAGTGGTAGAGACACTCATGGAAGGTTACAAGACTGAACAAGGTTCCTGCAAAAAAATAAATCCAAACCAACAGTCACTCCCTGAACAGTTTTTCCTAATTCAATCAGCAACAGTGTTCTTTGAGCACTGACAATTGCAGTACCAGCACTATTATTTACTTTCCTTTTCTACTTCTCAACATAGGTCATACATCAACAAGTAAACTGAACTCTTACTTCAGCTCATTTGCTGGTCGGTTGATGAAAAACCAGCAAGATATTCAAAGAATTTTGAATCATCAAAAGGCACCATTTGTAACTTTCAGTGGTGCAGGATTCACACCAGATGTTCCTAATAAAAAGAATGATTGTAATACCTCTTGCGACTGTCTGTCATTCTTTGAGTGGCTTGGTTGTGTTGCCTGTGGCATTGATTGGTAAGAAGATATCATTGGATATTGACATTTTTAATTCCATACTATTATATTTTTGTCCTACTGGTCTACATTGTCATACGAAACAATAAAATGTTAAAGTCTGTAAGATGGTATCATTCTATGAAATGAACTAACTTGGTAGTACTTGCTTATTAAAACATCCATGTTGAAGTAACTTTGCCGAGAGATGGGGAAGGAAGGTCAATTTGTCCCTTTTGAGAAGACTTCTCACTTTGTCTAATAATTGTTTGATTATGATGCTGTATTGAAATAACCAGGTTGGCTTCTATTGTAGTTTATTTATAGACAAAAGCCTTGAGCCATCTACTTTGTACACCTGGAGGCCAAATCAGGCAGAGAGACAATCATTTCAATTTTAACCCTTTAATTTAAGCCCCAATGTCAATATTCATTTCCTCCTAACTGTTCCCATATAATATAATTTGTTATGGTACTAGTGAGAATTTGTTAATATTAATACAACTCTTCTTTGATCATTATTGCTATTCTCATAACATGAATGGTTGATGAACAGTGAATATTGTAATGAGAAATTAGATGCAGGTTAAAGAAACCAATAGTACTGTATACTTTAATTAGTGCAGTGCTGTTTGATTTTACTCAGATAACTGAAATGTCTCATTTTTTTATAATAATTTCGTTTTCGTAATTTTTTCCAGCTCAGAGGCATCACCTGATAGTTTTGTATCAAGACTAACTTGTCCTGAACCCTCACAAAACTTAAAAGAATTTGTTAAGTGTAGATGGACAGGAATGATAACAAGTAACAGCATTTTATCACTTGTGCATGCAGCAAGGTAATGTTTCCCTTCTTCAGTGGATAGTCATTCCTGATAAATCTACTGTGGGATAATGCAGTAACAACACTTCAATTTTCAGCATTTAAAAACACTGATGTTGGTTAAATTAGGAAGAAACTTACAGGGGGCAACTGTTGGTTTGGATTTTTTTTTGCAGGAACCTCGTTCAGTCTTGTAACCTTCCATGGGTGTCACTAGCTGTCTGGGGATTTGTGGACTCTCCAGTAGCCTGGAAAAAGAATGAACATGGATATTTTCTTGGAGGAGAAAACTTGTACACTTTTGTTATTTTTCCTGGAGATCAATACTGGATGTATCTGGCAATGGGAAGCCATGATGTGTGTTCATAGCTTTGTGGTTTTTTTTTTTGGAAAGCATGAAAGCACTCTTATACAGATCTAAAGAACTTTAATTTGCAATTCTGTTATCTTTCCTGGATTAATCTGGCAGTGGAAAGTAGTGATAGTTGTTTAAAAACTGTCACTGAAGAGCAGTTTATTATTTGGACAAAAAGAAGAAAATGATTTTATTCAATGTTACAGTTGCTGTACATAGGTGCAATTTAAGAACTTAACAATGTATGATAATTAGAAGCATTGATCCAAATTAAATATCTTTTTATTCACAAATAGCATGGAGTTCAACCAAAAGCACTTTGACCAGTGAAGATATCCTTTGGACAAAGGGTTGGAACAAAGTTAAAAACATACTTACATTGATTATAAAATTTTAAAAATGAATAACCTTGTGGTGCCATATAATTCACATACTTGCTTGAAAACTCCCTGCTTCTTCAATAAAGTATTTCAAATCAAGTTGAATAAATACAAAGCTCTAAACATGCTATAATCCATGTAAACAATGTAAAAAATTAATTAAAAGAAACCATATAAACATAAAAACTTAAAATGTAATATTGGAAATCTCATTATTTGTTTTCCTGCTGAGTGCTGTCTGCAGTACAGCTTTGATCTTCGATCTTTTCCTTCTCTTTGGGGTTCTTTTCTCTCAGAACAAATGAATTCTTGGACAAGGAATGCAAGTTGGTGAGGTATGAAGGCAGGGGTACATCAGCAAAGCTTTGTGTTGTGAGATTCTTGATGCCTTCAAGCACACTTGGCCCCTCAAACTTCACTGTGCAGGAAAGTAATCTTGGTAAAAGAGGGATTTCATCCCTGCATCTCAATCTTGTTTGCATCTGTTTTTAATTTGTAACAAATTGAATAAAATCAATATTGTGTGCAGTCAGAGTGGTTGGCTTCATGTTTTAAACTAATAATGTTAGTAATATGTATAGTAATAACAAACCTTAAATTCAACTTTCTCAAGTACAGGTTGTGGGTTGTAGCCATAAGTATTCTCTGTAAACTGTTGTCTTTTGATGTCATCATCCGTTTCCTCATTTGTAATGTCTCTCATTTCCAAATTCTCCTCTGCTATGTAATTCAAGACAGTTATTTATTAAAGAGAACAAAATGTGCATTAAATCATTTTAACTTTTACATGGTTGTAATAATCAAGAGTAGACTTAAGACTAAATGTGCATTAAATCATTTTAACTTTTACATGGTTGTAATAATCAAGAGTAGACTTAAGACTAAATGTGCATTAAATCATTTTAACTTTTACGTGGTTGTAATAATCAAGAGTAGACTTAAGACTAAATGTGCATTAAATCATTTTAACTTTTATATGGTTGTAATAATCAAGAGTAGACTTAACCCTTTCACTCCCAAGAGTGACTTTATAGATTTTACTCTGTCTAACGCCAGACGATTTTACTCGTCAAGTGGAGACCCCTCGGGAGTGAAAGGGTTAAAAACTATCTCCCTTAACCCTTTCACTCCCAAGAGTGACTTTATAGATTTTACTCTGTCTAACGCCAGACGATTTTACTCGTCAAGTGGAGACCCCTCGGGAGTGAAAGGGTTAAGACTAAATGTGCATTAAATCATTTTAACTTTTACATGGTTGTAATAATCAAGAGTAGACTTAAGACTAAATGTGCATTAAATCATTTTAACTTTTACATGGTTGTAATAATCAAGAGTAGACTTAAGACTAAATGTGCATTAAATCATTTTAACTTTTACATGGTTGTAATAATCAAGAGTAGACTTAAGACTTGTGCAATTTGGTGGTTTAAGCTGCAGTGACAGCTGCTAGTTATATTAGCTAAAGTATAATCAAATCACTAAATAAGCTTAACACTTTGGATACCTTTATCTCTCTTCCTTTTCCTACTTAGTGGGTTTATGTCAACTTGGTTCCACCTGTACCTGCTAAATGCTCCCTGAAATGACACTACAAATATCAAGCTTAAAACAGGACTAAGTGCCAGCAGACTGGCAGACTTGAGAAAGAACAAACTCAGCCATAATTACAAAAGACAACTTACAGCATGTCAAGATCTCTGCCAATTTCATCTTACCTGACTCTCTTTACTGAGAACCAACTCTTTGAGTGAAAATATATCTCTCCCTGACAGTTTAACTTCTTCCAAAGACTGACAGTGTAATACATTGCACAGGGTCTGAGGGAAAAGTCATAATATGAAGGTACAATCTCATGTAGTTACATTATACCAGGCCACTAAAAGCAAGTTTACAGTAGCCAGTACTCCCTTGACATAAGATTTGTTTGAATGTGTTATTTCCTTTTTTTATAATGTGTAGGAACTACATACCACAAAAAGACAAAAGTTTACTGTTATCAATAATATTGAATGTATCTAGAATAATAATACAATACAATACTTTATTGACAACTCCCCATAGGGGCTTTTCAGTGACAATATAAAATAAGCAATAAGTTAATTAATTAAGGCAAATCCTAAATACAATATTACTAAGACAGAAACGATCATCTCTGTGGCAAACAAACAATGTTGCTAAGTGAACGCTCCATCCCAGTAAATGGTATCACTAATAATTTGTAGTCATGGCAGGCACCTCTGATATCTACCTGTAAAATGTAATGTTTGTGTGTTCCCTTGACAGCCGTCATGAAGACATATTGGGAGTGGGGATGATATACAATGAATACAGTGTTGGTAAGATGACTGTTGCTGGATCCTTCACATATGTGAAGTCGAGTCCACAAACTGTTTTTCCACATCTGAACAAAGATGTCCTGTAACATATCAATAATAATGAACTTTTATAATGAACTTTATTTGAGTGTCAACTGTATCTAGCACTGACGTACTAATTGGGGACACTGTAAAGCACAAATCAAATGAAATGTTGGTTTTTGTGGAGAGGGGAAAACCGGAGTACCTGGAGAAAAACCTCTTGGAGCAGAATAGAGAACCAACAAACTCAGTCCACATATGACGCCGGGGCCGGGAATCGAACCCGGGACACATTGGTGGAAGACGAGTGCTCTCACCACTGCGCCAACCCTGCTCCCTATACAACAAACCACTATGAATAACAACAAACCACTATGAATAAATAACAAATTAAAACATGGTAAGAGTGAGAGACATGGTAAAGGGCATACTAACAAGTTAAACCAAGGTGAAGCACCTTCTATGCCATACAGAGGGAGTAACAATGCTCTTAACACTGGTAATTCGGATCAATATCAGTTTCTGGGCAACCGTGCACCTACCCCTCCCCTAAACCAACATTAACGCTAACTTTTTAACTCATTATAACTTGTTGGATTAGGGGAGGGGTAGGTGCACGGTTGCCCAGAAACTGATATTGATCCGGTAATTCTAAGTACTATTGAATGCTTTGTGCAATAAAAGCTGGGATGGGCTGCAGATGTGTGGGCCTCCTGTGGTTCCTCTATGCAACCACTGAGTGCATCAGCTTGATCACACTGTTAATTTACTTTTATTAACTACACCAACTCAGTTCTGACAATGCCTACCACTTTAAAGTACAGCTCCAATGAGGATTTCATTTGGGTCCTAAAGTTTTTAGGATCTGAAGAGTGGGGTTGATTTGCAGGTTCTGTAATGAGATCAGAGAGCTCAGTGATATATTGACACAAACAACAGATTATTACAAGCTCTTTTGCAACATAATATTACTTCACTGGCAGGCCAGCCTGCAAAGTATCACAGGGTGTCATTAATCTGATGTCAGATGTAAGAATTGTATCCTTACCAAATCCAGTCAGTTTATAGACTGTCCATTTCTTACAACTTGGATGAGTTTGGTGATCTAGAAGAAGCAATGTACTGGTTCATCACTTAAGTCACTTTCATCAAGATAATTTATATTAGACAAATTGTAACTACTTTCTTTTCCTAACGTGATCAATTTTGCAGTTTCACTTTGCAGAACCGAAAGATTTTGAGAACTAAACGCTAAATTTTCTATGCTAACCATCAGAAAAAATTGGTCCGCAATGCGAACATGTGTAGTTTAACAGACCACATGACTGGCGCTCGACTCTCGTGGACAAAAAAATAAATCCGATCGTGCCACAATTTGGCTACATATTTCGTGTAAGCCACACAAGAATGTAACAATGTAAATAATTACTACATTTTCCTCTCAAAATTACATTTCTGGAAATGAAACCTTTTATCTAATTAGTTCTTTGTTCATGGCGTTTCTGAATAACAGCGTGACAGTCCTATTCCCAGAAGATCAGCAAAGATAACTCCTGAAATTATATTTCCACGAAGCTTACACAGCAAGTCCACGGTTGCAACTTGATCAGCTGTTGCATTCCCATCAAAGCACAACTCCAGAATGCGATTTACAAATGCTTTCTTGGTTCCAGTTGAGTCCACTGCTTCCTTTTCTAAAATTCCACGCTCTTTCAGTCCCTGCAACAGTTCCTCTTTCTTAAATTTGTTGAACAGTTTGCTTAATTCACGCTGACAAGTTGTGGCCGCCATTTTGTTAAACACAAATTGAGCGCCCTACAGAGTCCACCAATCAGAAAGATTTCGGGAATGACAATTATACTATCAGTAGGGAGGGGGAGAGTTTAAAGTGTATAAGCACTCAATGCATAGAATAGCTTCTTCAGACATTTATTTCAGCTATTGTAAAGAATTGAAACTATTTTTTTCTTTGAGGTTATAGTATTCTATAGGGGATCAATTTTAGAGTATTGGTTCTTTTCTGATGTAAATATTTCATATCCCCTGGGTACATTAGTTGGTATTTCTATGCCCATTGTGCACTGCCGGCTGAAACTTTTCAATATGGCGGGAACAGCTGAGTCTTTACATCGAGCTGTTTTGGGAAGCGATCTCTCTCAGTGCGTCCAAAATTCAAAAGTTCTGGTTGTTGGGGCAGGCGGGATCGGATGCGAACTTTTAAAAAATTTAGTTTTGACGGGTTTTAAAGATATTGAAGTGGTGAGTAAAGCATGCTGCAAAGAGGGAAACATGTTTTCGGACATGGGTTTTACCTCCAAGTTATCGTAGCAGACCAACTACCAACTGTTCACTAAGCATTTGATCGCTAGTTTTCAATTAGCTTTTGCTTTTTTAAACCTCGTCTATATTTTGAATACTGGACATTTACTCTTTGGTAGTCATGATATAAATGGTTGATATCTATACTGCAACTCGGTAACTTTGATTGTGTGCATTGTTTTCATATTGGTCCATTAATCACTTTAAGTAATTCGTAAGCAAATAAGTGGAAAAACACTAAATAATTTTAATTTTTTTTACCCTGAATGTTTCCTCCTGTCACCAATTCTGGTCTTCCATAACATGAAATGTGGTGCAACAGTATTTAATTTAAAAAATGGCTAGTTACCCAGAATCATGTGCTTTTGTCCACCGGATGAGTTCTTCATTAACCCTTGAAGTCCCGAGGACTTGCCATTGAAAGAGTAGGCCTTGATATCAACAATTTACAAAACATACATTTTTTAGGATTTTTCCTGAATTTAGTTATTTTTCACACTCACTTGTGATTTTTAAACGATGGTTTTGCTTTCTGGCAAAGTCTTGCATTCACAATTTTATGGCTATTGACATCTGTCATTTGGATAGTGAACAATTATGTGGTATGTTTTAATTATCAGATTGATCTTGATACGATAGATGTGAGCAACTTAAATCGCCAGTTTCTGTTCCAGAAAAGACATGTTGGAAAATCAAAAGCCCAGGTATACAGTAAATAGTGGATATTACGTGGCCGCATGGGGATACAAATTTTATGTTCGAGTGCTGAAAGTATCTCAGGAGTGAGCGGAGCAAATGAGTGAGAGATACTTTCAGCACTCTAAGATAAAAGTCGTGTGCCCAAGCAGCCATGTAATGTTCTGTTTATTTAATAGCTACTGATAAAATTTCCACATAAAACACAACTTCTATGTGAAAATTTGGCAGCTCATTGAGAAAGTCACCAGTAACTGTACCTCAAAGCCACTTTTTGAATGAAATTTCAAAAGAATCTGTAATTGGCTAATCATGTTAGTAACTTTGGCAACACCAGTATCTTCACACGTGAAAGATAAAAATAGCATCTTCACTGCACACAATTAAGATACAATTTTTTAGTAAAAGGAAAAATCCTGGTATTTCATCAGTATCTATAATATAAATAATTAATTATTACAAGCCACTGATGAAATACTTATGCGTTCTACTGGGTTGTAACTACTAACTTAGAACATAAGCCAATGTATAGTCGCAGTGTGGTATGATATAGTAAAACTCCAAATTTCTTGCTTTTAGTTGATGTGTAGTTAGTCTCTTTTGCAGCTAAAGAGGTGTTGGCTAAAGAATACATGTGGATGCAAAGGAAACTACAGTAGGAGTTTCTTAATTCCCAATCTTACGTCAACTTGTTTTTGTTGTAGGATTCACTAGTTACACTATGCTTTCTCAGTTCAATCAGAAATGAAAATTAACCCTGTTGCCGCAGGACAATGACTGAGGCTTCATCTTTGTTTAGTGTTTTTGTAAAAACCTAAAAATTCCTTTTTGTGCAATTTGCCACTGTTAGGTATCACGTGAAAGTGCTTTAAGATTTAACCCTGATGCAAACATTAAGGCACGCCATGATAACATTATGAGGTAAGGAATGAGTGTTTGTAAATAAGATCACAATAACTATACAATATCAAATAGAATTTCTTTTTTAATTGCTGGTAATTGGATCCTTATTAAAGAAGCCTTGGAAAGTAAAAATTGAAATTATCTGTTTTAAAAATAATGATATTAACTTTTCACTGAATGTCAAATTGAAAACATAATTATAGTGATCTGCAGTTTACTAGTCAAAGTTTCATCCAAGCAGGAAAAAATTCAAACTGCACTGCCTGTATGGTAAGGTCATTAATAAAACAGTTTGCAATATAGTCTGTTTACTTTGGTAACTTTTCTTGAAATAGCCAAATTATAATACTTTAAAATACTTGTGTTAATATCTTGGTATCAAAATCGTATAGAAAATTTATGGATTTTAAATAAGAGTACAGTTATACGCACTATCACTTCTTTCTCATGGTTGTTCTCCTGTTGTATAGCCAAGAGTATGGTGTGGACTATTTTAAACAGTTCACTGTGGTGATGAATGCTTTAGATAACAGAGGTATGCTACAGTTCGTGTCATTTTTTTATTATTATAGATTACGGTAGTTGTTGTCCAGAGTAATACAATATCAAGGAAGGTCACATTTGTAAACTGAAACTAAGCGTGGCCCACTAACTGACTAATGAGCATTGGTACACAGATCTTATCATGAGATAATTGTAGCTAACCCAAGAACGTAGCATTAATGTGCTACTCACTCTTTTCAGCTGCCAGAAACCATGTTAACCGGATGTGTTTAGCAGCAGATGTGCCATTAGTGGAAAGTGGCACTGCAGGCTACCTTGGACAGGCCACTGTTATTAAAAAGGTATTAGTTGAGGATTTGATCTTTGCAGTATTTTATATGTAGTTCTAGGAATTATTGTGAGTTTGCCTAAAATGAACAGGCTGGAAGGGGATCCCAGCTAACAGGCTCTTGGTCGCTGTAAATAAAATTTGATTTTCCCTTTTTTTGTTTATGTCTTCTTATCGTGTTTGTCTTTTACAGGGCATCACTGAGTGTTACGAATGTCAACCCAAACCAACACAGAAAACATTTCCTGGCTGTACAATCAGGAACACTCCATCAGAACCTATACACTGCATAGTCTGGGCAAAACATCTGTTCAAGTAAGTCATGTTTTTTTTCTAGTTAAACTGGTTTACAACTAAAGATGAACCTTTCACTGATAGTTGAGTTGTAGTTTCTTTAGTGCAGAGTACTGAGACATTTGTGAAGGCACAGTAGTGTAGTGGTTAGCTTGTCGGACTTCCAAGCAAGAGGTTGTGAGTTTGAACCCTGGTGCTGGCACTGTGTTGTTCCCTTAGACAAGAAACTATACTCCACACTGTCTTTCTTCACCCAGGTGTATAAATGGGTACCAGTGATATAATGCTGGAGGTGACCCTGCGATGGACTAGCATCCCATCCAGGGGGGAGTTCTCCCAGGTGCTTCATGCTATTGAAACCAGGATAAGCTCTGGCCATGTTGGCCTTAAGGTTCGTGTGCGCCTTTGCCTACCTTACCGAGACATTTAGTTGTCACCTCCCCCTGGATTCTTTTCCCTTTGTATCATCATCACCCATTTATACCTACTTAGCTACCCGATCTACTTTGTCTTTGGCAGTACATATGGCTGGACACATTTACACACCTGGGTGGGAAAACAACAGTGTGCAGTCAGTTTTCATGTTCAAGGGAACAAGCCAGTGATACTACCTGGCCAGAGCACCAGACTTCCCAGCAACCAAGTCCAACACAATAGTGTATAGTGTATATTTTATCAACCTTCTTATTTTCCTCACAGCCAGCTGTTTGGTGAAGCTGATGCAGATGAAGAGGTTTCCCCTGACACTGAGGATCCAGAGGCTGTGGGATTGGCAGGGACAAGGGCCGTGCAGAGTAAAGGGAAGGATGATGCAGCTGGAGGTATTGAAAGAACATCAACAAGGTCATGGGCTGAGGAAATACAATATGATGCAGTTAAGTTATTTAATAAGGTGAGGGAGCTTTTTGTTAGCGTGGCCATTGAAAGACTATAGTCTTGGGCTGAGTTGTTCAAAGCAGGGTTAAGGTAACACAGGGTTAGTGTGAAATTCAAATGCAGATATGAGAACTTAAAAAGCACATTCAGTATAATTCTTTTTGAATACAATTTGATGATTGCATGGTCTCCAAAAAATAGAGAAAGTTATCGGGGAAAATGCTTTTTAACAAGAGGAAAAGAAACCCAGGTTGAAATTTAACCCCAAGTTAGGGCTGGTCGGCCTTTGAACAACCAGCCCTTGGTGATTTGATCTTCCACTTCTTGGAGTGATCAATATAGTAATGATGATGATGATGATGATGATGATGATGATAATAATAATAACAATAACAATAATAACAATAATAATAATGATAATAATAGTAATTAAAGTAATGATAATAATAATATGTATGTAGAGACAAATATCATTTTACAGTGTATCTGATATAAAAGTTTTCAATCCATTTAGAGTAGAATTTAAGATTGAACATTGTGTACACAATAATATTGTGTAAACTTCAATGATTTTTGTTTATATTTTTTACCATAGCTGTTTAATGAGGATATTAAATACCTTTTGTCAATGGACAAATTATGGAAGAAACGAAGACCACCTGTGCCTTTAAACTGGGATGACATTCAAACAGGTACTGATAAAGCTGACAGCTACCATGCAGGAACCAAAAACACTCTTATAAAGATTATGTATGCAAATTATATCTGGAAGGACTTGTTGATTTATTCCCTTTTAGTGACCCAGTTTGTTTACAGACTGATAAGTTCTATATAATACTGTAACAGATAATTTTACTCTACAATGGGAAGTCTTAAACATTACGCTTTCCTTTTATGCTGTATACTCTGTATCAGCCATAAGTTACCAGTAGTTCCTCTATAAAGGATTGCTTGATTAGTGGATGGGTGTTATGATTAACTTTTGGTATATTTATACACTGGATAATGATGTGCACCCTTGCAACTTGGTTAAAATGTTTAATTTTAATTGATTTCTTTTTACAGTCAGCAATAATTTATTAAATGAAACAACTAGTGGTTTGCAAGATCAACGAGTCTGGAATCTAGAGGAGTGTGGTAACATTTTTAGTAGAAGGTAGGTTAATGTTTTTGCACTGATATATTGTGTTGTTCCCTAAAACTTTCACTATCCCTTCAAGAAAAGAATTTGCATCCAACCATTTGGGAAATCCCCTGTTTTAGTTGGAACATTTTTTGATGCATTTTTTTTTGGCAATGTCCATCCAGACGGAGCATTGTTCTTCCTCTGCAGGACTTGTGCCATTCATTTTGTGAATTATTTTTTTCACAGTGTGGATATTCTTAAACAGCAACTACTAGCACATGGAGAAGATCTGGTGTGGGATAAGGTCAGCTTATCTTCCTTCCTCTCAATTTTGTAGTGTGTTTCTGTAGTCATAGATTGAACAATTAGCATGTTGTGAAACTCATTTGGCTGTCAAGTATCAAGATTTGGTCTAATAATTTTGTCACTTTAATACATTTTCTCGCCATCTATTAATTACTATCTTTACCATGACAAGTATTATTTCTTTCAATTGTACTTCTTTCTAGGATGATCCAGCATCAATGGACTTTGTCACTAGTGCATCAAATATCAGAGCTCACATCTTTGGTATTCCTATGAAAAGCAGGTTTGATGTTAAAGGTTGGTGAAAAAATCACCTTCTTTGGACCATTGCAAAGCATTGTAGGGTATGGGTAACTTTGACTAAGAATTGAGAGGGACCCAAATTTTCAAAATTGAAGACTTCTGAGATGGCCCAAATTTACACAAGAGTGAGGTTTTAAGACTGAACTCAAGTAACTCAAGTCTCAATTGATATTTTCAAATTCTCATCATTTTTGTAAGCAAATTATCTAAATTTTTTTTTTACATTTTTCCCCTTCTTTATCTTACAGCCATGGCAGGAAACATTATTCCAGCCATCGCCACAACAAATGCCATAATCTCAGGAGTAATTGTCATGCAAGCCTTAAATGTTCTTAGTGGAAACCTGGACAAATGTAAAACGGTCAGTTTTGTTGTTCCCTCTCAGTATTTGTTTTCAAGTGACTAATTTCTGACTGTTGTTTCATGCCCGGGGGGGGGACTCCCATATTGAATGGACGGGGATGCTCGTCGTCTCGCTTAGGGGTGTAAATTTCGGATTTTGGTCTCGCTTAGGGTGTTCTGGGTAAAATGTTATTATTTTTAGCCGTCAAGGTCTCGCTAAGGGTTGCACGCGAAGAAATAACAAAACAGAAAGAATTTTGATTCTTTATATTTACTCAATTCAGAATTCGATGATAAGGTCTTCGCCATCATTAAAAGTCACTGTACTTTTTATTTGTCTGTTTTGTAAACTGGTCTCTTTTAGGGGTCTGAATAAGCTTCGGCCACGCCCAGATTGGTCTCTTTTAGGGGTTAAATTCAAAATTTCCGACGAGCATCCCCGTCCACTCCCTATGGGAGTCCCCCCCCCCCCCCCCCCCCGGGGTTTCATGTTAAGGATTCGTTGTCTTGCTATGATAGTAAACTTCTATTTTATATATTTCCTTGCACAGATCTATCTTAACCGTCAGCCAAATCCTCGGAAACGGTTACTTGTTCCCTGCCAGCTCGTTCCCCCAAACCCAAAATGTTATGTTTGTGCTGCCAGGCCTGAGGTGAGCATGACTTAGTTTGGAAAAGAAATCTTGAGTTATGGAACTTGAGTTAGAGAAGTGTGATTTTTGCAGGGAATTTGACTTAATTTCCTTTCACTCCAGGTAACCGTACTTTTAAATACTGCAACAATAACTGTGAAAACCCTGGAAGAGAAGGTGAGGATGTAATGAGGTCATGATCGATGACTAACACATTGACCTTGTCAACGTTTGTCATATTACTTTGATTCCATAGTGTAATTTTTACTGAGGTAAATGTTTAGAAAAATAAACAAATGAATGCTGTTTTCTGTTGTAGATACTGAAAGAAAGGTTTGGCATGGTTGCTCCTGATGTTGAAATCGAGGATGGCAAAGGTACAGGGTTTGTAGTTATATGAATAGTTTCTTTGTTAGACAGTACTCTTAACTGTTTATAGCTTTACAAAAGAACAAATCTTAACAATGATAGTTTATTGGCATTTCTAAGATCCTGTTCTAGTATTGTAAATAGCCCATTTTTTAAACATCACCACTGTTCTGAGGACATACTACTTGTTAAACATAAAACTTGAAACTTTGGTTCTTATACACAGATTTTTTTGCTTTTGTTGTAGGAACAATACTAATATCAAGTGAAGAAGGAGAAACAGACGGTAAAATCACATTGGATATTATTTTTTATTATATGGATAATAGTGTTTTACCGAAACTAAAACACTCATATCTTCCATAATAATTATTATCACTCAGTGAAGATATGAAAAAGTTATGTACCAAATGTCCCGGATGTACGCGCGCATCCTAATAAAATTTTCCCGCAAGTTTCTTGGCCATATAATAAAAAGAACATTACACGGTGGCGCGAAGATATGAATTTTATTTTCTAGTGTTAAAAACAACATTTTACTCGCTCGCTGCTCTCGCTCGTGAAATATTGTTGAAATTCATATCTTCACGCCACCGTGTAATATCCTCTATTTATTTTACAATTATTAGTTGCCTTGGTGTGTTCTTTCCGCTCCTCCAAGCCGAGTGTGGTCGGTTGTATTAATGTTGTCACAGCCCATGTGAAAAAGCTGTTTTAAAACCAACAGCCTCTTATGAAATTGTTACACCTTTTTGTAGACGTGTGACAAGCTTTTGTGCCTTACGGTGGCTGTAACAGTCTCAAGGCTGGTAACGCGTGCGCAAGTTGTGCAAGTTGCGTGCAATGTGTTAAATCCTCTTTCTATCTTTTTAACTTGCCCGCTCTGACTTTTTTGCTCCTAGTTACTCTTAAAAAAAACTTGGGACATGGAAACTGGCAACCTATCCATGGTTGTTTTGTGCAGTTGGGGTTTGGATGCCTAGAGGGCTTGCTAGTACACCTCTTTTGACAGGCGATTCGTTTGATAGCACAGTGCACTCATTACCACGTTTTTTTGTCTCACTAGAAATATGAGGAATTCTTCTTCTTTTTGTAGATAATTTACCCAAACCTTTGAGTGAATTCCATGTTGGTAACAGCTCAAGATTAAAAGCGGACGACTTCCTTCAAAACTACCAGCTGGTACTGAATGTAAAACACAGGTTTGTGATGAGTTTTGTGGGTCGGGTGTTTCACACGCCAACAAGCACCAACCCAAGAGTTTTGTACTGGTGAAACTCGGGTTTAACAGCGCTGTTAGGTTAATTGAGGAACAGCCCTAGGGAAGGATTGCTTGAGAGCCGTTTAACGCTGATCCAGAGATACGCTGTAACCCTTTCAAACCCAACAGCGAACCTCTCCTCACAATGTCAACGCATTCTATTGGAAAAAATAAAGAGCATTGAAAAAATTATCAACTCGAGGATGTTGAATTGATCAAACACGAGATTCTGCAAAGCAACACAGAGGGAAATGTATGACACTCAGTAAGGAGAAGTTATTTTCAGATCTTGGGAGTGAACGGGTAAGAGCGAGTTACTATTTAAACCCGGCCGGGCCCTGATGGGTTTTCGAAAAAGTACTCGTTGTAGAGGATTTTTCGTAGCCCAGATAAATCGTATTAAAACGTGCATGTGTAAAATATGAAGCCGGAAGGAGGGAGTGGAGAGTGAGGCTGTGTGTGTTAACTCGTTTCCGACGAACGCACGATCATGGGGTCTTGTACGACCCATGATTTAGAAAACTTACCAAAATATTACGTTACTTCCTTTTGCTTCCAAATTTGGCACACAGGAAGTAAATGAACGCACCCAATCACCTGGTGAATTTTAGCTCGTATACTTTAGTGACAGATGCATGACGAATTTTTAAATTCTGATTTGAGAGCGTGAGGAGAGGTTAAGGAGGAGGGTTTTTCCTATCATTTGACATCATACTCTGACGGACATTTCCATAGGATATAGCTCCCCGGAAATTTTGAAAAACAAACTTTTATCGATTTTGTGTTTGTAAAAATGGCTTATAGAAATTAAATTGTATTAAATTCTAAATTTGCTATTTTTCAAGCAGATTTGAAAGAAATAATACCAGATAAAAAAAGAAAACTTTTTTCTTTTAACTCTTTTCAGCAATTGGCTGGCATCTTGGTTTATGGGGATTTATATGCAAATTGTATGCATAGGTTATGTAAATTAGGCAACATGCTAAATTTTTGTGGAAAATATTATTGCTTACTAGAATGTGAAATATACATGTTTGGAAAGCCTAATTTATACCCTTCAAAATGAGGTATATCTTTGATCAATGCTGTAAATATCTGCGGAGATATTAAATAAAAATGAAATGTCCGTCAATTTGCTTGATTTTTGGACCGTCGGAAATGAGTTAAGCTGTTCTTTGGAGTTTTATTGCATGACCATGGTTTTTCTGAACTGAACTGAAGTAAACTGACTCTTTATTTAAACACGATGGAATATTCAGCGGAGCTGGTGGGGTCGTGTATTTAGTAATATAAAATTAAAACAATACATAGAATAATATTAAATTTGATTTGGTTTATCACAGAGAGACACTAGAACACGATGCTGACTTTGAAGTAGAGGGTGATATACCCGCTCCCAGGCCTCTAAGCCCTGCACCGGGCCCATCAGCGATGGAAACGCAACGCATCATCTCGGGTAATTACCAACTAATTGTTCGTTCCCAGAGTTCTCGAGCAGTCACAGAGTTATACTAAGAATTCCGAGGATTACACTGTGTTGCAGTTCATAGTGCGGCCCGCATCTCCACGTTGTTTTCTTTCTCTCCTTTTTCGTGTGATTCGTGCAAGCAATAACCAGTGGACGCGTGGAACGAACACGGATGTGTCCTATTTGAACAGACTTCCCCGTTCCTCTCCTCCCCCACGAAAAACGGAAAGAATGATAATGATGATAAAAAAGTGAAATAAAACGAAGCCTCTTCTTGAGAATATGAAATAAGTCACATTGGCACTGCGGTTTGAGCCGTAATTGAAGATTGCTCCGGCGCAGTATTTCTCGTTATCTCGTTTCTTGCGCAAATGTTTCGGAAGCTTCCCGAGTGAACATTGAAGATAGTTTGAGTTTTCTCGCTCCGGTAGCCAGTCATATTGCAGGATTCGGTTACACTTGCCCGCTTGTGGAATCAGGCTTATATTGAGAACAAGTGGTTTTTTTTCTTTGAATGCACTGTAACTTTTATTTGTCTTTTCGTAGCTGTTGATAACGAAGAACTCACCGTGTTGGAGCAGCCTACCTCCTCCAGGAAGAGAAAGGCCGATGAATCCTTAGAGGAGTTGGAAGAACATCGTGAAGTTAAGAGCTCAAAAAGACCTAGAGTACCAAGTGGGCCTGAGAATGATGATAACGGTGTAGTGGTTTTGGAATAAGGGTTCAAGCTGTTTTTGTTATTATCAATCTGTTTTGTTACTTGGAGATGGGTGTTGAAAAACCCAGTCCGCTTGCTTCTACTTAGTTTTGGTTCGAAGCATATTCGTGGATTATCAAATTCCTTCTTGTTGCTCGCATGTTCCTTCAGAAGAAAACTCTCCTTCGTTTGGAAAATCGTCGTCATATGTACATAATTTAGCAGGTTGCTGATCAAACCATAATAGCACTATTCATGCACACAATTCAAGATTGATGCCAAAGTCCTTGATGGCTTGTTAACGATGGAGTATTGTCTAAGTGCTCGCCGGTCTTGTGACTTTTTATAAGAAGAAAACAGGCGAAAAATCAGAACTCAGCTGGTTTTACCGAATTAACCAACGCCGCGTTTTTGAGTTAACAGACCTTTATTCAGTTCTCGGTCTAGATACCGCCTTCAATCCAATCTGTTAGTTTTCATTTCAGTACGGGCGAGAATGGCTCGCCAACATGTAAAATAAGTGACAAAGTTCTGTTTTGTTTTTAATAAAAATAGCTGTTTGTTCAAGTCATGTAATGTGAGTAGCAGTGCAAGATACATTTCATACCGACTTTTGGAAGTCAAACATTTGTCAAATGCGTTCATAAAGTGAAACACCGTGGAAGGCCATATGGCCCTAAGGTTTGAGTCATTAAGTCCTCGAGATCGTTGTTTTAAGGGGAAAATTAGGTTATTGCACTAGTGTTAAATTGGAGATGAAAGTAGTGATAATGCATTTTACCACATTTGGACTACAATAATCATTCATGCACCGTTTTGAACGAGTGGATCGATGTAAGTAAAAAAATGAGTTACGGTTTGAAGTATTTCGTTTTAGCTTTACCATAGAATGTCTTCAGTTCCTTTCTCACAATATAAAACAAATGACGTCGCGTGCCTTCAAGGTTTTGTTTCACCCAGTCCCTACATTCAGTGGCGAGAAAGACCCTGTCAAAATTTGTTCATTGTGAATTGGGGTCCTATTTAATTTATTCCTATAAGTTAGAACATTTTAAAACTGTTTATCTATTTAAATCATCCTTTTCACTTCTTCAATTTGTGGGGAAAAAAGAGAAAATAATCGTCACAAGAACCCGATAATGTTAAAGCAACGAAACTCAAAGTCGTTTGAAATTCCCGCCGTTAGACAACATTGAGGCGGTGCCGGCATCAGAAGTGCGCCGCGAACGTGTCCTTTGTTTTATTGAATTACCGGCCTTTTGCGTTTCGGCAAATATAAAGAATTAAAAGAACAACTTTGAGTGAAATGAATAAGCGCTTTTCGGCGAGAACTGTCTTCAAAGCCGGCAAAATTAAGAGAAAGCAAAATACCGCTTACCAACGGAAACAATTTTTTCTGGCGCATAATGAGGATCTGGTCGGATAACTGGGCAGATGGAAAATTTGAAACTCTTTCCCTGTTATTCTAATTGACACAGGAGGAGTTTCTACTATTTTAGTTACAAAAGTAGTCAGAATGCGTTAACTGACTTATAGTTGCTCGTGCAATACACAAGACCCCCTGACCACGCGCAGATCCATTTCAACAAATATATAGCCAATATACAGTGGTGAAAAGCTATCAGGAAAGAAGAACGAGCCGAAAGAATGATGTAGTTCTTTGTAAAAATTGTTGTCAAAGTAAGAAGCTGTAGTTCTTTGATCGATCGTATTCGATTATCGGCTAACGGCGACCTGTTGTCTTCACAAAGGTGGTGCGCGCCTTTTTGCCGAAACAAAAATGGCCGCCAATTAACAGATTTCAATACAAAACGCTCGCTGATTGGCTTTTCGTGTCGGCACGGATAATTCGCCTTTTCTCATTGGTGTATTAGCGAGCGGGCGGTCTCTTTTCATATGAAGAACAGGAAAATATAAAAGAAAAATGCCCTCTCTGGTTTTGTACTGAGTCATCGTAAAGTGTAAAATATTCCTGTAGATCAGGACGTCTTGAATTCGAAGCATTGCAATTTAAAGGTCATTTCCGGAGTGTTTTCTTGGTGATATACGATGGCGACTAAACCTTTTTCATGGAATCGAAACCTAACTTCAAACATACTGGGATCGCAGGTTTATGGAAGATGCATGACAAGAAGCACGGTGAGTTTAGATTGTCCCATGATTTTGCAATGTTGTAGACCCTGAGCTGGGATTTTGAGCTTTTGTAACGTTTGCTATCCGTTTTATATTTCTAGCTGCCACAGGAATTTGTGCGAGGTGTTGATCGTCGATTTCAATTCAAGGAAATCCCAATGTTACTTGCAAAGTTGGAGCGAAACAGCAGTCCAGATAAATTTAACATCGAGAAGTGTCGTCGGTGTTTGAGGGTAAGCAAGCGTTTGTTCTACATTGTTCACATGTTGTATTTCCGTGGAAAGCAAGGGAACAGAGATTTTCCCTCTTTACTGACATCAATATATGGTGTTCGATGCGATCTCTTGTGAATTTCGATTCCACGGTTGTTTTTGTCAAAAATCCTATGCATGTTTACCAAATTCAGTCAAGTTTTAATATATGCAGTAAACGTTCTCTTATCTGCAATATTTTACCACTCGTTTCGTAATATGTTCATCTATATTTTTTAGGAATTGTCGAGTTTCTTTAAGGAGCCTCTCCATATGATGTTTGGAGACTACGATCCTCCTTACCACGCCAAGGAAATACTTCGACTTGGTCAAGCTGTTAATCTGTTTGGTGGTGTTGAGGTAAGCGTGGTGAAAGTTAAACAGGGCTGTGATGTTGCGTTCACTGCACTGTCTTGCAAAGTTATATATCACTGACTTTTAGGACTAGATTAATACCAAAACTTCAAGGTACCAAGTGCTTGAATTGATCCCATCATAAATCTGTGAGAATTTCATTATAGTAAAATATTTAAGAAATTTTGTGTTACCTGTTTTGAACATGTTTTTTCATTGTAACTAAGTACAATTGCAGCGTTAAGTAATTTTGAAATTTTCGTACCTTGTTTTATGCGTTATCGACGATTGGTCGTATTACGGGCAATAATTTTTGCACTTAATTATAAGGAGTTTTAGTATAAATACTCAGGTGATTATACAAAATCGCGCGCTCTGATTGGTTCGCTATCTCGGATTATTGGCCGATAATCACCTCGACGAACAAAATGGCTGCCAGTCGTTCGCGCGCTTTTGATGAAATAGAACTTTTTCGCGTTTTAAAATGCTTTTCTCTTCTTTTTTGAAATAATCACCTGTGTATTTATACTAAAACAATTATTCGCCTCAGGCTCAGTGATTCTCTGTGAATATTCACCTCGACTTCGTCTCGGTGAATATTCACCGAGAATCACTTCGCCTTCGGCGAATAATTGTTAAATATAAAAAAGTTCAGCATAGTTTAGTTTATCCTTAGGGTCTATTTCCGGTTGTGGTAGTGAGCACATCCGGCTTGAACAAATCCTCGTTAAACCAGATACTAAAAATCCCTTGTAATTTTCCACTTCAGATTGTTGTGCAAATCCTTTTCTACCCAGATGTGTACGAAATTAAATCCCGTAAAATGAGGTCCACACGTAAGTAACCAGTTAGAATGTTTAGTAGACATTGAACTCACTATCTCTTTTTTGATTGGCCGAAAGCGTACAATGAATTTTTCGAAATCAGCACCTGTGACATCATAGCTGCAGATTATACTATAATCAGATCAAGGACCGCGGTGCATGATTTCTAAGGGTAATTATATCAAGTTTGTGAGCTTTGAGTGAATGAAAGAATTTGTTACCGAAAGAATTTATTACCGACACTCTTTAACTGATAATTTTTTTTTGTCAATATCTTCTATTAGGTACCCAGCAAGACCAGTTACGCTTAACCTCTCTGTGTCTAGATTTCATCCATCAACTTTGTCTTGTGGTAAGTACGATACCAGTGTAAAACTCTGTCGATGTTGGTATATAGTTGTTGTGAACGTGAAATACAGAAATCAATATAAAAAGTCATTATAAAACAGATTTTTTTATGATAAAGCATCAAGCACTGAGAGTTTATAGCATGGTGTTTAAACATTTTCCCCACTGACTGGCATAAATAGTTTGATTTATTGTTTATCGCATTTGCTTTCTTTTTCAGGTTGATGGAGTAGCAACAAGTTTAGCCAAGAAGAATTGTTTAATTAGCCATTTATTTACCCTGTTAAAACAAAAGATAACTTTTGCGTAAGTGATTCTTTTTGTCTTTAAATTGAATCCTTTTACCCTGGAGACCTTTCGCCTTACTTCTATTCCTTAGGTTTGATTCTACCCTTTCAGTTTATTTTGTATTTCAGGTTAAATTTGATTTAACCTTGGTTGGTTTGTAATTTCTCAGTCTATATTTATGATAATGAATACCAGAAACAAAGAAATTACAAACCAACCTAAGTTAAATAATTTTAACCTGAAATCAAATTTAACTTGTAACATATACAATTTAGCCATCTTACTCCCAGAAGGGATCAGTAAAGAACTTCCCTTTGCAATATCAATATGTTCTCAACCATATCACTATTGTCCTTTAACAGCCATGCTTCAGCTGTTTTGGAAGACCTTTTAGGTTCAAGGAAAGAACTCATTGACCTGGATAGCATATGTAAGTGTGCCATCTTCCTCAACAAATAAACAAACCAATGCAATATTGTAAAATGAACATCCAACAGTTCTGCAAACTTTGAAATGTATTTTAATCAGCTCTATAATTATATCTTTTGTGATTTTTTGAGTTCTTAAGTTTACACAATTTTGATTTTTGTTTTTATTCTTTCCTTGCAGTGAACATGAAGGAGCTGATGGATGTTCTGGATGAGCATCAACTAGCAAATCTTTGTCGTGTTTTGTCCTTCTCTCTCACTGACATTGAATCTGTGGAGGAAAGAAGTACTTGTAAGTTACCAGTCCTATTTTCTCTCCCATTTACATCATGATAACAGATTCTCGTTTGTCCAGTGTAAAGTTGCCTTAATCAGAATAAACCATAGCAGTTAATATATATATTTAGTATATACTAAAACAGTGGATGGCTTGGGAGGTGTGCTCTGATTGGCTAGTCAAACTCTGAATATCCTGTGCTTGTTACCTCCGAGCAACTTCGCAGCTCGGTAAATATCCACCACTAGCCACCTCCACTTTGGTGAATAGTTGTTAAATATATGCTTCTTGGTACATTCTAACAGTATTGTTTTTATTCTGGAATTTAGCAGTTATATGCAAATGCTTGTCTCTTCTGCAAAGCAAGTGAAAAATGTTTCTGTTCTTTTGTATAGTGCTTGCACAGGATGAAATAGAAAAGAAAGGAATGTCACAAAAAGACGTTGCTGATAACAATCAAGGTATTAAAAATTTTAATGATCAATATGTTAGAAGTATCTTCTTTCCCAGTGGACAGGAAATTCATGGTTACCTTTATCATACACTAATGGAACTATTGGAAGAATTCAATGTAATATCATTACTAATGATATTAATTATTGTGATGTTTTATATTTCAGCTACTCTTATTGGTTTGGAGGAGTTCCTCCCGAGACTTGTTAAAATAGCCCGCCAACCTCTAGGTATGTTGCGGAGATTTCAGTGTTGTTATCATTATAGTTATCCAATGACGCACCCTTTACTGTACTTTAATATCTGCACTGTTTCAAGTGAAAAACTGAACATTTCACCAAAACACTCAGTTATGAGACACAACCTAAACTAAGTGTACAGTAGTTCTTTCTAAGTTTGCTTTTGAACAAAGAGAAATTAGAACCAGTGAATTTGTTGTTATATTATTGACTTGCTCCTAAGAAAATACATTTCATTGAAAATACTGGTACATTTTCTTATAATTCTAGATCTGTTGTGTGAGTCTAATTCATAACCATAAATGTCTTTGTTTTTCATTGTAGTTGAAAGGTCATTTTCCTCTGGGTTATATGGTGGCCATGAACAAGGAGGTATCTTGGACTTTGTCGACTTTCAAAACTTTTTACAGGATGTTTTAATTTCAGAACGATTAGACTTCACAGGTATGTAAAATTTTACTTGTATGCTTCTCTTCCTTACATTGTAGATGTATTTTCAAGCAAACACATGACAATCAAGACATGTGGGAATCCATGATAATATTTATAACCTCTGTGCTTTTGCTTTCAGATTCAAGTGAACATGAAACAGCTATGCCCATATTGCAATCATCATTCAAGCGAATGCATGAGGTATGTGACTCTTCAAGTTAATTGAGTCTGATATAGTAGGAGAATGTGCCAACCATGTAGTTGGACTTGAAATTTCAACAATGTACATGCTTTTAAGATCTCACGATGCACATTGTAACCTCAAATGGGTGACTGGCAACTGATACGTTTTTGCAAATGTTTCTTTTTTTGTGGCTGCAGGTTATGTTCAAGGTGGAAGTGTTTTATATGCTGTGTTTGTTTTTGACGGGAAAGCATAAATCAGTAGTAAGTAAATTTGCACTTAGCATGATCAGTCAATATAATGTTTCCTTTTTTACAGTAATTATTGTTCAATATATCGTCATATCAATTGTGACATTGTTACGTAATTCTAAATGTCTGCTATAATTGTGCTGTTGTCAACAGGTGCAAAAGAGGCTGTCAGAATTGATATTAATTCCTGGGATGTGCCAAATGTTTGACAAGATGTCATGGTTGCAAGAGACAGATTCATTGTAAGAATATGAAATCATATTAACAATACTGTAACTTTATCAGTTTGAATAATATGTTTTATGTTCTTAGCACTTTGATACATCCTTAGAACTTTCTGTTTTGTGTAGTTACCCAGCTTTAGTTTTCAATTTTGGTATAATTTGTTTTTTTAATATGTATATTATATTTCTCTAAACATTTAAGCTTTATCTCTTTTGCAGAAGACATGAAGTTATGGACATTGATTCCGGGGATCATGAATGCACTCCAGTAAGTTTAAGAATCACAGCAGTCATTTTTGTCTTATTCGTTGCTGCCCTTGTTAGATTTAGGTTTTGATTATCTCAAGAAAATTATCACTGACTCTGGAATTTGTTTATCTCTTTTAGCAAACTGCATTGAAAATTCAGTTTCTTCGCCTAGTCCATAGCTTCTGTGATCGTCATGAGTAAGTTAAAACCAGCTATTTCTTGGTAATAATAATATTGTTACTTTGCAGTACCCCCTGTGTTGGCTCTGAAATTCAAACTAATATGATTTTTTTTTACAAATTTATGGAGAATCTTTAATCACTATAACTGTCTGTTTGATCTTAATGTATAGGAACAAGCATCTTCTTTTAACTCCAAGAGAAATTGAGGAACTCCAGCAGTTGTATGGTAAGTACACTGTTTATTTACATTCTAACTTTTAAGAGAAAACATCATAGTGAAATTACTGATTTTCATACTAGAACAACTGCTTGAAGTGTAACCTGTCTCACTGATTTTTTTTCTTCTTCTTTTAGTTCAAAATAGTTTAGCCATTCCTGACAGTTTATGTAAAACCAACAGGTTTGTGATATACATTTTTTATCAAATAAATATTCTTATTCAGTAATAATTGTCTTAGTTATCTTCTTTGTACCTTCTCTTTACTACAACAGTGCAATTAAGAAATTGAATAACCTAAAGACTATGAGTTGATCTAACCCCAAATTCTTCACCTAACTCCTCATATATTTTCTCCAATGATAGACTAATTGTTTACTTGTCTTTCCGTAGGAAACTATGCTGTGTTGGTAATAAAGGCTTACTGACAAAGATTCTAGAAACACTTATCAGATCACCAGTGAATGCACCCCTAAGGTAACTGATGGAATAAGAATTTTTTTTCTGTGGTCTTCTTTTTTTGTATTACTTTTTGTTGAATTGTGATTATTTTGAACTTCAATTTAATAACTTAGACCCAGCTAATTTTTTTATTGAATGGTTGTTGGCAGGTTTTGGCTTTCTCGAGCAATTGAAGGGTTTCTTCGTGGGCGTGCCTCAGTTGGGGATCAGTTGTTTCTTATTAAGCGTGGACTCCTGGAGGTATTTTTTGCATTGTAAACATAAGAATCTTAGATCATATGAAATAACACAGACAGGTTAATCGTATAACTATAAATAAAAGCTGTTGATGAATAGAGATTTGAAGAAGGTGAACTTGAAAAGCTCCCCCCCCCCCCAGTTTGGTGCTTTACTCATTGCAAGTGAAACCTGACTTAATAAAGTTTTTCTTAACTTGTGTTTTTAGTGATATACTGTTAATTTCATGGTGTTTTATTATGAATTCCTTTTTAGCATCTTGTTGACCACATAACAAGTGAGGAGCTTAAACCCAAAGAGATTCTCCAGAGCAGTTTTGATTTGTTGGGAGAGCTAATGAAATTTAACCCATTTGCCTTCAAGAGATTTGACCAGGTCATTAGTGAGAGACAGGTGAGTCAAATGTGCATTCAATACTGCTATATTTTCAGGACAGTGTCCTGCTGGTCAGGCATGGGACAACAGTAACTAACATTCACCTTCACTTCATTTACATAACTTTCAATTATTCTAGTAACCTTTGCAAATTGTTGAAGGTCTTAAACTGTGAAGACAGTAAGCTTTCAGTGCCTAATTTCTTTATCATACAACCACACAACAAGAACAAAATGCAGCCCTAAAACTCAGCAACCCCAGCAATCTTTACTCACTGACAGACCAGCGACTTGGTTTATTTATGTAGTGTGAGTGTGAAGCAATAATTACTGACAATAGTTTGTCATAAAATTTGTCCCTTTGTCATTAAAAACAGGTTTATAGGGCATTATATTTAACTGTGTACTTTTCTTTCTTTCTAGTTTGAGAAGTTTGTATCTATCCTAACATCAAATGTTGTGGACTCAAACATGCTCATTCGCTGTTTGGTGTTGTCTCAAGAACACTTCACCTCAAGATTTTTCACTGGTAAGATAATAAAGATTAAAAATTCCATTGATTCTGAAATAAAAGAATTAACAAGACTACCTTAAAAATACTGCAAAAGGTTTTTTTTCATGTTCAAAGTCTTGATATTGTGTTTTCTTGCCACTTCATTGCAGAATTTTCTACAGAGGCTTGTAAGCTTGGTACACTTATCAGTAACTGGGATCAGATGATATTCCTCTTGTACAAACTCATCAACTCCATCACAGTTGGAACCCTCACACAAGTAAGTATAATTTGATATTTAAGTGATTCTTTTTTAACCAATTTACCACAAGAACAAGAGAGGAAAACATTACCTACTTTACCCAATGGCACCATTGTATGGTGTATCCAGTAGCTTTACAAAGGATGGTCACACTGCATGGTTTGATCCACAGATGACAAAGTTAGAACCACACTGTATACTGGTACTGAAACAAACAGTACCACAGTAAATACTGTTCAGCTGCTTTCCAAAGAATGGTCACTTTGCATGTACTTATTCCCTGACAAACACATTAGAACCACACTGCCTTCCAACCCAACAGTAACTGTAAGGAAGTCTATTACATGTCATGTTTGTATTGTCATTGACAACAGCTGATCAAGTTTCTCATTAAAACATGTTCATTTTCTTGCAGGAAAATGTAAGCTGCTTAAACACAACGCTTGTTTTCCTTATGTTTGCTCACAGGCATGGATGCCTTCCATCATACCTTGTGGTCAGTGAATTAAATTGAACTTTCCTTACTTACCATCAGCTTCGTTAGTTTGTGAGTGTTTGAAATATTGAAATATAGCAAAATAAAATATTAAAGTTAACTGTACTTATTACCATTATTATTCTTTTTATTTATAGGCTTTTGTCAGAGAAGAGAATCTTCAGAAAAACCCAGGGTTTATCATGTCAAATTTGAGGTAAGTTCACTTGCACTCTTTATCTAGCCTTTATATCCCCTATACCTTCCACAACTTTGATGACACCTTCACAAACGTTTTTCATAATTTCATTGTGGAGTGCAAGTCTGAGTAAATTATGTGAGAGAATTTATTGAATTTCATTTGCACTACTTTTGCTCAGTACCATGCATGGTTTTACTTAGTGTTTTGCTTAATCAATGATCTCTTTGTTAATTTAATATAGACTCCTCCTTGAGTTCTGGAAGACACATTATTTGAAGCGAGGCAAGGACTGTTCTGCCCTTGAACAGGTAAGGCAGTAGTATATGAAGCTATGGAATTCTCCATGTAAAAGCGGCAGTGGTCTGGTTTTGGGCACATTTAAGGTGTTTGACTTGTTTTTTCGGTTGATGTTGAGCTAGATATAACCTTTCTACTGTTTTGTATGATGGGGAGTACATAGGCTTAGTTTTAAAGAGCAAATTTGAAGAATAACAGTCAATTTAATTAATGAAGTACCTTTGTCACAACTATATTCACTCATTGTATATTTTGTCTTTCATCTTGAGTTACTTGGACTGAATGTTTCCAAATCTATCTTTTACAAACCACTGTTAATTTGGATAGGGAGTTTTTTTCTCTTGCAAGTAGAGTCATGTAGTATTTTTCTTTATTCCTTTCAGAGTTCCTGCATCAGTTTTGATCACTGGAAGCAAGTGGTTGATATTCTCCTGTCTGATCCTTCATGTAACACATCAGTTCTCCACTATCTGCCAGTTTCATGTGCAAGAGACTGTTAAGTTGCAAGGCTTCTGTTCTCGAACTGAACTCTAAGAGACTTCACCAGCCACTTCAATTCAGTTCAAATCACAGAGAAGTCCCTGAGTGGTAAATGTGACATGAATTCCCAGAATTATAATCAAGTACTCATCTGTCAACTCCAAGAGGTAAACATTTTGGGGAGTTTAGATACGTCTCCTTCACGTCCAAAAATGAAAGTGACATTGTACAGTGGACTGAATAAACTCTGTGCCTGGTTGCTTGTATTTTAACTTGTGTTTTGCCATGAGACTGGGAAATACTTTGTTTAAAGGTGAATACGACCAGCTGACTTATCCAGATAGAATACATTTTCCACTCACTAGCAGTCACGAAAACACTTGTAAACCATGGTACAGGTCATCTGTTAAAATCATAGAAAGGATTGTTTATTGAAATGTCTTTGTTCTGGGCAACATGCATCATGGTTTGGTAATATTTACTTAGGGACCATTCATTTTTTACGAGGGAGGGGGGTGGTGCAGTTTGGGAAGAACCATTTAAAAATTGCATGACCCCCTCAGGTTGCTAATTTTTTTTCACGTGGCCCCCCTTGAAGAGGCGATTTCATTGATGGGCTCCTGTTAAAACATTATGCCATTTTAAAGTATTGCAAAAATATTTCAGGTGACCCCATCCCCCTTTCCCTTTTTTGTGGGATGCCCCCCCCCTTGAAAGCCTTTTTTCTTATGCCCCTTAATCCCACCAGCCCCCCATTCCTCGTAAAAAATCTGGGGGGATGAGTGCAGACCAAAAACTAACCCTGCAGAGGGAGGCTAATAGGTATTTTCTCAAATTTACTTATTGATTTAGTATAGAATAACAAGGAAAATTATTAGTCTGTCACTTTAAAGAGAATCATAGTATCTTTTTTACTTGAGAAAAACGTAAATCTTGTGTAGTGAAACGAAAGGGTGAATTATTGTTTCTGTCAGGTGTGTTATTGTTTGAATTCTCAAATAATTTGAGGAATGTTAGTATTATTGTGTTTGTCATTCCATGTTCTAACTTCAAACACAACTATATATAGCAACAATGATCTTACAACTGTAATTCATTGCTTTTTAATGAAAATTCTATACAGAAGTATTAAGACGTGGAGCCATTCTTACAAGGTTTAGAAACAGTGGTAAAGTGTTTACCGTCCTTGGTGGCGGATAAGCCATAGATCATGAAAGGTTCCTTATGAGACTTGGGAAATTTCTCAATATTTATTGCCATGTAACTGCATTGTATAATAATTCTTAGTCCTGTAAAATATAAAATTATTTTTTATGAATTATTTTTGTCTGTAGACATGTATATCAAAGCTAGCCATTTTAATAAACCAAACGACGTCATGGAAATTGTCAGTCAGTGTACTTTGAGAGGATAGTTTCTAAAGAAACTGGTGCAGCGTCGGTGGGGAATTGAAACACAAGAAATTGGGTAAATCGAACGAATTGATTAAGTAAGTTATACCACGGAGCGAATGATTAAGGGCTAACGCTCGAAACGTCAGCACCTCCCTTTTACCTTACGGTGGTATAACTTACTTAATCAATTCGTTTGATTTACCCAGTTTCTAGTGTGCTTTGTGAAATTGCCACAGTGTACTCATAGTTAGTGGTGTACTTTGATAATCTTAAGGCCTGTCCAGACGGAAAATATTTGGCTACAAAACATCATTGGGCTCATCTCCGGTGTAATATAATTTATTCCTTTCCTTTGTTAGTTAGGGTTAGGGTTAAAAATGCTTTGTGTCCTTTGTTTTACGTCAGTTGTGTGAATAAATTATATTACACCGGAGATGAGCCCATTATTGTGTGGTGACCAAACGTGCTAATGTTTAATTCAGTGGCGAAACGGTTAAAACATGTTTGGTACAACACATCAAACTCCACAAGCAAAGAGCTATGGCCTCAAATATATGGATATAAGCGGCTGAGCAAGCGTGATACGCATTAACGCGCCAAACATGTTTGACATGGCTGTCCATACGAACAAAACATCGCCCATCAAACAGGGAACAAAATAAATGTTTTAATTTGTTTGGTCGAGTGTTTGATGGCCTTCAAAGTTTATCAAACGGCACCAAACAAAGTGGCCAAACGGTAACATGTTTGATGATGTATTGTTTGGTCGCCAAACATTTCCCGTTTGGACAGGGCAGACTTCGGCACAGTCGTAGGATATTCTGCGCGCGCATGCGACACAGTGAGCAGTCGTTTCCCGACCGGAAATGATTCCCCTCACCTACGAGAGCGGTGCGGCTACGCGTAGGCTAATTGCCATCCTACGACTGAGTTTGCTCTTCTACAATTCTATCCAAAACTCCTTATTGTATAAACAGAACGGTTGTCTGATTGTTCCGATTCTACTATTCTACGACTGTAACATGCTATTTTCCGAAAGGTAAAAATTTTTCAATCGTACAAATTTGCAGTGAAATGTTCTAAGATATAAAAAGAATGCAATATTTCGATTGATGGAACTCTGAATTGTTGATCAAAAATGGTTCATCTTTAGTGTGAGACGCTTTAAGAGTGAGAAATAGACAGTAGTGGCCATGTCTTTGTTCTACACGTTTAACTTTTTTTGTTAAATATTCGAGTATCGAAATAATCGTAGAAGATGGAGGTGGATCTTGGATTAGATGGTGCAAGGTACAAATTCTCTGGTTTGAAGATTTTAATAAGTGTTTGATGAATTTGTTTTTTGAATAAGTTTCTACTCGGAGTCTTTTTGATACTTTCAGGTTAAGCATTCCATAAACGTACTCCAGATCGGGAAAATGATTTCTCTAGTTGTTCAAGGCGAGAAGACACCGAAAAAAAAATTGTTGGTAGTGGCTGATCTGGAATATCTGAAACATGCGTAAATAACTTTTGAATACGAGCAGGTGTTAGCTTGTTCTGGGCATCGTACATTAGACAAGAAACAGATTCGACATAAAGAAAATGAACAGGTAGAAGATTAAGGTTAACAAAGAAAGGAATAGCGTGTTCACATTTTGGGGAAAAGTTCATCAGGCGTATAGCCCTTTTGTGAAGGAGGAGAAGCTTATCCAATGTAGACCAATGTAGACTGGTCGTTGACTGTCCCTCTTATTACATAATGATATAATTTCTGCAGCAGTATTCCGTGATTCACCGGATCAAATGCTTTTTTAGGTCCGCTATGAAGATGCCACAGGTATACAACTTATTGTCCATGTTATTTTGAATATCGTTGATAACATCTACAGTTGCATGCTGGGTGGAATGTTTCTCTCTAAAGCCATATTGAGATGCAACAAGAATACGTGTTTTACTTAAATAGGATTTTAGACGTGCTTACATCAATCTCTCAAAGATTCTATTAAACGGTTGGAAAGAAGTGAGATAGGTGTGTAGTTATTAGGGTCTGTCTCGTCACCATCAGTTGTATATCGGAATTACTTTTGCGTGTTTGGAAGTTTGGAAGGATAACTCTCAAGTGCAATTGAAGTGTTAAATGTGTTCGTTAAAAGATATAAGACAGGGTACTACTGGCGGATTTCAAGTTAAGTTACGGGTTGGACACGAATACAGACCATGTGCTTTGTTGCTCGGAATGGACAAAATTTCGAGTTGAACCTCGTGAGCGGTCACAGGGGCAGAAAGAAAGAGTTAAGGAAATTAGTTTAATGATAATAATCAGCGAAATGGTGTGATGGTTGAGGCAACTTCGAAGCTAGCTTGTGTCCAATAGTGGCGAAATGACTATTAAGAATATTGCCAATTTGGGAATTATACTATTATACTATTCTCCGATGTAGCACTTACCACACCCTTCTGGACAGTGATTTTTAACCAGCAATACAAGTGAATCAAGATTTATTACTATAGATTTTATTCACCCCTAGGAATAGTTGTACAGAGTAAATGCTTTCTTCTCGTGCCCATTGACCTAAAAATATCTAAATCGCGCACAGTTTATTGCCATTTATATTTTTGCAAGAAAAAAGACTATACTTTACTGTTTTGACCCTACCATTGTTCTAAACAGTGCCACTAATATACAGCAACATTAAAGTATCAAGCTGTAATACTTGGTTACAGAAATAAGCATCTCTTGCAGGAATTCCTTCGCCAATGAGGGATTATTTGTGCAATATTTCTGGCTGGGGTGGTGGCACCTCTTCAACGTAGATCCGGGAAACCGAGTTCCAACCGGTATAACGATCACACGAACCATAACCAGCACAATTACCAACCCAGAATCCCACGCGCACCTTGCCATCGTGAACCTTCTCACAAACTCCTTCGATTTGTCGAACTCTGTGGAGATCTTTTTTTGCGTCATTTCCATTCACCATGTACACCACACCATCAATGGCGGCAGGCGCATTACACTCTGCACCGTTGAAAGTGAAGTACCATCGACCACAGCAAGCGTGGCAGTTAAATATACGAAGAGGGCCATTAAAGAATACGCGAAGACCAGTTTCCTCGTGCTTCTTCTCAAAAATACATTCCTGTAATAAACAAAGATATATTCATGAAATCTTGACTTAGGTGCGGCGTAAAACGCACCAGTGACGTAACAAAAGATTACCAAGAAATTTCAAACAATGAACACGTCAACAATGGCCCAAAACAAACAAGATCTTCACATCGTTTTACACCGAACATAAACCAAAATCTTTTTGTGCGACCATTCTCTGGAGAGGTACTGTACCGAGCTCTGCTGCATGGTGCTTTTATTGAGATTATAAAGGTCTCCTGTCATCAATGGACGAAACCATTCTTTGGAAGGCTACGTAACTCAGTAAACAGTTCGTTACTGTAGTACTGTATGTTCTACTATTAATAATATACCTGCAAAAATTTCAACGCGCTGATTGGCTGAAAGAACGTTAGGTTATCCAAACCAGTGCAGAAAATTAAAATTGAGTGCGGAAATTTTGAAATTAAACTTTAGCATGTATATTATTAACAAGTAATCAAATGATTTCGAGTGCAATTTTGTAAAAATAAGCACTCATAAATTTTTCAGACAACCAAATTCACTCGCCCTACAGGTTCGTGCAGTTTTTGCAGTCTTTAAAAAAATTGCTTGTGCTCATTTATTGCAAATTACACTCGAATCCATTTGATTATCTATACGCATTGGGTTACAATGTTTTTATCGATGGATGAGACAGTTCAATGTTACAATTCCTTGAAAAACTGTTGTAGAGTACCTGAACGCGATGACAGTCATTTTACCAAATTTCCTAATAAAGATTGTAAACATCATCTTTAAATTTAGAAGTTCGTTGTCTTCAGTATGCAAAGGGAACGTAATTCGTTCTCGTGCGTTGTCTCTTACCTTGATTAAACCTGAATCCTGTCCGGCATTGAGATTGTTAAAAACGCATTGTTTCCAGTTACCAACCAGGCTTCCCGGCGGACCTGGTGGTCCCTGGTCTCCCTGGGGTCCTTCACTGCCATCATCTCCTTGCTCCCCCTTTGGACCCTCAGGTCCTTGAGGTCCCTGTGGTCCAACCTCACCATCCTTGCCACGTGAACCGGCGGCACCAGCTGGTCCAGCAGGGCCAGGGCTTCCTGGAATGCCTGGAATACCTGGTACACAGCCGTACTGGTTCTGGCAAGAGGAAGAGGAGCTTTTCTTGGAACCACACTGCACAGCAAGAAAAGCAAACGAATCTTGTTAGCACCTTAAATAGCACAAGGCTACACGCTTAACTACATTACTAAGACCCCTCTTAAAATGTCTTGTTATAATTTTATTATGGAATTACTTGTTTTTAAACGTATTTGTATCTAACAGATGCTTTTTATGTGTGTGTGGCTCCTCAATTATATGATTTGTTGCTGTAGTTCATTGTTCATAATTTATTGTGCACATAAAAATATATCAGCAGATACTGGTATTTGTTATTCAACAGATGATGACATTTATATGATCATAACACACTGTATTAGGAGAAGAAATGGTGGAAAGATCTAAAAAATAAATTAAGGTTACTTCAAACCGTCGCGAGGCTACATTGGTCGATTTGGTTTTTTGTTTTTTTTGTGAAGCAAATTAAGTTCGTTATTTAAGGTATCATTTTCTGAAAAATGTAGCTAAAATATTTAAACGCGCGCGAGTCATTGGGAAAAAGAGATTTTTTAATAAAAGTTAATAAACTGCCAAGGTGTCACAATCCTCTTTAGTTATTACTCCCCTGCGATTGTTTCGGGGCAAATGACTTCATCCGGGAGATCCTATTTCAACTCATTAGCATTTTTAACTCGTGGATACGCGAAGCGTATTTGCGAGTTTTTGTGGGGACTCCGATATGCAAATTGTCACTCACTCACTCACTCACTCACTCACTCACTCGCTCACTCACTCACTCACTCCAGTGTAGACACACTTCGTAATTAGTCGGATAGAACTCGGGGGCACCGATATGAAGACGACAATTGTCGTGACCGAAGTCACGGAAGTCTGTTGATGAAAGTTCACGCTGAAAGTTTATCGTACCGTTGCCAGAGTTTGTAATGATTTTGTAGCTTAAGAGGACGATTAGCGAGGCCCTGTTAGGGGTAAATTTCGACAAGCGACGTGGCCTTGAAACGGCGACATAAAGGACCTGAAATGGCGACGAACGACGAGCCGCTCACGGGAAATTACGACAGCGACCTTCGACCTTCCGAAATTGCGACGTGAAAAGGTTTGAAACTCAGACGCGCGACATAAACAACCTCACTAACAGGGCCTCATTAGCGGTCTTACTAAAATCAAAAGGAGTTTAAATGTTTCCAGTTAGGACAATGACCAACTTGGAGACTGAATTTCATGAGCCTTTGACTCGGCCAGGCGCTAAACGTGAACAGATGATAACTATTCGCTTTTCCGACATCGACCGCCATCGACCGCCCCCAAGATTACAAGCAGTATATGAATTTCAGTTGGCTCGAAAGTGATCTGAAGATGAGAAAATCTCTTGCTAATATAGTAAGCTTTGATGAGAACTCATAGAGCGAAATTAGCACTTGAATGAGAATTTATTTGAGCGAAATGAGTACTCGTTATTGAACGAAACCACTACTGAAAACAGAATAAATTGACGAATCCATGATGTGAAACCGAAGAACTTCTGCGGCCAACCTGGATAACAAACATCGCATGGAGGACTTTTCTACTGATTTAAGTGTTAGTACTAACAGGAATGGAGTTGGAAAAGTATTGGGACGGTCAAGAAGTATGTCAACGCTTACCATTAAATATAGAGGCGCATGCCGTGACGGAGAACCAGGGTTCGAAAAGAGTAAGTCATGTAGAAAATGTATTAAGCGTTATATTATATACAATACACCACAAGCCGTTACAATGAAACGTTTTCTGTCTATTGATTTCCGAATTTACCTTGAAGTGAACTAGATTGTGTTGAAGTAGACATGTTGGAAAAATAGGCTTACCTGTTTTGCTTACTGTTGTGTGACTCATCATATTTACATTGTAAAAACAAGAAGTTATAAGGATAAAAACAAAGATGTATTGCTGTATTAATGATGGCAAGTGTGATTTTTTTTAAGTGCAACCCTGAATATATATACCACTGATAACCTAAAATGAGATTGTACGGTAAATAAACTAATTCAACTTGATAAAGGATTGAGAGTCTTAATGATTTTAAGATCATCACATCAGCTGGGCTATCCTACATGGTTTTGTTCATTATCAGCTGCAGAATCAAGGTGGATATTTCTGTTGCATACATTGAATAGACTTGTAGACAACAAAAACTATAATGATGATAAAATTGACAATGTCATGGCAACAAAATTCAGACCTTATTCAGAAGGACCCTGTTACTTTGAACACACAGACAGTGAGCAGCAGGATACCAGAACTACATTTGGTTTCGGTGCCATTTAATCCTGTACCCTTATGTTAAGTTATCAAATTTTTTAACAACTGTATGCTTGCCACCTGCCTTATAACTGATGCCTAGTGTAGTCAAATGATTGGCGTCATGTACTCACTGTATGTTTATTTCAAAAAGCTACTCAGCTCCCTGGTCACTTTTATGTTGTGATTATAGATTATTAAAATTATCTTCAAGTTCATTCAATCACAACTCTGAAAAAACACCTCATTAATTTTTAAATTATTTCTTTTTTCTCTGTTTTGTAAACATATCCACGAGTTCACCATAGTCCTACTTTGATTTTGTTTACAACGCTTTCGAAACCAAATCCATTCGTCGTCATGAAAAGCTCCCGCTGTTCGCAAATGTAACAGATCACAGTTGGAAATGTTTGTACTTTCTTAACAAAATGGCTATACTATATCCCCAGTACTAAAATTTGCATCAAATACTTCAAAATTTACTGGACTCAAAACTTAACCAAGAGATCTCGTGTACGTAACGAATGCCTCCTTGAAGCCGCGCTGCGGCACTTGTTTCCCAGTTTGTTTTTTATTTAAGGAAGCACGTCGCTTTCCTTTCGTTTTGCCCATAGTTGACCACAGCTAAAACGTGTGCGCCTGGAACGTGACTGCGACACTATCGCTTTCCCGCGAAGCTCAAGTTTGCATACTGTGAACGCTAGGCTGGCGGCTTCTCAAGTTAACACATTCCTCTGTAAAGGCGTGATATGTTTATAAATCTTTAGAAGGCGAAAATTCCCACTCGTTTTTCGAGAGAATCAATTTTACGGTTTTCCATGAAATTTGGTCAGAACATTCACTAATCCGCCGACCGGTCAGCTCAGTTGGTAGAGCACCGGACTAGCGTGCGGGAGGTCGCGGGTTCAAACCCCGGCCGGACCAACACTAAGGGCCTTAAAATAATTGAGTAGAAAGTGCTGCCTTTGTAATGACATCTGCATATGGTTAGATTTTCTAGTCTTCTCGGATAAGGACGATAAACCGTAGACCCCGTCTCACATCTCTTTATAATTGATTTGTAAATGTGGGACGTAAAAGAACCCATGGCACTGTTCGAAAAGGGTTGTGACTAGAATGGATACTTGAAAATAAGGTGAGACATTTCGTGACACATATACAACAGAGGCTATCTCAAAATAAGGTGATATGGTGTCACCATAACATTTATTTGTATGAAAGCTGACCATTTCGAGTTAGTACTAAAACCCTAATCACTATAGATAAGTGTCTAACCGACCAGTTATTCTCTCCGTAAACAGTTTCGTTTATCTGGCAAAGCTGGTCAACAGATATTGCCATGTAACGTGACCAAAATATATGTCTCGCGTGATAACCTTTGTTGTATATGTATCACAAAATGTCTCACCTTATTTTGAATTATCCATTCCAGTCACAACCGTTCGAAATGGTGTAATGGTCTAGCTGACTCGTGCCGTCATTGGTCTGGACGGGTTCATTAATGTGAGGCGCATTTGAAAACTGTATAGTTGAATTTGCGCCATTTTAGTGAATGTCATTATTATTCATTATTATTAATAGATATGGAACAAAAAGGTGTCAGCGAATTCCTTTATTTTAAATACTTTTCTCATGGCGGACTCTAACGCAACAGGTTACGCGAATTTTTCGATAGTCGAACTTGACAGATCTATAAAAAGATAACCAATAGAAATAAAAGAAAATGCTGACACCCATTTGGAGATTGATGCTTTGTGATTAACACTGCCAGTTATTTTGCTTGAACGATCGCATTTGATACCTGATTAATTCGCTGTTATGTCAGTCGGTCATTTTGGAGTTGACGGCTTCTGCCGTCTTTGGAAAGCAAAAGCCAAGACAAAACATAATTTTATTGATATATAGTTTGTGGGGGTTTCCTTAAAAACAGCGCGCGTACGAATTTTTTCTGGAGGACACCCGTGAAGGTTTGAAGTAACCTTAACTTGGCGCAAATTTACAAGTTACAACTGCTATTAATACAACTAACCGATCCCGATGAATCGCCATCGTCCATCTTATAAGAAAACGATGTCTGACAGACACATAAAACCACTGTTACCAAGACTGCTACGGAAATGGCCGACATGTTGGTAACTGAGGTGATGGCTGCAATTGTAAAACACAACAAAGTCATGTTGCTTGTCTTTTCAGTGAATTGTCACACTGCATGGTCTGATCCACAGATGAGAAAGTTAGAAATAAACTGTTTAGTTGGACAAACTGTACCACAGAACAGTACTGTTAAGTAGCTTTACAAAGAACGGTCACACTGCATGCAGTCTTATCCTCGGATGAAAAAGTTAGAAATAAACTGTTTAGTTGGACAAACAGTACCACAGTGCAGAACTGCTTAGTAGCTTTACAGAGAATGGCCACACCGCTGCGTGGTTTGATACACAGATGAAAAAGTTAGAACCATACTGTATAGTAAAACAAACAGTACTTGATGTTATTGTGCGAGCTCAGCGTGATTTCTCAGTCTCTCGTACAGATCTGAATTATTTAACTTTATTCGGCATCGACAAATAATTAGCAATTAATGAATGAGGCTGAGTAGGATATGAAGAATTAAGCGGATCGAGGAAGGTGTTATCCACCGAGGCCGTAGGCCGAGGTGGATAACACCCTTCCGAGATCCGCTTATTCTTAATATCCTACGAAAGCCGAATTCGTTAATTGCTTTATTATTTATCAAAATATTTTCAAACACTTAAAGGAGAAAATGAGCTTCATTTTCACACACCCACCAGCAATATAGCAAAACACCAAAATAACACAAGCTCGTCCCCAGGTCTTCTCGGTTAACGGTGCATTAACCTGCGAAAACGCTGCATTTTTGACGTCATTTCATCGTTAAAGTGAAAATTCTTCCAAATTTGGTCATCAGTAACTGGTTATGGTGAATTAAACGTGTGCTTTTAGCCAATCAGAATCGGGGAAATATTTTGAATGAATAATAATGGATTGTTTAGTATTGAACCGTTAAGCGTTTTTTTTGTCTTCAAAGACCTCACAAGCACCTTGTAGTTTCCAGCATCTGTGACTCAATTGAATCACTTTCAGAAGTACAACAAATGACGCAAATTATCGGCTAACCAAAGTACTTTTATTTTGAGTGGTTCAATTGCGCAAAGCGGAACTTATTTCTTAGCCCTCGGGGAAATAACATACTAATGTGGTTATTATTCGGAGCAGAGAGCGAAAACGGGAACTTTTCTTAAGTGGCAATATTCAATATGGCTAGGTTAAAGGGAAAACAAAAGACATGCGACCCCTAAGCGGAAAAAGTTTTACACGGACACCGAAAAAAATAAAAAACAAATTAAGAAAAACTGAATTCCCTGCATAACCGGAGCACTGAACTTTATTCCTCGTGCGGACGTAGAAAGTAATAAATGGCTTAGGATATGGATACAACTGCAGGATGGAACCATGCTTGCGCAACTTTTTGGGATGTGACTCTTTAAAAAAAGTTAACAGTGCATAACACTGGTGGCGAGCTGGAGAGTCATGTCTAAACACTTCAAAGCAATGCTGTCGTTAGACACGCAACGTACAACAACTACAGTGTCAGGCCGGATTTACAAGTTTTTTTTTTAATCAACTCATTGTTCGTACTTTTAGCTTTCATTTAATAAGACGGACAAATTGTGCACCCTCTTCAAAGGTTAGGTGAGCCTATAGAAGCGTAGGCCGTAAAACGATATTTCTTGCTCGAGCAATGGGTGTTGCATTTCGTGTAAAAATGTCAAGTTTTTTAACATGTACTTTTGAGGGTATCCAGGGAAACACCTTCAACTGAAAGATTGATCAAACCTGTTTTGGAAGCACAAGCCTAGCTATACATATGATACGTTGTACTTATCTGCATTCGCTGGTCTCCGAAACTTCATTTTTCACCTTGTCAACATAACTTAGTGGGTCAGTACAACGGACCGGGATAAAACTTTTTTCTTGAGCTAGAGTACCCTCTTGTTTACAAAAACCAATTCAAACCAAAAAATCGTACTTACCAATTTACGTCCCTCCTCTTAGACTATTTCGATTATCTGGGCTAACCTGGGCTTGGGCCAATTGATATACTAAACATTTGGCCAATCAGAGCACAGAAATTTATAATAGTTCCAATTTGATTGAAACAATACGTGATTGTAAATGCCTCTTTCTAAGGTGAGAGTCTTAAGTCATTCTATGGCACGCAGCCTTTACTAGTTATGTAATTTTGTCAACTCAATGCGTGGCCTATTGCTTTATAAAAAATCAATTTAAATTTGACCCCCTATGTAATTCCGGCACAACTTATCCGTGGACAACTGTGATGAACCGAGCGGATCATTCTTCAAAAAACTACTGAGAAGTACAGAACTTTTAAAACTGCTTGTTTCACACAAATTGTAATTCCAACTTTTTATCTGTGGCAGATGAAAGTGGATGAAACGACACAGTGTGATCATTTATTGCGAAGTCATTCACAGCTGAACAGTACTGCTTTGTGGTAAAGTTTATTCCACCATCCAATGCGTACCCCCTGCGGTGAAATTTGTGGCTATTGTCTTAACGTTTGCCCCAGCAATATCAAAAGGGAACTTTTTATAAGTACCGTCATTGAAAATTACGTCAATTAAGATCAAATGATGAAAATACGCTTATTGTGAATTCTAGCGGTCCATGTGTCTGTATGAACAGTAGAGAAGGCACATTTTTACTGCACGGTGAAGAAAGATTTATTTCGACAGTTCCAAAAAAAAACACACAAAACTTACGAGCACTCTTGAGTACCTTATGATCACTGAGCCCTGATGATTTCAAATCCTTAAAATTCATGCAAGAAATGTTAGTAATCGGTCATCCAAACAGGAAACCTAAGCATAATTCCGGGGAGTGGGGAGGGTAGGGTGAATTGGTTACCTGGGATTAAGCCTTTTTGACCGTGGACTTTGGATGTCGGGTGGCGAACTAGTTGTTTTGCTTCAGTAGTGAAAAAGAAGTCCTATTGCCAGCATTTAGTTTCGAAGTTTAATTTTTTGTCGCGTTTCAATTTTCAGGTATTCTGGGGGATGGTTCATTTTTTACGAGGTGTTGGGGGGGGGGGGAGGGAGGGGAGGCTGGTGGAATTTGAGAGGGTACTGAGTAAAAAAATGGCTTTTTAGGCGGGCCAGCAAAAAAAAGAAAAACGGGGAGCACGCAAAATATTTTTGGCAATACTTTAAGATACGAAATGCTGTAGTATTTTTAGAACATAGATCCGACGGAAATATTCTAAGTAGATTTAAAATTAATAAAGAAGTTACTTCTGCTTTAAAGGTTTTTTTTGGTGGGGGGTGGAGGGATAATAAAAAAGAATTACCCTTTTGGGGGCCATGAGAAAAAAATTATTGACTGTTGGGGCTCATGCAAATTCTTAAAAAATGAACGGTTCCTAACTTTTGCACGTAGAGTTCTCTGTCGTATTGACTTTCGATGCTCCAACTTCATACTGAGGGTTAAATAGGATGGTACAGAATAGCATTCACAATAACCTCCCTCGCCGCATTGTGAATAATCGAGTAAAATCGACGCCTTGATTCTCCCTGAAATATACCAAAATACATCCAGGATACTGTTGAGGCAAGGCAGTGGAAGTGCAAATAAGATCTTACTTATCTATTGCGCCTTTTTAATTTCTGACTCGGGTTAAAATAATAATGAACTTTAATAAGTGCTTAAGCAAGCAAAGCATTTCAAGCAAGCAAAGCTGCTCAAGCAAGTAAAGCACCTCAAGCAAGCAAAGCACCTCAAGTAAGCAAAGCACCTAGAGTAAGGAAAGCATCTCAAGTAAGCAAAGCATCTCAAGCAAGCAAAGCACCTCAAGCAAGCAAAGCACCTAGAGTAAGGAAAGCATCTCAAGCAAGCAAAGCATCTCAAGCAGGCAAAGCACCTCAAGCAAGCAAAGCATTTCAAGCATGCAAAGCACCTCAAGCAAGTAAAGCATCTCAAGCAGGCAAAGCACCTCAAGTAAGCAAAGCATCTCAAGTAAGCAAAGCATCTCAAGTAAGCAAAGCATTTCAAGCAAGCAAAACACCTCAAGCAAGCAAAGCACCTCAAGCAAGCAAAGGTCCTCAAGTAAGGAAGGCGCCTCAAGCAAGCAAAGCATCTCAAGCAGGCAAAGCATCTCAAGTAAGCAAAGCATCTCAAGCAAGTAAAGCACCTCAAGCAAGCAAAGCACCTCAAGTAAGCAAAGCACCTCAAGTAAGTAAAGCATCTCAAGCAAGCAAAGCATCTCAAGTAAGCAAAGCACCTCAAGCAGGCAAAGCACCTCAAGTAAGCAAAGCACCTCAAGCAGGCAAAGCACCTCAAGTAAGCAAAGCATCTCAAGCAGGCAAAGCACCTCAAGGAAGCAAAGCATCTCAAGTAGGCAAAGCACCTCAAGTAAGCAAAGCATCTCAAGCAGGCAAAGCACCTCAAGTAAGCAAAGCATCTCAAGCAGGCAAAGCATCTCAAGTAAGCTAAGCATCTCAAGCAGGGATGCAGGCAAAATATATGGACAACTATATGATGGCTTGACATGAGGTACTTACCGAATTAGCCGTCATAACTTGGAGTTCCCGAGATGCTTTTCAGGTAACAAGTCAAAATGGCGGACGATGCAACGTTAGTTTTTCGGAAGAATGGCAACGCATTGGAGTCCTTTTTCATCTTTCCAAACTCATATTGATTGTTATTGCTCCTTAGGATTTCTTGTGGTTGTTTCTTTGACAAACCATTAGATAAGTAGCATCATGACTGAGTTAGCAACGTGGGTTTCAGATAAGTTGCATGATGTTCTTGGATTCTCAGATAAGCATACGGCTGAATATCTCATTGGTCTGGCCAAAACAGCAACAAGTCCAGAGTCTCTAGTGCAGAGGGTATCCGAAGGATTTGATGTTGATAGTAAAATGACTTCTTTTACCCGTGAATTATGGTCAAAACTCCCACATAAAGCTCAACCTTCAGAGCACCCGTACAGAGCACGAGAAAGAGCGCTTATCGAACAGCAAAAAAAATTCATGAATTATTCTCTTGTTCCCGATGATGGTGATAGTGAGGAGGATGTTGTGCAGGCGATCAAAGCGAATGACTCCAAGACTGACAGAAAGCGGAAGCATCTTCGTAAGAAAACTGAGTCGTCCAGTTCTAATGATGAAGAGTCAGGTGAAGAAACAGCGACGACGTGGGGTCAGGAGGAGTCGGAAAGTGACGAATGGGAGAAAGAGGAAGAGGAGAGACGTAAGGACTTAGCTGAGAGGGATGCTTTCGCTGACAGGCTGAAGAAACGAGACAGAGAAAAGACAAGGAAGATAATGGAAAGATCGGACAAAAAGGTGCACTTAGTTTATTGACCATTTAACAATAATTGTAATTATCTAGTATAATTGTAATAATTGAAATAAGTATTATTCTCAGAAATCGAGGTGAATAGTGGCAGAACATTTATAAAGTCACTATCTACTGAGATCAAAAAGAATAATTGCCTAAGAATATACCAATAAAGCAACCCCAATGACATCTCTTGGGAACAGTTATAAAGTGTGAATTATCGCCTACCATTTCTGTTTTTCTTCTACAAAGACTTACATGCACTAAGGATTCCCCAGAATCCTTGGCTGAATATCCCAAGAGATTGAGCCAGTTGGAGTACTAAAAATGCCAAGGTTGCTGAGTTGTGTATTCTAAATTCTCATATCATCCCATGCTTCATTATGCATGCTGTAGCTGGACTTTTTTTTTGTTTGAAAACAAGAAAATGTTAACACATTTTCCTAGACAATACAGCTACATCATGCCTAATGAAGTATGTGGCTTTAACAGAAATCTAGCTACTCTTTATACGGTGCTCAATACAAAACTATGCTATTGGCAAAGAAAATGCCACTAATAATGACAATGATGTTATAAAATGGTAACAATAGCAATGACAGTGGTGATGATAATGATGACAACAGTGACAGCAGGAGCCAGATAGTTCTTGGAAGCTCTAGTTATAATGGGCCTTATGTTTTGCCATTTTTAGGGCTGGCTCCATTGTCAGCCTTGTTTGATCATTGTTTCTACTACCAACAATATGGGATGTTCTGAGAAGTGGGCAGGGTGTTCATTAGGTATTGGAGATTGGAGAGTTCTCTGGCTGCTACGAAGAATTCCTTGACTACTACAAAGAATTCTCTGGCCAAATTTAGATGGCCTGAGCTAGTTTTAAATTCAGACATGAAGTGCTTTCAGAATATTCTCCTGTTACTTTACACAATTCTCCTGCTGCTACAATTCGTATTGAAAATGCTGAGTGGGTACTGCCTTGGTGGTGATGGTGGTTACAGTGATTGAGGCAATTATGCTGGGAGTAGGAGAGGTAATGTTGATAATGTTTGGTAGTTGTAGTTACTGTTAGAACTAAAGTATATATGTATTATTTTATTTTTTTGGCTTTAAAATATACAGTATCCCTGTTAGCTGCCTCAATGTCAAGTGTCAAAAAAGAGAAAGGGTCAATCATAGAAATTTTATAGATCATCATATTTTATTTTTTCCTCTCCTGTGTTCTTAACCCTTTCACTCCCAAGAGTGACTTTATAGATTTTACTCTGTCTAACGCCAGACGATTTTACTCGTCAAATGGAGACCCCTTGGGAGTGAAAGGGTTAAAAACTATCTCCCTTAACCCTTTCACTCCCAAGAGTGACTTTATAGATTTTACTCTGTCTAACGCCAGACGATTTTACTCGTCAAATGGAGACCCCTTGGGAGTGAAAGGGTTAATCAATACCCTGGTTCTGTGTGTTGTTGAATTTGACATTTATTGTGTAAACATGTCATCTAAACCAGAACAGTGAAAGATAACATACAGAACTGACTTATCAATTTCTGGTATTTACCATTTCATTTTTGAGGCATATGAAGATGCTGCCAAAAGGCTTAAAATGGATGAAGAAGATAGAAAGAAGATGGTAGGTATAGTGTTGCTTTTTGGTTGAAGCATGATAAAAGAAAGCAAATGATCTTGTTGGTAGGAATTTGATTTGACAAAAAGATTTTTCCAAAAATGCAAGATTCCTTAAGCTCTCTATGCCATATGTGTTGAAGATTGCGTTTAGATGTTTCAATGTTGCATTAATCTAATGTCTTGCATTAAGTGTATTAATTGATCCCCAAGTTAAACAAGTCTTGTTTTATGTTTTTAAGATCCCAGATCTAAGGAAGAAGTCACGCCGAGACTATGTCAAGAAACGCAGAGTTGATAAGTTAGAAATGCTGCAGGAAGACATAGTTGATGATGAATATCTGTTTGAGGAGTCGCAGCTTACAAAACGAGAAAAACAGGAGAAAGAGTACAAGAAAAAAGTGTACAACTTGGCATTAGAGCACGCTAAGGCTGGTGAACTGGAGAAGGTTCAACGATATGAAATGCCAAAGGAAAATAAAAAGCCTGCCAAATACGATGACACACCAGATGAAGAACTTGGTCCAAACTATGAACAGAGGAAGTGGGAAGATGATAAGCTTGGATATGCTGTCATGAAATTTGGTGCTAAAGATGCCAAAGCAAAGAACAAGGTGGGATTTGTTACTTAACACTAACTTTCATAATTTCCCTTTGATTAATTACATGGCTTCTTCCACAAGCTGGCAAAATTAATGAGGCAAATCCTGAGTTCTCATTGGCTACCCAAGGAGGCAAGATGTGCTTATCTTGCACACTTGGGATTTCCTGATATTTCCCACAAAGCAAAACAAAATAGCCATGTGATAAATCCTTTATTGACCAAGCTTGTTCAATCTAGGTGGCAGGATAATAGCCTCATGCATGGTCAATGACACCCGTTCTTCACTTTCCAAAGGGCTAGATTTTCAAATTCAATTGGCCAGGAAGGCATACTTTCCAGTGTTAGTTGTAAATTAAATTTCACTGGTGATGATAGAAGTAAGCTACATTTTCTAGGTAAAATGCCATTTTTTATTGTTCTTTTTGTTGTCTGTACCCAGAGCACAGAATATGATCTTGTTGTTGATGAAGATCAGATCAGTTTTGTGATGGCTGAACAGATACCAGGTACCAAGGATAAACAGGTCAGTATAAAAAGGTTCTTTTAAAGAGACTACTGTCTGTTAGAGATTTATAATAACTTGCCTAAAGCCCAAGCACGATAAGGCCTTTCGATTACACAAAACAAAAAAATTAGTGTTTAGAATAATTATTGTCAATAAAGATTGGAATTTTGGTTTCCATATATATTCACTTTTATTCTTGGCTGCGGGTGGCAGGGAAGTAAATGGATTACAAGTGTAGCATTTTAGGCAACTGTATGTTCTTGAAGGTTGGTCCCCTTTTTCCAAAAAAAATGGCAGTTAGCTTATAAATCTCCCTGTTTACTTTTTTCTGTACTTAACTTCTATATTATGTAATTTTATATATTTTTTTTTTCCAACAGGAACCAGAGATAACTGAATACAAGAGAAAACGATTAACCATTGAAGAGGTACTGCTGATTGTTGTATTAAATGTTCAAAAATACCATATAGCAGACTTGTGCTGCAAGTGGAGAATATTTACAGTACAGTTGTAACTGTCATAACTATTGCTAGCATTGATTTTTTTTTTTGACAGTACATGCTTTCTTATGTTTCAGACAAGAAAAAGTTTACCTATATATCCATACAGAGAAAGCCTGATACAAGCCATAAAAGACCATCAGGTAAAGGAGGACAAACTGTCTAATAGTCTTTCTCTACTTTGCCTCATTGTACCTACACTGTACTTATCTGCAGATGAAGCTACAAAGTTTGACAATTCTGCCGTCCCGCTGCAGCCAGTAGTATACATAGTGAGACACTGTTTCGTGCCTTTTAAAATTTTAGATTTAGCAATTAATCTAATGCTACTTGGGATGTAAAATTGGTCCCAAGAAAATCTTAATTTAGTTATTATGCATGTAGTTCTGAACCTGTTGGTAATACATGATGATGATGATGATCATATTGGCAGGTTATAATCATAGAAGGAGAGACGGGATCAGGCAAGACAACTCAGATACCACAGTACCTTCATGAAGCGGTAGGCTATATACAGATATTCACTTTGCCAAATGATGAAGTTCTTTTTTTACATGTTAGTCCAAGTATCTGTTTCCTTTAAAAGAGTTACAATAGTGTATATGGTTCATTGCACTAAACTTAGGAAAATGTATGATTTTTCTTCTTGTTAACTGATGTAGGGTTTTACAAAGGGAAAGATGAAGATTGGTTGTACTCAGCCTCGTCGAGTGGCTGCCATGAGTGTTGCTGCAAGAGTATCAGAAGAGATGGGTACCAAACTAGGCAATGAGGTATTGGAGGTGGTTAAGTTTCTTATCTGGACTGAGGTAGATTGGAGTGAAAAAAGGAAATGTTGACAGAAATTGTTTAAAATCAAGAGAGTTAACTTAATTGAGTGAAAATATCTCGACTGTTTGATTTTTGAAATGCTTTTTATTCGTAAACTTCAACCAAAACTGAACAAACAGAGTGACTCGATCCGCGCGAATCTATTTACTTAACGTTTTTATTACTCATGCCGCAATTTTCTTGTATTGTTACTATGTAAATATTTTAGAGTTTTATTCAGTGTCTCATTAGCAGTCTTACAATCGATTGTATATATTTAGGTGCATGCAAAAATTTTACTTTTCAACTTGAAAATGACCGTCGAGCGGTCGAAAACGTCGTTGCTTTTTAACGTTCACTTTTTTAGTGAAATCCGTTTCTAAAAATTTGTTGATTCGAGTGAAAATGTATGTTGGCATTTAAATCTTGAGATCACTTTCCTGATTGACAATTGCTGTATTATTTCAAATGTGTAATTCTGTAGTTCTGTACTCAGTTATCATTAGTTTCGTTATCTTCAGCCTCACAGCACTGTTCTTTTGGGACGCTAAAGATCCCACAACATTGTTCGAAAAGAGTAGGGGACGTAGACCCCGGTGTTGTGGTCGACCTTTCTTAAGTTTGTTTGTTATTAATTAATAGCAGAATTGATGTAAAGCGCCTTTGAACATATCCATATGAAAAAGAGCACTATATAAATTTATTATCATTATCATTAAATTCTTACCACCTTCAAGTCATCGTCATCATCATGATCATCACCATTGTTATCAACACTCTCGTTATCATCATCACCATCATTACACCCTTAGTAGTAGTTTACAGTTGCAAGCAACGGCTCTTACATTTTGTTTTCCTAGCAGTTAATACCTGATTAAATGTTTCTCCAGGTTGGCTACAGCATACGGTTTGAAGACTGCTGTTCTGAGCGAACAATTGTGAAGGTGATCTATGATTGGTACTCTTTACTCTTACTTCAAAGGCATATAGTGAGAACATCCTTGACAACAACTGGCCTCAGACTTGGAATTAGCTTCCAAAACTGGTAAATCGTTTTTTTGAGTCTGTCCCAGAGAAGACAGAGTACTGTCAAGAGTTATTTTCATGTTCTCTCCTTGTTTACCGAGAAAAAACATAGTAATCAGTTTGATCGACCGATTAGCTCAGTTGGTAGAGTACTGGACTACCGTGCGGGATGTCGCGGGTTCGAACCCCGGCCGGACCAACACTCAGGGTCTTAAAATAATTGAGGAGAAAGTGTTGCCTTACCTTTGTAATGACATCTACAAATGGTTAGACGTTCTAGTCTTATCGGATAAGGACGATAAACCGTACGTCCCGTCTCACAGCCCTTGTTCATGATAACTTAGTGGGACGTTAATGAACCCACACACTGATCGTAATGATTAGGGAACGTAGTTTCCCGGTTTTGTGGTCTGGCCTTGTGTTGTGTCAGGGCTCCATGTAAACTAGCTCTGCTAAACTGTATAGCCCTGGATGAACAGATATATAATATGTACTATTCGTATTCTTCATGGAGACAGCCGGAATGTACAAAACTTTGGATTGTTATTATACTTCAAATTTGACTTTAATAGAGCAACCGAGTGCAGGTTACCTTTGGATTCAGTTGGACTGTTTGTTAAAATTTCTGCCCTGATATTTACCAATAGGTGGCTGTTAGAATACGAAGAATCAAGTTCTTTTTTTTTTCAGTATATGACTGACGGCATGCTGCTGCGGGAGTTTCTGAGTGAACCCGATCTTGCTGGTTACAGGTGAGCTGATAGCGTCTTTGTTAGTGATATTTAACACTTAATGACTGGAAGTGATTTGTTATTCAGCAAAGTAATAAACGCTCTGATCAAGTGCAAGAGCGGTCAGCGTTTTGCGGGTAACAGTTAACTGTTTTCCGTTTGACGTCATAGTTTTCGCAATGTTGCCCGCTCATGGCATTTGGTGGTAAATAATTTCATTCTTAGATGTCATGTGGGGCATGAACTAGCCAATGAATGAGCGCGCTGAAACGGGAAAAACGTCAGATAGGTAACAACACTATTTATATGATTATTATTGACGAGTTGCTCTTTTAGCACTTACTGTATGCTCTTTTAGCACTTACTTTTATGTAATAAAAGTTTGATCAGTACTTTAGGTCCATAGGCTTTCTACCTGAATCTCTCATTTAGTACGCGCGCTGTAGTTTTGCAGGGCGTAGTTCACTGTATGTTCTCTGAGTTAAGGAGTTTGTTTGGGTTGTCAGTATGCCTCTTGAAGATGATTTAAATAACTGTTGAACTCTGTGTTCAGTTTGTGAAATAAACTGTTTCATTTGTCTCACGATGTAGTCGCTATAGTGATGTAGTCGCTATAGTGATGTAGATCGCGACATTTCGACCGCTTACCGCTGCTCTTTTGCAACTTGTTTACAGTGTTCTTATCATAGACGAAGCTCATGAACGTACTCTACATACAGACGTGCTATTTGGTTTGGTGAAAGACATCGCCCGCTTCAGATCTGACCTAAAGTTGCTTATTTCTAGTGCAACACTTGATGCTGACAAGTTCTCCAAAGTATGTGAACCAAGACATATTTTTTGCCTTTGATTTCCTGTCTGCCTTACACTAAAACTTGCCATTTTGTTGTCTCTAGTTTTTTGACGATGCGCCGATATTCAGAATTCCTGGTCGACGTTTTCCTGTGGACATTTATTACACGAAGGTGAGAGCACATTTGGTGGTGCCTGTGTGGCTGGGGGGGTGGGGGGGGGGGGGGAGAGGGCAAGGCTGTTTCAGGCAGGATCTTGGTACAGCACTTTTAGACTGATCAGTAGACCCTCCCGGACGATCTTGGCTAAATGTATGATCTCGACTGGGGTCAGTAAAGAGGCGTAAGTAACGCTAGGCGGCCTTCTTTATGTTGTCGTTGGATTGAAGTTGATCTAAGTGCGAAGAGTTTCATGCTGGAATTTAAATCCCGCAGGCGCGTAGCCAGGATTTTTATTTTTCAGGTACGGCAAAGTTGGATATTAATTTTCCGAGCAATTCGTCGGGTAATGTATAATTGTCCGAGCTGAGCAATACATTCCTACAAAATTTCGGGTATACCATGGCGTATTGGCGTACAGGTAGCCACGCGCCTGAAATTCCGCATATTTATACGTTTCCTCATTCACCGGCTCATTATGGTGCTTCATAGATCAAGTAGTTACCTTTTGCGCATGCGAACTCAAGCTTTTGCATGAACCTCTCCCTCCCAGGCTCCTGAAGCTGATTATCTGGAAGCCGCCGTAGTGACAGTGTTACAGATCCATGTAACCCAGCCTCCAGGCGACATCCTTGTGTTTTTAACAGGACAGGAAGAGATCGAGGCATCACAGGAACTGCTACAGGAAAGAACACGTAAACTGGGATCTAAGATCAATGAACTGATTATTCTCCCAATTTACGCCAACCTGCCATCCGATTTACAGGCCAAGATATTCGAACCTACCCCCCCAGGAGCCAGGAAGGTTTGTGCAGTTTAAGCGATCTAAACGGTCGACCACTTGATTTTTTGAGGGGAAGGGGGTTGGGGATTTACTCGAGGAATTACTTTTCCCCACCATACCAATGTGTTGAATTTGTTTCCGAAGGCTGAGTTGGTGTTATTATTTTAATGCTCCTTTTTTCACCCCGAGTTTGTTTGCAAATATTTTTTTCTTTAAGATACCCAATCGCAAGTGACACTGCAGCGTGTGTGACTGCATTGTTTTTTTTTTGGCGGGGTGGGGTGAGAGAGGCGAGGGGGGAGGGGAAGGAAGGCACGGAGTTCCAATCTTTGAGGCCTAATGGTGCATTTTATGTTGCAGGTTATTTTGGCGACAAACATAGCGGAGACGTCTCTGACAATTGATGGCATTATTTATGTAATTGATCCTGGATTTTGCAAGCAGAAAAGCTACAACCCTCGAACTGGAATGGAGTCGCTTATTGTAACACCAATTGCAAAGGTAACTTACCAAACTTATAGTGATCATGTGATTATTGTGATCATGTGATTATTGTGATCATGTGATTATATTGATCATGTGATTATATTGATCATGTGATTATAGTGATCATGTGATTATAGTGATCATGTAATTACAGTGATCATGTGTGTTGTTGGTGTTGTTGGTTTCATTGATTTGATTGGTCGACTTTTTTTCAGGCCTCTGCCAATCAACGCGCAGGACGTGCAGGCCGCGTTGCCGCTGGGAAGTGTTTCAGAATGTACACAGCTTGGGCCTACAAGAATGAGCTAGAGGACAACACCATTCCTGAGGTAGGACACACTCTAGCACCTGAAATGTGATAAATGTGCAGCCATGGCAGATAATGCAAAGCATGCCTTAAAGTTCACTTACAACAGTTGGTGTTTGTAATAATAATAATAATAATAATAATAATAATAATAATAATAATGAACTTTGAGTGTCAACTGTATTTAGCACTTACGTACTAATTGGGGACACTGTAAAGGACTAATGAAATCAATTGAAATCATGTTAAATTAAATCAAATCAAATCAATTACAAGTTGGTTTTTGGGAAGAGGGGAAAACCGGAGTACCCGGAGAAAAACCTCTGGGAGCAGAGTAGAGAACCAACAAACTCAGCCCACATATGACGAGCCACATTGGTTGGAGGCGAGTGCTCTCAACCACTGCACCAACCCGTGTGATTTCTCTTTCTGTTTCATCTTTCACAGATCCAGAGAACCAACTTGGGAAATGTCGTGCTTCTTCTGAAGAGCCTGGGAATTAATGATTTGATTCACTTCGATTTCATGGACCCCCCTCCAGCGGAAACACTGATTATTGCGCTTGAACAACTGTACGCCTTGGGAGCATTGAATCACCACGGGGAACTCACCAAGGTCTGATGAAAACACGAATTCTCCTTTGTATCTTATCCTTATCCATAGTCGTTGTATTTGGGAGAAGTTGTTTGAACATCAGGTATATTTATTATTAACACACATCCATCCGGTTTTATGACCGGTTTTATGCTTTTAGCTCACTCGTAATTAAATCGCACCATATGGTGCCATGGTGTCATGGTGTCACATGGTTATTATGTATAAAAGCGACCATACAGGGAAGTGATGTTAAATAAGTATCAGTTCTTCTCTACATCTCAAATCCAAGGATAACTGGTTATTGTAGCAAAAATTATTATCAACTATTAACCCGGTAAAAATCTACTTTTGGCCGCAGGAAGAATCGATGTAGTAATGCTACAAACCCTTCGTGTCCAGGGCCCGGTCGTTCGAAGGCCGATTAACGCTAACCCAGGGTTAGCTTTTAACATGAGTTTCTTTTCCTCTTGTTAAAGAGCGTTTTCTGCTCTTACTTTCTCTATTTTAATCAGAGCATACAATCATCAAATTGTATTCTAAAAGAATTATACTTAATGTGCTTTTTAATCTCTCATATCTGCATTTAAATTATTTCGCACTAACCCTGGGTTACGTTAATCCTGCTTCGAACAAGCCGGCCCTGGACTTATGCTTTTAATATTTGTCTTTTAGCTTGGAAGAAGAATGGCAGAGTTCCCAGTGGATCCCATGATGTCAAAAATGCTGATTGCTTCAGAAAAGTAAGAGACATTCGCTCAATATTTTAAGAGGCTACTTCAAAGTGAAAGTTAAGGTGACAAAAGGCCAGTTACATCCATTATTTTAAAGCAGCATAGCACCAAACTATGTGTGATTCGCCACCTGGTTGCAATGTGCACTTCTCTTTTAACAAGACCAGAATCTTGCAGGCTGTAGATCTGAGGTCCAACGAGGTTTTACACTTAACTACCATACTTCAACAGGGGCAACGTGGTTCTGTTGGTACATGCAGGCGTTTGCCCAAATGGAAGTTACGCAAATATTGCCTCTGCTACTGTAGCCGTACCAAATTTAAGGAGTATTTCACTTGATAATCGAGTTCAATCTTCTGGATGCAGTTAATTCTGAGTGGAACTGTTGGTGACGAAAGGTATCAGGATTTTGGAACGTCAGTCAACTCCTATAACTCTCCCCCCGGCAAGATTTCTGCACAGGTCCCTACTTCATTATGCATGCAGCAGATGAATTGTTTAGGGCAATGCACATGTAAACTTTACATTTCTTGTTATTGTAGAATGAAACAGTGTGGCTACAGCATGCATAATGAGGTAGGGACCTGTGCGGAAATCATTCCCTTCCCCCCACTCCCCCCCACTTTTTTTTTACCTTACGGTCGTATGTTACTTCATCAACTTGTTTGATTATCCCAATTTCTTGAACATCAACAACAGTTCTTCTCAGAACTACCAACACCCGGACAATGGACGACGACAAATAGCTACTGAGACTCCTGGTGTCAAACCATTTGCAGTATTACAATTTGAGTTAGGGACAGTAGACGCTGTAGATATAGACAGATTTCTTGTCTGGTTATATTTCATAATGTTTCTTTTTCGCTCAATTCTTCCAGATATAAATGCGTCGAGCAGATTCTTACTATCACCGCCATGTTGTCCGTAAACAACGCCATCTTTTACCGACCCAAAGACAAAGTCGTACACGCGGATAACGCGCGCGTGAATTTCTTCCGGCCAGGCGGGGACCACCTCACTTTGTTAAACGTGTATGACCAGTGGGTGGAGACTGGGTACTCCACACAATGGTGTTATGAGAACTTTATACAGCACCGCTCAATGAAGAGAGCGCGGGACGTGAGAGAGCAGCTGGAAGGACTTATGGAGCGAGTTGAGATTGAAATCACTTCAAACCCTAACGATTCTATTGCTATAAGAAAGGTAAGACAAGTGCAATTTGGCCACTTTTTGGGGTAGCCATTTTGGCCATTTGAACTTCCAATACTGTGTCACTGAAACCCAAAAAACCTCACTGTTTTCTTGAGAACTGTCAATGATCCGCTTCAGCACTTAAGGGGGGTCGTGTCAGGTCTTATAATAGTCCCAAAACAACCTCAGCGGAAAACACCAAAACGGCCCCGAAAGTGATATCATTTTGCATAATTTTCACATCATTGTTCAACAGAACAAGTAAGTGTTGTTGTTTGCATTTCAGGCCATCACTGCCGGGTATTTCTATCACACAGCAAGATTAAGTAAGAGTGGACAGTACAGAACCGTGAAACATCAACAGGTAGCAGGAAAAGGGCGTTATAACATAGTTTTGGGAAAGCGCGCGCTATGATAGGCTAATATAACATAGTTTTGGGAAAGCGCGCGCTATGATAGGCTAATATAACATAGTTTTGGGAAAGCGCGCGCTATGATAGGCTAATATAACATAGCTTTGGGAAGGCGCGCTCTATGATAGGCTAATATAACATAGTTTTGGGAAAGCGCGCGCTATGATAGGCTAATATAACATAGTTTTGGGAAAGCGCGCGCTATGATAGGCTAATATAACATAGTTTTGGGAAAGCGCGCGCTATGATAGGCTAATATAACATAGCTTTGGGAAGGCGCGCTCTATGATTGGCTAAGACGCGCGGTCTATTTGCCCATGGGTTGTATGCTAACGTCACATTGTGAAGTTGTAAAGTCATGTTATAAAAGAAATGGTAAACGCAGCAGATGTGCAACCATCGAGTTATGGACGCACTTGGGAGGTTTACTAAGCACTCAAGCAGCTAGATATGCCCTAAAATCTACGTTGCATGTTTACCATTTCTTCAATATGAAATTGCTTTGAAACCGTTTTCATGTGCTGTGGATTTCAGTTCGTTTTTCCCTGATCCATATTGGATTCAGGTGTCGATATGGGAGGTAAAGCTTTGTGTCTCCGAAAGGTTTAAACCTCAGTAGACGGGCGGGATGTGTTGCTCTTGATGCGCATGACAATTAAACACGGGATAATCAGGGCGCGACCACTTATCCAATCACGTTGATTTTGTCTGTGTCATGTCCATTATCTCAGTTCTTTCGATGCGCATTACTCAGGTGATTCTCTATAAAGTGACGTGTTTCCGGTATGTTGTTTTCAGACTGTGATGGTTCACCCTAACAGCAGTTTGTTCCAGGAGCAGCCGAGATGGCTGATTTATTTCGAGCTTGTGTTCACAACCAAGGAATTCATGAGACAGGTAAGGGACGGAGAATTAGAAAAGTAATTGGGGGGGGGGGTGCAGGAATTTTTTTCAGGTGAACCCCTCTGCACGAATTTTTTTTACGACGTGTGAAAAAGTCGCAATTGGACCTTCTTTCTGCATGATTTTTTTTTTTACCTTCTTCTTTGCATGAATTTTTTTCTTGGCATTTTCCCTTGCATGATTTTTTTTGTTTCCCCCCCCCCAATCACTTTTCTAATGGTCCGTCCCTAAGGTCTGTTTCTACTGTGTCTCTGCTCCGTTGTAGTTTGCGAAGCTAGCTTTATGACATTTTGATGGCGGCTTCATGTTGCCCATGTGGCCAGGAGAGGAGCTTGGCTCGAGAAGCACGTTGTCGCGTCGTGTAAGAGCTGCGAGGAAACTGGAGAGAGGAGTCAAATCAGTGTTGACTCCAGCCCCCGCGCCAAACTCGCACATAAGGCTCATGTTGCTTGGACCGCTTGACAAGCAGAGTTACCAAAACATGGCGCCTTTGTGATAGTGTTTGTAGGCTCTGCCTTAGCCGGTAATTTTACATTGTGGGTATTGAATAGTAATAATAATAATAATAATAATAATAATAATAGTAATAATAATAATAATAATAATAATAATAATAATAACTTTATTTCAGCATTTCCACAATTAAGTGGCTCTTCATCTGAAACAATTCAAATCAAAATGGAACTGCTTTTTAATTCTTAGTTGGATCTGTTCGTTTGGTCTAAAAAAGCCATTTTGTCAGGGGTAATTTTCTAAATTTGACTTTAATACTTCGTGTCTGCTATTTCCAAGCCAAAAACAGAGAAGTTCCTCAAAGAGTCTTCTTCATGCTTTAGATAGCAAATTGAAGCAATAGGATATATTTGCTGTTGTGTGAATTTCATGTCTGAACATTTTTGATAGGTCATTGAGATTGAAAATAAATGGTTGCTGGAAGTCGCACCTCACTATTACAAAGCCAAAGAACTCGAGGACAGCTCCAATAAGAAAATGCCTAAGACAATGGGTGTCACGAAAGAACAGGCTAGGTCTACCACGTGACGGCGTGACAACTGCATCAAGAAGTGTCACGCACAGATATATCACGCGTGCAGGAGGATGTAGTGGAGTGATAAAACACGTCACGTCAACGGAAATAACAGAATGTAACAAGACATAGTCCCAGCGTTACTTTGTAAAAACGGTCAGATTTGACGCAAAAAATCCTTGACTGCAGATATCGGTGCTGTATAGCCCGTTGTTACAAGGGACATGAAAGCAGAGTGGAAAGTGTGATTGCCCGCGAACATTTCTGACACTCGCATTCAGGACAGCGGTAGAAATCGTTTAGCACGAATGGCGAGCAGCTGGCGGTGGATGGATGAAAAAAAACAGCCATTTTCTTTTTTTATGCAAAAGAATTCTTTACACCCCAAGTTGTACATGGCACCGAGTTATGTAAAAATAGTTTTTTCAAGCTCCTTGTAAATATCTTGAAAGACAGAACCCGGCGCAAAGAGGGAGAGAGTAGTATTGTGAATACAAGAAAATCTAACCACATACAGTTGCAGCAACTGCATGCTGATGATTGTATATACAATATAAATGTACATTTCACTCGTGTTCTCAAATGCCCGTCGTGTTTTATCACAGTGTAATACACGGCTTAGGCTTCTTTATTCGCTTTATGATATAGATTTTACATGCCGCGAGTAGAAACAGCAGAGCATACAGATCGACAAACCGACGCCATTTATACCAACTACTCAACTGTTTTCGCTTCTTCTTCTTCTTTATTTGTTTTATTATCCTCAGCTTCAAAACTTTCTGCTGCTTCGCAGAGAACTCCATCATGAATTTCTTCAAAGAAAATGTTTTTCGACATCTCTTAGAGAATTGTCGAGTAGAGGTAATGTGGCGACAAAAAATAAAACACGCTTTTTCTATGTTTTATACTCTGATAAAACATAGGTTTTTAACCAATCAGAGCGCGCGTAAGAATGTAGCTATATTATAAATATATATATATATATATATAAACAGGCTTAACTAGATACTTATTTGGCGCTGCATACCTGCAACATTTGCTTTTCACACTGTTTCTGTTTTTACTCTATTGCGCTCTATACGGCGACACTTTCAGAAAATAAGTTTGTTAAAGATGAAGTACGTTTCCTGCCGCGAGTTTCTTCCTGCTTTGGCTGTGAATTGAACAACTCAACTCAATGCGAAACTAATGCGAGACCTACAGTTTTTAAATTAAAATAATATGAGCTTTCTACATTTCTTTTTTTGTAATCCACTTTACTCCAGGCATTCCTTGAAACAATGTATGTCTCAATGCTTAGTAACCATTTAAGTCACCGACTGAATGTGCTCATTAATGTGACAAGAATATTTTGTATAAACCGGTTGGTTTATCCCAACATTTTTATTTGCTACAGAGAAACTAAACCAGATCTCCCTTAGGTTAGAATCAAAACCCGATTTGACACGTTTAAGGAAAGAGAAATCTGGAAGCAATGCAATTTGAATGACCATTCGGGATAGGATTAAAGTGTGACTAGACTACTCGAACCAAGATTGCCCAAATAAATTTTCATACAAATATTGAATGTCTGTTTTGGACGCTGAACAACAGATTTGAGGCGAGCTTCCACCGACTAAGGTGATTCTTTCTCGATCTTAATAAGGTTTGTACAGTTATAGAGCAAATTATTTGCATTTTAAAAACATTTGTGGAGATTCTATTGTTTAGATAGTCGATCGTGATTGGATAATTTATGTTCGGATGACCTTGGTTCGAGTAGTCACGCTGTAAAACCATTGATATTTGCATTGTTAATCAATACGACCAATGAATGTTATACAAACCGGTGCTAAGGGCTCCATATATGTGAATTCATTTTGTAAGCTACTTTCCATTCTTCATCAGTTTAAGTAAGTTTACAGAAAGCGTTATATTTAAGAATTATTGTAATATTGAAATTATGATTCATTACTCCCCTCATGTAAAGATATTCGAGTGAGTTACCATGAAACTTTATAACTTGAAGAATTATGTTAATATTGCTCTCTTTTTCTATTTTACTTTTTATGTCATCTGTACTGCGTAATGCTATGTCCAAAAAAACTCTCCCTTTGTCTGAAGAAAAGTGTTCGAGGATCGCTAATTCTTTCTTGATTGAATGTATTCAAAGTTTCCGCAGAAAATTTTCGTCATCATTTTACGTGATATCGTTGGCCAATCATAATCCAGAATTTCGATGTGTAATTTGCACTGGGGTTACAGTTTTTGTACTGGTATTACATTTGAACTGCAGTACTCCCAGCCAATCAAAATCGAGTAATTTTCTGATTATTAGAACATATATAAGACACTCATTAGTGTGCAGTACGACACTCGTTAGTGTGCAGTAAGACACTCGTTAGTGGGAGTAAGACACACATTGATGTGCAGTAAGACTCGTTAGTGTGGAGTAAGACACTCATTGGTGTGCAGTAAGACACTCATTGGTGTGCAGTAAGACACTCGTTAGTGTGCAGGAAGACACTCATTGGTGTGCAGGAAGACACTCATTGGTGTGCAGTAAGACACTCATTGGTGTGCAGTAAGACACTCGTTAGTGTGCAGTAAGACACTCATTGGTGTGCAGTAAGACCTGCATTAGTATACAGGAGAAAAGATATAAGTATACAATGGACATTCTCTAGTGCACAGGAAAACATATGGACGATATGATTAAGGAGGTCCCTCATGTTCTCTTGAATACACTCAATCACGGTATGCATCAAAATACTCATTATCATACAGTTATCGATAGTTGTGCTTCTGGAGCAATAATTTAAACACTGAACAAGGCACGTTAGGAGACAACTTGCTTTATTTTCGTAACCCACATATCACTGACACAAACACTGTTTTATTCATTTATACTTAAAGTTTGCACTTCAAATAGCGGACCCCCCTGAATTGATCCTTTCATTACTTCTGTTCTCAGACAACTTCATTTTAAGTTGAAAACAGCTTTTTCAAGCGCTGCAACTTGTCCTTTAAAAGCGATCCTCCTTCGTCTCTATCAGAAAAAAAAAATTATAAAAAAAAAACAAGAAAAAAAATGAAGCTGGCTTAGAACGTACATTTGGTATGATACAAGTATTTGATGCAGCATCACAAAAATCATAAAGTAGGTCCCGTATCACAGAAGATACTTTACATATAAAGATCAGACTATGCAATTTCATTTACAAATGAACAAAAAACCGTGTCGCACTTTTTTGTAAAACAAATAGTGTCGAAATGAAGGAAGAAATGTCGAGATGAAAAAGTTAGAGCCGCACTGTGTAGTAAAAGCAAACAGTACCTCAGTACAGGACTTTTCAGTAGTTTTGTAAAGAATGGTCAGACTGCATGGTTTGATCCACAGATGAAAAAGTTAGAAGCACACTGTATAGTAAAACACACAGTACCACAGTACAGTACTGTTCAGTAGCTTTACAAAGAATGGTCACACTGCATGGTTTGATCCACAGATGAAAAAGTTAGAAGCACACTGTATAGTAAAACACACAGTATATATAGTACTATTCAGTAGCATTCCGAACTGCCAAAGCTCGTAACGCTAAAAGCATCAGTTGTGTCATAATGTAAACTATCTGTATAGGATAATGTATGAGAAAAAGTAGTTTTTATAGACGATGGACTTGATGAAATTCTTTCTCAGAGTCGTGATATGTTTGATCGGAGGAACCTTGAAGACGACTGGCTATCAATATCACCGACATGTTTGAGATTGGCGGGTCTAGTTTGGTAAATGGGGCGATTTCAAACTGCAAAAGGTAATCTGTCAGTAGGAACATCTTCTTTGTGCGCCTTTTCTCATGCGATTCACTTTCTTACCTCAATTTATTTGCATTGGCAGTGAAATGCGACCAGGAGAAACATGGTCGTTTTCAAAATAAATAAAGTTCTCATTCAATTCATCAGAGAACTTAGAAAAGAAGATAGAAGAGGACGGTGCCCAGGAAAAACGTTGCACGAATTAATCAGTAGTGTCAGGAGAGTATGAAGGTGAGTTTTGTACACTACCAAGAGAGTATGAAGGTAAAAGTATTTGGAATTGAAAGAAAGAAAAGTTAATTTTTTCTTCGGTGAAAACTTTGAAAAGTTAAGAAAATCACTAGATATTAAAATAAAAACTTCTGCTCAGAATAACTTAACAGTAAAGGCTCTTCAATCTTGGTTGCCCTGCGGCATTCTTGTGGTCAACTAGGTGGAACGAGAGACCATTACTGTGGTCACTGAAGTGGAACAGGATGTCATTATTTTCATTTTCATTTTATTTTCAATAATGACCTCCTGTTCCACCTTAGTGACCACAATAATGAATCGGCTGGTTCTAAAACGATAAGAAGAATTCTGGTTATTGAAAATAATAACCTGTTCAAAACAATGAAAAGATTCATTACAAAATGATGTTATAAGTACCTTTTGCGTCTTTTTTTAAGTGTGCTACAACAGACAAGTCCTTCACTGCAGTCCTCTTGGCCACCACTCAACCCTGCACAGTCCACCGCCAGTATGCACGTTCTGAGACGAAATCTCCCGCACGACTCCAGTAAACCTTTGTCACCTGAAAAGTAACGTTAGAACCACATAGTCACTTAATGTTCAGTATACAAAGAATGGTTACACTGCATGGTTTTATCCACAGATGAAAAAGTTAGAACCACACTGTATAGTAAAACAAACAGTACTACAGTATACAATACTGTTCAGTAGCTTTACAAAGAATGGTCACACTGCATGGTTTGATCCACAGATGAAAAAGTTAGAACCACACTGTATACCGGTACTGAAACAAACAGTCAGAAAGAACTGCGACCAATCTCACTCACACCCTCCCTCTCGAAAATAGCCGTTGACTTTGTCGTTTCGTTGGAGCCTGTCCTCGAGGGCATAGTTGACCCCCCCTAACCAATTCGGAAACATATGTGGTTCTTCAACCACGCTGGCGCTCATCAGTATGTTTCACAAGTGGCTCGAAGCAACGGACGGGAACGGGTCAACTGTGCGGGTCCTTATTTTCGATTACCTAAAGCCTTTGATTTAATCGATCACAGAGTCTTGATTGGCAAACTCAAACTGATGAAAATTCCCAACAGCATAATCAATTGGATCATTGAGTTTCTTTCCGGACGATCCTAGAGAGTCAAGATTGGGAGAGATTGCCTCTCGGAGTGGGGCAAGGTACCTTCTGGCGTGCCCCAAGGGACCAAACTAGGTCCGTGGCTTTTTCTATTGACGATCAATGATTTATCTGTACCTAGTGTCTTCGACATGTGGAAAAATGTGAACGATACAACAGTATCCGAAATCGTACTTAAAGGATCTACGCAGGGCAAGTCACAGGAAGCCGTTGACGTAATACACGACTTGTCGAAGGAAAACAAGTTCCAGCCAAACGGTGACAAGACAAAGCAGCTAACTATATCGTTTGGTCGGGACCCGTCACTACCATCAACAGTGAACATCGATGGAATTCCCATCGAAGCTATACAGAGTACAAAGTTACTCGGTTTGACGATAAACGATAAGTTAACTTGGAACGATCTTGTTGAGGACCTTGTTAAGAGATCTTCCAAGAAAATGTATTTTCTTGTACAACTTAAACGGGTGCGCGTTCCGACAGCAGATCTTGTAAATTACTACTGCGCCTGCATCAGGTCTTCCTTAGGTTATGCATGGCCGGTATTCCACTATGCACTTCCAAAATACCTCCAAATAGAGATAGAAAGAGTTCAAAAGAGGGCCCTCTCATGCATTTTCCCGAGAGAACAATACTCAGACGACGCACTTCAGTTGGCAGGGTTACAAACTATCATGGCTCAGCAGGCGGGTCTGTCTAAGCAGCTGTTCAACTCTGTAGTTGGTAATTCATCCAACAAGGCCCACGGACTTCTCCCCAAACCCTGCACAAGTACATACGCACTCAGAAAGCAGAGAAAGTTCAGCCTGCCAGCCGTAAAGACTCAAAGATTTGCAAAATCTTTTATTGTAAAGAGCGCTAGTGAGGCAATATTTTAGCTATTGTTCAAATTTGTATATACAGTATACTATATTCATTTATATCCATTGTAAAATTCCGCAATTCAGTTTCAACTGCAAAGGATTTTAATAAATTCAGTCTATCTATCTATCTATCTATCTATCTATCTATCTATCTATCTAGAAACTAAAACTAGATTACCTTGGGTCGCAGTGTATAACAGCTCAACCAAGAACGCACTTAACAGGATTTTCATTGACTTCATGGTCCGACTAAAAATATTGGAGATACAAACTGAGTTTAAAATCTGCCTTATCTTGTAAGGGCATGAAAACCTGTAGAACTTTCTTGTCGGCATGAGTAGCTGAAACAAGCTATGCTCGGAATCACGCGCAATAACGAAAATGATTGGAAGTCTGATGAACAGCGACTGTCAAAACTTTTTTTCGGCGATCATGCTCGAAGGAAATACGTTTTTAGAAGGATAAAATATGGTGTTACCGGCTTCACATAGTTATGAAGAAACCGGACATGCAGTTTCCTTATATATTGCTTCGTTTGTTTTTCATGATGACGAAAGTGAAAACAGCAAGTATACACTTTGTACCATGAAGTAAAAAAAACGGCGGCAGGTGCTGGATTAAAAAGGAGACGACTATCATCGGCCCATTGCAACCTTAAAAGCCAGCATCGCAATGCAATGATAACGAAATAGTTACCTTTGTCGGGAGTTCCTCTTCAAACCCACCTCAGCTGAAATAATGACTTTCTTTGTAAAGTTCAACTTTTTGAAGATAAAAATTAGCCTTACAAATGTCTCTTATTCTAGTCTACTTTGCCGCATGCATACCTCCTAAAAATGTCTGAATGCTTAGGAACTATCCACGGCTCAATAGCCAAAAACTGATTATGCACAGTAAGCCGTGGAAAGTTCATAATACCTTTTGTTTCATCTAGGAATAGCTGCTCGGTTAGTAATTAATCAGTGAAACCTGTACAACTTCGACGGCAACAGAATGAACCACTTACACTTAGAGCCGGAAAATATTTCGCCACAAAATTGTGTGAAAACCCTGTTAAATTCAAATTTATACTACTACTTAGTGAAAAGACCGCCCATAGATAGTAACTATGGACCGCCTCAAAGATATGTTCTAGGAAGGACTAGAATAATATTAGAATAATGAAAGTTGCTTGTTTCGTTAGCAGAGCCAATGGAGCAGGACAGATTTAAGTCATGAGGAAATAATTACTAAAGAACGCCATAGTTGAAATTTGCCTTCTAAAAACATTGACTGATTTAACCTTGAAGTTCGCTTTGAAGTTTACCGTACTAGAGGAGCGTTTCTGTGACCTGTATTGCACTTTTTTAGCCCAAAGGGAATTTTTTATGATAGAGAGAATTGGCTCAGAGAGTGTCCCCACAAGAGAGCAATCAGGCGTTATTGATCCATGTCATTATTGAACTTCAATAAGTGATTCCGCGAAGACATAACCCTGCCTACCTTCTTGTAAACACTTAGCAACACCTTTGCTTTTAGTGGTTATTATTTCATATAAGTTTCTCTTTATCGAATATTTAACCCTGAGAAAATGAGCTTGAAACAACGCACAGTTGTATCAGCATGCAGTTCTCGGTGCTTGTTGTTTGTCATATGAACTGGCGTTGTCTGCGCCACAGCTAACCTCAGACAGCTTACATTGTCGCTTTTTACTCGGCAGTGACCGCCTGAGGTGCACTAGGTGGTACTGAGATCAAGAAAAGGACAGTACGAACCACAGTGTGTTTTTAAATAACGTCTCGGGATCATTATAATCCCAGCAAATGAGATCAGTAGGTCAATATCTAAATGGCACCGTTTCTCACTAGAAAAACGACAGTTGCAAACTAAAGGTGGTAAACTATGCATCGTTTGTCAAATGCTAATCAAAATTGTTATCAAATTACTATTTAAAAACTCGTTCTTCAGGAGCCGGGGGGGGGGGGGTACTCCGTTATATGGGCTTTTTAGGTATGTGCGGCCCCAAAGGGTATGGTTTTTCAGCCGTTTTAATCATAAACAGGTATCAATTTAAGTCATTTTGCCGCCATTGTGGTAATAAATAGGGTATCGAATTTTTCACTCGCGTTCAAGTGTGGAATTCTGAGATTGAAACTTTGCATATGCAGTCGAATAATTAACAATTATTCGCCGAAGGCGAAGTGATTATCGGTGAATATTCACCGAGACGAAGTCGAGGTGAATATTCATCGATAATCACTGAGCCTGAGGCGAATAATTGTTTTAGTATAAATACATAGGTGATTATTTCAAAAAAAGAAAAAAAAGCATTGTACAACACGAAAAAATTATATTTCATCAAAAGCGCGCGAACGACTGGCAGCCATTTTGTTCGTCGAGGTGATTATCGGCTGATAATCCGAGATAGCGAACCAATCAGAGCGCGCGGTTTTGTATAATCACCTGAGTATTTATACTAAAAACAGATAAACATTGACTTGAACATTGGTCTGAACTAGGTAAATAACTATAAGGCAGGCCTGAAACAGGGTATTTATTTAAGGGTCAGGTCATAAATAGGGAGAGAAAATCGCAGATTTTGGTCATAAATAGGGCAAGGGGTTTGGGAAGCGGACCGCACACCCCTACCCAATTTTCTGGGAGTAACCCCCCCCGGTTCAGGAATCTCGAAGGGTGAAAAATTGATATTTCAATAGGAGTTTATAGGTGTTATATATAAAGTCTATTTGGAACCTTTATTTAAGAAATGGAAAACATGTACCGTGTTTCTATCAAGTTTTAGTATAAATCTACTAGCGTTCTATCACAAATGCCACGCTCTGATTGGCTACGCTAAAATGTGTTTCACGCAGAAAGTACTGACCTGAGTCAAGTCAAATTCTGTTTTTCATGGTAGGCATTTTTCATGCCTTAGCAACTGGTTGTCAGCCACTGGTTTCTCAGCCACAAAATCACACAGTTAAGGGTAACAACTCAATCACAGTTTTGACTGTACCATAGGCGAACGCTTGCCTTTTGTGTCTAAGGGTGCGTTTTTCGGTATGATCCGTTTTTGGATTTGTGATCCGAGATCACACGGATCATTACACATCAAAGGAACCGATGAATCCTTGTTCAGTGTAGATTCATTGGTTTCTTTGATGCGCCATGATCAGTGTGATCTCGGATCACAAATCCAAGGATAAAGGAAATACTAAGACAATTACACAAATATAATGCAAAAAAATTATCAGTCATCCTGATTTAATGATAAAAATGCTTTCAGGATCCAAAAAAATTTTGTTCCAGATATCAGCTGTACACACGAGCAAATGTGTGTATATGGATGCTATGCCCTTGGAAGGGCTAACACTTGAAACCTCAGCACCTTTTCTTATCTTACTGTCATTTAAATTACTTTATCAATCCCGATTTCTTGTGTAAGAAACTAAACAGTTCAGAACAGTCCTACTAATGGAAGGATTGGGAGAAGTCACTTTGAACACTATTGCTGTAAATAATGAATGTAAGAAACTAAACAGTTCAGAACAGTCCTACTAATGGAAGGATTGGGAGAAGTCACTTTGAACACTATTGCTGTAAATAATGAATGTAAGAAACTAAACAGTTCAGAACAGTCCTACTAATGGAAGGATTGGGAGAAGTCACTTTGAACACTATTGCTGTAAATAATGAAAGACACATCCATGCCTATATTAATTATTAATAATTATTAAAGAACATGTTATATAATTTGTATAATTCTCTCTAAAAGAATGAGAGGTTGCAACTCAGAAAATTTATCATATTAGTAATGGTAATCATGTGGTTTTGAGTTCAAGTTGTGATTAATATACACAAGTAAATTTTTCAAAAAGCTCAAATTTCACATGTTGCTTCAGCGAGTGGAATTTGACCTTTTTGGAAAATCGTGAGTATAAAAAAATTAAAAATGCAACTAGAAAACTATGATTTCTTGTTAATAATTATACATAAAAAACTCAAGCAGGATGAACAATCCTGCTGTTGATGTGGTTGGTGAGAAGATAAATTGAACCATTCTAGTATGATGCTGATGCATCAGCTAAATATACTCAGTGTGAAGTGTTGCTTTTGTGTTTCAATCAATTACTGCAAAATATTTACTTCCAGTATAAAAGGGAGGACTCTCAAAGTCCAACACCCTGAAAAGTCAGATAGCTGGAGCTAACTACTTTTTTTGGTTTGCCTGCAATTTCATCTCAAGTTCAGCAATTTTCATGTCTTTATCTAGAAGCAGTGTTTGCTGTTTTTCTATCTTTTGCTGCAATGCACCTCTTTCTCCTTGTAATTCTGCAACCATCTTGCCGAAGTACTTTTTGCACATGTCCAGCATGGTCCGATAACTTTCACCGTTCATGTCTTCGCCTGTTTGTTCAGTTTTCGCGTTCTTCTGTTCGTCTGCTAACTCTTTAAGATTGAACATTCTCTGCTCTTCATTCATACGAATTACCTCCAAATCAAGCATTACAGTTTGTGTGATCGTTTCCACACTCCCCTTTAACGCCTCATTCTCTTCTTTAAGCTTCTGTCGTTCGCTCTCGGATTCATCAGAGTTGTTAAAGTCATTCTTATTCAGCGTACCCCGTTCTTCTTTCACTTGTGTTTTCTCGATGAGTTCGTTAGATAGCTGCAATGCCTTATCTCTCTCGTCCTCCAGAACTCTGATCTGCTCCAGTAGCGCCATGATCAGAGACTCATTGCTCGATTCTGCCATCTCTAGTGACTTTGTTTCCAACAACGACGAATTTCAAAGTAAGGAGGCAAATACAAATGCGACTGAAACCAGGAAGCTGAGACCGACGCCTTACTTGACTGAACTAAACAAATCACAACTTTGTCACTACTTTATAATAGTAGCGTCTTTAGGTTTCAACAGCTCTGTGGTCTTGTGAACAGGTTTTCAACGTTCGTTTAGCTTCCAAACAGACCTAAGCACATCAACTTTGGTGCGAACCAAACCTGCTAGCGCTGCGTCCATGTTGAAAATGGATATCGAAATGCATTGTGGGTAATAGTTCTGTGTCAGCTGTTACTCCATTTGCCAATATAGAGATATTGATCGAAAGGAGAGCCAAGTTGCGGTCTTGGCCATGTGAAATACAAATAAATCAACGAATTCAGACCTCATAAAGATAGGGAAGGATGTTTGATCATTTCAGAGACCGTCTGCAGACAGTACAACATGATCTTAGCCAGGGGTAAGTCCTGATGAGGTCTCCCCCTACAGACTGGACCGTCATAAACTGCTCAATCACTTCTTCTTTATATGTTAAAAATACTGACTTTGTGCGTCCTTTTCGATAGCTGGAAGTCGATTGCAGACAAGGCGAAAGCCGTCAATAAGAAGATTGTTCGGCAAGTATAAAATTTGTTTGTTTTCATCATTTTATGTAATCTAAATAAAGCGTACATTTTCTCCTGTACTGCTTCACGTATTGCATACTAGAAAATTCACTAAATAAATTTTTTTGTCAATTTTGGTACGATTTCCGCACAGGTCCCTATTTCATTATGCATGCTGTAGTTGAATTGTCTTGGGAAGTGCGCGTGCAAACATTTCTGAGAACGAAACCGTGCGGCTAAAGCATGCATAATGAAGTAGGGACCTGTGTGGAAATCTTACCTCAATTTTTTATTGATACAGAAAGACAACCTTCATAACCGATGAACTTGTTGAAACGTAAGTACAATAATCTTACACGTAGTCAATTTTGTTTGCTTGAGGGCTAATTTTGTTTAATAGGTGCTTAATCCTTGCTTAGGTGAATTGGTATTGTGGATTTCTGATCCATGGTTTAAACTCTGACTAATCCATTGGCCTAGACTTATTGCCTCTATTAACGCAGGGCATGGCTCCTACAGAACTGTAGATAGCTGACTAGAGCTAACCTATTTCATCATGGTTTAGCACTTATCAGCTCTCCACTAACCTATGCAAAGTGTTTTACTGGGTACAGGCAATACAATGCTAGCTGTAATGCTGACCTCCATCCCTTGGGTTTGGGGGCTGGAGGCTGGCTATACAGTTCTCCTCAACACAAGTCTTAATTTAACTGAACCAGGTAGAACCAGCGGCTATGTGCATCACCTTTCATCCACATGCACCTTCTTTTCATCTCTTTATTTCCTCCATATGCTGTAATTTCTGTGGTTGTCATTGTTTCTTTTCAGTGATGATCCCTGTTTTAGTTGCAATCTTGAAGCAGGTTCTGAAATATTAAAGAAGTAAGTAATGCTTCCCCTTTGATAATCACTGGTGTGCTGGTCTAGGTCTGTTGTGTATTGCATGATATAACATGGTTAAATGAAAGATATGGAATATTTTTTATTTATTGTTTACTCAAGATTTGGGCTCGGTATATTTTGTGGTTCAAATTTTGTTTTGTTGGATTTATTTGCCTTAGCCATAGATGAAATAATATGGATAATGTTATCTGGTTCCATGTACTGTACAAACCTTTTTGGCTTTATTTGCTTAACAGAGGGCATAAGAGAATGACAGTTATCAGAGGGTCTATTCATCAGATACCTTTGTATGTCTTTACAGCAGGGTTTATAGTTGACTTTGTACTATACATTACCTGATGGATCTCAGGGGGAGGGGAGAAGTGGGGGCAGAGGGGCACATCAGTCTTCTTGAAAGTTCTGCTAGTACTCTGCAGGTTAAATTAAACAACATGGCTAAAATTTTGAAAACTTGCACTTGGCATTCATTTTGCACTAACTGTTTGTAGGTATCAGAAAGAATGGGCTCATCTCCATGAATCATCAAAAGATTGTGCACAAAGAGCCCAGGTCAGCTGACAACTGTTGCATGGTTTGCCTCCTTTATACCTGTTTTTGTATAAATGATAAATTCTGTGAGTATTGTATTGGCAAATGTGTACATGTTACAAAGCACATCAGTTTATCTTTTTTCTTGTTAATTTGCAGAGAGCAGATCATTTTATTGGTGCTTTTTCTAGGAGGTGTTCAGATCTTCATTCCACCATGACTTTGTTTCATGGTGAACTCTCACTACTGCCTGAAGTAATAAAGAACATTGAAACAGCTAAAGCTGACATAGGTGGGTTACCTAGTATTTGGGGGTGGGGTGGGGTTGCTGTTAATTATTATTTCTAGCTTTGATTTATAGTGGAATCTCCCCGAACACCCTCGGGAAGCTAGTTGTATGTCACAAGGACAGCCGCTTACAACCACTGCAGGTGAAAAATTGAGTCTTACAGTAGTTTTCCTGTAACATGCATACAACAGGGTGTTTCTATCCAAAAATTCCTTCTTTGATAGATGCTATTGGAAGTCAGTTGGAGGTTCTTGATAACCTGATGGTGGATTTGGAGGACGTTTGTGAACAGCTGGATTTAGAAAGAAGAAAATCTGCCCAAGGTCTTAAGCTGTCCATGTTACGGCATAACAGAGAGTAAGTAAAACTCTTTGTTTACCTTCAAGACTCGAACTTCCCAACTTGTTCTATTGTGGCCAGTGTACAATACTCTTAGACCTCTTGGTTAGTGAAGTGAGGACCCAAAAAGTGTTTCAATAACATCTCTTATTATATGGCAAAGGCAGTCTTAGGCAAATCCCTGTGCTCTGATTGGTTCTTTCTCGGTCAGGATTTTGCAGTACGGACCATTTCCATGGAAACAGTCCAACCCGTGTATTTTTGTTTCGGAGCGAAGCCGGCAAATTCAAAATTTGCAACAAAACAGCGAAAAAAAACTGTGAATATTGTGATTCTTCACAGTGAAACTACCAGAAGAAGCTAAAAAGATTGAAATTTTTCCGAAATTTCAAAGATGGATGAAGAAGACGAACATTCTCCTAGCGAGTTTTTTTGAAGTGTATTTTACTATCAGAAATAAAGTGCCTGGGTCGTGGCAGTACGGCCCTCGCTTCGCTCGGTCCGTACTGCCACGACCTCGGGCCAATATTCCCCAGTACGCCCCTCGCGCTCGGTTAGGACGTGGTTAATCTTCTGTTAAGCTGTTCTACTTTCAGGTATGTTTTATTTGCTAAAAGCCAAGGTTTCTGTATGCATATATGGCTTTTCAAGGTGGTTTTCTGACTAGACTTCATTTAGATCTATGACTCTTTGTGACTATTAAATCATACATTTTTTTTTTTATCAGGGATGACCTAGACATTTTAAAAGGTAAGAAGACACAAAGAAGCAGTCACAGTTCATGCTGGTATTACAGAATATCTCAACATAAATGTACTTCCATGTCAAATTTAGACTACTTTATTGAAATAGTTTTTAACCCAAATTAATATGCATCCCCTTGTATACCATTTCCAGAGGAGCTGCAGTCAGCTAGGGAAATGAATGAAGTAAAATTGCGACATCTGGAGAGGCAGGCTTCTATTGAGAAACAGCAAGTATATGAGGATGCGTTTATTGAACAAATGAACTACTACATACAGCACGGTAAAACAGAAGGTAAGTACTGCACAATAACAAAGACTTCAGTTACTGTGTTTACTTTTGTAGCTTCATCTTAGTTTGTGTGATGCCCCAATAAATTGTTTTGCCAGAAGCCCATCACTCCTGTTTTGCATAATTATTCAATTATTATGATCATAATCAAGCTCGATTATTATTTATTCAAAATCTTCTAGAACCAATTAGCACCCTTCATATAGTGGGTAGCTCATTAGCTGATATCACACTAGAGGATGATTCAGACCACCAAGAGTTAGACGACTTCCTTGGCTCAGTAAATGAGGTTTGTGTTAAAATGTTGATTCAAATAATTGGTTGATTACACTTATTTCTACTAAATTTCCCTTACTGGTAGTAAGTAAAAGTACTCACTCAGATTTTGGGAGTGAAATCAAAGTGTCTGTATACCAACATGGAGGGTCCCCAATAGGTTTGGAGGGATGCAAGATTTGGCTTGGATTTGGTGATATTTTGGATTTCACCTGAAAACCGGGGGGGGGGGGGGGAGGAGTGGGAATTTCAGTTGTGATCGGGAGCGGGATTTCATGTTTTTTAGGGTTGGGATGCGCAATTGGCAAGGGAAAAAGAGCGGGATACTGGATTTCAATTCCACAGTGACTTCATCCTTAGTTGACCAGCGCAAAAACCACAAGCTGGTGGAAATGAACCTTTTGTATGTATGGCTGTGTCAGTTTTCAAGTAATGAATAGCAACGCCTCTGCACCCTGTCAGGACTTGTCAAACGTTTTCATTATTGCTTACCCCACTTTACAATCAGATAATATGAGGTCTATGAGTTCTATTACGTTAATTATTATTTAACAAATTACTAAAACGCCTTTGAAAAGAGGCCAGGACTGGGATTCTTAAGTAAAAAAGTGCAGGATGGCAGGATTAACAGGAAGAAATGGGCTGGAAGGTGGTATTTGAGAACCTTAAAGTGGACCCTTGACATCTAAGATACATGTATTTGTCACATACAGTGAAGGAAATTGGAGATGTCTGCACACATACAGTACCTCATAATAGGCATGTAGTCCTGTTTCAAAGATGAATTTTTACCTTAGCTTCTAAACGTCATGTAATATTGATCACAAAGTGACTGCTTTGGACATATAAGTTTGAATTTTACATCCAATTATTCTTTTTATTGGTTTGTTACCTGTTAGCTATCTTCTAACTGCCCTCTGGCAGATAAAGCCTTCACAGAGTTTTTCCACCTATTATTATTGGTTTGTGGCTTCAGGTAAATGATTCACTTCTTGGGGCTCATGCAGATAAACCAGACACTGTCTTGTCTTCTGAAGATGAAGAATGGTTACAGGAAACATTAAAGGATCAAAGCACAGATGAAGTGCCACAAGGGGGTAAAAATGCTGTTACTGAAAGCACAGAATCAGGTTGGGTATCATTAATATTTAAGTTACTAATATGAATCGGTGGACTGCTGGAATGAAAAAAGGAAAATATTACATACCAGTATATGCAGGAGATTCATTAAAGTTTGGAGAACACATTTTCACAATGCCTAGCCCTTAATGAAACCACTGTAGGTGTCATACACTTTTGATTTCACTTTTTAGTTTTTATTCCTTCTATTACTTCTCATGGTATTAATATTTACCAATTTGACATTTTTTCACAGGTGAACAATAAAATTCTTAAAACAACTTTAATTCAGTTTGATGGAAAGACTGAAGAAAAGAGGATATACAATAGAGAAATAGGAATCACAAGTCCAAAAAAAAGCATGAAAGAAGAGCTTTTATTTAACTCAACGGTGGTTCACAAAGAAACAAGAGTTATTCTTAAAAACCTTGGCTTGTATACTTGACATCAAAGCTGTCCGTAACTGTTGAAAAGCTTGCAAGGTTATCATTGACAGAAATTAAAGTGAAAAGACAACCTGTAGAAATGAAATGATGCAAGGTGTCGGCGCAGGTGATAAAGCCCCCACATCAGGGATGTTAGTTTAAGAAGACCAATAAACCGGCAAACGATGTACTTAAATTGATACAAAGACATCTAGAGTTGACAACATGTTCTGTCAATGACCCAAAAATTTTCACATGAAGTGAAAGTAAATGTCTTCCCCTCTGTAGTCTGGTATTATCACTGTACCCCTTTCTCTATTTCTAAATGCTCCCTTAAATAAGTGAAGTGCCGTTAAATTATTGCGTTATATGCCCTTCAAGTGATCAAACGCCATAAAACAATAAGTTTAAAACAAAAAAACTCACTCCTTACATATTACAGTTACTATCAACAATGTAAAAGACGGTTATTTTTTGTTCAGGTTGACAATTTTCCACTTATCTTTCCCAATTTTTTCTAACTTTTTTCCGCTATGATGCTGGGTTTCGGAAACGTCGCTTGAGCATGGAAAGACATCAGAGTAGCACAGTGCTTGGCTAAACACTTCCAACGCAGAAATTAGGTGTTCTGCTGCTTGTATGTCCCTCAGGTAGTTCTTTGGTTTGTTTTCCTTGAGTTTAAGGAATATACTCTCAATATTATTTGTTTCAAAGACATCGCTTTCGGCTTTGTTGGCTGCTACGTCATTGCGGTATAAGTCGTGGCTTTGTAGCCGCCATATTGGACACCTATTGAACGAAAGGACAACCGATCTTCCCGTGTTTTGAAACTCAGGAAAGTTTTCCATTTGCCTCCATATGTCCTTGCACTCAGAGTAGGTTTTCACGATAAATTCACCTGCTTCCAGTTGTATATTTGGGGCGTTTGTGGATAAAATAGCGAAGCTGCTATCGTCCTGTTGGTTGACAAGTTCAATACCAACTCGAAACTGCCACAAATATCTAAATTCATACACAATGACTGTAATTCTTCTATTGTCTAACGTAACTCTCCACGTTCCCAGAAGTTGTCTGTAATCCTTATCATCCATTGGTCGGAGAATGTGATATTTTGAATTTGAAGTTACTTTTCACGCCCGGTAGGAAAGGTTAATATTTCAGATGTGGAATTAATCACATTGCCCAAGTTGATTCATGGGATAAACTGATTAAGTCACCACCCCCTCCCCCCCCCCCGTTCACCGGTGTGCGTTTATAAGGGCAAGGGAGGGTAATGCTTCTACAAGCAATGATTTCATCGTAAACTGATACATCAAAATGTAGCTAGAGAAGGTTTGCCTGTTTGTACTGGGGATTGCTTGATATGAAAATCTTACTTAACAGAAAACAAGACAAGTGATTCACTCTTATATTCTACATCTTTTTATTTCACTTTTTTCAACATAAATTTATTATTACAATTCTGCTGTCAAGTAGTTTTAATTTTGTAAACAAGAGACACAACATCAATGGAAAAATCTCGTAGATATACCAATAATAATACAAATTCTGCTGTCTCCTCCCTCCCCCTTCCCCCTTTCCAAGAAAAAAGGGAAAAAAGAGCAATAAACACCGCTCATCTTTGCAGCAACTCACACACTTGTTTGGAATTTGGACTGCAAAAGCTTGGGGACAAGGAATTTCACCTATGATTGACATACATCAATCAGAGAACCTGGTCCTCAAGCCATCATACTCACTCCAGAGGGTTTGATCACTTCACTTCTCTGACTCTTTTGTCTTCAGGAATCTTGGGCGAATAGCCACTGGTTCCACTACATCAGAAAAATTAATTCATTTTAGTTTAAGTAACTTTTATCAATATTTCTTTCTCAGGCAGCTGTTACAATGTGACAATATGATCACATAACAAATGACTCTGGGTTATATTATCATTAGCATTATCTTTATCATTATCAGTACCAATATTATTATTATTATTTAACAAATAAAGAAACCTAGGCTGTGTATTACACTGTGATAAAACATGAAGGGCATTTGAGAACACAGGTGAAATGTTTCTTGAGTGTTCTCAAATGTCTGAAATGTTTGATCACAGTGTAATACACGGTTTAGGCTTCTTCATTTGCTATATAACATAGATTTTACACGCCAACAAAGCATACATAACGACAAACTGACGCCATTTAATGCCAACTTGTCGACTGTTTTTACTTCTCAGCTCAAACTCTCAGCTTCAAAACTTTCTGCTGCTTTGCAGAGAAATCCATCATGAATTTCTTCAAGGAAAATGTTTTTCACCATCTCTAACAAAAATGTCAATTAGAGGAAATGTGGCGAAAAACAATAAAACACGCTTTTTCTAAGTTTTATACTCAGATAAAACATGGGTTTTTGACCAATCAGAACACGCACAGGGTCCTACAGGTATCTATATTATAAAGAAATACAAATCCCTGTGTTTGCCACCTGTTTTTCCTGAAGTTATATCAGGGAGAAAATATGCGCTTTGCTGCAAAGTGACTAATATTAAGATTAACTGACCCGACATTTCCTCAGTTTCTGATGATTTACTGTCAATCAATTCCTGTCTAAGATTTCTCTCTGGGTCTAAAAGACAAAATAAGAGAAGCAGCAAAAACAGCCTTATCATTGAAACAGTTACAACAAAGAAATGCAGTTTTACAAAGTGACTCCACACTAGTAAAAAAAACTATTTCTTTCAACTAAGCCACTGAGTGAAATTGTAACTAAATTTTTACAAGGGAAACGGCAAGACGAGCAACCGTCACAACTTTCCACCTTTTATTACACTGGCTAAATAAGGTTTTCTTATCTTCCTTTCTTATTTATACTCCAAGTTCCTTCTGTTAAGTAAGACATACATTTTAGGCCACCAAACCTGTGGTATCTGTAAGGGGTAAGAAGCCTTCATCACTAGTGAAATCCAACCTGGTCAGCTTTGCAGCACTACTTTGCCCAGTTGAGGAATTCTTGCGTTTGATGTTTGAGTCCTTCCTTGGGCGATGAATAAGTTTACAGTTTTTACCTTTAGAACAATGGCCAGTCTGCAAGAATTCCTCACACTCGAGAATGTGTTTCTTGGTGCACTGACAGGACAATGAAGGCAAGTTACCATGGTAATAAACCATTGACAAAAAAATATGCACTGGTTGAAAGAGATCACTATATCACTTATATCACTATCAATACAATGGTAAGTAAAGAGTTGATGAGAGTTCAAACTATGTATTAAATGATCATCGCAGTTATGTACACAACTTAAGCAGATGTGAATTTTAAAGCCTGATGATTGATTTAAAAGCCTATGATTTTAAAACCAATCTAACAACAAATTCTCCAAAATATTAGGTATTATTGAGGCTAAATTCCTGCTAAAACATTGGGAATGGAAGCATTCATGATTAGTAAGTTTGCTAGTTTCTTCTCAAATTTACTCAAGGTACACACATAAAGCTAACAAGAACAAGTTTCGTATAAAGTACCTGCTGCCCTTTGGAGCAAAATCCTTTAAGAAAATCCTCACACACTTCTGCCTTCTTACTAACATTCACATGTGAGTACGGACAGTTTTCATTAAAACACTTTCCCTGAAGGAAAAACTGGCAAACAGGCATCTGAAAGAATTTCATTCAAAAACAGTTTTAGAAAGTTGAAATTTGCTTTAAAACCTGAAGTGTGCTATAGAAATCAAATTTCTACTGAATGTATTGTTATATAACTTCAGTTTGAAATAGGTAAGCTTCCTGCCCACTTTGAACCAGTAGGGTTGTACCTCCCGTGCAGTGTCTTTGTTTACCTTGCTTGGATCAATCTTGTGTGAGAATGGACAAGAACCATCAGTGTTCTTACAACAGCCTCGGAGGAATCTAAAAACAAGCCGTTAACATAACTCACAGTAAGATAACTTGGAATCAATGAAAGTTTTAATTAAGTTGCTGAGAGTAAATTTGCCAAAACATTACAGTGTAGTTCTGCAGTTTAGGAATAGTGTAATATCTGTTCACCCAATATGACTTACTTTGTACACACTGCAATCTTTGTAGGATCATGAATGTACGGACATGTTTTCCTCTTGTTACACTTGCCTTGTAAAGAGAGAAAAAGAAATTTCCGGCAGCCTAAGTATCGTTAATTTTAAAAGAATTTGTAATACTACTTGGTAAATAAAACATTTTATATAATGACCATGTGGAAAAACTTTTCCATGCTTGAGGTAATTGGTCCAAGACCAATGTATTAACCCTTTAAGCCCTAAGAGTGACTTTATACATTTTACTTTGGCTAAAGCTAGATGATTTTACTTGTGATAGGTAGACCCCTTGGGGCTTAAACTATCTCCCTTAACCTTTTAAGCCCAGTGCTGTCAATAAGACCCGGCTCCCACCTGAGCTCCGGAGGGTGCTCTCTTCCAAATCACCAGCTATATGTCTTGCGTTAATGTGCTTATGAACTAATAATTTAAAGAAACTTTAGTCCACTCCACCAGGTGCTAACATCAGGTAGCCACCTGCTTCAAATCTTATTAAAAGCATTGTAAGCTCTAAGAGCAACTTTATAGATTTTACACCAGCTAAAGCCAGACGATTAAATTACAGCTCCTCACTGGGAGACCCCGTAGGGCTTAAAGTGTTAATTGCTTTAAGAATTGCACTCATCTTAGAGGATCCAATTACAAAATAAGGATGCAGGATGAATTCAATAATGTTCATTTTCATTTGGAGTCTAATTTACGCTCTATTCAATTTTTCAAATTAAATGAAAAATCAAAACCTTACCAAATCTGTTATAAAACATGCAATACTGCTGAGTGGCAGTCTTCTCTTTGTTTGTTTTACTCAGTCTGGCGTTGTGAATGCTACGTCGCAATACACGGCTAGAAAACAAAAACAAACAACAGTAAAATAATGAATATGAGGAGCTATAAATAAAATAAAAAAGACATGGTTTGTAACATACAGTATACAGTTTGGAGGTCTAATAACCCACCACAGTAAGTCTTAAAGATACTATGGCAATAGTACATGTAGCTTTGGTCAGTGATTTTAAATCCATGTTACTTTTACAAAAATTGTTATTATTTTATTGCAACCAACCACAGAACATGTAAAAGGATCATTTATTGAACCCTTCAAGTCCCTATAGTGATTGATCAGCATTCAATTTCTCCTCATGGTAATGACAATAAGTCAAGAGAATACAAAACCCCTACAACAGAGTGTGTTGATATTTTAATACAGCTCTCTCTTTAGTGGTACTGTATGAGATGTATAGGGATAACTTAAGAGAATATCTACCTTATACTAGGGCTAACAGAGCTAAATAAGAGCTTAAGTAAAAATATCTTGAGTCACCTTGCAAGTGCCTTGCTCTGAGTGTTGAGAATTTTACTACTGATCAATGTAGTAGGTTTGCTCTGTAAGTAAGTGATCCCTCTTACAGTAACATGACCACCACTTGGCAGATATCTTCTACCAGATGAAACACGCCTTTCATTTGAGGGACTAGGAACACTACTGGAAGCTGTCAGGAATTGAAACAATGTTTAGGTGTGATCCAGCAAACAGCAATCAGGCTATGTTTTTCACCTTGTTTTACATCGTACATGTATGTATCTACCACTGAAGAGAGACTATAAATGTATTGTGGGGATAGTTTCTAAAGAAACTGGTGCTGCGTCAGTGGGAAATTGAAACACAAGAAATTGGGTAAATCAAACGAGTTGATTAAGTAAGTTATACCGGAGCGCATGAATGTATCAATTCATTCATTCGCTCCGACGAAGGGCTAACGCACAAAACATCAGCACCTCCCTTTTACCTTACGGTGGTATAACTTACTTAATCAACTCGTTTGATTTACCCAATTTCTTGAGAGACTAAAAATGGTTAACCACATAGAAACTATGAGTATTAGTACATCTAAAATTCTGTAACAGATGGCAGTGCTTCGCTAACTGTACAATACACAAATTGATGAGTTCATGTACAATAACAGTCAGAGACCAAATTTTCCGAGGCTACACATTTCACCACAAGAGTAAAACCCACAGCTAAAAAGCTATTTTGTTATATGACTACAATAGTATGCAGGTTTTGATTGGCTGTAATATTGGCTGATTTTTTTTCCACATAGACTTGTAAAAGTTGTCTCATTTTCAAAGAAACTGTTTCTTCTATCACTTCTGGTTTCAATCACATGGTCAGGTGTGTTTCGGTTCAGTGAACATGACCTTGATTGACCTCTTGTGCACGCAAGCAGATCTTGAAAAACCCTTCTGGTTTTTCTTTTCCAGTGCTAAAAAGGCCATATAATAAATAACTTATCAACCTCGTCTGTTTGGTCATTACAAGGAAATCGAGGCCTCTGTCCAAGATTTCCCTGTAACGACCTCACTCTCAGTTAATAAGTAGTATGTCGTGAGATGGATCAAAAGGAATAGGTCCTCCTAGTCAACAATGTTTGAACAGCTGATGGTAAATCCTCTGCTACTACCATAAAAGGCTCTGCAAGTCAATTACCGCTATTGATTCTCTGTAAGGATTTGCCCTTGGAGTCCATGACAAACTTCTCCCCATGTAGATGAACAGTTTTGGTCAACTTCCCTGTATTAAAAGAAACAATATTGTCTTGAGATTAATATCTTCACACCAACAAAGAAAGAAAATAAGTAATGGAGTGGACATCATCTTACCAACTTTCCCAGCTGAAGCAAGTGCAACCTTCTTTTTGTAATCTATTCTTGAACAAGATGTCCTTGCTTTTTTTAGTTTGTTAGTTGTGCTTTGGTATGGAATACCAGCAATGACCACTAGTTTGTTTGCTTTCTGGAAAGGAGATAACACAGCATCAACAATTTGTTGGAGTTTACTAGTCTTGGATTATATGCACTGTAGCAAACCTGATATCTTGTTTGGGAGTTTCTCCTTTTTTGTCTTACAATGCTGTATCTGAAAAGGAAGAATACAGAATTAATAATTGACTTGATGTAGCATGTACTGATCAGGAACACCACCTTTCTTGAGATAACCGTAAAACCTCACTTTTCTTATACAGCAGGTCCTCAGTCTACAGAATTAATTTACCTAGACAACAAGTAGCAATCTATAGTTCGTTACCAACATTATACTAAGTGAGATAACTGAAGAGTAAAACTATGCTTTGTATTCTCAACCCACCTCGTCACAGTTCCAGGAGTCCCTCTCAACACAGCTCTCTGTCTCCTAACAATATGATATACAGTACAATGGTTGTTACTTTTCTAACTTTGTTATTTTCAGCCCTTAAATTAAGAGACAACTCTGGGTAGGTGCTTGTAATAACTTGGGACTACTCGTGAGTAAAGGATAAGCAAGACTGATTTATTAAATGATGAAAAGTGATATATATACAAGCGGTTGACATGTGATAATATGATAAGCACTCATTCTTCACATAGTGCGGTAAATAATTAAACCTAGCGAAGCTATTACAGTGCTAACAAATCATTCATTAACAGTATACTGCAGACAACAACAATATGAACACAAAGCAGTCACATCAAATTAACATCATGAATGCAAACAAACCTTTCCATGAATCTTCCTGAAAACATATGCCCACCAAATGAGTTCAGTTTGGTTTTGTATTGTACATGGGACCAACTACTGTTTTGTCTGTGTAACTTTGAGAGCTTGCTAGTTGCCCAAGCATTATACGTCTAAAATAGTACAAATGAAGACAATGATATAAATGTGATATTTAATGGACTGCATCTAAGAGTATCTAAGTCTGTCATACATGCAGCATTAACTGTATGTCTTTCTATGGTTGACCAAGTACAGTACCGGACAGAAGTAACCTAACAGGGAACGCATTACTGGACGCTTAAGGAACGCTAATTGGAACGCTAAGGGAACGCTTAGGGAACACAAGGGAATGCTAACTAGAACACTCAGGGAATGCTAAGTAGAACGCTAAGGGAATACTAAGTAGAATGCTTAAAGATCGCGTTCTGCTTAGCATTCTCTGTTAGGTTTCTTCTGTCCGGTACTGTATGCTGCTTTCACACTGGATCTTAAATATTCTTAAAAGCTGTTTTTATAACAAGGTTTAAAGTTATTCTGTTAGTAGTTACTTCTAAATCCTGGTCTTACTGTACCTCTGTGTATGAACCTGCCTTGTAACGCACATGAAGTGGTCATGAAAATTATTTAAAAAACTGTTTCTAAGATGCAAGTTAAGTAGGTGAGGTCAATACATGAGCCTCCAATGAGTAAAATTCTAAATTCAAATTGATTGTCAAATGTCTACAATAACACAGAATGTGCTTTGATGGACTCTGTTGGCGAGCAAAACAAGAACTTGCAAGTGATCTGCTGCTCTGGACACCAAGCCACAGCACCAAACAGGTTGGTTACCCAGCAACTACCTACACTGACCAGCTATGTAAGAACACAGGATGCCACTCTGAAGACCCTCTGACACTGATGCAAGACCACGGTGAATGGCATGATACACTGGTGAATCTCCAAGCTAGCTTGACCAGATGATGATGTCTAAAATTAGGAAGCTCTGAATATTTGAACATAATTTGGCTTAAATACATCTTTATGCAGGACATCATACCTGGCTTCTAAAGGAATACAATGGTGGCTTGCTTGTTTTAGCTAACTTTGATAGCACTGCTTTTGATTTCTGTGCAGCTTTTCCATGAAACCCAGTTGACCTTTCAAGGACGTAAGGGTTTGTCTTCCCTTTAAACCCTGCATGATGAACTCCTGTCTGGTTCCACTTTAGATTTGAGTGTATAAACTTGGTCCTCGTTTCATCACTCTGAACAGCAAGGTTTGTGGCGGAGGTTGTTGGGGTTCTTGACCACTTCATGGGCGATGGCTGACTGTTTGAAGTTGATAGCATTTTAGACTGAGCTGAGAATAATGATGCTTTTCCTCTGGAGGAGTATAAACCTGAAAACTGCTTAGCAATTGAAATACTTGACTTTTTGGTGTAAAGTTCAGAGTCAGAATGGCTGTTGACATATTCTGCTGTAGATAAAGTACTATTACCTAGTCTTGTCCATTTTAGATCTGACTTCTTGGCAACAGTCCGGGTATCAAAAAAAGAAGGCATTTCTTTTTTAACCATAACATAAGGGTTCCTTGTTAATGATTCTGAATTCACCAAGCTGCTTAAAGATGAAGAACGTGGTAATACTGTTGCAGACAATGCATTAGGTAACTGGGACACTTTAGAAGAGACAGCTGCTTTAGAAACCTTCAGTGATGCTGGTGTGTTTATAATTGCTGAAGTAGTAAGATGAGGATTTGAACTTCTGCAGGACCATGTAGTTCTTGTTGCTTTGACTTCATTTTTTGATGCCTTAAATGAATTTGTGCCAGATGATCCAGGTACTGCAGAACTGGAACCTAAGCAAATACATGTACAACTGTCTTTAATTCCAGACCAGGATGGCAACTCTTGTTTTTTACACTCAAATTGTTATTATAATATTTAATAAATGAAAGATCCTTGCAGTTATAAGCAACATAGCAACAGTCAGTTGCCAAGATAAGACCTGAAAAAAATTCAGGCTTGAATGGAATTTTGAACCCATGACCTTGCAAAATTGATGCAACACAATGTTCCTTACATAACTGCAAGGACCCCTCATTTATTGAATATCTTTCTACTGTGTTGCACACATATGAAGTTTTCATATATATACATCCATTCCATTATTATAAGTTGGATTAATTCTTGTGACCAAGTATTGACACTGTTAAGAAGTTTCATGTTAGGCACTTCTGGGTGGGAGGGTTAGGACACGATGAATATGTGTTATTGACCAAGCGTGAAGTCAATATGGCTACATATCAGCCAAGTTCTTATCAATTTGCATTTGTGTTTGCTAAGACAAAATCAGGGTGAGAATGAAGCCAACATCCAGCCATCTTGACTGAAAATGCTTGCTCAATAAAGGATTTATCACATGGATACTTTTTTTTGTCTCATGGTAAATTCTAAGCAGGCAAGATATAGTGTAGGCCTGTCATACCTGCTCAGGTAGCCAATCAGAACTCAGGTTTGCCTCATTTTTCCTGCTTGCAGAGGCAGCAGTAATAATCATTATTGTTTTCATCTTAAATATACCTTCCAGTTATTCCTATAGTGCAATACATCACCTGGTGAACTAGAAATTCCTTTTCTTCTATCCAAACTATAAGATGATGTTGATGGTTTCACTGCCGACCAAACTTTGTTAGCAGCAGTCTGACCATGGAATGGAACATTGCTCTGTTTTGAAGCAAACAAGGTTCTCTTTTTTACAGTGTCTGATTGACTTTTCCTTTGCCAAGAAAATGCAGTGTGGTTGTTTCTGATGACT